>OX637500.1:29013670-29683670 GCA_951799955.1 Apamea anceps
AAAGGCTTCTTTCAGTTACAGAGAATAAGTTGTTGTGTAAATTGGAAGGTACTGAACTGATTATCAACAGGGTGGATTTAAAAGCCGCTATACATTTTTGGTTATTTGTCTAGGCCTATGGAAAATATGTGATGTAAGGGACGGTTTGTTTCGAGGTAACAAGATTTTAAGTATACCAATCGATTGAGCAAGAAATTCTGAATCGAATGGTTTAAACTATAACTCATTTTCGACACAATGTCCCTTACGGTATTTCATATTTTCACTATCGTGATCGTGATGATTAACTGATTGTGAAGCATCCCATACATAGACATACTCTGGGCAGCCAACTACATTGCCATCCTGCTGACTTGCTTGTATCTTTACCAAGACATAAGTTTACTAAATAGGTCATAATTATAGGTACGGGCGAAGAATTTAATACTTCTACATGAATGTGTACCTACTCTGATCGTCACAAGTGTAATAGGTACACAAAGAAGCGTACTCTCCTTCTAACTGGAATCGTTTGAGCGACACTTTACAACTATTATGTTGTTAGCACAACTCGTCGAGCAGTTCTATATTTAGACTGGACGTCAAAGTTCTGTTTTGTTGTGATTGTTACATAAACGACCTGGGAGGACGGACTGGCTATTGAGTTAAAATTACATTGTCGAACTAACTACTAAAACAAAACGTAGACACTTCCAGTACCTAGTATTAAGGATCTAGGTAGAGTTACATCGCGAAACGATATTAAAGAAAATGTTGTTGGTACGTATAGAAATTTAATATTTATTTATTCCTGACATAAAAGCACTTCTCGTGCTTATTCAGGATACCCGTTACGCACCTACGCACCACCCACACACGAAACTCATCCAAATAATATTATGTTCAAGTTCAAGATCATTTAAACAGTCTTTATGTAATAAATATTTATAATCAATATTTCGGAAATGGTTTCCCTAATTTAATTGGTCTCCACAGGCACGCCTGTATTATTATTTTATAGGATAGGAAACCCTAAGATGAGAAATTAAGAGATCACTGTAGGGCGAACTCCACTTTTCATACAAGAAGTGTGAGAAACCACTTCTTTATTAAATACTACAAAGAAGAAAGATAACAAAATTTTGTGTCGTATGCTAGCGCGAGTTACTTAACCAAATTATATACATACACTCACCCCTTCTTCTCATGGGGGTAAGCAGAAACTCCAGAATGCCACCTGTCCTATCCTTACTTACCTACTACTTTTGATAACTAAATTATTTACACAAAAAACAACGTTACAAGAGAATATTATTAAATGCATTAGCCATTCATGTTTTTTCTTTAAATAACGAACATCTGTTGCCGCCAATATAAAAAAAAAACTATTCAAATCTTGTTCCGATATGTATATCTATAGTAATAATAAAGCTGAAGAGTTTGTTTGTATGAACACGCCAATCTCTGGAACTACCAGTCGGATATGAAAATATGTTTTTGCATTTGATAGCTCAGTTCTTAAGGAAGGCTATAAGCTATGTAACATCACGTGACGACCCTTAGAAGCTGAGCAAAAGGGAAAAAAGTCAGAAAGGACGCTGACCGAAAACGAAGTAATAGAGTGGACGGGCGATGCGATGCGTCGCGGCGACGGGGTGAGTCGAGAGAACAAGAAATTTCACACAGACGAAGTCACGAGCAAAAGCTAATGAAGTAATGTGGTTATTGATATTATACCTAAATAATAATAATATAATCATTCTGTTTTTGCATTCAAACTTGCCTCGTGACATTCCTGTATGCCGTGGTTACGTCAGCGCTTACCGGTAAGGCAGGTTACACACGAGCGGTTAAACGTTATTTGGCACGACAATCGGCTATCGGTACGGGCGATTATCGGAATCATATTGTGAATTGGAGCGGGCATGGTTCGCTTTGCCAACATTGAAATTGATTGTTTGTTAACGTAAACATTACTTGACGGCTGTAATCCCCGAAGGGCCAGGCAGAGGTGTTAGTATACCCACATTTCGCTAGTTATGTAATTAATTCTATGTTTCTCTTTGACGCTGTACTGCTTAAGGTGGATGCTCCAAGGTAGCCCGCGAAATTCAAATTTTCTTAGGTTTTTTGCAATTTGCTGGTTAGTACTAAGTAAGCACCTTAAGTATTATCTGGGAATATCAATGTTTGTTGTAAGTACTTATGCGTTAAATAATTAAACGTGTAGCTCCTGAAATGTTGTCATAACTCTGAACACATTCATCGTTTTAAGAGACTTTATTTTGCGGGTTTATTTTATTTTATAACATAGCTTTATTCCCTCAAGGGGTTGGCAGTGCAGTACGTACGTAGAGTACACCCACAGTTCGCCAGTTATGTTTAAGTTCTATGTAACAGGGGGCGAGCCTATAGCCATTAGCCGGGCACAAATCCAAGCTCCGGGCTTACTTACTTATGTACTAACTTACTTACTTGAGTACTAACTTACTTACTTAAGTACTAACTTACAGCTTACTTACTTACTCGGCTTATCCAAACTACCTCAGTACCAGCCCGGAGTTTGGGCTTTTTCTATTAAGAATTTCTCAAAATTCTTAATAGAAAAAGCCCAAAAACACTCTTTTAAAATTAAACATGGTTTCATTAATCTTGCCATATTATAACCCAAACAAATAATAATTTTATTCAAAGTATGAAAGTAAACTTAGCACAAAAGGAGTATGTAAGGATCGTAGCAATTCCCGTTCCGTAGTGCCAGCCTACCCACCCCCATTGGACAAAGGCGTGAGGTTATGAATGTAAATGATAAGTTTATTCAAAGTAATTAGAAGATAGGAAAAATAACTGCCTCAATTAACAATGAAAAAGTAGTCCAACATTTTTATTAAAAGATAAATTATACGCATTATTGTTCAGCTTTTATGTCAGACTTATAATTAAGTAATAATAATAGGCGTATGTCGTCATACACGAGCCGCACACGAGTCTTTAATTAATTAATTAAAAGGTCTGTTACGTACACCTTAGTGTTAATCGATATTGTGGCAACAGCCTTATTATGTTCGCACTACGACATTTTTTGGTTGTGTTTAAACGACTTTGGTCCTTGACTAATATACTGCAGCAATTTAGTTAAACGGCTGAATGGCTGAAATTCCATGTGGGTGTAGGTAGCTTAGCATAATTAGCCTATAATGTTCCCACTGCTGGGACACAGGCCTCCTCTTAGTGAGAGTGGACCGCATTCCACCACGCGAGCCCAGTGCGGGTTGGTAGACGACATGTCTTCGAATTTTTGGTTCTAGGACATTTTGAGTCTCTTTCAACAATTTCAGCGTTTAATTCAAATTACTTTACTTCACATAAACCCACACGTACACTTAACGTCAGAAGCTAGATGCAAGGTTCCAAAAGATCGTTTCCTATGGAGAAGAGCCAGCAAGAAACTCAACGGTTACTCTTTTAAAAAGAAATTTGCTTTAACAATTTTTTCAAATTACAGTGATGATAGGTATGGGAGGACAATGTAGGCCTTTTATTTTAAGAGATAGACAAGACTCAAAATAAGCTAGTAGTGAATTGGCAATGAGCCGGCCATATTAGCCGTAGAATTGATGGCCCTTGGTGAAGACGTGTTTTTGAATGGAGACCGCGAATCGGTAAACGATAGGTAGGACGCCCTCAGGCTAGGTGAAGCGACGATCTTCGCAGGATGGCTGGTAGCAGCTGAATGAGAGTTACTCAGAAGCGAGATGAGACGTGCGCTTGTTGAGGACTATGTCCAGCAGTGGAGTGATGTAGGCTGAGTGATAATGATGATATGCTTAAAATATTCTCATAGTTTACAGCCTCGATTGGCAAAAGGATTAGTAATCGCATGATAAAATTATAGCAGAGTTATATTTAGATAAATTATGTATATACTAAGCTAGTCGCAGTCTCTCTGGCCTTGAGCGAACCCCGCGATTTGCAAAGATTGTTCACATTATGACTAAGAAACTTTAAATGCTAATGGATTCGTATCTGAATACTTTTATGGAAGAAATGATACACCATGCTATGTTCTATGGGTACTTTTTATAATCAAAACAAGTTTGAACCCATCTTTGACATAAATACTTAATTAGCTATTTATTTAGCTACCTTTTTGTCCAGCAAATGTCTCCTCTCTGAGAGAGCCATAAGCCACCACACGGGCCCAGTGCGGGTTGGTGAATATTTGTGCACTTCCCTAACTTCAAAAAGGATTTTTCAAATCTTTTTCCTATTACCTATGCCTGTTACCATCTATAATTAAACAATCGATGCGATTATTTATTAATATATCATTATTATTGCCCAACGAACAAAGAAAAACGTAGGTACTGTAATAACTGATATCATACTTGCCACTAGATACTTAGTTTGCACATTGTATTGTTTCCTGGCACTCTCTAAGCACGTAATGCGCAGTTCTGGCCGAAATTACGGGCCTTCCCTACTCCGTACCGCCTTCGGACATAAGATTAGTTCGGAGTCCGAACTTAGAATGAATGACAACACCATTTGACAGCTGCCCATACTCCAGATGTGATTTTTTCCATATCTTCGTTGACGTTCTTAGAGAGTAGGGCCCCTGTAGGGCAGGTGTCCACAACTCGCCCAAGCGTGATCAATCACTTTTCAAGCATTGTTTGTAGCAATATCTTGTCAGCATTCCATTGTATCAATCAGTTTTATCGTTAAACATTCAAATTTCATTGACAAGTAACGACTTTAATGAGACAAAGTCTAAACTTGAACTTTGTCGCAAAAAATCATCTTATAAAAACGTCCAAGAGTGGTCATTGTTTTTATGAGGTGATTGTCCGTATCACACGGGAAAACTCGAAACGGTGCGAAAACATGCTCGAATGAACATGCATCTCTACAACTCGAGAAGCGTGACGACACAGTTTGTTTGTGTAAACAGAACAGACACATTCGATACTATACTACTGATTAATACTATACACTCAAACCTATTTTCAACTTTACAGACATGGTAACAACTTTACTTCGACAGCGTCTGCATTTCGAAGTAGAACGCCAGTTTTCGTAGTTCAAAGTGTAACTTCTGACGTAAGTCGAATGTACATCTGTCCGCGCCATATGCAGATCTCCGCAATGACTTAATGTAGGTTACACGTCCACAGTCGTTGCAATTTTGTATTTTTTTTACACATTTCCCCTTATTATATTTTTTATATGGCAACTCTCGAGTCAAATGTCATTTTTTACATCTGGTAATATTTGTGCAAATGCCACTCGTCTCCCACGTCTTTTTGTTAACTTTATGATATTCTTGTTGTATTGTGACGTTGAAAGTTGGGACATTGTATTCAGGTAATCTGATTTATCAAAACTCAATCTAAAAGGAGTAAGTATCTAAGGCGTTCTATAGTGTGTGCTTCTATCTACCCCCAAGACACAGTGGCCGTGAGTTGGTATTTGTATGTATGTGGATTGATAAAACTAAACTTTAAGTATTTTTTTTTTCAACTGAATAGACACGTTATTTCAAAACGTACACGTAAACAGAAACTCACCATCCATCCTCTCAATTCAGTTTCTACAATGTCCGAAACCCGGGCATCCTCACCTCCATTCAATAAACTCCCAGTGTAAAACTCGCTAAAAAGGACTTTTTGATCAATCCCGCCGGTCATAGTAATCAACCCTGTGAATGAACTGTGCCAACTCGATAGCATCGGGTTTTTAAGTCCGAACTTATTGCAGTGCTTTAAAAGCAGGTAAAGTTCATTCATTCGCGTTGACGTCAGTTCAATGTAGTTTTGTTTTAGAAACTGAGATTAAACGCAGCTCCGTTTCTATAAAGTATGGATCAGTTTCTGAACTGTGATTAGTTGAAACAGGGTAGTTTGCAATTGTTTTGCGTACACTGGCGTGCATTCATTGGTTTGTATTGCAGACCACAAGGTGTGTGTAACTAGCTAGATAAGGATTTACTTATATTTAATAATTGATTTTACGATTGAGTCTCTTTATTAATATGTAAAAAGAAAACAAATTTTGTGAAATAATTCGTCGTTGCTAATTAAAGGCTCCCGCAGGCAGGCGCGAGTACCTATTGTTATTCATAACATCATCTGGTGGTAAGTCGATTGACCTTGGCTGGGCTTGGATTTTCGGATAAAATCGGATTATTTCAGTAAAATTGATTAGGTATCTTAAAATGGATAAGGCTGTTATTTTGTCAAACTTTTGGTACTCCACGAAACATTGCACGCATTCATCACGTACCTAGTTACTTTCCATTATCTAGGTAAGCTAAGTTAGTTAAGCTGAAATCTAAAATCAAAGCTGTTCATGACTTTTTAGGTTTTAGTACCTACAAATATTTATTTTCGTTAGTAAAATGTAATCAGAGCTAAAACCCTGCCATATCACTTGCATAATCTTTAAAATGCCTAATATCTACTGGCTAGTTTATAGATTCTTACTATGTATTTTAATATAATAAATAAGGCCAAAACAAGTAGTAAACAAATGAAATCATGTACAGCCTTTACTAACCCTGAACTGCGTCCATCCCTTCGCTGTATTACAAAAAGTATCCCAACTCATAGGACAACCCAAACAAACACTTGAATGAATACTGAATTAACCAATAACAATCGTTCACCGGTCGGTCAAACTTCACATCATGTCAAACTCAAACTCAAACTCAAATCATTTATTTCAATTAAACCCTTTCAGGCACTTTTGAATTGTCAAAATTAAATTGTCGGTCAGTTAGTCAGAAAATTGAAGCTAGTTGCCCATTCCAAAACGTAGATCTCTGTGGAGAAGAACGGGCAAGAAACTCCACGGACACTCTTTTAAATCAAGATATTATTACAAAATCCTGGGTACATTATTTTTATTGCTTCTATATGTGAGAACAATGTAAAAAAAACTAAACAATTTAAAATATAAAATTCAAAAATAAGCCCTGGCAGTTAAGAGATGACCAGTCTCAACCGACGGCGCCCGTTCACGAACATGACGCGTGGATCAGCACCATCCAGCTCAATCATTTCGTAGGGAACCGAATGATCCAACACACGCGCCACCACCAGTGAGACATTTAAGTGAGCATGACATATTCTTAACTGCCGAGCTCTGTCAAGTCAACATCAAAATATCGTAAAAAAAAGAAACGAATCCATGGTTCTTACATTTACAAAATTTAAAAAAATGCTTCTAAATTATACAAAACTATAGTTTGCAATTTATTTAAATATGAGAAAAAAGAAAAAAATACTACCAATCGGGAAGAGGTATATAATATTGAAGTATATTAAGAATTAAAACTTGAATGAATAAAGTATACATTAAGTTCGTAATGTCAAAAATATTTAAAAAAAATAAAACAAAAAGGGGAAGCATCTCTTCCAAATATTGAAATTGCAATCAACTAGCGTACCCAAGTGCCTGTGGAGCAGGACCAGCATTAAGCCAAGCATTTTTATCAACGATATACTCATCCAATTTATAATATGCTTGTCTACATAGTGTGCGTTTAATGCATGTTTTAAATTTCTTCTCATTTAGTTGAAGAATATCGAGTGGTATTTTATTATAACATTTTACACAGTACCCCATAAAAGAAGTTTTTACTTTAGACAATCTGAAACGCGGTTGATCTAGCTTGTTCCTATTCCTAGTGTTAAAATTATGCCTGTCACTTATCTTACTAAAAAGATGTAGATTTTTCCGAACGTACATAATGTTTTCGTATATATATTGACAAGGAACCGTCATGATGTTAATTTTTTTAAACAGTTCCCTTAGAGATTCGCGTCTGCTGAGATTGTAGATGGCTCTGATAGCCCTCTTTTGCAGGATGAAAATAGACTCAATATCTGCAGCCCGTCCCCACAGCAAAATACCGTAAGACATGATGCTATGGAAGTAACTAAAATAGACCAGTCTCGCGGTATCCACGTCTGTTAATTGACGGATTTTCCAAACAGCGTAAGCGGCTGAACTTAGCCGCCCTGCAAGTGATGTTAGGTGAGGACCCCACTGCAGCTTTGAGTCAAGCGTGATCCCCAAGAAAACCGTATTTTCGACGAATTCAAGTATCTCCCTATTCAATACAACGTGACATTCACTACTTCTAACATTCGGTAAAGCGAATCTAATGCATTTAGTTTTTTTCTCATTTAATACTAAATTATTTACAGTAAACCAATTATGGACCATAAGCATAGCGTTATTTACGTCGTCAAGCTCCTGTGCACGTCTGCTTACTTTAAAAATCAGTGATGTGTCATCAGCAAATAACACCATTTGTGGCCGGGTTTTTAGTAAATGAGGTAAATCATTTATATATACTAAAAATAGGAACGGCCCCAATATTGAGCCCTGCGGTACACCCATTTTGACTTTTAAGCCCAATGAGTTCACACCGTTTATTTGAACTTGCTGAAATCTATCATTTAAATATGATTTTAATAAGCTAAGAGCTAGTTTACCCAGTCCGTAATGCTCAAGTTTCAACAGCAGTGTTTCGTAATTCACGCAGTCAAATGCCTTGGATAGGTCGCAAAAGATGCCTATTGCATCTTGTGCCTCTTCCCATGCGTTAAAGATGTGTTTTAATAAGGTGACACCGGCGTCAGTTGTACAACGTCCTTTGGTGAAACCATACTGTTGATCGTGTAGGATGTTGTTACGATTGAAATGATTGAGCATTTGATTTAACATTACTTTTTCAAACACCTTGCTGAAAACCGGCAAAACCGATACGGGTCTATAATTATTTGTGTCTTTACTGTCCCCAGATTTGAAAAGTGGAATAACTTTACTGAACTTCATTAAATCCGGGAATACCCCTTGATCTACACACAAATTAAATATTAGAGCTAAGTAGGGTGCAATTGTCTCAATAATGGATTGACAAACTTTAGTAGACATGCCCCACAGATCTTCGGTAAGTTTAATCTTAAGTTGCTTAAATGCCTTTATAATGACTATAGGGTTAATATGGTTAAATTTAAATTCCACAGTACAGGCTGAGACATTCGCTCTTAATAATTCTATAGCTAGTGCGGGCGAGGAATTTAAAGTTTCTGTAGTTTTAATTGGGATATTGGTAAAGAAAGTTGTAAATTCCTGAGCAACATCGATGTTATCGTTAATGAGACCGCGGGAAGTGTTAAGTGAGAAATCAGTATTACGTGTTTTGTTCCTGTTCGTTTCATTGTTAATAATCTTCCAAACGGTCTTTATTTTATTGTCTGCTGATTTAATCTTGTTACTAATGAATGAAGCTTTAGCTGCTTTGCAGATATTTTTAAAAGTTTTAGAATACGTAGCAACATACTTATTAAAAGTATCCGTGTTAATATACGGCTTAAGGCCATACAGTTCAAATAACCTGTCCCTACTTTTTCTGATTCCTTTAGTTGCCCAGTCACTGAATAAAAACTTAGGGCAAATAGTTTTAGAGTTCTTCTTAAAATAATGATTGAACTCTGTTTGTACTAATGAAAATAATTCTTTATACAAAATATTACCACTAGTCATACTTAGGCCCTGAGCATTTAACTTGCTATTTAAAGTTATATTAAACTTATTCAAATAACTTGATGTTATTGGTCTAGTTTGAATCTGCACTTTTTGTATCGGTGTGTTGGACTTAAAATAAACGGTTTGACCGCTGTGATCAGAAGGGAGATAATTTACAATGGCCTTCTCTAGATATTCGCAGCAACAGAAAACATTATCAATACATGTAGTAGTAGCCGTAGTTATTCGTGTAGGTTCCAAAAACACATTTGACAGATTGAATGATTTAAAGAGGTTTAATAATCTGTTGCTATTTGAATTGATTTCCAAAATATTAATATTAAAGTCACCACAAATAATTACTGATTTATTACCAGTTGCAAGTTTTGCCATGACATCTTCCATTACTGACTCAAAAATAGAGTAGTTTTGATAGTTTGGAGGTCTGTATACGCACACTATAAAATGCTTATCTAGCTCAACACAGGACAACTCGATGCTATGTTCCACCGATAGTTCCACTATGTCTTTACGAGTCTTATATTTTATAGAATTTTTAATTAAAATTAATGAACCTCCACGCAGCATGGATTTTCGGTTAAAGCAACTGCCCACACTGTAGTTCTCGTAATTAATTAGCATTTCATAATCTTTCAACCAGTGTTCAGTTATACAAATAATATCAAACATAGTTTTTTCTAAAAACAATTCAATTTCTAATAATTTGGAAGAAATACCTTGAATATTTTGATGAAACAATTTCAAGGAATTCTGCTTAGCCCCATTTTTACTCTTAACTAATTGAGTGCTAGAAGATACCTTGTTGGAGGTGAGATTAACGATATTGTTATTGGTACCTTCTGTTGTCTTACTGACTAGTTTAAACTATTGTTGCTAACCACCTTAATATTAGTATTATTACTAATTTTTATGGTGCTAATTACATTAGACTTCGACATACTACTTATGTCTGAGTTAATAATAAAAGCTAATAGCCCTGCTATTTGACGTCTAAAACTAATAGGCAGATACGCTGTATCCCTAGTCGATTTGAATGGCTCAACAAAAGTGTTGGTGTCAAAAAATATGAGTTTGTCACTATAGTGATTAACTAATAAATGTATATGGTTATTTAGCATATGAATATAATAATTTTGCCTACTTGATAAGTGCTCAAAGTATGGGAAAGCACACAATATTATTTTCTGACAATTAATCTTCAAGATTTCAGTGACACTGTCAGTGATGTCATTTATTTTTACCTTAGCACTATTACCTACAAGTACAGATATAATGGCATTAGGATCATATTTATAGCTAGTTATTGATGACATTATCTCTTTGTAGGATTTCCCAGGCATACAATAATTAACAGCAGATTGACTCAGGTTATTACTCATTAATTTACCTAATCCTCTCCCTAAACTATCTGAAAACATAACAGAACAACAACAAACCTTACTAGAAGAAGTGACAGCATAAGGCTCTGTGTGTGCTACTTGACATGAACCTTGTGCAACATGTGGTGTACCTTGATCGGGGACACAGTCCCGAGCTCCTCCAGACTGGGACGGGTCCTCCGTTGCCTCAGGTTGGATAGCCTCAAGGTTGGATTCCCTTTGACAAGAACATTGAGTGGTGCTCAGAGTCATCGGGTCCACTCTACCTGCCTCATCATTACGCATTTCCACCAACTCATTTGCAGCAAGGATGTGTTCCTTAATTTGTTTTTGAGAGCTCACATACTTAATATAATGTAAATGTAGTGACTCTTCAAGTACCTCAACTTCAGACTGTAATCGCTGAGTGTCAATGTGATAAATGTTTTTACTATCTTCTAATTTAATTTCATAGTTTTTTAATTTATTTATTAGAAAAACACGTTCCTTCCTTAGTTTAATATTATTGGAATTGTATTTTTGCATGTCAGTTGCATACCATTCGTTCGCACGTGACACGACGAATTATGAATGAAATTCTTCGCGCTGTCAGATTGAATTATTAACAACAACCCTGTTGACCCTTTGATTTAGTTATTTGGTGGGAGGAGTAGACGCATTTCAGTGGTTGGGATTGGGAAGCTATGAGGATTTTTTTATGGAATTTCTGTGTTCTTAGTTATTCTGTAGTTAAGGTATCGTTTCTAGAATTTCATTAGTTTTTCTTAAGCAAGATGTCACCTTAATTTAGAGACAATAAATCTCAATTTTACTAATGATTCAGTTTTTTACCTATGCAGGTCTTTGCCTTATTTTAATAAAAAAAAGCGAACTGCATAGGTAAAAAACCTAATGCGGAAAATATTTAAAAGATGGTTATTGAGATTACAATCTAACTTTTTAATCAGCCAAAGAAACGAAACAAAGGCATTTAGCTTCAATCTAAGCCTTCGTTTGTACACCATATGTTGTGGTAGAGTGTATAGAACTTAAAAAATATTAACACCATACTATGTAAAACTAATAAATTCTAATTCTAAAGCACATTATTTAAAACCACCCATATTCCTGAAGACCTAACGCAAATGTAGGTGCATTTTTTAAATCCGATCAAACAGTGAAACAAATGTTCGCAATTTCCCCCCAATGCCCGACACTGGCCGGCACTGCTGGACACTGCCCGGCATTGTTCGACACTGCCCGGCACTGCTCGACACTGCCCGGCACTGCTCGACACTGCCCGGTATTGCCCGCCGGTGAATGAACAATATTAATTTTTATTTGCCTTTTGTGGAACTCGGCCGGCCTGACCCATAAACCGTTGGATGTAGCCAGTGTACACGTATTGAAGGACAGATTGTGCCACTTTATTGCACCTATGTGTAATCGAGTGGAATAATGAGGAATTGTGGTTGACCGTCTGTGGGTAGATGCTGAGCTGGCTTTTATTTAAAACCATTTAAGTACCTACACGGATATACAGGAAGACAGGGACATCGACGAACGAGTTTATGTGTATTATAGTTAGGTACACCAGTCGTGTGCCCGACTGGGTATTTATTTTCCATCGGCAACTTTTCGGGGGCCTTATGGGGAATGTTCCAAAAACCAATGATTATTTACTAATAAATGGATGTCTTTGTACAAAAAAAAAAAAATCGCTTCAACTCCGTTCCTCGGTAGTGTAAATTGAGCCTTAAACACTGTCGGGCATTCCTCGTGGAAGTTACATTGGAACTCGACGTGTGTGTAATGCGTGTGAACATTCACACAAAGTGTCTGTCTGTATGACCGCGTTGTACTTCTAAACCACGCAAGAGGTTTTAACGCGGTATCCATTCATAGAATTTTTTCTGGAAGGTTTATATGTATAACTTTAATACATTTATTAGTAGGTAACCTTACATACAATAAAGTGCACCTAGTCACAATCTATAACTATCGTATAAAACAATTTACCAGTCAAATTAACCAGTCTTAGCCACTGAGTATGAAGTGACAGTTGAATAATTTACCAATCCACGTTTAGTTACACACAAATAACTATTTACATTAGGTACTAAATTAAAAGACTAACTACCTAACTATATAATACAATACAAAAACAAATGGATATTTAGGCGTCGATGTAATTCTCCGCATCGCTGTCATCCGTAAACGACTTGCAATTTGTGTAGCAACAACAATAACAATATTAATAAATATAAATATTAATTATCAATTTGCGCTTTATTTATACATTTGATATATTATTTATTGCAATCAATAATTTAAATTCGAATTTAATTTTATTATCAATATAAAAAAAATGATAAATAATATATTCATTATTATTAATTATCTTTATCACGTGGAAACACCTGCATTTTTATTAATCTGCTCTATTTCTATGTTCATCTTAAGTGACTTTAATTTTAATATTAATTTATTTAGAAATACGTCACTTTGTTTCTTTTACCACATTATTGATCTGTAATAAATATAATGATGGTACTATGCACAAATTGCTTAAAATTTGAGTAAAATCGAATACTTTTCTTATGCATCTCTTTGACGCTGTGCAGCGAGCGTGCATATTGAATCAAAATCAAAAGTCATTTATTCAAATTAGGCTGAGAATCAGCACTTTTCGAACGTCAAAATTACAAAAGACTGTCCCCCAAAAACGCCCGCACTTCACCACTTCCTAGTGCTATCGCTGGGGAGAAGAAGTGGCGCAACAAACTCCCCAGCAGCACAGCTGTCTGTTCAGTTAGAAAATAGTATAAGAGAAAAAAAAAAAATATTTTTTATATCAGTAATTTTATATTAGAGTACTAATCGCTTTTGTATTTATTTTCGCTGCAACTTAAATGACTGGAGAATGAAGTGGTTAATAAATAAAATACGCAAACTTGTATTTTGTAGACTGCCAGTTTAATAGGAAATCTAGAGAGTTTAACGTTTAATTTTACACTCGATAAAATAATTACGTGTGTAAAAGCCACGGAAAAATTCAATATCGCTCCTGACCGATCATCCGCGATCAGCTGTAGTATTTATAAATATCCCTAACTATACACAAAACAACGCACGGTGTACAAAATTATCCTGATAAATATTATAAATTGAATTTTCCTCAACAATATAATACTTGATCATCCTTGTTTTACAGAGTTACGGTCATTGCGATTGAAATTAATTGGTAAGCAGATTTTCATCGAATATCTTCATAATAATAAAATTAAAAACAATCCGTGGTCTCTAAAACATTAACCCTATCTGGGACAATCAGATAAAAAAATGATAAATTAATTTAATTGGTAAATAAATTGATAAATTGCTATCAAAATTCGTGATATGGATTTGTAATTTTTCATAAGGATTGGCCAGATAAACCCGAAGATAGGGATACGTGGGGGGAGCCCTTGCCTTGCTGAGGGACACAAACGGCTCTTAATAATACGTCGTGAGGCTCACAATACTGTTTTAAGTTTTTGCTTTCTATTTTTGTCTTTGTATGCTTATTAGGTATGTACCTTACTTAACCTGTCTCAAATAAACTTATTTTCTTTCCTCTTTCGTTCTTAATATTAATGGATTTGTGAAAGAAAGGTTTTCTTTTCTAACTTATATTTTATGTTTTCCAAACGACTTTTGTATTAACTTTAAGTATAAGCTAACCTAAGCTGTTAACTCTATCCTACCTAGATTCTAGGTCACCAATAATCCATCTCGATGATTCTAATATACGACGATAAAAATATAGATTTGAAATCTTTTTACCCTGCAATGTTTTAACAAATTACCACTTTGCTTATTTGAACGCTTGCCAAATGACGTTGATCTTGGAGCATCATTAATAAAAATAATTATTAATCATTTTCTACTAGTTTATCCGTTGATATGGATGTAAATAGAAGTGGATCAAGAGGCCATCGTTGGGAAACCTAGAGTCTACATATAACATCACGCCTGTGTTTCCCGAAGTGTTAGGCAGAGGTATAGGATACCCACATTTCACCAGTTATGTTTAGGGCCCATGTAATAGGGAGCGAGCCTATTGCCATCAAACGGGCACAAATCCAGACTCTTGGCTACTAAGAAATTCCTGATAGAAAAACTTCGCTTTTTCCAACCTGGGAATTGAAGCCGGGACCTCATGCTCAGTAGTAGTCACGAGGCAGTCTAGAGTTTAAAATGGTCTGGAATCACAAATTCGCAGTGAGATAACGTAGTATATGTGATTCGCTGTATATTCATACAGCGAAGAAAAGAGCGCTAATACCGAGCGATCGCGCGTCTGGCCTTTATACCAACTTATTCAAGTTGGTATAAAGGCCAGACGCGCGATCGCTCGGTCGATCATGAGGGTTAGTTGTGTAGTTGTGTGAGGGTTGGCGATTTCAGACTTATTAGAAGTCTGAAATCGCCAACCCATTTAAGCAAGCGTGGTGATCAATGCTTTTGCGTTCTCTGTATGAGAAGCGGCTTTGGACCAGCAGTGGGGCAGTAACAGGCTTGTATTATTAATACCCCGATAAACGGTTCTAGGTTCGATATAATGCTCTGTTACCTAATATATTAAGCCTATAATCGTACATCTTCCAATAATCCGAGCCGACTACTAATACTTTTGTGATTTATGTGTTATGAATTTATGATGAATGATTCCCTCGACACTCATGCATTCCTGGTATCTACTTCGGTCTGAGCGCAGAGTATTTAGCACGAATTAATAAATTACTCTCCTAATCAAGCTATACCAATGAACTACAGTCTCTTTAGTTATTACAATCGAATCGACCATTATAGTTAGACTAATTTTAGTTTCAAACAAATATTAATTTACAGTAGAAAAATGTCACGGGAACTGTGGGAAAAATTGTAGAAACGTTACAAATGTCAATGGTTTTTGTCATGTTCGAAAATTTAACTGATTAGAAGTTTCGTGGGCTGACCACGGGCCTAGCCACGCTTCCCAGCCTAAAAAAAGGCATCCCTCATCCGTTCCCGAAAAAACGGAAAATGGTAAAATTTACTGTCGGATTCGTTAGCGCAGGCTTGTGGCGCGGGCAAACGCAATCCAATTATTAAAAAAGTTTCTACTTGTTACTTATAACTTCATGCCCTAATTGGATTGGAATCTTCAAGTTCCTCCGATCAAATGTTTGTTTCTATCTATTGGTAAATGAAAAAAAAATAATTATTATAATTTATATAAATACATTTTTTCTGTGACGCCCTTAATCTTATAATTTGCAATGTTTTTAACTGAACTATGTATGTATTTCATTAAATATTCATCGTTTACCTACTTAGACGTCAATTAGGACACAGATGTTACACAAAATATGAGTAGGTACCGAATATAAAAGAAGTTGATTTTGAGTAAGTTTGAAGTTAAAAAAGTGCTGATTCACAGCCTACTTTAAATAAATGACTTTTGAAAAAAAAAACTTCCGTCAAATATGAAAATCTAAATTAAAAATAATTCCATATTTCATTGCTTCAATTCAAAAGTTAAATATCAAACAAATTTTATGGAAGTCCCTTCAAAGAGCACCGGTTCCCCATTACCCTCAGCATAACATTGACCTATTTTCCACTCTTCTGAATTGAAAACCCCTCGGCGTCCGCAACGCGATCGATATACAGCAAAAATAAAGTATGCTACCAATATACAGAATGACAACCTTTTACTCCTTGAGAGTATTATGAATTTTAATGAAAACTTTCGAATCGGGAAAGTGAAGGTTGTTATTTAGATATTCGCATTGTTTTTAACCGATTTCCAAAAGGAGAAGTTTCTCAATTGGAATGTATTTTTATGTGTAGGTATATGTGACGCGATATCTCAGGCTATTGTGGATCGATTTCGGTAATTCTTTTTTAATGAATGGGGTGGTCCCATATAAATTTTATTAACTTTGCTTGGGTAGTTTTTGGTTAGCTTCAATAATACGTATTTTTCCACTTAGTTTATATTGATGATGTTATAATAAAATGCTCCCTAACTGATATTTACACAGCACATAGTTTTATACGAATTACAGCGATAGCACTAGGAAGTGGTGAAGGGCGGGCGTTTTTGGGGGACTGTCTTTTGTAATTTTGACGTTCGAAAAGTGCTGATACTCAGCCTAATTTGGATAAATGACTTCTGATTTTGAATTTGTGTGCAGTAGGTACCTACAAGTAAAAAGTGAAATATATTTTTTTTTTACAAAAAAAAAAAAAAACAACTGATTTCTTAAAAACACACTGCAAAGTAAAAAAAACTTTCATTTCGGAAGTCGGTGGCAAAGACGAAAATGCGGAACCAACAACACCGACTAGTTGATTTTAACATTCAAACCAGTAAAGCTACATTTGAATCCCCATAAGTAATTTATAGAATCACTAATATTTAAAATACAGCATGGATTTAGCGGTTTTAATTAAGCGTTTAAATATTTAGCTACAGAGCTACGATTTTAATTACTCAATTCCCCGATGGAATTGAGCGGTGTGTGATGCATGGCTGGAATTCTATCGTTTCGCTGATTGGTACACTGAGTTCAACAGAACTCGACACAGAACACTTGTGATGAATTCTCTCAACAGGGCGAAATGAGTCCCATTGAAAATAGACACAGTAACAACACAGTGACTATTTTGAATGGGACATAATTCTTCCTTTATTTTATGAAATAGTAAAAAAAACTGAGGTAAATATTGAGGTTCGGTCCAGAAGGATAACTGCGTAGGTAACATATTCACAGTAGGAATGGTGTTAATTTTGACAGTTAACCACACTCTTTGCGTTATTTACGTTGTTGAGTAGACATTTCTTTTCGAACATACGAAGCAATGGATGAGCATATCCATAAAAAACTTTTTTGCAAAAAAAAAACAACCGACTTCCAAAAAACGACACTACAAAGTGAAAAATAACTTTAATTTCGGAAGTCGGTGTCGTTGGGTTTGCATTTTCGTTGTTTGCCACCGACTTCCGAAATTAAAGTTATTTTTCACTTTGTAGTGTCGTTTTTGGAAGTCGGTTGTTTTTTTGATAAAATTTCTATGGGACCATTTGGGAAGTATAACCCTTTCCAACAAAAAAAGAATTTTTCAAATCGGTTGGCAAGCGACGGAGTTATGCGCGAACAAACATAAAAATAAAGAAAAAATAAATACAAACATCCGAATTGAGAACCTCCTCTTTTTTTAGAAGTCGGTTAAAAATATTTCGGATTGTGATTGATTGTATGCTACGCAATTAGGGTGCCGGAAGGTTTTAGTTAAATGTAATTAATAATAATAATATCCCTGGACATTTCACACAGCGCCATCTAGTCACAAGCTAAGCAACCTAATGCTTGTGTTATGGTAACAAGATGGCTGATAAACTATTTATATACATTTTTTTTTGTAATTGAAAATCAATTGAAGGATTTTTAAAAGCTGAAAGTTTTAGGCAGATAATTATGACGTCACATGCTTTAGTAAATTACCAAAAAGACAATGCTTTCGACTAATTATCTCGTAGGGTTTATCCGTCACATATTTTATACAAATGGGTTCAGTAATTACAGTTGTCTAAGAATGTTAGTATGTTGTCTAAGGATAATTTTATCAATACTGAGACTATGCAACGCACCTACCCGGTTAGAACGTGGTTCTACATTGAAGCTGGAATATATTTACATAACCTACTTCTAAGATCCTTTCATTTGCGATTGGATGAACTATAGGTACACCACTTCCGCCTAACCCATCGGGGATTACCGGCTAAATATTGTATGTTATGTAAAGAACTGAAAAACTTGATACCGAGCCGAAAACCTTCATATACCTATTTATTTTAATATTTTTTTAATCCCTTTATTTCCGCGTAAAAAAAAAACTAGAGCAGCTTCACTCATCGGTATGCATTGTAAAGTGCATAACAAGGTTATAAATTCATGCAGTGAATTCACCCTCCATAACCCGCTGCCGGAGATAATCCAACTACCGGGCGTTTTCCGATACGTGAAATCGGATGAAACTTCTATCGGTTGAACCTTTTCAGTGTTATAATTTTTTTACTAACGGTCTAAAAAGTAAAAGAGTTGGAGGGAGTCGTAACTATATATATTTTTTTTGCTTTGTTTTAGAAATTATTAGATTCTAAAGATAAATGATATTTATTTCTGTAAAATCATTTAAAATAACACTGTTACCTATCCGACCACTCTGAGAAGGGGGGAGATTTGGGGGAAGCCTAAGTTCAGCAGTGGACGTTTTTCGTATTTCGGCTGAAATGATAATGAGGACTCTGAAAAGGAAGACTGAAACAAACTCGGACTCAACTCCATTTTGGCGAGGAATACCGAAGCATACTCGGACATCACAGTTTCTATTTTGGCATCATGAATTAAGTTTCCTTAGTAAGTGCTATGACCAGCACAAAATAAGAATCATTCAATCTAGCTTCACACAATATGAATTCCGATTCTCAGAAACAGTTGTTGAGGGAGAGCAAAAATATCGGGAATAGTATTTCACACGCTCTCACCACAATTAACGTTAATACTTTCAGAGAATAAAGCTTTATAACAGCAATCAAACCAAAAAGAAATCTGATATTCATCAGATTTTTTTTTGGTTTGATTGGTGCACTACTATGTACTCGTACTTTTATTTTATAAATAATCAAGTTACAAACGTACAATTGGAACCGTGCACAGCTTTAAATTATTTTGATTTTTGTTTAGGGCACTTAAGGGTTAGGAATCATAATGCACAAGAATTAGTGGCGATCAAAATCGATGAATGTAATTGAAAGTTGCGGCGAACTCTGAAAATGATGTTTTGGACTCGAGCCAACGCAATCTCGGCAGGGAAAATGATATAGGGTGAGAGGAGATGTAACTATCTGTAATATTAACATATTTTATAATAGACAAAGTAACATACGAAAGACACACGGACCAGGGAAGCAGGCATATAGCAGCAGTGGGAGGAACAAGGTTTCCAATGATGATGATGATGATGAACATTGGGAAGCTGCACCCGACAATCGGTTTCAATTTTGGCCATTTTGCATTGCGGTGATCTAGTTAACGAAGTTGTTGAAAGCTATAACAGTAGGGGAGACTAAAGAAATCGTAGATCAAATATTTTGTAACAATTTTATGATTTAAAAGAGTGTCCGTGGAGTTTCTTGCCCGTTCTCCTCCATAGATACCTACGCTTTGGAATGGGCAACTAGCTTCATCTTTCGGACTGACCGACCCTTTGACAATTCAATAGTGCCTGTAATTGGTTTATTTGAAATAAATACTTTATGATGAGTTTGGACAGCAGCTACTTAAGGTGTGAAGTTTCGTTTTTCATATCATTTTCGTGGATTTAATAACCAGTTCCGAAATTTAACTGTGAACCTGTAATTGGTTTAGTTGAAATAAATGATTTGAGTTTGAGTTTGATGGACTGTGTGAATGTTGATATGGTTACAAAGCGGGTGACTACTGAGATGACGACTAATAGAGAAGTATGGAAGAAAAAGATGGCGCCGACCTCAAATAAGTTGGGATAAGAGCAGGAGAATAACGAGTTAACAAAGTTGTAGACAAAAAGAAAATTAGGATTATAAAGGTTCTATTTAATTCATCATCATCATCATTCTCCTGCCCTTATCCCAATTTATTTGGGGTAACATGTCTACAAAGGTTCTATTTAATTGTTCGGTAATATTCTTCCTGTCATTTTCTATTTGCAAATACCGTTTATGAAAGGTGCAGTTTAAAACGCTTGAGACGTGTTTCTGAAAACTAATTTCCGTACTGGAAACTCTCAACACCTTAGTTAAAGAGGAAAATGGAAGTTGAGAAAATAATTTCCGCTGATTAAGATAAAGGCAAGACGCAGACGTGATAGTTCCATGAAATATCTATGCAGTTAAAATGTTTATATATAAGGGATGGCACTAAAGCACCACCTGTATTTCTCGAATGGTTAGGCAGAATGTGACGACCAAATTAAATGCTTTGACGATTGTCTGAAATTGCTACAACTCGGCAAATTGACGAAGGGTGTCAATCTGCTTAACAATTATCTTCCCTGTACACTCAAATTTCGCCAGTTTTGTTTAAACTCCATATAATGGGGGGCGACTCCAATACCGCTAGCGTTAAAGTAAACACCATATTTTGAGGTACATGGAGAGATCTGGTTGTCCTAAACCGTGTAATAGGCCAAAAGAGGCGATCCGCTTCACGTACCACCTCGAGAACCGTAACCAAAACCCCATTGTGAGCCACCAGAGCGGGGATGACGTCACGCCCCTTTGAAACCCACATTGTATGAGCGCATACCGGAGGCATATTACCGTAATATCGCCACAATTATCACCGGTACTGAGGTACTGACTGAGGCCCTTTTGTCAAGAGTAGGGCTATCAAAGGTAATTGAGCATGCCTTGTAGATGTGAGGAGGATGCTGGTGCTTTACAAAATGTGGTGGATTTTTGTCGTTTGCACAGCGGATAAGCTTTTCTGGAGTAAGAAATATTAAGACATTTGTAATGCCCAATGTGAATGATACCTAAAGAAAAGACAGGATAAGTGAGGCAAAGTTCAGTCCGGGAATCAATGGCACTAGACGATGATTCAAAGCCAAAGTAACTTCGTTGGTATTTTATGTTAGTTTTAATTTTGTGTTCTTTGCTACTGTGCCAAGTGATGGTTTTTTCTTTCTTTCTTTCGCAGTTAAATTTCGGAACTGGTTATTAAATCCACGAAAATGATATGAAAAACGAAACTTCACACCTTAAGTAGCTGCTGTCCAAACTCATCATAAAGTATTTATTTCAAATAAACCAATTACAGGCACTATTGAATTGTCAAAGGATCGGTCAGACAAAAAGATGAAGCTAGTTGCCCGTTCCAAAGTATAGTAGGTACTAAGGAGAAGAACTGGCAAGAAACTCCATGAACACTCTTTTAAATCAAAATAATATGGTTACATCATTTATGTTAAAAATTATGCATGCGAGAACGATGCAGAACGTTAAAAACGTATGTAATGAAAAGATGAAAAAAAAACTATTCAAATATTACATTAAATTAAAATAAGCCATGGCAGCAAAGAGTTGACCAGTCCCTACTGAGGGCACCCGTTCACGAACATGACGCATAGATTAGCACCATTTTGAAGGGAGCTAAATGATCCAACACATGTGCCACCATCAACGAGACATTAGAGTGAGCATGACATACTCTCTGCTGCCAGGGCACATTCAAAGCAATGAAAGACGTACCCAGTAAATGGTAGCTTTATAGTATGTACATAGTACTCACATAATTATGTGCTATGCAGTTATACAATACTAGGAGATTGAATTTATGTAATTAGTATTTTAAAATCTTCAGCAGCTCCAACAGCATGTAGGTAGGGTAGGCGTGTGTGAAGTATTTTCAAATGCTAATCAATGTATTTTTGCGTCCTGTGGAGCAGGACCAGCGTTTAGCCAAGCATTTTTGTCAGCGATGTAATCCCCCAACTTATAATATGCTTGTCCTTCTATAAAGTTTTAGCTCTCTAATGCTCGGTTCTTATAAACAAAAAAACGAATCGTTTTGCTTATTAGTGATAGTATTTCCTATTGCGAAATTGGGCATATAAACAGATTCGTAAACTAATTTTACCTGTGATAGCTACATCCATAAGAGAACGTCTACTATGAGACAAAGCTAAGAGCTTCATTATTGGTAAAGATACAAAGAGTCTTAATTTTAACCAATAACGGTCTGCAAATGATAAGAATCGGCCATAAATCGATTAAAATAGAGTAACCCTAAGCAAGGAAAAACAACCGATCATTAAAAAAACAGGTCATCTATGTATTTCCAGCAGAGTCTATTGTTTCAAGTCAGAGCCAGCCCTAAGCATAGTGTACATACTACACTCGTGTCTACTATACGTATATACGCGTACACGTCGCGATGAGTAACCATAGTGAGTCATTGACAGCTAGTGTAAACAAAGTAATGATTTGTTTTGTTTGTTTATGCCTAATGCGCGCAGTCTCTGTGAGGACGGCGACGCCTAGTGAACACGTACGGTGTTTATCTGCGAGTTTTTAGGGGAGTAAACAACTATGTTGGTAGAATATCTTTGTTGCGTTAAGGAGCGATAGTTTTAAGAAGTATAACATAAAAAAAAATCACAGGCTATATTGAAAAAATCACCATAATCAGTGCTAAAGAAGAGTTGACTGACAAGTTCTCCATTTCAAAGAATTCAATTCAGTAATGGTGGGTTAACTTTAGATAGGCAGGAGGCTCACCTAGCAGTAGACTTCGAAAGTATTTGTTTATTAAGTGACACAATAGGACCTTAGGAATCACTTATGTAAAGTCAGGGAAATTAATTCATGCACACACTTCAGAAATCACTACAAAAATATCTTGTTTTGTCAAATCATCACACGTTTAATTCCGAACGGCTAACTATCTCACCCACATTTAACCAGTAGGTAGGTATATTATAATTTATAAGAGTAGGTAAGGCACAAAACAAAAAAAAACGCAATTTAAAATCCATGCTTAATCTTCGTCAGATCATATGAGGAGTATGCAGATTAGGGTCTCTGATGAATGGTGTTCATCCTGCATGAGCCTGAACGAAAATTAGCATGACTTTGGTATGCAGATGAAGGTAGGCGAGTTTCAAATTGCCTGATTCATAGTTTGATTGCAGCTTGTTTAAGGCTGGATTTTATGCGTGACCGACGACGTCAGCGCTGACATCGGCCGAACGTAGCTATATCATTGCAAATTTGTGAACAACTACAGTGCAGCGTTGATGAATCGCTACGCGCGTACAGCTACGTTGCGCTGACGGGGACCGTCGGTGTACATCGGCTGAACTGGTGCGCTATGTTATTTTTTTTTGTAGGAATAGCATCGTGCAGTTCAGCCTATGAAGTAGTCGTCTGCTTAACCGGGCTTGCCTGTGGATGCCTCAATAAATTAAGGCCTCCAGCCAGGAATTATAAAAACTTAAAAACTAAGCGACTACACGCTAAGGGCACTCCCTGTGGGAACGGACCTCGGCTTAGGGCGTCGCTGGGAGAGGGAAGCAAGGGACAGGCTGGATCGGAATTAACGCGCTATGTCGGTATATGCGGGCATCGCTGACCGAGCGACCGATTTTACACGCGTACGCAATATTTCATGTGACCTCTCTTGTGAGTACTCACTTTGCCGTCAACTAAGCACTAAACGCTCGGACACGACCGATAATCAGCACGCACCGTACGCGCTGACCGTCGTCAGTCGAGTACTTTCAGACTTATTTATGTGGGTTTGTTACTTTTATCAGTGTTATGTAAATTAATTGAAAATCTGGATATGATATCCATACCAATAATAAATAGAATGGATAAAGTGGTAATAGTAAATAAATAAATACTAATCCGTACTAATAATATAAATGCGAAATTAACTCTGTCTGTCTCTTAGCTTTTCACGACTTAACCGCTAAACTTAACCCCTAAACACACACAGGTAGACCATGGACTGGGTGGCTGTTTATGATACTGTTTATGCGGCGCTGTACGTTCCCGTGGGACGATTCCCGACCCCCACTCGGGCGATGCCGTGGGCACAGCTTGCCTCGAATGGTCAGGTGGTCATGCGTTAGGCCCTCTGCGGATTTAAATTAAATTGTCACCTATACATATTATTTTCTAACAACTACATTCTATATAAATAAATATTTTTATATTCAACTTAACAAAACACTAATGTAAAATTATGACGGAAGGCGCACGAGATCCATAGAAAACAGTACCTATAGTTTTTGTTCCTTGTTAATGATATTTTTTTTTTTTTTTGTTTCAGGTAATGATATTGCAGGGTTATACAAACTTTGTAAGTATGTAGACGCATAAGGAGTGCTGAGCTGTGTTCTCCTGATTCGCCCAACCAAGCCTAGCTGAGCGGTTTCTTTAGCTTTACAGGACCTAATGCAAATATTTACTGTGTTAATGTTATATTCAGCTAAAATCATACATCAAAGATTGGAGAATATTTCTGGATTAATCCGGATTTTGGTTTTCACTGTTCCTCAAAGGATAATTACATAGACTTGGATTTTTCCTATTCTTAAAAATCAAGAATAGGGACCAACTTTACTGTTTAATGAGACCAATTTGAGACTGGAGTAAGACATTTATTTAGATTTATAAAAGTGTGAGTTTCTTGACCGTTTTTCTCCATAGCAAACACTTCACCTTGGAATGCTACTTCATCTTTCTGACTGACCGACTTCTTAATAAAATCCAAAAGAGCCTGTGTACGCTTTGAGTTCGAATAAAACTACTTTGCGTCAATTTACTAATGTGTTACTAAGCGCTGATATCAATTAATTGGTATCAATATGATTAGTGTAATGTAGTCGACACAATAGTTATGATTGTATCGAAAATTACTCGATAAATCGATGCTGTCGAAACTGGCATTCCCGTTTTACCATCATAAATACACGTTACATATTTCGGTTGAAATAAATACCGAGCTTACTAATTTCAAGCTAAATCAGGCACATTGTCGGTGTACCCGAAAATCGTACGTGATTAAAACCGTGTAGCTACTGGCATGATTATTCGATCGTGCACTCGTGAAATAATTTTAGTATGATCACACGATTTCACACTAATGAATATTGCTTTTACTGTAACGAGAGAGAGACCGTTTTGATTGCAATATTGTGACCCTTCTTTTTTATGTGAGAATATTTAGTGCCTCATAGAAATATTAGCCAGTGAGCAATGGTAACCGGAATGTCCTAGAACCAAAAATTCGAAGACATGTGACATCAACCAACTGGGTTGGACCTGCGTGGTCGATTACAGCCCAATCCCTCTCGAAGAGAGAAGGCTTGTGTTCCAGCATTGGGAATATTATAGAATGATTAATTATGCTATACGTGCTTTAAGTAGCATTTGATCATTCGGATATCATTTTGATATATGTGATTGAAATATCTATTGTCAAACTGTCAATAGAACTTGAAATGTGGTGGTGGTGCATCAATAAGTTTTCATAATATCTTTAAATAAACGTTACACGAGCTTACATAGTAGCGGATGAATACGTAAGCTTACAGCTCACACAATTCTGAGAAGGACTAAGAAACTAACTAAAACTAAAAACATTAACCAACACTACATTGAGTGATGTAATTCTACGGAATCCTTTGAAGTTTCAACAAGAAACACCTCAACTTCGTGCTATACAGGGTGACTGGTAATTTGACTTATTCCTTCCAGGACGTGACAGTGGGACCCATTTGCAACAATTAAACTCTCCATAATGCCTAGGCGAAAATTCATGGGATTCGAGAAAAGCCAATGTTTATGTATTTTTGGAAATTCCCCAGAATTCGTTACTAAATATCACTTTTTTCTTAACTCTCAAATTGAATAGCCTTCATTGCAATTCCGTTGGGTACCTAATACTTTAACAAGCCATTAGATGTAACGAAATTCTCTAAAACATCAAACAGTTAAAAGTTAAAGGAAGAAAAAAAAAAAAAAAAAACGATAAGAAAATGGTTAATAAACTTCTTACTTTAACTTTTAACATGAACTTTGACACAAGTTATCTCAAAATTTTACATTAAGCGTACAAATTACGGGGAAGACATTTACATTCAATCAGCTATCTAACGAGGTACAAAAGTTTAATAAATATTTAGAGAGAGAACGTCGATAATGCTGGCAAAAGTCGAATTTGCAAATTATTGAAATATTAAAAAATTATGTGATAATCGAATTAATTAACTGGTTTATGTTATCTCTTAACCTTACCACCCAGCAATCATTCCTACGTCATGAGCCAGATTCTCGTGACCAAGTCGCAAGTTGAGCCGCAACTTTGGTCGCAACTGTCGAGTGGTTGGTATTACTCGTAGTCGATGAGCTATTCACTGATCACTTGACACTGGGTTCGCAAGACATTATGCTGATGTACACGTACAAACTCTTAATTCTTTGAAACATACAATTTTCAGACTTTTGTAAACAGGGCGACTGCCTATCTGACCTCCACAAACCAGTAACTGGATAATATGATACCACTTGGTAAGACTGGTTGTCAGACTTTCAGGCTACGGACGACCCGTAACGACCGGGACCAACGACTTAACGTGCTTTCCGGGACACGGAGGTGTCTTGGTATTTAAAGATGGTCACTTGGTCACCCATCCACAGACCAACCGCGGCAAGCGTAGCTTGAACTGATCGATCTACCTGTGCGGCTGTTATTACTTAGCCACAAGCAGGAGCTTGTCCCTAAGGGGGAGGGCCCTAACAGAGAGCTTAGTCTTATATAGTACATAGCACTTATATAGTTTGCCTAATTGATTTACTAGGTAAATAGAGTTAAGCAAATAAGTTATTTGTCTGTGTACAGTTCGTTCACAGTCATTTTACCACTGATTTTGCATCACTGTTAAAATCACAGTGATCTTTATCGACGTGACAATAAGGTTGCTATTGGGTTGCTGCATTGCCAACTCTGTCAAAACCATAATCATCTTTCTTTTCGTTGCTATATGTAGGTTGGTATTCGGTTGCCGCCAGAGGTAAAATAACTCATGTGAACTTAAACTCTGTGGGTGGAAGATAAGATTTTAAAATCGCTGGTAAATCCTGGCGACTTAAGTCGCTGTGTGTGTACCCAACATAAGTCTCAACGTGATTTAAGTCTTTCTTTGAGGTTTCTACTTCTGAAATAAGTGGTGGATTCATGCAAGTTTTAAGTCTGTGAAATGGAACAGTTGTGTGCAATATGGATTAAAGTCTACGAGTACTACGGTTGATGTTCTACGTAGTGTACGTTTGAAATAGCGGTAAGCGGTTTCTGAAAATATTGAGGTAGAAAAGACTTGTTAGATGTTTAAATATGAATCTCGTCTGCTTTAGATTTTATACGCAATATTTTCAAAAAGAAACTCCTAAATCTTTTATACATTCGTAGTCTATTGCTGGACATAATGCGACACCTCTCCTAATCTGCAACCCTGATTGCATAACTCACTATTAATCTCATCTGAATCATTTTGAAGGTTATTGCTATTATTGCTAATCCATCGTTTCATATGTTCGAAAGATTCGGGAGCTCGACAACGTAAATTACGCAATGGATGTTGCTGAACTGTCAAAATGAAATGTGTTACGCTATTACCCCGCAGGGAAGCATGGCACACAACGGAGGAGGCCGATACTCGGCAGTGAGAGGAAAAAGGTTGCCGAGGATGATAATGCCAAACAAATTACAAGTTAAACATTCTTCTTTTGTCCTTCAGATAACCATATATCTAAAATATCTACAACGGCACTAGTTCTCGTAAACCGAAGCGATATAAAATGATTCATCGCCACGATTTCATTGAGTACAATAATATCTGGGAAGCGCTGACTCACAGCGACATCTGATTGGAGGAAGTATGAAATTACCATTTATTTTTGGTATGAAATCTATTTGTGTAGCGAGATAAGCAGTTATGAGAGGATTTAAGAGAAGTGAAGATGGTTTTTTTGCATATTTTTCATGGCAAAGCCTTGCCATGAAAAATATGCAAAAAAAACCATATAGGCATGTGGTGTGGATCGAGTATTAAGGAAAGTGTCTTGAGGAAAGTTTTGGCAGTCGGAGAACGAGGAAAATGTCGTAAGTAGACAGGAGGTGACCTAAATCATGATGGATGGTATGTGTGAAAGATGATATGGCTAGAACGGGGGTGATTACCGAGATGACGACTAACAAAAGTATGGGAGAAATAAACATGTTCGCCGATCGCAAATGAATTAGGATAACGGCAGGACAATTGTGATAATGATGACGTAAGCAGATGTTTCGTCATCTCTCGTAACAAACAGCCCCAGGCTAAGTAAGTTTCGAAGTTATTCTCGATCAAAAACTCATTCTTTAACCTGCTTCATTTAGAATATATTGTACAATTTGTATAAAGTTTTTAAGGTGGAAAACAAAAACCTTAACAGATTTCGTCAGACCCAGACATTATTTTTTTTATAAAATCCTTTTTCATGAAAATATATTTTTATTATTTATATATATATTCTTTTTTGGTTTTGTGTTGTATTTGTCATAACGTTCAAAATCTATAATCAGTAGAACGTGTAAAAACATGATGGAAACGTAATCGGTTAGTTTTTATATTTCATGGTATAGTTAGCTTTTACGCACAGCCAGAAGCTAGGAGATCATGTTTTTCACAAACAAGCTGTCTGTTCAGCCTGTGTTCCCCAAAAGGTTAGGCAGGGGTGTATAGTACAGTGCGATTCTGTAACCATATAACCGTGAAAATTTAGGTGAAGTGAGCGTGGAGTGAGCTGTCATTTCAACTAATGCTAGGGATTGATTGAGCTCACTTCACCTAACTTTTCACGGTGAGATTTTTACAGCATCGATCGGCAGCTCTTCTCGTGTCGAATAATTTGAATATTTTCCCGGCCTTTCATTTTGAAATCCAATTTTAAATGTAAATCGAGACAAACAACTGCCGCCCGACGCCCAGGATAGCAGAAAAAACGGGGTGGCTTTTAAAAGTTAGGGAGCAGCCAGATATTGCAATATTGTGCATTTGTAGTACTGCCTAAGCTTTTAAAAAGGAAATAAGCTTTTCATAATCCACCTTCCTATACTTTGCTTATTTCGAAGAAATTGGTAGGTAAGTACATAGTTTAAAAAAAATGTGGATAAGTTTAAAAAAAATGGTTAATATTGAACACATTCCCCCATTACAAAACGTGGTATCAGCGTGTTACCATGGATTATTTGTATTACATGAATCAGAAACCGCATGCATCAGTTATTAAAAAAAAAATGCTGTTCCATACGTTTAGTAATCAAAGTACTCACTGACCTTTCACTGTTCACTGATGATCCAGAAGCACTCGTAGAATCTGTAGACAAACAAAATAGGCAATGAACACCACAATTTAGTCAATAAAAAACATGAATAATCAGCATAATAGCATGCAACATAATAAGCCTCTTCTCTGTGACAGGGAGTGGGCCATAATCCACCACGCGGGCCCAGTGTGGGTTGGTGGAAAAATAAACAACAAGTATTAATAACATACCCATAATAAAGACTAATAAGTTTTGTTATAAATTAACAAATTCTACTGAGCTTACTGCGAATATACTATGTCTTCACGTCCGATACAATACAGTCTCGTATTATAGACAAAGATTTGTAAAAAATAACGAGGAATAATATATTTTTTTCCCAGGATAAAACTGCGCAGTAACAAGACTATGCTTCGATACCAAGAAATTATAATTTTTCGTGGATTAGGGGGAGAAGTGTCGGCGCTGTATTGGCTTAACGTGAGACATCTAAAGCAGTGGGTTGTTTTATTGGATTTTTATCAAAACTTTCTATTCATCGACTTTCTTCATTACGGACACATTTCACATTAATATTAATTTATTCATTGCATTCCATATAGTTTTATAGGTGATACAAAAGGCATAAAGGATAGCTGGGGACCAATTATGAACGTGCACTGGAACAAGATAAAATTAAAGGATAAAAATTGACACAATTAATATGAAATATTATTAAAATTTTAAGGACAGAAACTGTCTTAGATTACTTGACAAGTGAATTTTCTTTTATTTCATGAAAAAAGAAGCTTGTGCCCCAGCAAAATGGGTGAAGTCGAACTGTAAACGATGATGATACAATATTACTGAGATCAATTTTATTTAAGCATTAATTTATAGCTTTCTGTCCGTATGTTTCCGTACAAACAGACGTTTTACGCAACAATAGTCGAAATCACAAAATCCCATTTCAACGTACCAAATGTGTACTAACATAGCAAATTGGTTGCAAATTCATACGTTCGGGGAACTCTGGATCTGTGAAATTACCATGACAATGATCGACATCATTGAATCTGGGGCACGCTATTGAACAGTCATGAAATAGCTCGGTGGCGCAATAATGCCTACGCTTGGCAGTCTAGCCTTTGACGTTGGAGTGATGGAAGTCTATGCAAATGCGATTAGCTTTGAGCCTAGGAATCGGATAGAAGACACACACACTACACTGTCCAAATAACAGTGTTAATAATTTATGGGAACATATGGAAATATTGTTAAAAAGAGTATAATATTTTTAAAAGAGTAACCCTAACCCTCGACTTTCTTGCCGGCTCTTCTCCATCGGAAACGACCAATTGGAACCGAAGCTTGGAGCCTCTGACGTTACACAAGTGGCCATATAGGTTTTTGTGAAATAAAATATTTAGATTTTAGATTTTGATGGAATAAGTTATGAGATTCCTTTGCTGTAGATGATAATATGGTAGTTAAATCGGAAAAGATTAAAAAAAATGATCGTATTTTATCAACATACAAAAGTTTGGTGTTTTGTTTTTAAAATGTGTTTCTTTTCAACAAAAAAGTAGACTGGGAGAGAATACCCTATATAGAGGCTTTTCAGAACCTTTACCGAGACTTACAATTGTTTTCGCTTTAAATAAATGCAGCTATTGTTCTTTAGTAAAGAAAACATCTGAGCCGAACCCGAAACATGTGCTCACAATTTCAAGCATGATACGATGGCAAGATGAGAAGCTCTTCATGAATGCGCTACAGATTGCTAATTAGAACAGCTGGAGCGAGGGTTTGCAGTGGATTTTATTTTGTAGCTTTAACGTTGGATAATGAGACACTTGCTCTAGTATGAACAAAGTGATGAGCACACGTGACTCGAGTACTTTCGTAAAGTTCTATGATGATCAATTCCATTACATTTAGTGGTTTATCTAAAGACTCAGATTGTATTAGACATGCACATGCTATATCTGCTGCATTTCCTTCACTCATGGACTCTTTTATTACAACGTAAACTAAAATATATTCTAAATGGTATGCCAATGCAATGCCTTTTCTCAGAAGATTAAATCTCAAACACATTTTATTATGCATTGCTTTGTAATGAAACAAAATCGATTAACATAAAAACATGAATCACGTAGGGTCGTACTGTGGTCCCTAGAGAGGTAGGTAAGCAGATAGGTGTATATCGTCGAACGTTCGTATCTGATCTCGAGGGAGAAAGGATAAAGATAGAAGAGATAATCCGATTCTGTCTTTATGTAAATCTTTAATTATTATTAAAGATTTATATTATTATTATAATAAATGTGAAAGTTTGTATGTTGAGATATTTGGTTGCCAAGTTTTGTGCCTGCATCTCTCTTAGCTTGTCTTAACTGGTAGAAAATGCCTCAAGCGCCCACCTATTGCCTATTCCTAGCGTCCGCCTATTGTTTTACTTGTGCATAAAGTTTTTTTTTTCTTTTTTGGCTTTTGGCAACTGAGCCGTGTCGACTATGCTGCCAGCGTCATGTGGTGACGGCAACGCAGCAAGGTTTACCGCAGCCGTCGAACTTTGCACTCCGTGGTATTTATGTAGTTATAATAAATAATTAAGCAACAGAAAAGCTTATGTCGGATTGACATAAGCTTTTCTGTCGTTGAAAGTCATTGTAGAAAATACGAAACGGTTTGGAAGCGATTATCACTTTGCGTAGGCCCTTTCCGACTCTTTGCTCTCAAAAAAGAGCAGCTACGTTTATCTTCTATTCATTACACACAGTTATTCGGTTCAAATTCTAATTCAAACTAATTAGCCCCTGTACCGAACATTCAAATGCCTACAACTACTGTTTTAACTACTAGGAACACAAGAATGCTTTGTGCTACGCTATGAGAAATACCGAAATAATTAACAGTTTGTACGTGTAGTAAATTTTAAATACCGCTAAATGTAGGTACTGGGATGAACACTGTTCTTGAAAATTGTTCGAAGGCCTCGGCGGCGTCGTGAGGGTTTATTAAGGTAACTCTAATTGTGGGTAAACATCGTCTAACGAAGTCTATAGTCGAACTTATTAGAATGAATGGTTCTTGACTACGAGTACGAATTTGATTTGGATATTTCAGTAATAGGTACGTAAATTTAAAATCAGGTACTATCTATCAAATGGACTACCAACTTAAATGGTGTGTATATACACTCGAGAGCAATGAATCCGGGTCACTTAAAGAATGTTAAAAATCTCGGAAACTAAAAATGATAGGTTAATGCAATAAATTGTATTTAATAGACAATGTAATACTCCTTAAATGAAAGTAAAAAAAATATGAGTCACCATACATTTTATTAACACAAAATTACATAAAGAAAAAAACTGCTGATCTCTCCTTAAAACAAAAATAGGAAACATGAAATTTTTGAACTTTATTACGATTTTCTTGAATTTTAATACTTCGTATTGCCTCCTCGTGCTTCCATTACTGCGTTTACGCGGTTTGGCATGCTGTACACCAAGTTCCTTATACGATTTTGGGGAATATTCTCCCATTCCTCTGTGAGAGCAATTTTGAGCTCACGAAGCGTGATTGGGGGAGGGTTTCGTTGTTTTACGCATCTGCCTAGCTCGTCCCAAGCATGCTCGATCGGGTTGATATCCGGGCTGCGCGCTGGCCACTCCATACGAGTAATGTTCATCTCTTGAAGGTAGTCATTCACAATCCTACCTGTATGAGGTCGGGCATTGTCATGCATAAATATAGCATCCTCACCTAAATTGACCATAAATGGACCAACGTGATCATTGAGGATTTCTTCCACATATCTTACGCTAGTTAAAGAGCCGTTTTCTATGATCACCAGCTCTGTGCGACTTTCAGAAGAAATTCCGGCCCACACAAGTACAGACCCACCACCGTAGGCTACTTTTTCTTCGATGCATGCTTGCTTGAATCTTTCCCCTGGTCTTCGATACACTCTGTGTCTTCCATCGTGCTTGTAGAGCATAAATTTTGATTCGTCGGAGAACATAACTTTTGACCAATCTTCAATACTCCAATTTACGTGGCTCTGGGCATATCTTAGTCTTGAAATACGATGCCCACGCTCCAGTTTAGGGCCGTTTGCAGGTCTAAGGGGTTTTAAGTTAGATTCAGCAAGCCGACGTCTTACTGTCCATGCACTTGGGTTACTTCCTCCGAGGCGTCGAAACTGATTTGTGAGTTCAGTTCCTGTGAGAAAGCGATTTCGAAGCATGGTGTTCACCAAGTATCGGTCTTCTCGTGCTGTGGTACACCTGGTTCTGCCCGTTCCTGGTCTGCGTAGGTTAGAACCAGTTTCTTCGTAACGTCGGAGAACTCTTTGTACTGTTGACAGCGACACACCGACAGTCCTGGCTGTATCGCGCTGACTCCGGCCGGTTTCCAGCATTGTAAGTATTCTGGTGCATTCTTCAGGCGTAAGCGACATAATTTCAGCTTGAATAATGAATATAGAGCACTATCAACATGGTTTATGTACCCACATAAATGACAGATTACAAACAAAAGCAAAACCAAATGCTGTAATTTCGTAGTTCCATCTTCGAAAGTGGCCCTTTTTCAAATTTGATTTTTTTATGATATAACTTTACAATAACTAAGAAGTTTTAATACCTTCATTTAAGGAGTATTACATTGTCTATTAAATACAATTTATTGCATTAACCTAGCATTTTTAGTTTCCGAGATTTTTAGGAGGACCAAGTGACCCGGATTCATTGCTCTCGAGTGTACTTATTCAAATCATATCGGTCATTCTTTGACAGTTGAATGAAGTCAAGTGTCAATCATTTTTACAATTGATTTCCTTAACTGCATAACGTGTGGGCACTGGAGCACATGCTGTTCGTGTAACGTTTTCATTTTAAAAGCAACTTCAAGTAAGTCCTAGAATCAAAAATTCCTCAATGACATGTAACATCACTAACCCGCACTGGGCCCGCGTGGTGAATTACGGCCCACTCCCTCTCACAGAGAGGAGGCCTGTGTCCCAGCAGTGGGAACATTATAGGCTGACTAGCTGCTCCTCGCGGTTTCACCAGCATAATTATCGATCCTGTGAGAATATCGGGATAAAAAGTATTCTATATGTTAATCCTGGTTATAAACCATCTGTGTGCCAAATTTCATCCAAATCCGTTCAGTAGTTTTTGCGTGAAAGAGTAACAAACACCTATCCATCCATCCATCCATACAAACTTTTCACATTTGTAAAGGGTGGTTAAATTTTAAGGGCCGATGTTGATTTTGAATAAAACACAAATTATTTAGGAAATTATTGTAATTTCTTTTTATTATGATAATATGGTATGGTTCAATTATGTATGGAACAAAATATCGGCCAAATGGCCGCCGCGACCTCGGCGGCACACAACATCCGATGGTTCAAATTTTCGATGACGCTGAGGCATAATTGAGGTTCTATGCCGTTAATGTGCCGAATTATCTCATCCTTTAGCTCTTGAATTATTGCTGGCTCATCGACGTACACCTTTTCTTTCAAATAACCCCAAAGAAAGAAGTCCAACGGTGTCAAATCACATGATCTTGGCGGCCAGTTGACATCGCCACCACGTGAGATAACACAGCCATTGAATTTGTCACGCAAAAGAGCCATTGTTTCGTTAGCTGTGTGGCAAGTGGCACCGTCCTGTTGAAACCACATATCGTCCACATCCATATTTTTTGAGAAAATTGATCATCCAATGTTGCCACCATTCTAACCATTCGACGTTTGGAATGGTCAAGAAGCTTTAGTTCTTGAGTCAATTGCATCTTGTAAGCGTGTAAATGCAAGTCTTTAAGCATAATGTTCATCAACGACGAGCGTGAGAGGTGCAGTTGTTGGGCACGACGACGAGTTGAGGTGGACGGCTCTTCAGCCACACTATCGCGAACAGCAGCAATATTTTCTGCAGTACGAGCTATACGAGCATGTACTGGTGTTTTTGCACGATTTTTCCTATTGTACACACATTTGGACGATTAAATTGACCGAAAAAATCACGAAGTGCATGACATGCATTTTAAGCCTGAATAACTTTAACGCGTTGCTCGGTTGTGTATCTTTCCATGGTTCAAATTGAGTTAGTCTGAAATTGAGAAATGTCAAATGGAATGCAGAAAAAAACTTGACGTTTAGGTGTGGTTCACATTCAACATCGGCCCTTAAAATTTAACCACCCGTTATAATAGTAGGAAGTAGGATTATACTAATGGGAATAAAGAATACAAAACTAGTAATGGGGAAATTGAAAAAACTTTGTATAATGAGTGCGGACATTGTGTTTGTCGTACCTACTTAAATAGTAATTATAACCGCAACATCGTTCAGATGATTTTACGCATATTTATAACACGACGCGTCATGAGTAATGCAGATAATTTTACTAGTAATTGGATATTGTGTATATAAATATTATTTTATATTCAGAATTATGTGGCAGGTATTTTGTCATTGTTCAAGTTTTCACCACAAGTTTCTGCGTCAATATAAAATTATATAGTAGATAAAGAGGAACTCGTTTTTCTTAAGCTAAAGAGTTAGTTTGAACGCGCTAATCTTTAAGAAGATTTGTTTTTTTGTATGTTTGTTTCGTTCGCTTTTACGCTAAAACTGCTAAAGGAAGTTGGATGAAATTTGGCACGTGGGTAGACCATGACCTTGAAATTTGTCTGCTCAACACGTAAATAACGCAATGAATGAACTGTCAAACCTAAAGCCATTGCTACTGATGGTGTGTTACGCGATTATCCCGCTGGATTAGGACATAGAATACTTTTTATCTAATATTCCAACAGGGTCGAGACTTCTGCGGGTGAAACTGCAGGGCGAAACTAGTTACATTCTTTTATACCGTTAAGGATTATATCGAGGACAAAAAGGCTTGGGATTGAGCTGCTTCCAATTTTTTTACATATTGAATGTTTTTTTTTTGCTCTATTTTGTTGTTTTTTTTTTATATACACTGACATTAATGAATTTTACATATACTATGACATTTGCTTACTTTGTTAAGTATTCTATTATTTTAATTATTGTGAATGTGAAGACTACGTGGGTCATTTTATTTATATTATTTTTCTCTTTGTTCTCTTAGTTTTTGTCATGGTCTGGCAGTTTGAGTAATTAATGTGGCCTACCCAAATGTCCTTTCTTTGGTATTGTTCGTTGAATCGTTGAGCTCCTTAAGTTTTGAGTTGAGCTGCACAATTTCTGACAAATGCGTGCACTGACTGGACAGGTCCTCTCAATCTGTGTGGTTCTTTCCTCAAAAGACCATCTCAGACATCGGCCTACATGGTCTTCATATGATCTGACCAAGATTATGTCTGGACTTTAAAAGAGACTGTGACGTCTGAGTTTGTTTCGGCCTTTCTTCTCAGACTAGTCAGATAGGAAACGCCGACCACATCTAGTTTTAAAATATGATTGACGTGTAAAAGTGTTTGTACAAACCTACTTACAAAATAAAATCATTTATCATTTACTTAAACATAGGGTTATGCAAAGCTCTACTCATAATGGAGCTCAATGTCTCGCCCTGAGGTATCAATGACCCGGCAGTGATTGTGTTGGAGTTTTTGACTCGAACACACTACTGTCGATCCAATAGCCGAACCCGGAGCTACAGGTGACAATGGCATTGTTATTAATATTGGTAGTGGTCGCATTAGTGGAGCTTGAGATTAAGTAATAACAGCCGCACGGTTCGATCGATCAGGTTAAGCTACGCTTGCCGTGGTATGTCCGTGGGTGAGTGACCATCTGTACAGAACAAGACCCCTCCGTGCCTCGGAAAATACGTAAAGCCGTTGGTCCCGGCTGCATTCTTGGATCTTTGACAGTCGTTACGGGTCGTCAGAAGCCCAGAAGTCTGACAACCAGTCTTAGCAAGTGGTGTCGTATTACCCAGTAACTGGGTTGTGGAGGTCAGATAGGCAGTCTTTCCATGTAAAATACTGGTAGTCAGTCCACCTTCCACTCTAACCAGATGGTTAGACTGGAAACCGATCTCAACATAGGCGGGAAAGGCAAATGATGAGTGGTCGCATTAGTTACAAGGAATATTTTTTATTAATGCTCATCCCAAAAAAACATAAAAACAATGGACGCCTAACAACAAAATAGTTCACCCCAAATAAGAGTCTTTTATATAGAAAGAAAGAAAAAATATTCATTCAGCACAGACCAAAAGACACCCAATTTTTCTTTTCGAAGACTTTTTTCTTTTTTCTCCTAAGGGTCGTGGCATGATGTTAATATATCCTACAGCCTTTTTCAAGAATTGGGCTACCAAATGCAAAATCTGAATTTTAAATGTTCCAGAGATTAGCGCGTTCAAACAAACAAACAAACTCTTAAGCTTTATTATAAGTATAGATAGATAACTGGGTTTAGATATTCCAACCCCTATTATTCCGACGAAGAATTAATTTGACTGAAGGAAATTCCAAACGATACGAACGCTCCAGTTCACGTAAACATAATTTTCCAACGTTTTTTCACAAACATGTTTACCTAAGAATATGTATTTTAAAGCTTACGAACATGTTTTGCCTCGTGTAAGGTAGAATTATTATCAAAGGTTTTCCGTCCCGCAAATATGGTTAGGTAAGTAGTTGGCGTGTGATACGGAGAGGCACTTCATTATTTAACCATACCGATACCGATGCTGCAACGCTCATCAAGGATACTTTAACTGAGGCAATTTTGCATTTAGTATTTATTTAATATGATTGAAATTATATCGTTTTCTTTGAAATTGTTTTCCTATAAGCTGAAATAAAGATAATATTTACAAACTTAATGGTTTTTCTTCGTAATATCGTTGTGTGTGGACTTGCATTTACTTTTATTTGTTTATTTATTTATAAAGGTAAAATCGAATAACAGTATTTGTGTATACACCAACAGCTTCTGTATACAATATTATATCGAATAACAGTAGATAACAGTCATGGGCTTATACAGTACTTAGTACTTTTGCGGTATTTGACGTAGGTTTTTGAGGAGTCTGCGAAATATGACTATTGTCACCAATTTATAGTTCGAGACCCAATACTTACTTGTATTAAAATTTGGGGTGCTTTAAAATGGTCTTCGAGGGGGGGAGTTAGCCCCGCTGCTGCTGGGGAGTTTGTTGCGCCACTTCTTCCCAGCGATAGCACTAGGAAGTGGTGAAGGGCGGGCGTTTTTGGGGGACTGTCTTTTGTAATTTTGACGTTCGAAAAGTGCTGATTCTCATCCTAATTTGAATAAATGACTTTTGATTTGATTTGCTACCAGTTCGCTGACTGGCTAATATTATACCTATTATATTTAACCATGGCATAATGTACTTACTATAAGGGGTGGCAGGGACATCGACGCGCAACCTGTTACCCCATGGTAACAGGTTGCAGTATAAGTACGTCGAATATTAAAAAAAAAAATGCTATTTCACTTTTCTATGCAAGAGCTAATTTTTCGGCAATTATCTAAATTTTCGTCGGTTACTACGTGGTAAGAATAAAAGAGAAATTTTCAACACAGGTGTCCAGAATCATGTGCTGAATTCATGGTACCAGTTTGGGCGTCGATGACCCGTCACCATGAATATAATAGATATAAGCAGACATTTGTACTTTGACAATTCAAAGGTCGAAGAAAGTACAAATGTATTGACTAAAGAAGAAGTAACATACTCGTCAGTATCATCAGTCTTATAAATTACATGGAATTACTCATAACATGGCTCCGTATTTAGGACACTCATACAAGTGCGCTAGTGACAATGATTTTACTGTAGCTAGATGGATTTGTCCTTACGTCAATACGAAGTAATTGCAGACATTTTTACTTCAATTCTACGTACAGACTATGTACGAGTACTTAAAATGCTGGGCGATGAGCTGGCAACGTCGTTCATTCATACGGACATATTGTAAAAACATAACCCTGCCTTTGCAGTTGCGCATTCGGTTAAAAATGAGAACTATTTTGTATACGTGACTGTGGTCACTGACGCGTATACTTACTGGTTAAGGTATTATAGGTAGCCATTATGTGGTGGAGGACAAATTTAGTGAAGATCATTCGTTATAGGTTATAACAATCCGATGGGATTTCCCGTCGGCAAAAGTTACGAACTTCCGTTGACTTTTATCCCATATTTAACTCATTAAGGGGATAATTGTTCAAAAATCTTTCCTTAGTGTTCACCTTCGTTACATGAGGGACTAAAAAAAAAAAGCAAAGTTACATGCTTCTACAGTTACAGACCCAGAGGCTTAGGCTGTGTTGTCTGTTGTCTGTCAGTGAATTCGAAGGTTTCAATAAGTAGATTTGAGTTTTACCCTTTACTTGATCACACTACAATTATTTTCAGAAGTAGTATATGATCAAAAGCAGTATTCGAGTTCACAAAGAGCACCCTAGCATTTGCGACTGACTACAGTATTTTGTACCTGAATGGATGAACATGGATACAGTAGCAAGAATAATGGTAGAGAGACAACGAATATTATCTATACTAATATGTATTATAAAGAGAAAAGATTTGATTTAATGTATGTTTGTTTGTTACGCTTTCACGCTAAAACGGCAGATGAGATTTGGTTCATGGGTAGACCTGGATTGCGACATAGAATACTTTTTATCCCGATATTCCCACGAGATCGAGACTTATGCGAGTGAAATCGCGGGACGCAGCTAGTGCACAATAAATTGGTATATTTCATCCAATTCTAAACAAATCGAATCAAATCAATCAAGATACAAAACCTCAATATCAATATTCTAATGCCTACTTTATTAATAACACCAAATACTTGAACAAGTCATTGTGTTCATAAAGATTCAGTTTTCCTCGATTTCCTATCTCACTCTATCCTGTCATTGTCTCTCCAAGTACCGTTTAGAAATTTTATTGATGTTCAGGGGTCATTACTAGCTTTTTCCCGTAGCTTTGTTTGTCCGAATCTGGGAATATTGTGATAATAATGGGGCTCTCTATACAACACCACTATTTTATTGATATAACTTCTATCAAAGTTTCAGTGGCTTTTTATAATTTCAGCCTTCAAAAAGGAACGAATTATTGCAGTGTCTTCGAAAAAGAAAAAAAATATATAATATTCTATCTACCCTTTTCGAAAACACGGCGTAATAAAATGAGCTGGGTAGGCAGCAAAAGCGCAGAACAGAGTAATGTTTCATGCGATCAACGCTTTTTATTACATTCTTACAAAATACTTTCTGCAGAACTGTAAGTTCGCCAAAACTTCGTAATAACCAACAACGAAAAGAAAGAAAAACTTTATTAGTTTGTTGAGAAGTTTTTGCGGGTTTTCAATAACTTGGTGGGTTTCATCGTAAAAATTCTTCAACTGTTGGACCAATCATGGGCTTCCATAGTCCCACTTGTTACGAGGAACAACGACAAAGTGAATCCTTACTATTTTTCAAGTTCTGGTAAAATATATTTTAAGATTTTAAAAGCGTACACTCAAGCGATGAAAAGCCTCAGCACTCTGCCGATATGTACATTCCATCCTACGACTCGTCGCGGGCAGATGTCATCTTTTAAAACTCCTAATGGTGGCAATACAGACCCGAGAAATATAGCATTTCTTGGCTATTTCTGCTTGCACTGTGCAAGCAGAAATAGACCTTAAAGAACCTTTTTGTTTCAAGAGGTTCAATCGCAGTTGGAACGCACTGACAAGTTGTACACAAACAGTGAAAAACCGACAATCCTTAAAGCTTGCTGTTTTTAAACATTTTGAACGAAAAATATTCACAGAAATTCAATCTGGGCACATACGAAAATGCGAAAATTGTAAAGAACTTTTCAGACAGAGTTCCATTGAAATTATGCCGTGAACCGTTATTATTATATTATCTGATTTACGATTAATATTTTCGATGCTATTTACTTCGAAATATCTTGTTACACTTTCCTGTATTACAGGTTTTAATTAAAGCCGATGCCCGGTGCAAAAACGTGTGAAAATTTATGCAAAAACCACGACAAGGTAGTTAGGAAAGATATGTGAATAGCTACGAAAGCAGCAGAAAAATCTTTTACCCCAGTCTACACTTTAATTCCGGGTTTACCCCGGAATTACAAACAGTGGGGGATAAACGGATTCCGGGAGAATTTGATGCAAATAGGAATTCAAAAGAGTCGCTGATTGGGTAGTTGTTTGTCTACTTCGAAATTGGGGGTGGGGGGTGGGGGGGCGGGTAATCGAATTCAACGGAATCTTTGCAGTTGTTTGTGATTCTTTGAAATAATTCAAGAGTAATTGTGTTGTCTCGATTCGCTTGTTTTATTTTCCAATTAGCGGGATGTTGCTCTACTTCGTACAACCTCAGAAGACAGTAAATAAAATAAAAGTAGAATGTTTATTATCACAAGAAGCATTCACAAGAAGTATTCACAAGAATTTGTTACACAGATATGGTATTTATGTATTTTTACTTATGGTACTGAAACAGACCCAAACTACCAGAAACACGTCCTATATCTTCGCTATTGTGTCGGGCACACATTATGCTTTCATTATAGGTACCTGTCCCACTTACTCATGTATTATTCTATAGCACATATTCTCAAAGTGGGCGGCGGGCAAAATTAGTCTGAGAACCTATGGGCTAGATAATAATTAATGTTAAGAACCTGGTTCTTTTTAATAAAGGATGTACAAACAGCTTCTGAGGGTCAATAGTGTGTAGCGGGATTGTCCGAAAGGGTTACCGCTGTCCTGGAACATAAAGGGCTAAGGAAAGAACACGGGTGGGTTTTAGTCAGTAAGAGTCTGACACTCCCTCCTGCTCCACCCAGAGCGGGAGGAGTCATTTGATGATTTCCCATCCTCAAAAAAAAAAAAAAAAGGGTCAATAGTGTATTTATAAGAAATTCTCAATCTGTCAACACAGCGTCTAATTAACCCAGAGTACATTGATTGTCGCAGACATGAGATTGAGACTATGCCTTCTGATATCTCTCCGATTAAAAAAAAGCGACACAAGTGGTCTAAATTGGTCGTACATCAGCTTTATTACAAGCTGTCAAATATAGCCGGGCATGCCCAAAATAATCCTCTTGTATTGTGTCTGGCGGCTGGTCCAAATGGGGCCAAGACACACCAAGTCCGACTCGCTATGTCAATTCGGTATTATAGGAGATTAGGGCTACGAGTATTTTAGGACACTGGTGTGTTTCAGGTATTTGCGGTCGAGGTGAGTAGGTGACATGCACTCTACTCTTCGACTGTAGAGACAATAAATAAAATAAAAATAATCATCAATCTAGTAAGATTGATGATTATTTTTATTGTATTTAGACTATTATTGAGTAGTTGTATTGGCACACTAAAGTAAAATATAAAACACATTTTTCTGAAGTTGTCTGGTGTCGAAAAATATTACACAACCAACTACTGTCCGCGACTTCGTCCGTGTGAAATTTCTTTTTTTAACATGAAATATCTATGTATCTAGCCGTACCCTTGTTATTTGTTACTTCTGTTTTGGTTAGCGTTCTTTCTACATTTTTCTTCTCTTTATCGACTCCTAAAGGTTGTAGCGTGATGTTAAGCAGCCTATAACCTTCGTCAAGAACTGTGCTATCAAATGCAAAAGCCGAATTTTAAAAGTTCCAGAGATTAGCGCGTTCAAACAAACAAACAAACTCTTCAGCTTTATTATTAGTAGTATAAATGAGTATAAGGATTAATTACAGGAATATTTTCGAACTTGGTTTAAGCTATACCTACGTGTATACAGTATGGGCCTGAACAGTCAATGGTCTGAGTCGATTAAAAGAAGATAAAAGTAAAATGAAATGAGATGGTTAACCAAACCCACATCTGTAATCTGTTATATGTAAACACAACCGCTCGAACGTAGTCGCGAAACGGTTCAAGCACGATTGACGTACCGGACCGAAACGGAACGGGTTGGCATTGATACGATCAAGAATTGAAAGGAAGCGAGGAATTTAAAATTGCGGAGAAACGGAACGAAGGACTTGTGGCCGTGGACCATTGTAGCCTGGTTTATATGATTGGGTAATTCGTGGCCAGACACGTGTAGGTAGATACAGAGACACAGGTCTGGATTGACTGGCCGGTGCCAAAGTGCAGAACGTTTATTGGGATAAGTGGTTGATCAAAGACTTCTAGGACCTAGACAAGTCGCAAACGCCTTCAAGGCATTTCATACCTATTTCTAATACGACTTTCAAAGGGACTGGCAAAAACTTTCAAAGTCAAAAATGTAAGGGACTGACATACAGTCCCATACATTTTCTGTTCATCATCCTTATCGCTGGTAGAAGGTTTGTTTGTCAAGACCCCTCTGGATTGGAATTGATATTTTTTGGCAAAAAGGGAGTTATTATTTATTCCTAAACACGATTCCAAAACAATGTAGCGAACAGACATCTTCAATGGGTGTCTTATTCTATAATTCTAGTATCTTTCAGTCTAGCAGCTGTTCAATTAACATCAAAAACAAAGTTCTAACCTCCCAATTCCAATAAATGATACCAACTTGATCGATATCTAATATCAGAAATTCTTCAGAAGCAGAAAAATATTCTTCCGCTGTTAAAAATACGAGTTACACATGGTCCAGTTGAATCGCGTACGTTTGGCCCCGTTCCGCCCCGTATTCATGCAATAAACTCTAACCGAGTCAGTACCGCCGTATTTTTAGATTTGATGCCCGAAAGCAAACCGTGTCGGAACCGAGAGAGCTGCAGACGGCTATTGGGAAATTTATAGAAGTTATTCTGTCGTTTCGATAAAGAGTAAAATATTTTTCACTTTATTCCCGTAGATACAAACGATGAAGAACCAAAGGAACTATGGGAGTTTTATGACTATATATGTAAAAATGATGTCATCACTCTAGTAGACTTGCAAAAATTCAATGCCAACACTAACTGTTCACATCATTTGGATTTAATTTACCGTTTCTGACGGAAAAACCGTAAACAATAGATTTTTTGCGGACTGTCTGTCGCAGAGGAAATCATCTACTTTATAATTAACACAATGGTAACCTTCAGAGGTCAATTGAAGAGCGTCAAATGTAATGTGTCATGTCTTTGTTTTCAGGTAGGAATTAGAAAATCGACAAACAAGCTTAGGGAAATGTTGTTCTTGTCTCATATCGTAAACTCACCGATCCGTTCCGTTTGCCGATTATAGATAAATATAATAGTGACCCGCCACTAATTCTGGTAAGACTGGTTGTCAGACATTCGGGCTTCTGACGACCCGTAACTACTGTCAAAGATCCACGAATATAGCACGGACCAATAGCTTAACGTGCTTTTCAGGGCACGTAGCTTAGGGGTTTTGGTATGTAAAGACCGTATCCTCCGGACCAATCGCGGCAATCGATCGACCCGTGCGGCTGTTAATACTTAACCACAAGCCCCTTGAGATATGAATATATAAAATATAAAAGCACATGCTTTCCTCATATGTTCATCGCCAGCTGTATCTGCATCACATCAATGCCTTCTCCAATCGAATCCTTTTAAAAACTCCGTGTAGTATCAAATCTAAAGTACATGCATTAGACTCGCTTACCCTTGACTGACATAGTATTGAAACAGGGCCCGTTTCATAGAACCACAGATGTTTTCAACTCGAGAATTTTCATAAAGAAACATCGTTATGCAATAAATATGTTTTGATGCCGTGAGGAATTCTTATTGGCTTTGTAATACTTGTCTGAGACTTTTATATTTATTTACTTTGAATTGCTTCAGATAAGTACAAGCCAAAGGAAACCACTTTGCTTTGTTAATATATTTGAAGTGACGAACTAAGTGTAAACACACTGTGGAATGTAATAACTAATAAGTGATTGAGTATAATATGTATTAGTTGTATGGCAATGAAGACTGAGATGACGGCTGCAAGAGATGTACGGAAGAAAGTATTTTAATATCACAAATCAATTGAGGCCATGAGAGCCACAGTGGCCTAACTGTAATTTTTTCAATACTGACTTTATTTGAAAAAAAAAACTGCTCTAAACTGTAAAAGTCATAGCGCCACAGTGGCCTAAAAATTAGTTCAATTTTTTTCAGTTAGGCCACTGTGGCCCTCATGGCTTTAATTGTGATAAGGTCGAGAGAGTAGTGGTCACAATCATAGCTACATGTTACATAGTTTTGGTAGACAAGCACAGTTCGCTGGAAGCGACACGTGAACGAATACGACATGTTGTGTTAGCGAGTAATCAGTCAGCATACGTGGTGATGGGGCTGACTGCAGGGCGCCTGACGTAATCGATACACGTGGAGGCTGTTTTAATCCCATCAACGATTAAAAGTAGGTTCGAAAATACACGGCCAGTACCCCAATTGCGAAACACACTTTAATTACAATCTTTTTCAAGGAAAATGAGAAAAAATCGTCTGCTCGGCAATATAAATGACGCAATGAATGTTATTGATCGGTCAAAATGAAAGGCATTGCCTTTATAAGTGCGTTAGTGGTTTTATTATTCCAGTAATATTTAATTTTAATGAGTCCAACCGCAGTGGAAAATCAGTAAAACCATAATAACCAACATTAACAGAAATTTTGAAATTATAATTTTAATAAATTAGTGTGTTCGTGTATTTGTATGCCAGTCCATGGCGAAACATGTACGATCATAACTTAATTAATAAGACCTCAATGTACAATGTTTCAAAGCAAATAAATATATTCTTATTCTTACTACAAAATAATTTAAAACATCGCTTAAACCATTTCAAAATACACCATATTATTACTAGCTTTATTACATCAAAATCAAAGCAAACAAACTCACAGGTTACATTTTAAACGTCCACAGTTGCAGTTTACTTATCGTGAGTAAGATCGTCATTAACCTATTTCTCGCCGGCTCTTGGACTAGCTACGCGCTCCGATTATACAAAGTGACGTTAGTATCGTACAGGTACAGGAGCTGCTGTGTTTATTATCAAAGGAAATGTTTTTACGCGACTAAAGGAAAATTATTTTCTTTGTTCTTGTTTTAGAGATGCGATAAAGTAAACTTGTCGGGCTTCTGCTTAGATATACATCTAAGACGTATTCATATTTATCCTACTCCTTTAAGATAATGCTGACTTAAAACGAAATGCGATTATATTGTATTGTTGAGAGGATGAATGAAAGGATAGCAAAAGTTATTTTTTACAAGTCCGACGTGCGTAGAAACGCCGGTAGACCCTCGCCCTAGGAGGACATACAGAGACCTTACTGGTGCTCAACCGGCGTGCGTGTATGACAAGATGTATGAACCAAGATGTATGCACGTAAACGAAGCAAGAGGAGTATGTCAGGGTCGTAGCAGGTGGCGCTCTGTAGTGTCTGCCTGCCCCCTTGGGAGGGCGTGGGTTTGTGTATATATGTATGTTTTATGTACAGACGCCAGCAGGTCAAGCTACCCGAAATTGTCAAATTTTCCCAATCAACTTTGAACCTTAATGCTTTAGCGATAAAGTTGAAAATCTATTAAATAAATTTGACAGATTGTAGTAACTTGATGTGCTGGCGTCTGTACATTGTTTTGTGTAATTAGTAAAAATAATGGGTATCGTATTACCCAGTAGCTGGGTTGTGGTCAGATAGGCAGTCGCTCCGACTCCAACATATTTGGGAAAAAGGTAGACAAATGATGATAGTTTTGTGTAACATTTTAACTATTTGTGTATGGCATATATGTATAGGCTTAAATAAAGGTCACATTCTATAACATAGATACTGATAAACAACCGAGAAGGCTTCAATCAAAAGCCACTGCTCATTAAAACTTAAAAATCAATTTCACACCAATAATAAATAAGTGACAGCAAAACTAAAAAAAAAACACTTGAAAAGTAACTGCAGCCTTTTGAAAATTTCATACTTAGGACCTATACTAATGGGTAAAGTTAATAGTCTTTAATATCACAACTTGCAAACTACTGTGCAGTTTCCGACACCAACTTCAAGAACAAAGTCTAGGAGAACCAGAGGCTGCGCCAGTGTACCACAAAGTATAATTAATTAAGAACTCCGACTAGAAAACGGGACTCAGAAAATCTAGTTTGGACAGTCGTTTCTTCTTTGTAAACAAATTACTTCTTGAAGGGATAACTAAGGACTAACTCTTGCAAATGTTGTTACTGACATTGATAAACATCAAGCACAGTGGGTACCCGGCGTAAATATTGAAAGAAAGAAAGAAAATACATTTATTTGAACACACAAACTAAAAGACACACAATACACCAGATACATACATCAGACAAAACAGACAATAAAAAAATAAGAGATTAAATAAAAAATGTGAAGTCCGATGTAAGAAAATCGCAGGAAAGTGTGCCTCACGGCTGCGCCAAAAAGGCCCAGTTCAGCAAAAATGCCAGACAGCTAGTGCCTGACGCTGGTTTTCAACTGAACCTGATGTGTGAGGTGACAGATGTAAATCAGTTTTATACTGCAACGTGACGTGTGTGTGCATACTTAAATATATTGATATAATTGCTCGTATAGTTCTAGAAAAGTTCAACATCTTCGCTGATACTTGGTTGGTAAGTCAGTCTACCAACACTTTAAAGATTGTATAAAAATAAATTAAGCACTGTGAAATGCAAAACAGCATTAATGAAAAAAAGTATTCTTGGTATGGGCACCTCGTATCTTTAATAAGATTCCAGATAGTTTTAAGGAAATGACTTATGTAAAATTTAAAAAATACCTGACTAATTTACTGATAGAAAAATGTTATTATACTGTTGACGAATTTCTAAATGACTTAACAATTTGATGTGACTTTTTTAAATTTATTGTGATTTTTTATGTACCCACTTATTTTACTTTTTATGACATTTCGTATTTTTTTATAATCTTTCAAACCTAATTTAATTTTATATTACTAATTGTGTTGTAATTAAATTGAGTATGATTGTTATTTTAAACAATCGTTATGTTAAAATATTTGTATGCTGTAATAGCAAAACATGGCGACCTACTTATATAAATATTTAATGCAAGAACCCAATGTACCTATGTTTGACAAATAAAATTCTGATTCTGATTCTGTATTTCGCACGCTGCAAGTGGTCATACAAATAATATATTATTGACCCACTGCTGGGCAAATGCCTGTTCCCAGAGAAGGCACGAGCATTGATCTCCACATACGCACAAGATGGATTGGCGATTTCACGATTCAGCGATATAAGCGATGTCCAAGATAAAATTAGAAAGTGCATTTTGAAATGATATGTAAGTTTAAAAGTGCTGTCAAAAAGTGCAACAATACTCTTTGGGGCCAGTTAGATAAAAATACAGTCGGTCTAGCACACTATCGCAGCTCGCTCGCAGGATCTTCAATAACATTTCGTACCTCCTGTTTTAATAGTCACGTTTCCTTTAAGCTCTTCACAGCTTGCCACGGCACGCGTCTCGCAAATGTAGCCGTGACCAGAATCGCTGCGTAGGTTTCAAAGATTTATGAACAAGACCGTGTCAGCAAGAATTTAAAATGTAAAACGAGTCAATCATTATAGTCATGACTATGGCGTTGTACTAACTTCAGAGGTGGGCACAGTAATTACCTAATCAATGTACTAATTAGTTCTGGACAACTGACGTCATTATTATTCTCTTTTCCTTATCCCAATTAATTTGGGAGATTTACGTGAATATTTTCAACAAAGCATATCTGTTTCCAGGTTCCAGTATCTCCCCAAACAATGTGCTGAAATAGTTTGGTCTACAAAATATTAAATGTCATTGTTAGCAGTAATTAGAAAGTAACTCTTTCCGCGTAAGCGTTGTCTATGTATCTACCAGAGGGGCAAATCTAGTAAATTTAAGAACGTTCACAGTCTGATCTCAGTCTCAATCTGTCAAAAATACGTTTTCCCTACATTTTGACAAGTTTTTAACATTTGTTTGTCGCCCAGATAAGACTGCGAATAGTTTTTGATCGTTTTAAATTACGAGAATTGGCCTGCAGGTGTCATCCTCAACTTCCCCCTATGGGGATATAAATAAAATAGACGCCATTTTGCGAACTTATACTGGAGGATTAGGTATCTACTTACACTCCGGTGTCAAGCAGTGTTTTCACTGCATGAGGTTATGAAGGACATTCTATGTCTAAACTACTATTATAATTAATCATAATAAGAAGTAATCTCTGGAAGAACCGCGGGCTAGTTGCGTTACACACTAACATTAGCAATAGTTTTCATTTTCACAGTTCAACAAAATTCATTGCGTTATTTAAGGTGTTGAGCAGACAATTTATTGTAACATATGAAGCAATGGATTAGCATCCTTAAAAAATATTCAGATCCGATTACAAAAATTCTTTCACTTTCTTCATCAGCGAAAGAATATATATATAGAAGAAAAGTACATAAAGTAGTAGTATAAAGTGTGTAGTAGTATAAAGGTTTACATGCCGACGGAAGTCCTGGGAAGAAGCTAGGTAGAAATAAAAGAGATCATTATCTATTGACGGACTATATAATATGCATTTTTGCTCGAAATTCAGCTCCATCCGGTTAAACTGGAAGGCGATCCCAAGATAGTTGGGAAAAGGCTAGGCAGACGATGTGTTCTAGATTAGCGCGTTCAAACAAATAAACAAACCTTTAGCTTTATTACATTAGTTTACATAAACTTGAAAATCCTGTTGTGAAAGTTATTATCAGTTTTCAATATCGAATGCTTTTAAGAGACAATCTGTTTTTTAGGGTTCCGTACCTCGAAAGGAAAAAACGGAACCCTTATAGGATCACTTTGTTGTCCGTCCGTCTGTCTGTCAAGACCCTTTTTCTCAGGAATGCGTGGAGGTATCAAGCTGGAATTTATATCAAATACTCAGGTTTACTGACCCTTGGAGCTGTGAAAATATCAAACTTCTAAGCTAACGCAATCAAAACACACAGCCGTTTATGCTGCAAATTTTCGACACTCGCAGGGAATCAAAACCTACCTACTTCCCGTCAACTCAGAATCTTGAAATTTGGTACGAAGCAACGTCTTAATAGCACAGATAAAGGATAAATCGCGAAAACCATAAATTTTTAGTTACATATACCTACTTACTGTACGGAACCCTCGGTGTGCGAGTCCGACTCGCACTTGACCGGTTTTTATTTCTATGTGTTTACTAGCACAAAACTCGTTCAGTCATCGTGGAAGGTTCATATTTTTTTAGGGGCATACATTCGTTTTTCAATTTGATTACACTATTGTTTTCTGATCACCGAGAATATTGGAAAATGGGATTTCAATCCAATTTCGCAGGTGCGGGAACTTTCAACTGTATTGGAATATGTTTGAATACTGGAAATCAAAACAAAGGCTTGGAAAAATTAATGACAGCGGCGAATCGTTCCGTCTACACTACTTTTTGGGTTAAATATAACATCACGCCCATACGTATTCCTCTTTAGGTAAGGCAGAGGTATTCCTATGGCACCTACACATTCGGCCAGTTATGCCCTTGTAAAGTTTTAAAATGAATGAGCTGTAATTTTGTGAACTAAACTTTTTACTGAAGTTGTCATCATTAGTATTGTTGTTGCTAGTACTGTTGTGCGATTACGCTTTGAGTGATAATCAGGTCGAAACCTATAATGTGAACCTAGTGATATACTGTGATAAATAAATAAATGAATTGCACTATTGAACAAAACTAAAAAACTACAATAATTCGTACTTGTCTTCAAGAACACCAAATAAAGATGCACTGTGTGAAAGGTGACGTGGCTAGAAAGGGGGGGGGGGGGTGACTACTAAAATGTCGACTAATAAAGAAGTATGTAAGAAAAAGACATGTTGCGTTGACCCCAAATAAATTGAGATCTGGTGAAGAGAATAGTGATGATGTCTTCGAATAGCTACCCTTATGCGGTGATATATTTAAAAATACCTTTATAGCAGGTAGGGTACGTTACTACCTACCCTACCTGCTTCTATACTAAAACAAACTCCCAGTAGTTAAATAATTATAAATAGTAGGTAAGTTAAACAATATTCAAATTTCTTACAGCGTTAAATAAAAAAATATGAGCCTACTCTTTTGCTAAGTCTAAGTCGATATAGGTATATATATTCAAGGCGTTAAAAGTAGGGCGAAACGTTGCCTGAGACGTGACCAATCATTTCCTTGATATTATTATCGCCCTACATCGCAAGACGCGGGTAAATGAACCTTTTCTACGTCAAACATCGTTAAATACAATATCAAACTGAGATTTTTTTAACGTAGAATTCCATGCGGTGTAGGGCAAAAAAAAAAAGTTTAGTTTAAAAAAAACAAAATAAGACATAATTGTACACAATTTTTGTAATAGGTGGTAACAATTACTTTTAATCAGCTTAATACTCGTACTTCTAAACAGAGGGGGCAATTCTCGTAATTTTATGAACGTTCACAGTCTGATCTGTCTCAATCTGTCAAAAATACCTCAAATAACCCTACATTTTTGAGAAGTTTTTGACATTGTTTGTCGCTGAGATGAGATTGCGACTAGATTTTGAACGTTTTTAATTACGAGAACGGGCCTTCAGAACTATTCGAGTTATGCTCTAAACCAACGGTTATCAAAACCAAAACTATTTTTTTTTTTTTGCCGCGAAATGCTACGTGGGCCTTGACGCGTTGATCCTAAGTGGGTGACGATTAGTAGATCATTAGGGTACCAACAGACGGCCGACTAATCGCAGCGACAGGCAATCACTTTGAAATGTTTACTTGATCGTCTACTCAAGTGGCAAAAAGTTCACTGAGAGCTATACAGATGAAATAAAAATGTGAAATTATCACACTCAAGGATTTATTTAAGTATTAAGGTTACTTCATCATTCGCATTATTGTAAATCTCAAACGTAACTAAGGGGTAAACTTCCGAAAAATCTTTCAGTGGCTCTTGAAAATGTTTTTTTTCATTAAATTTCCAGATTTTATACTTCATTCTTCAATGATTAAAGTTATGCGTCTTTCTTCCAGTTATGGAACTACTTCATATCTACTTAAGACAAAATAAATAAATAAAAAGCCCAGCCTATTATTCTAACTAAGTACCGTTGGGTCTAGAAGCATGTAATTTTGCACTCGAATGTAAGCACTAAGAAAGGATTTTCGAAAATCCCTGTAGGGCTGAAATAGGAGATACAAGTTTGCATGGAAGTGATGATGAAGATGGGAAACCCGAGCGAACACACGGCTTGTACAAGTTACAATAAAGTTCACATCTAAAAAGATGATCCCTCTAGAAGGCCTGGCCCTATTATACACATAAATTAGGGCATCAACAAAAAACGATGAATCGCTGCGACAGATGTTGGCGCAGACGTTTTTTGTCGTCAAATGCAGCGTCGACCTTGAGCTCTAAGTGGGTGGCAATGAGCTTAGGGAGACGACAGACTCGCCTTAAGTGGTCCCGACAGATGGTAAACACTTTTACTGTTTTGAAATGTTAATGTCAGATCATTTTTGTTGTGGTTTTTCTTGAGAATTTATTAAATGTTTGGTTAGGGAAATTAGTTTATTTAGAACAAAGAAGTGTGATGTGATGAGTTGATGACGATTGAATGCCGTAATTACAGAACCAATTAAAACGCCATTGTGTTTCGCGTGGATCCATGTTCGAAGTTTCATATGGTTAAGGGTTAGGCACGTATTCAGTAAGTTACCAAGCTTTAAGTTCCTGCTGATAGAACTAATTCGAACCCATTTACAAAGCTTTTACAGATATGTTTGTCGGTAATTTGAGCCCGCTCTCCGACGAAACAGATGCTGCTGTATATTTGTGTTTAGTATCGGCGATGATAGGTATATCGGCTACTTGTTTCCTTTCTTTCAAAACATAGATTTTAATATAAATTAACACCCCTTTTTCATAGGGGTAGGCAGAAGTCTACGTGCTGCATCGTATCGTTTATATTTTTTTAATACTACTTTACTTTTTGGGATGACATTTTGTAAGTATTTCTTAGGGATCGCGGTTATAATTTTCGTCAAGTGTGTATGCCCTGTTAGCAGCGCGTGTGAATGGCGCAAATATTTTCGTCCTGTCTCTCTGAGTGGCAAGTGTGACCTATGATTAGTCAGGGCTGTCACGACGAAATTTACAAACTAATTTGAATATTTTGGAGTAATTTTAGCTAGATAAGTAATTAATAGTTTTAGTTAGGTTATTATACTTTTATACTCATTAATAAATACTTTTTCAATAAAAAAAAAACAGTTGTAAGTACAATTTTTTTTAAGTTATTTTCTCTAAAGAAACATATTTAGTCACGTGCCGTATTCAAGACGAAATAGTCAAGATGAAACCCTGAAAATAATTGATTATAAATAAAACATACTTATTAACATGGAAAGCGTAGGTCGCGAAGAGAGACACTACACAATTTTAAAGGACCAAAGAATTCCTATGACTGTTTCCAAAATTATCTTGTTTATTAAATTATTCAAATTCATTGAATACATAAAATACCTGTTTTTCATTCAGATATATGTAAATCATCAATTTAACGTACTTAAATTAATTTACATCTAATAGGCACTTGAGTACGATATTACAATAATTGTTAGCTATACTGAATTTCATTATCTTGGTAAGTAGACCCCAAACGTAAAATCCAAACGAGTACCTATTTCGATTATGTATTTACTTATTGAATAAATAATGTTTCTGCAAATAAAATGTTTATTTTTCTGACTAGCGATCCGTGCCTACTTTGCAAGGTTTTCGGACATGACAGAACATCGAGATTTCTTTATTATATAGGTATAAGTTTAATAAAAATTTCTTATGCATTATACCTTCCAGAAAAAAATCTCTAAATGATGGTAAAAACCGCATTAAAACCCATTGCTTAGTTTAAAAGATAAACGCGGCCACACAGACAGACAGAGAAAAGCGACATTAATTTTTAATAAGTATAGATTTTTCTTGAAATAAGTAAAACCACGACGTTCGACAGCCCTACCGGGTTCACGCCGCCATGTTGTATGAGTCAGCGGCAGAAATACGCGATAACAACGCGTCCTTATGATTGAGTGCATTTTAGTTTCGTTTCACTGTTTATTTTATACACTGGGAATGTTATTAAAACCTTTGTTAGGAAAAAAAAAGCTAAAAAAAAGTTATCGAAGTGATAAATTTTTTAAATCTTTTTTTTCTTTCCTAACTAGAGTTAATTTTAGTATAGAAATTCATGCCGTAAACAACTGTTTGTAAGATTTACAAATATTTTACAAACAGTTGTTTACGATTAAAATGTGTCTTAAAAGGTTCTGCGTAGTCCAACAAAATTCATTGCGTTATTTACGTTGTTGAGCAGACAAATTTTTCGAATATAATATGAGCAATGGATTAAAATTATTCAGATCGTGATTGGAAGTATGTTACGCAATTAGTGTGCTGTTCTAAAAGCTGGATGGGTTGAAATAATGAGTCCGATAAAGATGAGTCGGTATTCCATTTCCAAGTACCTTGAAAGTACATTGAAAAGCCATGAGACTGCGTGAAATCTGCTGACGCCTGAGACTGCAGAAGCTTGGCAGATACATTAATTAATTACACCGGTCTGAACTGCCGATTCATAATTAAAATGCCAGTACATTTTTCACAAATAAATGCAGTCTTTTGAAATTCGAAAACTCAAAACTCAAAGTATTAATTTCAATTAAACCAATTACAGGCATGAGAATTGTCAAGTGGTCGGTTAGTCAGAAAAATAAAGCTAGTTGCCCATTCCATAGCGTAGTAGGTACCTTCCTATGGAGAAGAACGGGCAAGAAACTCCATGGACACTTTTTTAAATCAAAATAATATGGTTACAAAGTATTGGTTACGTCATTCATGTTAGAAATTATGCATGTGAGAACGACGCAGAACGTTAAAAGCGTCCGAAAAGAAAATTTTAAAAAATTCAGATTCAGGCGATTTCCCGTTTTAATCACGTTCACAGTCTGTTCTCAGTCTGAATCTCAAAAATACCTCTAATTTCTCTACATTTTAAGTACGAGAATTGGACTTCAGCCGGCCAATTCCCGGAACTAAAAATGTTCAAAATATAAGTATAGTCGCAATCTCATCTCAGCGACAATCAATGAATGAATGTATTTTTGACAGATTGAGACTAAGACTGTGAAGTGAACGTTCTTAAAATTACGACAATTGCCCCTCTCGTCTACCGCCATAAAAAAAAGATCTACTATAAGTAGTGAATGTTCTTATAAACTTGTGTTAATTGATCACACCAAGCTATTCATTATAAAGTAAACAAACGAAGTAGTTTATAATTATCTGTGGCACGGGCTATTTATACTCGCTAAGTACTACATGTGTGTATGTGAGTCATCAGCGAGATAGTATCTTCAATGGAAGTTTGCTCTTGACGTCATGCATGACGCAAACATCAAGTACAAACAAACGATTATTATCATTAAGGGCTGATTTTTCAATCATCTGATATAACTTTATTAAAGGAATTTTTGACAGTTGTTTTAATATACAAAAACTGCCAAACGTCAATTTTATTCCTCGAATAAAAGTTATCTGGCGATGGAAAATCAGCCTTAAGTTATAATAACCGTTAATAGTATGTTTTTGAAATTTTTATGGTGAACATAATAAATTTGGTTATCATATCACATTAATTGAAACCACGTATTCTACATTTTGTATTTTAAACATACACATTTAAAATAATTAATAACAATTAACATTTTAGCCGTGGGACCTTTCTTTAGTTTGGGTATTTAACAACATTGAACTTAATTTGTGATTCATCATCATAATTTCAGCCGAAAGACGTCCACTGCTGAACATAGATCTGCCGCAGTTCCCCAATTTGTGATTATTTGGTAACAATACTTACCATGAAGTTTGTGTTGATTTGATTTGACAGAACTCATTTGGAAACTTAAGTAGTTTTGCGCCAATCTTTTTAAGTTGGGATACAACACCTCATGGAGCCAGAAACAGAGAGGATCTGATTCTCTTGATATATTGGGAGAAAGGAGATATACATATTATATCAACTTCTTCTTTTAAAGTTTTTCAAGTCAAACGATACGAAAGTACAAGCGTAGGTATTGAATGAGTTAGGTGTGTACGGCGGGCGAGTGTGAAAAAGGAACGAAATAAAATGCAGGGATTCCCCGAGCAAAAATCGTGCCTCGTCTGCACTTGACTTACAGTTCACCACAGCGCGTTTACTTGGTTGTTGAAACGTGCGAAATTTAAAATGTACCGGTGTATCGGCAAATAAATATCGTCGATACCGATGTACAGCAAAAATCAAAATATCTCCAATACCGGTATCGAATTCACCCCTAATAAAAACTCGCACTATGCCCTCAGGATAATCGATCGAAAATCGCAAGCAAGATTAATAAGCAACTATCTCCGATCGACTGAGCAAACATGACAATCAGATTTATCATAACCACACAGGAAAATTCTGCTCAAATTGCACGAAAATACATAAAACTTGGGTTTTCTCGAATCCCAAGAATTTACGCTTAGGCTTTATGGAGCGCTTAATTGTTGCAAATGGATCACGTCATGGGGCTGCAGTCTCGACATTCATAGCGATCGCTTTACGACCGAATTCGGTCGCAAAGTCCTGTCACTCCATACATTACACCTGTCAATCCGGGACTTTGCGACCGAATGCGGTCGTAAAACGATCGCTATGTATGTCGAGACTGCAGCCCCTGGAATGAATACATCAAATTGCAAGTCACCTTGTCTAACTAACGATATTCCGTGACATGTGTAGCCGCTTTAGAGTTCGTTTCACACGTAATTAGAGTGAGGATCACGAGTTTCCGTAATAGCAATTACAGCCATACTAGAAGTTTTAATTCCGAGTGACATTTAGACGTCTCGCTGCAAGCTCGGCGGTCTACACTGACCCTAACAGAGGCTAAACTTAGTTATACTTGTGACTAGTCCAATCAGAACATGAGTACTGAGCTTTAGTTCCATTCGTATCAGCAGATTAGCCGTCCGGCTTATTGGGCTAATTATAATAAATAATAATAAAAATCTTTATTTATACGAAAACCTTCAACATTGTTTAAAGACTAGGTCACATGATCAGTGAATTAAAGGTAATACAGATAGAGTAACCCTGACTCCCAAACTAGGAGATCCTGTATCTTGGGAGTCAGTGTTCTGCTGTCACTGTGATACAAAAACCTTTTACTAAAAAAGTGTGTTAACAAAATCCTGGCAAACAATTTGAAAGTATAACTAAATTATTTTATCAAAGATTTAAACTAAGAGTGAATTGGCTGCATGCGTATTATAATGGCTTTAATTCTAATGCAGCTTAACACTGAGTCTAGTTAGCTGGACTATGAATTGGTTGGTGTGTGCGTGCGACTCTATGGCTATACCTAACCATAGAGTCTTAGCTTAACGATTATTCGTTAAGCGAATTGAGCACCAACTTAAAGTGTCCGTTCATTCAAGCCACTACTGACATTCTATGACAGTTGAATGAAATGGCTATAACTCTATATGCTTAATAATTAACTTCCGTGACTGCTCATTGGGATTTTCTATGGTAAATGGCAACGAGCTCGCTTTTTATGGATTTGAGTTGTCTGACTGAGTTTTTTAAAAGGATCATTTACAGGAAACTAAGTAGGTGGGTGATACATCTCTAGACAGTAATAAAACGAACAACTCGTCAAGTACCGCGGAACCCAATGCTTGACAACGCATTTGCGTACTTATGCAAAGACAACAACCGTTCTGTTCACCCACCACACAGAACAAGCGTGAAGCCACTCATAACATCAAACAACATGTTCTGTACTAAACACTGCTTATTCCAACAATGAACAGTTAAATTATCTCCAATTACCGCACCACTACAAAATGGTTTCTAAACTCATGACCTCTTTCCAAAATCTGTTAAATGCTAGTGAAATCGATTTTCAGTGATTTGTTTGAAAAAAGTGACCAGTTTTTGTCCACCACAGTATTGTGGTCCGCAGCACAATGGAGTCTTTTGTCCGAACGATGGGCACAGTGCGTCGCATTTGTATAGAGGTGGAAAAATAATTAGAGCATTATTTTTTAAAGTTTTTATTGTTTTGTAAAACATGTTTAATTATTTAATTTCGGCTACCGTTATTGTAGCGTGGACAAATGTCGTGATGAACAACACAACGGTATCCATGCTAGTCCGTTTTAATAAAACAAATGTGTATGTTATTTTATTTGAGCAAAAACAGCGCAATTACAAATAAATTGTGATTTTAAAAGAGTGAATTTAAAATATATTCAGTACTTACTAACATTGCTACAAAATGCTATAGGTAATCATTATTATCCAATTGTTGATTCTGACAACTTACGTCAGTCATTGTATTTGACCAACTCAACGTCATCTCTATTTACAATCCAACTAGACCAGCCTAGTTTCCTCTTTACATGATTATGACTTTTCCAAAATATCTATTTGAGCCGAAACTTTTGAAGCGACTCCTAATATATGGTAATGCGTTCGACGGGTTTGTTTTCATGTATGCTCCGATTTCTCAGTGATAACTGAGCTGATTCACGTGATTCTTGTTTTCATTTGGTAGACGACCGCGTGATGATTCCATATTATATACCACCATGTTTTTAACTTTCGTGTGAAAATCTTGAGTGAAAAAAACAAGCTTCAATAAAAGGTTTTTAAACCTGTCAGTCAATGTTGATAATATTATTATATCCACCACCACTCTGTGTGAAAAAAGGCAAAAATAAGAGCTGAAAGTAACAACCGACTTCAAACAACGTAACCGAAAAAAATGTTTAGTTTCGGAAGTCGGTGGCCAAAACATAACCGTTTTTCACTTTGTAACATTATTTTTTACTAAACTTTGTATTCCATCTGCTCCCGCAACTATCTTTATTTATTTGCTTAGTTTTTAAACAATGATACACACTTTTTTGCCTAATATCAAAATGTTTTTCCAGCCTATTATTCCTTCCTTAGGTTTACTTCCCTCAAAGAAACTGGGCGTAATGATTAACAAGCGGGTTTCCTTTCGCGTATGAAATGATTGATGAGCTCCTAACGGGGTCCTATTCTCCAGAAAATATGCAACGTGTTACAGAAGAAACGCGAGTCCTGAACTCCTGACGAATATTTTTTTTTTCTGAATAGAGTTGCCAAAAATACATTTATTCTTGTGACATTTTTGTTGCAACATGTGACACAAAAAGAAATACTAATCTAATTACCAGAATTAATTATAATTAGGTTATATTTAAATCAGTTTATACCTAGGATTTATGATATGGCTAGAAATGCGATGACTACCGAGATGACGACAGATAGAGAAGTATGGAAGAAATTTCATTTCGTCATTTTGCACTGACCCCAAATAAATTGGGATAAGCGCTGGAGAATGATGTTGATACCTAAGATTGACTTCCTGTGTCCCTATAACACAATGTATTGTTTGCATTTGCAACACAAAGGTCAATTTTTCCTACTTAAAACAGATAGGAAAAAAATATTTAAAATGTCTCATTTTATATCTTTTTTCTAGTTCTACCTCGATAAAATTATTATTTAGACAGCTGTTTTGGCTAGACAGTCGTCTACAGCATAACCACGTGAGTTAACAAGCTAATTAATTGGAACACGTATACAACACAATCCCTTTATAAATGACTAGCTGCACCCCGCGGTTTCAACCGTATAAGTTTCAATCCCGTAGGAATATCGGGATAAAAAGTATCCTATATGTTAATCCTGGTTATAAACCATCTGTGTGCCACATTTCATCCAAATCCGTTCAGTAGCTTTTGGATATACAAACTTTCACGTTTATAATATTAATTTTTTCTCCAGCCTAGTTTCTCTTTCCTAACGTGACAATTTTGTGCTTCGTTGTTAAAACCTTATAATATCGAAAATAAGATAAAATATAATATCCTAACGTAACTAAAACCATTAAATAACTAAAATACAGCTTCGAAAAATTTGTCCGCATCGCTGTTGACTGCTAATGTACCTAAGAGACTGTCGGCATTACCCCGTTGTATTAGTCTCTGGCTAGCCCCCAGGTAGTGTTAACTAGCCAACCAACCAACTAGAGATTTCATTAAATAAGCCATGAGCACTCGGAGGCCAGGTCCCGAGGGTTTCTAGCCCAAACGACCTGAAAATATAATCACCGATAAGGTTATTATTAGAAGTTTGTTTATTATTTTAGTAAGCAGTTGATATCTGATCATAAATAAGAGCACCTATTATATTCTCTTGTATATTGTCAAGAAAAATGCTTGATATTTATCTCAAAGGCGAACTTTAGTTCACAGTAAAAATACATGGAATATTTTATTCTTTTGTAGCATATGCCTTTGAAGTCTTGCCGTCTATAATTGCATTGGACTCGCTCAAAGCTCGCAAGTGTCGACTAAAGGTACGCGGGTATAAAGATGTTGCCTTAGGTCGTCGTCGGCTTTCAGCCACAACAGCGCATAATAGTATGTAATATCGCAAAGAGTTTTGAAGGAAAAGGTGTATTGAAATAGAAAATATGGCGTCTTTGTTGCTTGCTTAAAAATGGTATTGCTAATATTTTTGCAGGATGATAGTTTAAATAGATTGGTTTATTTCACAACTAGCTTTCCCGCAGCCCACGTGGAGGTCGGAAATCATCACACGGAAACTTACAAATAGATTAGAAAGATCTATGAAACGTGTTATACGCGGCTTTTTAGTTTTTTTACCTTCATTGAACATTCTCATAGAACATTCAATAGTATCAAAATATTTTCTAATTATGTCAATTTAAACAATATTGCGATTGACTCATTAGCTCAACGTTAGTTTCACAAGTTGACCTCTAAAATAACAGAACCGAGTTATTTCTAACCTTGGAAATTAGTTTAGCTTAAAAATTCTTCTAATTTTAAGTTATTGTGCTCGCAATTACAACGGACGTGGCTCACTGGGCAATCGTTCTCATTTGCATAGATATTAGAGCGTGTTTTTGCGCTGATCGGGGAATGAACTGGCTACCCTGCGACTAATTGCCTCGTTAGGCGATTAATCTAGGTCATCTAGACATTGTTGAGTCGGAGTTAAAGACTGTAATAGTTGGCAGAGAGTTTAGATCATTATTAAGATGTTAGCTGTCAGATCATTAGTTACATGGCTGCTTATTAATGTAATACTATTATGTTTTTAATATTTGAAAGGCATTTTGATACTAATCTGATTCATACCAGCCTATAAGGTTCCCACTGCTGGGACACAAGCCTCCTCTTGGTGAGAGGGAGTGGGGCCATAATCCACCACGCGGGCCCAGTGCAAGTTGGTGAATGTCACGTGTCTTCGAATTTTTGGTTCTAAGACATGCCAAACCTTTTTGAGAGCAGTGGTTATGAAATTATTTACACCCACAACTTTAACTCGTAAGTCGGGATCACCACTGCTCTCAATAATTTGATTAAACAAAAATAAATAAAGTATTTTTCTTTTAAGCAAATCAACGGATCAATTTAGTCTGAAATGTACACAAAAATATTTATATATCACTTGACATTTTGTGCCAATTTTATTATGCCTCCAACCGTTACACAGTGCATAACATTAGCACACTGTTACAATTCACATAACATTTAAAGCCGATAACATTTCTCTGGAGCGTGGAAACATACTAGAAACTGAGAAAGGCGGTTGTGAAAGCCACTCATGCGCAGCGGAAAGACGTCGCTGTGTAGTGTAGCTAGGCGCTAGGCAGACTGGAAACTGGTTTAGAAATTATTGTGACTAGATTTTTTTTGTTAGCGCAGATTGTGAAACTGTATTGGGTGTGTGTACGTGCATGTATTTTGCGAGACACGCGGGCGCCATGATTATTCAATTATATTGATATTGGAACTTCGTGTTTAGAGAATTTTGGGAACGCTAAAAGACTAAAAATATTTAAAAATTCATAAAATAGTGTTTTACATTAGATATCTTAAACAGTTGTTGTAAATGTTAATAGAGATATTAATATGCCTTTACCCATAAATGCATACACGAGCGGCACGGGATCGACGACAGCCGCCGACGCGTCGACGGCAGCAGTTGCCTCTGCAACGTGTCTCTCGTGTACATGAGCACTCAGTCTAGATATTCTAACAATATCTTCGTGTTTCATTGTCGTATCATTTCTAAAAAAGTTCTTTTTAATACATAAACAAGTTTTCATCAATTCCCATTACATGCAGTGCTCCTAACCTACTCGTTGAACAAATTATATCGTTAAGGTTCACGTTTACAGGAAACTACATAGTTACCTCACTTTTATAAATTACAGATGATTAAATGTACCAAGCTGTTGGTAAGCAATAGTATCACGATGTTATGTTAGTGCAAGCAAGGCGAGAACTTAATAAGCTGCGTTATGTTATAACTAAACAATGGCCAGTGTTTAGTTATAACATAACGCAGCTCTATCTCTATTTCTATCTATTCTAGTAGGTAAAATACTAATGTACATTACATCTTTATTGTTGCAAGAAGTGTGTATAAAGAAAAAGCAAGATTTTTTTTTTATTCTGCTTATTCAAAATTCACATTACAACAATAAAATACACATACAAAGGAGCCAAAAGCCTCGTATTCAAAACTTTAGAAGTTTTACAATCACGTTTAATTTAGGTATTCTATACAAGCAATAAACATGAAAATGAATTGCTGTTCGTTTGTAAAGCTCATCACTTGAGAACGACTGGACCGATTTGGCTGTTTTTGATTTTAAAATGTTCATAATAGTCCGAATAAGGTTTCTAGGGAAAGAAAAATTGGACAGTTTCATGTAAAATTGGAAAAATGTAAATATTTTAATGTCCTTTTTCTATGGGATTTATGATACGAAATATTGTTTGGATATGACAACGTCTATCGGGTCAGCTAGTTCCAATTAAGTTCGGCTCTAATAAACCTACCAATGAATTTTTACTTGATACGTACTATTTTTACTGATATTGAGACAAGTGATAATATTTTTTTCATTTACTCAATACCTATTATCGTAGTGCTTTTAATAATATTCAGAAGCTAATCAAGACATTAACTACATACAAATTCATTTACACATTTACATTTTCTAAATAAGAAATCTATGTTTTACTTAATTTTGTAATTATTTGATTTAGGCAAAATTTCTGTTCGGAATTTCGGATATCCGAACAGAAATTTTGCCTAAATCAAATAATTACACTCTGCTTTTGAAGTACAAAAACAATTGTTTCCAATAATTCGTAAATACCTAAATGCGAAGCTGCTTTAAATTTCACTGAATTTGATACAAATAAACACAATTCATTGTTTGTGGCAAGCGAAGCGAAAATAATTTACTTATATGCAACTTAAATATTAAATGTTCTGCATTGCGAGTTGATTGATCTGATTAGAACAACACAAAATGGCGAAGTTAAATACTATTTTGTCACTCAATCGCTGCGAATTTTACGAAAGGATTAACCAATTGCTGAAATGCGAAGCGATCTACGAGTATGATTAAATGTTCAATTTATATCGTCGTTTAAAGGTTTAACTGTGTTTGCGTAATTATTTAGATCTTTCCTTTTTAATCGTGTGTGTTCATTTTATGAATGTGTATATTTCTTGTGTTATATGTATAAGGCTATTTTGTATGCATTTTAGGTTTTGTTTTAATTTTAAATGATTATGTTACTTGTACCTACTTTGACCATTTGTTTCGCGTGACGTCACCTCTTGAATATTACTACTATTATAATATAATACATACATTTCATAATCAACCAAAATGTGCCCTCTTCTGGGATACAGGCCATTTCTCTCCCACTCCCTTTTACGGAGTGGGCCTTAATCCACCACGCGGGTACAGTGCGATTTGATAGATGTCACATATCTTCGAATTTTGGTTCTAGGACATGCCGGTTTCCTCACAATGTTTTTCTTCACAGTTTTGGGAGTAGTGGTGATGAAATAAATTACATAAGTTAACTAAAGCGCCAGCTTGGGTTCGAACCCACGACCTATAACTCGTAAGTCGGACGGTCGGAGTCTATACCACTGAGCTCTCACTGCTATAATATACTTATTATAATACTGGTAATTTCCAACGCATTGCCACCACAAACCACGTTTGTATGACAGTGCTGCCCCTACATGTTCCGTCAACACCATAGCTACGCATTACACATGCTCACTGCGATGGACGCGCGAACGTTCAAGATCGACGATAAATTACATTATTATAAACCATAGTTCCTGTCTACGCACACCCTAAGTAAAACAGCATAATGTTTAGAAAAGGACTACAGTTTAAAAAACCCTAAAAAAAAGGTTCAGTTAGCATAAATTATGTATTTAATCATAACATACCATCCCGCTTGTGTATTTCCTAAATAGTGTACCCAGAGGTGTATCTTAGTATACCTACATTGCGCCAGTTATGTTTGGGTTCCAACTCCCAAGTAATAGAGGATCAGCCCATTGCCATCAACCAGGCACAATTCTGGACTCCGGGCTGCATAATAACTGCATTATGCTTTTTTGTTAGTAAAAATGGACATAATACTGGTAAGTGATCAGAATAGCATTCTAAAACAAGTTTCCTAGCAATATAGGCCGCATAAAATATTACTAGTATTCCTTTAGCCACATTGGACGCAGCTAAACATGGAATCGGTTCCCGTCAATTACTGCAACGGTTTAGTCTGACGCCTTAGCTGTAGTGGAGGTGCCTACAGTGCAATGTACCGTAGCTTGCGGGTACTAGGCACGAGCGACCTGGTGAATGGTAGTAACTTATGTATGAATTAGTAATAGTAAGTTTATAGTCCATCCTTACATATTTGGCAGCCATCACGGACGAGAAAGGATGCCACAAAACATAAGTTCGAACTCTTTATAAACATCTACTTTTCGAAGCAACATGTTTATTCAATGAAATTGGAACTGCGTGCTTAAGAAATTTTGAGAACTTAAAAAAGTCTAAAACGACAAAATATATTTCGTTAAAAAAATACACCGCCACAGGACTTCAATGACGACGGAACCATCGACAAAAACGATTTAAAAGGAGTGGCACTTTAGGGACCGTGTATTAGTGAACCTATGCAAGATTGCTGCGTTCATAAACTCACCCAGGGTACTTCAAAGTTCAATATAGAGCTTATTACTATTAAAAAATAACTTCCACAGTGTCTGGAAAACGATAATAAGCTTCGTCTAGCCAATAACGGCCAAGTCGGCCACCCATTTACGGGGCACCGTTCCAAGCTTAGAGAGCGAATTTTATGAAAATAATCAGCACTACCTAAGTGTTGATTATTTTCATAAAATTCGCTTTCGCAGGAGCTGAGATGGTAAAAAACGGGAACTTTGTTAAAGCGATAAAATACAGGAGAATAAAATAAGATAATAGAGAGTTAATTTGGCGCCTTGATTAAATGTTTCGCTTACCCCAAATAAATTGGGATAGTGATAATTAAACACGTAGTTACACTATACAAGTTTGTTGTTTGATAGATTAACTGATTTCGCTCAGCATAAACCACACCTGTAGATAAATAGGACCCCTATTTTTCGGAATTGAAGACGCAAACAAACGAGATCGTTGTTTGAACTCGATTTATCCTTTTTATTTGTGCCAAATATCATTAGTAGTTCTGCATATACCGTTAATGGAATATGTGTGGCATATACAAGTAATTTATAGGCGTTGGAGATACGTCAATTAGACGTGATTCATTCGAGAGACGATAGCGCGTGCACTTTGAGAAATCTAATAATAAGTGCAATGTATATGACTCAAGTGAAATAATATTCTAGAATTTTTAATAAACTGTGTTACTTTGCACGAATGGTTCCTGAGACGAATACATATACCGAAAACTTTCCGTAATACGTATGAACTAAAACAAAAAGACATTTACTATACGGCGCCCTAGAAGAGAATGACGTCACTAAAATGTTATTTATACAAGTAAGTTTGTACATTTTCCTAGAGAGCGTGTTTCGACTGCGTAAAGTAAAACCTCGCTGTCATAATTCTGATGACAGCTGTCACTGCGGCCGCTATTCTACGAAACCGTAGCTTTTGGACTCATATTCCAACGCCAGATATATTTGTCCGTGGAATATAATTGAATTTTGACAGTTTTTCGATATGGACAATTGTCAAGAATGGCAAATCAGCTCGTGGTCAGTAATTGGAAAATGTGGTCTTCGAGGTTATAAGAACAAACGGGACGAATGTGGGAGATGTTGTTTTCGGATTAAAGACATTTATTTTCTCAAAGAACATCAATTCACACTTAACTAAATTAACAATATGTTGTAGGTCACATTACGACGCCGAGCCATTCAATAAACTGAGCACCATATTATTATATTTAATTTAAAAAAAACAAGTATGTCGTTATGTATAACTAAAATACAAAGCAGTTCACGCTAAACTTATGTCTAATAAAAAATAAAAATAAGAACTAATCTTATGTGTCTAACAAATAATATATATTAAAAATAGCATATTTTAAATGTTGGTATGCTTGTACACTCTTTGACTTTTGTACGTAATTTATTAGTTTTTGTTATTTAATGAGTAATATGATAAAGCTGATGTTTGTCGTTTTGGTTGGAAAGCGCTGATCTCCGGAACTACCAGTCGGTTTTTTTTACATTAAATAGTTCAGTTCTTCTTAATATCACGCTACGACCTTTAGGGGCCGAGTATAAAAAGATTGAAAGAACGCCAAGCGACAATGAAGTTAAAAAAGAAAAGTGTTATTCTTCTTGTCTATCAATTTTCTTTTTAACACTTTCCTCCAATAAAAACGATATTGACACGAAATCGTAAACAATTAATGTCGTCAGTTTACGTTTCCCATAAGAAAGGAGAGTTTTCCCACGATTGTGTGGGTAATGTAATGTTCCCGTGTGTTCCGACGACTAGCTAAAAAGAAACAGTGTTCTTAGACTTTCACGCGACTGACTCATAGAGAAATTAATTCTACAGGGTGGCCAATTCGAAACAACTTTAAATTGAGATGGTTTTGACAACAATGGAAAATTACACAGACTTTTTTATAATTATTTTATTCAGGCTTAAATTGGCAATTTTTACGTTAAATTAGATCTCTCCAACCGCTTCCTTATTGATACTTAAAATTGCGATCGCTTTTCATCGTGTCTTCCATTAAAGTTTCGCATACTTTACTAAGTATCCCACTGACAAAGTCACAAATATTCTGCTTTTCGTATTCAGGATTGACTTCGACACGTCCAGGAAAACTGTGGCACATTATAGTTCAGCTAATGACAAATTAATTAGCTTATTCGGAAGCTTCGATTGGATAACATACCGTTTGTAACACTTAACGTTTAAGTACTTTTGTTCCTAATAAGCAAATTAGTTTGTCATTAGCCGTAATGTGTCACAGTTTTCCTGGAAAAGCCACCTCTATTCTGACGTCCAGTAGGTGACTTTTTAATAGGTTCCATAATTAGGTATTGGCGATAAGGATTATGAGAGCTTAGGCCATGGTGGACCATGTTCAAATATCCATAGGCTGATGAAACATCCACAGATCAAATAAAACATTAAAACTGAACAAAATAGGGCCAAACACGACAATTTATCATAAAACTTCGATTGCTACAAAAAACTATCAATCGAGAAAGCGTTCAATTTAAAACAATTGCCTATCAAACACCAATCATATAAAAAATCTAAACACAATATGACGCACACGCAATCGTTCAAATCGCATTTTATATTCAACAATACTATTACGGGCTAATCCTACCATCTACTTTTATACCCTTTTCCGCATTGCCAGGCGATCTCCAACCTTAGGTCCCAAGGTTAAAGTTACCGATTAAATTATCATAGGCAAATGTAGCTTGGTACTTAAGTTAACCGTTAGGTGGAGCTAGTACTTACTAACCTTGAGGGAGGTCGGTGAACCTATGTTTATGTTACAGAGCACCGTAGGACTGCGGATCTAAGGGCTTTTGTACGCTATTAGATTTATTATTCGTGAGTTGTTTGTAAAGGATGTGTTCTTTGTTGGTGTAGTGGTCACAAGTATCTGAGCTGGTCTTGGGTTCGACCCCGGGTCGAGTGAAGTGTTTTTCGGTTGGTCTTAGGTTGGAGAATAATTTGCGTCTGGCTGTGTTAATCCTCCGGGAACTATACGCATCATGATTGAGTTGTGTTCCATGCTTTATTTTATAAATATGTCAAGACCTTTTCCGATGACCATGGCGATAGCTTTCAGTGTGGAATCTGGTTAGCTACGCTAGATAGCTAAAGATCAGACAGTATCATCTGACCTATGCAATGTGCATTGGTGCAACTCAGCTAATGGGTAATACCGATATTCTTAGGTAAAACCGTAAAACTGTTTGCCAAGCTTTCGTATTTCTTACGTCCGGTTACGACAGTTAACTACACATTTCGAAGTACCATAATTTTTCAACTACAAATTAAAATTTTTGGTCCTTCCATTACTTATTTAAAATTATGAAACCTTTAAGTTTATTAATAACTAGCACTAGCACACGGCGGTTTCAGCCGCATAAGGTTCGATCCCGTGTGAATATAAAAAATAAAAAAGTATCCTATGTTTTAATCCAGGTCATGGTCTACCCATGTGCAAAATTTCATCCAAATCCGTTCAGCCGTTTTAGCGTGAAAGCGTAACAAACAAATGTACAAAAAATCAAATATTTTCTCTTTATAATTTAGCTTAGAAAAATAAATGTATGAAAGCTAAAGAGAATTTACAAATCTAGATGAATGAATATAGTTCCAAAGCACAGGCTTTAATGTTCTATAAATTGCTGATACACTACGCAGAAAACGTTTCGATCAGTGCTAATACTGTTTCAATAGCACAACAATTCTGGCGTTTATATATTGAAGCTCACCCAATAAATCTCGATACGAGATTGAAAATTATTCGATACCTTATATGGTTCAATCGTTTCAGTTCTACGAATTCACTATACAAACTGTTTGCAAAGCGCCGTAAAACTGTTTGTTAAATTAACTTAATGAATTTTTATGATTACCTCATTTTGTATTTTATCTTTGTAGATAGTATATTTTTATTTTATTATAAACGTGAAAGTTTGTATGGATAGATGGATGGATGTTTGTTGCTCTTTCACGCAAAAACTCCTGAACGGATTTGGATGAAATTTTGCATACAGATAGTTTATAACCTGGATAAACACATAGGATACTTACTTTTTATCCCGATATTCCCACGGGATCGAAACTTATGCGGGTGAAACCGCGGGGCGCAGATAATACATAGATAAACTCACGCCTGTTTCTCGTGGGGTAGGCAGAAACCATAGAACATTATTATTATGTACTTTAGTTGTCTTTGACATATCTCGGGACCCTGAGGTCCCGGACCTTTGAAAGGCGTACCAGGGGCCGAAGCCAACTCGCAGAGGCCCTTTACATAATTTTAAATGATGATGAGACACCAACCGACGATTATCACTGTTTGCACCATACAAGTGCACCCAAAAAAAACCTCCGGTTGGTGCAGGACTATTGCAGAACATGGAAACAAAATATACTAGGCTATGAGTTTGGGTGGCTACAGTGGATCGGTTATCTTGAACTATGGAGAGACTATGTCCCCTGCCTGACCAATGATAATATAATATTTACAGATGAAATGGCAGGGGGTGACTTGCACACTCAATAATGGGCCCCCGAAAACGGTCGCTAGCACACAGTGTCGTAGCAACAGGGGGGCAACATGTCCTGTGGTGGATAGGTATTCCACAGCTATCAGGACAATCCCGGAAGTACGGTCAAGATACCAGCATCTTACTGAAATACTTCCTTCCTCCGAGCACGTTTGCTCTTGCGAATCTGCACTCAAGCCAGCCAATAAAGGAATGAGGTGGGAACTCTGTTCCTCGTCAGTGTTCACTCCAGCCGGCCAATAAAGGTAAGCCAGAAGTGAGGAACAACACTTCTCCCGGGAGATGGGGTCCGTGGGGTCGCTACTGCCCAACAGCTCGCCACATGCTTCCCTGCGGGTTCCTGTATCTCTCTTGGTCTGGCTCCTCACATTAGACCTGATGCGTAATCCGAAATCTTACAACTGGTCGTTTTGGGGAATGAACGTCACTAATTTAGGTCTGATGACGTCAAATGGTTTAAAATAGGCTAAATCATAATTCGCAATTTTACTTAATTGAGAAAAAAGCTGGGGTTTAACCGACAACGTAAAACCTCGATTACTTCTTGTAAGCCAAGAAAATTCAGGAGGGCTAGAAAACAATTGAACGTCTTCAAATTGATAGACCCAATTAACTATGCTAGCTTGCACTAAACTTAGCGTAATATTTTGCTAGAGCCATGTTCCAGTCCTATTTAACTGCAGCTGGCGCTCATAAAATAAAAGCCTTATTAAATTACTGTCTGCTATAAAAATCTTGGATCATAATGAATTCTAGCGAACAGAGGAAAATATAAGTATAATTTATAGAACATAGAATAGAAGTATTTATGGTCCAGGTAATACAGTAAGCAGGTTCACAGGATAGTAGCAAGCTAAAAAACGTTTTTGCAAAAAAAAAAAAACAACCGACTTCCAAAAACGACACTACAAAGTGAAAAATAACTTTAATTTCGGAAGTCGGTGTCGTTGGGTTCAAATTTTTGTTGTTTGCCACCGACTTCCGAAATTAAAGTTATTTTTCACTTTGTAGTGTCGCTTTTGGAAGTCGGTTGTTTTTTTTTTTGAAAAAAAGTTTTTATTTTTCACTTTTAAGTTGTAATTTTAACAGTAATTTTGGTTTAAAAACCAAACTGCTGAACCGTTTTTGATGAAATTGGACCATTTGGGAAGTATACCCTTTCCAACAAAAAAAGAATTTTTCAAATCGGTTGGCAAGCAACGGAGTTATGCGCGATCAAACATAAAAAAAAAACAAACATCCGAATTGAGAACCTCCTCCTTTTTTAGAAGTCGGTTAAAAACAACATGAGTGGCTTAAAATATTTCCGACAGCTAGGTTATAATATGGTATTTACTAGTGAGCTCCAAACTAGACAGTTAGTCTCTATCTTGGGGCTCGGAGTACGAATTCCAGAGTGGAGACTAGAGAGGTGATTTCAGGTATGGTATGGTACGTGTGTCATCATCTGCCTAGCCTTTTCCCTTTTGCCAGGGTAGCGGGATCGTCCGAAAGGATTACCGCTGCCCTGGAACATAAAGGGCTAAGGAAACATGGGTGGGTTTTAGTCAGTAAGAGTCTGACACTCCCTTCCGCTCCACCCAGAGCGGGTGCTTTTTTTTTTCAGGATGGGAAATCATCAAATGACCCCTTCATTTGATGATTTCCCATCCTGAAAAAAAAAGTTACTGGGTAATACGATACCCCTTGGTAAGACTGGTTGTCAGACTTTCAGGCTTCTGACTACCCGTAACGACTGTCAAAGATCCACGAATGACAGCCGGGACCAACGGCTTAACGTGCTTTCCGAGGCACGGAGGGGTCTCGGTATGTAAAGATGGTCACCCATCCACAGATCAACCGCGGCAAGCGTAGCTTAATCTGACCGATCGACCTGTGCGGCTGTTATTATGTAGCCACGGGCCCCTCAATGCCAATGGCCCCGGTATGGTACGTGTGTATGTGTGATATTTGTGTGGTGTGTGTGTGATGTGCGTGTGGTGCATGTGTGTCTCGTGTGTGTGTTTGTTCCATTGTGCTTCGTTTGATTTGGTGTCAGGTCAGGGTCCTTATATTAATTGTTCCGAATCATCATAACCAGTGCTATGCAAAATTTCCTTTACTATTTTTTTGTAATTGAATGAAGTAGTATTTTTAATTTCGCAGTGTTTGCAGACTTTATTGTAAATATTAATGAGAGAGTAGGCCGAGGAGCGTCTTGCTAGCAATGAGGTGCTGTCAGGTGTTGGGATTCTGTAGATTCTTTTGCTTATGATACATGTGTAGTCGGGTCTCCTTTTAATATTTTTGTGCTCTTTACAAACACAAACAGGTAACTCTGTACAAACCGGGATTAGGTAGAAAACAGTTTCAAATGTTAGATGGATAAAGAACGCATTGTTTTTAGCTTATCACAGGCTCTTTTTCTCTTACAGAGAGGAGGCCTGTGTCCCAGCAGTGGGAACATTATAGGCTGATTATGCTACAGGCTTAACTTAACAAAGTTAAATTAAACAAAAAGCGAGTTTAGTATTAATATTATAATAATAAAATATAGATTAATTAGTAATTAACTTTATTAAAATTAGAATAGGAGTTTTTACATGAATGGCTCTTTTTCAAAGACGTTCATAGACCAGCCTCATCATAGAAAACTTATAATACCTTAGATAATCCAAGGTACCTACAAACAAATATGCTAACATAACTGGAGTCTATAGACTTGAACCGTTGCGTATTTGCGGACAAAAACTACCAAATGCCACGTGCTACGATCCGCACACAACAACACTGGACAAAAACAGACGGTGTCCTTTTGTTTCATTCACATTCATACATCTATCGGACACGTATACCGGTCGCGAGTACTACGCTCCTGACCTTTTTGTGGGACTCGACCAATGAGATCGGTGAATGTTGTAGGACGTACCCTCCCGGTGTTCCACTGACTCACTGACTGATAGCCGTCTTTCATTCATTCTAAACATATGACATGTGTATTGAGGTAGTAACCATTTAGCATATTACCTTATTTTGAATACTTTGATAAAACTGGCAAAGTTGTCATCATTCTCTGCCCTAATCCCAATATATTTGGGGTCGACGTAACATTTCTTTTTCTTTGACACTTCTCTTTTAGTCGTCATCTCGGTAGTCACCCCCTTTCTAGCCACATCATCCTTCACACAGTCCATCCATCGTTACTTTTACCCTACTCTTATAGCCACATTCATACTCAAACATTTCTACTCACGTGAACCATAATCTCTGCAAGTTTATACAAACAGTAACTATAACGGAGTGATATAATTAATTCCCCGTTTTCTTAGAACACCAAATGTATCTCGTCTTCAGTGACAATAAGCTAGCTTTCGCAGAACATTATAGTTTCAATGCAAAGTTAAATGAAGATTGAATTAAATTAAATGGGAGCAGAGTTTTTCATGCCAAGATGTTACTTGCGACTAGAACCTGCAGTTAAAGTTTGCGCGTCGATGTCCTTGCCAGCATGCATTTACTAACTGGTAGTACAGGTGACCTAACTTTCCGATAAACTACATCTTTTTCAAGAGTTACAGTAGTCAACGTTTCAACAAACTTAGTTGAAGACATTTGAGACTAACTAAGAGTCGAATGGTGTTAAATTAACTAAATTGTTGAACTGTTTTATGCTAGAATTAAAATGGCATTGGCAACTAAAACTACCTAATAAACAAATGACTTCACAGCACGGTCAAACACACTAGCACTTACCAATAAGGTATCAACAATCAACAACTCAGCAGGCACTTGTGTTAGAGCAAATTATTTCATCACCACTGCTCTCAAGACGGTCAAAGAAACAGGCTTGTCCTAGAACCAAATATTCGAACACATGTGAGATCCACCAACCTGCACTGGGCCCGCGTGGTTGATTACAACCTACTCCCCTCTCACAGACAGGAGGCCTGAGTCCCAGCAGTTGGAACATTATAGGCTGATTATAGACTACAAACAACAACTTGTCTCGCCAGAATCAACTTTATTTATTTCTGCAAGTTGGTTAAAAAAACGCTTTTACACGTCAAAATAAATTATGTTTTAAAACTAGATGAGTTCGGGGTTTCCTATCCGACTAATCTGAGAAGAAAGATCGAAACAAACTACTAACTACGGGAAGACATCACCTTTCATCACCGGCACCTTTCTAATCAGTGCACGCATTTGTCAGTAATCTAACCATCATCATCTTTTCCAGACATGCTACGAGATGGAGAGGTATCTCCGGGAGGAGCCGCGCAAGCGTCGCGAGCCCTCCCAAGAGGAGGAGTGGGCTCGATCATCGCCCTGCACCACGACGCCATCACCACCGGCGTCGCTCCCATCACCACCGCCTTCCACCGCCACCTTTTACATCACCGCGGTGAAGTGCGAGCCACCGAGCGACTCCGAATATGAAGCCACCAGCGCTGACGTGTCTAGCCGTACGTGTCTACGCCTCTTAACTGTTCATCTCATCTCTATGTGTTCTAACCGTTAAGGCCATCAAGTTATCAAGCATAGGCATAGTTTAATAACACATTTAATCAAATAACTAACTCTTATTATTTAGTGAAATCTGACCATATTAAGAAGGGAACTCATATCAACCTCAACTAGAACTAGCCATAATAGTTTTGCCTATCGCCTATGGAACTTATGGAGTTTTATAAAACATCAAACGCAGAATGATCAGAGCTTAGTCTGAATTTCCTATGCCAAAACAAAGATCCTAACAACTTTTAGGGCTTTCGTGTGCCCATGGAGTTTCTTGCCCTTGCTTCTCCATAGGAAATTACTACGTCTTGGAATGGCCCACTAGCTTTATCTTTCTGACTGACCGACTCCTCGACAATAAAAATTAAAAAGTGCGTGTAATTGGTTTCATTGAAACAAATACTTTGAGTTTGATCTTTTTTTTCGCCCCTCATTATTGACGCATACTGACGCATCCACCAACTATTTCAGCGGATACCACTCCGAGCCCTGTGCCAATGCAGCACCTGATCTCGCGCAAGGCTCCCGTGATCCGCCATCATGCGCACCCGCATGCCTCAGACCCGCGTCGGCGGGTCCATCGCTGCGAGTTCCCGGCCTGCGACAAGGTCTACACCAAGAGCTCGCACCTAAAGGCTCACAAGAGGACGCATACTGGTCTGTATCATGTCATTCTTTACTATTTTGCGTAACAAGCGACCTGCCCCTGCTTCGCACGGTTTTTACGACTTTATTATGTATAATAATTCCTTAATAAATTCTTTAAACGATGGTGGAAACAGCATCAAAATCTGTTGCGTAGTGTAGATGAACAGCGCGGTCACACAGACACGAAAAGTGATTTTAATTTATAATAATATGTAATAATAATAAAAGCCTACGAATCCCGAGTTTATGGTATGTGCAGTCCTGTTGTTGCAACTAGAATTGTTGGTGTTTGAAACATATTCACATACGAACTGCGTACAATTCTGCCCTTATACCAGCAATACAGATACTTGTTGCTGCACCAGTGTTGCGTATCTTTTGTTTCGCCATGCATACGAGGCTTATGGTTTCCAAAGAATTTACTGCCGAGCCATGTTTATAAATAATTGTTTGTTAGTGCCTATTTCACCACAAAATAACTGTTATCCTACTGTTGTTTACTATGCGGGTAGCATTATAACCGAAATCTTGCGATAACTCAAATAACATGAGCTCTCCTGTCATTCGTATTACAGAGCTGACCTTATTCAGGCCACAATCTGACACGGATCGCACGTACACTTACAGTGTCCTAGTATCCGACAATCCTTTAATCCTATCCGCGGTTCCCGGATATACCTCAATCGGTTGACCGACAAACGTGTTACGTGGATACTGGATTAGGTATGTTATTTTTTGTGTAAGTAAATGATTTGCTACAATAATATCGCCGGCACAGGTTAAATCGATATATTATACCTATAAAAAAACAAAAAAAAAATGAATGAATGAATGATGATGATGATGAATTAATTTATTTAGTGAAATAAATAAATTAATAAATGAATCAGAAAAAATGGCGGCACTTGGCGGGACCGATTCGCGGGCTTCTGTTATAGACGACCAAAATATAATGACATAAATCAGTGTAGATTAACGTAAGGAACGTAATTCATTAATTAAGTAATTAAATTCAGAACCTAAATGTAACTTCTACATCAGAATATGAACGGAAATACCAGTTTATATAATTTTCAATATCTACAAAACATTCCCATATTCTGACGGAATCACTCGAAATACATAATATTCAACACATTTCACGATCATTTATCATTTGAAAGCATAAGATCATCGGCTGACTCATACAATCCGATTTATTCCAACGATTTCCTTCTCGTATAATCGTAAGATTCTAGCGTTACATCTCTTGAACAATGCTTTATAATAACTCTGTCCGGGAAGTTATGCACAAAGTAGGACACGCGATTGTTATTGTTTCTAAGTGCAATGCACTAACTAGCACATTTGTAACATTTGTTACTACGCTATCTATCGGCGCCTAAGCAAAGTTAAGAATAACGCCATCTAGCGGAAATTTAGAGAAACTGATGCAGAGCTCAGGCTTTGCAACTTGCGGTCTATGTGTATCGCCCTGAAAACGCACAGGGGAAAACTTTAGTGGGCACCACCTAGCGCATAAACACCGAACTACTAAGAATCAAGGCTTTGCGTTTCATATCTATTTAACTCTGTTTGAATCTAGATGGCGCTGTCGTCAATACAATTTCAGGTAGTCAATAAAAACAAAAGCATTGCGTTTCTTTAAAAACATACAAGGTGGCAGGGGGGACACCGATTCGCAACCAGGGGGGCAATTCTCGTAATTTTAAGAACGTTCACAGTCTGATCTGTCTCAATCTGTCAAAAAACGAATGTACAAAAAATTAAACCGCCGAAAAAACTGAAAAGAAAAAAATAATAAACCTTTATTTAACCTTTTAAAATTCAAATATTTTTATTTGTAGAATTTAGGTAAACAAAGGGTACATATGTCTAAATTTATAAAAAAGAACGCTATGTCTTGCCGTCAACGGCGTACAAATTTCTAATTATTATTTCTAATGGACAACAAAAAATTAAAAATAAACAAAAAAATACTAATACATTCAAAATTAATAAAATGCCAATAATTACATAGATGTCATTAAATTACAATTAAAATGTCAAACCAATAAAATGTCATTAAATTACAATTTGTCTTCCAGGTACTCATTCACTGTATAGTAAGCTTTCTCACCCAATAAATCAAGAAGAGCCTTTTTGAAATGGTGTATGCTGTCAAGATCTTTTATTGCAATAGGTAACTTATTATATTAACTTGGGTGCCATTCCCAAAAAGCTCCTTGAGTATAGTGTACCTTAATAACTAAGTTACTAATGTAAGTATACCAAGTAATTTTGAGTCAGCGCCAAACAACCATTATTAAGAGGGTGCACACAGGTCCACTAGCGCCACTCCTTTAAAAAAATATTATCTCGTGACTGAGAAGGAATTATGAAAATCTGTTCAATCAGCGACCTCGGTAAATGTGGTTAGAATTTTCTAATACCTTTTATAAAATTTCATATTGAGACACGAAGCAACAAAATTCGATCTAAAGAAAAGCGGCCACATTCCTATATGTCGTATTTAGTTGCTTCGTGTCTCAATATGAAACCTAATAAAAGGTATTAGAAAATTCTAGACACGCTTACCGAGGTCGCTGATTGAGCAGATTTTCATAATTCCTTCTCAGTCACGAGATAATATTTTTTTAAAGGAGTGGCGCTAGTGGACCGTTGTACACGCTCTTAAACAAAGATCACTAAATTTAAACGGCGCCGACTCAAAATTATTTACATTAGTTTAAGAACTTAGTTATTAAGGTTAAATAAAAAAAGGTTTATTATTAGTTGATTTTTAGTTTTTTCGGCGGTTTAATTTTTTGTAAAAAAGTTTTTATATTATAATTTTTTGTGGCTATAATCTACTAATTTTTTGCCAAAGGACAGGCATATGTGGCACTGAGTAGAGTAATAATACACAATTCAGCATTCAAATCTGTGAGTGAACAATAAATCACCCCTTGCACCCTGGGTTGGATTTTCTTCCTTTATATTGGACCAACTTTGGGGTATACATACCCTTTCCAATAAAAAAAGAATTATCAAAATTGGACTACTCTGCAAAAAATTATGTGTGGTCATAGATAAAAAAAAAAGAAATATATTTCTAATTTCCCCACATTTTTTGACAGTTGTTTGTTGCCGAGATGAGACTGCGACTAGATTTTGAACGTTTTTAATTACGAGAATTATTATTGGCCTTCTGTTATGTGCCATGGATTCGGTATATGATTCTGAAACACCATGGACTAATATTATAGGAGGTTAAAAAAAAAAATTGAAAACCGACGAAACATTTCTGCGCTAGGATCTAGAATCATGATGTGCTGAATTCATCGATTCCCCTCGATTCCCATCATTAGTTGTCCCTGCCAGCCTGTATGTTATTATTGTTATAATAACTGCATGATAAATGAACATACCCCTACCAAACATAATTATTCATGTACTTCTACGAGTAGAATAGGCGGACACTATGTTTTACAAGTTGACCCGGCCGGCCATTATAAAATTAAAATAAATGTGTTTGTTTTCCCACGCTTGCGCGCTACTGTTAGGTCATAAAGCTAAGCTGTTTCAATAAGTAGGTTATGAAATATATTGTAAAGGAAATATTGCACTACTATGCTAATCTAATGATTTTGATTCAATTAAATTTTAATACAAATTAAAATTTTAAACAGGACATTATACCTCAAACTTAGACCATATTTTACTGTCCAAGACCTCAAACGATAGTTCTGTATCTAGTGGCTTAATGGAACAAAATCTTTCAAGTGCATGTACAAATGCCAGCACATCAAGCTACTTACTACAATCTGTCAAGTTTCCCAATCAACCTTGAACCTAAATGCTTTAGCGATAAAGTTGAAAATCTGTTAAAGAAATTTGACAGATTGTAGCAGCTTGATGCGCTGGCGTCTGTACCTGAACAAAATAGACCATACTTGCACATTCTGAATTTCCAAATAATAACAATCTGAAACAGATAGCTTAGTTAGTATTTACGTCTTGTGTGATCATCATGGATATATTATTTTGGCAGGGCGCAATCTCGCGTGGTTATGCCGTTTGACAGGAATCGATAAGCTATGTCTATTGAATAATTTCAGAATGTCGCGAATAATCATAACCTTTGACCTATAACTACAGCAGCCGATCTATTCTGTAAAAATCTCACCGTGAAATATTAGTTGGAGTGAGCTTGAAGTGAACTGTAAATAGTGTCAATCCCTAGCATCAGAGGAAATGAAAGCTCGCCTCATCTTTTACTCTGCGTGTTTTTTTTTCAGAATAGATAGGTTGGTTTCTCTGTGACCATGTAACTAACGTATGAATCTAATTAATTTCAGGCGAAAAGCCGTACAAGTGCTCGTGGGAGGGCTGCGAGTGGCGGTTCGCGCGCTCAGATGAGCTAACGCGCCACTACCGCAAGCACACCGGCGCGAAGCCGTTCCGTTGCCGCCACTGCGAGCGCTGCTTCTCGCGCTCCGACCACCTCGCGCTCCACGCCAAGCGTCACGCGTAGCCCGCGGCCCCCGCCGCGGCCCCTGCCGCACGCGCGACGCAACGTAAACGCAAATAAATCGCGCGCGCTCCATTTATTTACACGTATATTTAGTGATTCCGTTTATGGGTTGTTCTGAGTTGTGAACGCGGAATTGATTGTGATGAGGGCGCGCTGCTCCATACAGCGTCAAGCCAAAGAATGCCGCTACATCGTAGCCGAGTCAACACTCATTGCACCTAATGCTTTAAAGTTTATGTTTTAAGTTTAACGAGTTTTTTATTCGGGAAAAATCTCTTGATGTTTCGGCAATTATCGTTACGGTTCTTTGTTGCTAAGAGTTCGATTTATAGCCGTTGTGTATTATGTAATTTTGTGAGCTTTGTGTATTTTTGTGCCGTCGCCTAGCGATGGTGCGTGTGTGCCATGAGTGGGGGCGAGTCCCCCACATGCATTTCAATCGCGGTCATATTATTTATTGGGGAGTTCGGCTAATCATCCCACCGACGCCGAGCACTACCTTTATTATTTTAGGCTTAGTGCGTCGCGTTACCTGATGTTATGTCGGCGTCGCGGACCAGTCAGAGTATTCCGTACTGTGAGCACCACCTCTGTCCATACTGACGGTGTGCAGCGACACACGCAGCAAGTGCAGCGAGGCTACTATTGACTGGTCCACGGTTTCGGCGCAGATTCGTGTTTATTTTGTATAATTGTATTTTATTCAGTAGTTTTAAGCTTCCTCTTTACTCTTTCATTCCGATATTTTGCGGTTAACTGGTCTTTATTTCGTTAGTATTAAGGAATATTATTATCTGCACTATTTAATTTATGGCGTGCTTTTACACACATAGCGTGAGAATTAATGTTTAGCCTACAGGGAGGGTAACATCTTTAGTACATATTTTTTTTGTATTTTTGTAATGAGTTGCGCTAAGTGTGTAGAGGCCTTGACTCAAGGCCGGCGACGACGGCCGTCGATGTCGATTTACGCGTGTTCAGTCTTGATCTCAGTAAAATATACAAGAACAGTACTATTTCTAACTCGCCGTTGATTGCTCCCGACGTCGCCTGCCTAGACACAGTTGCTATTATTTATGATGACCAACATTGTAGGACCGGTACGCCGATGTGTGACCGACCTTTATCCAAATTGCATAACACACTCATAATAGCAATAAGTAGCTGTTGGCAATTTAACAGTATCCATTACTCCGAAGATTTAATAATAAGTCTTCTAGACAAATAAATCAACGCAATGAATGTTGTCGAAGTGACAAAATGTTGTGTGTTACGCAGTCAGGATAGTTACGTAACGCCACTTACTATCGTATCGCTAACCGATTAGTTTGAACAAGTATAATTTTTAATGATAAGGGAAACACAATTATTATATTATTCTAATCTCATAAAAATCATCACAATTAAATTAAGTTACCATGAGCACTTGCTAACCGCTACCCACGACACTACTCTGAATCTGTATCTCTGTAGAATCACTTATGAATAACTCTACAGGTAGAGATACGAAAAACTGTGCCGAACGACTTACGCGAGTTGTGGCAGTTACGAAACACCTTAGAAACAGTCATGATTTTCTAGTTAATTTGTACTAGATAATAAGAATTAACAACTGTAAAGAATACCGACTGTAAACAAAAATAATTGCGCTTTAAAGAATTTACAGTGTCGTCAAGTAGCCAGTAATTGTGCATTTTGACTCACATACCTCCCGGGGCCAATAATTTAGTCTTCCCCTTTGATTAGTTTTACAAAACACAAAGTAATGTGCTTTGTACCTCTGCAGAGTTGTCACACGCACTTAAAACGATTTTGAATGCAAAAATACAATAATATTTAGTATAAGACACTACAATAATATAGCCAAATATTATAGGTACATAAATTTTTGACTGAAAATTTAGAGAGATTATTTTAAAAACATTGACTGAGGAAGAATGTAATGCTGGATCTGCTTTTTTATGTTTCGATTGACTAATTAGTAAAATTAATAAATTTTAGGAAGTAAAGGGTAATTCATCACACTTATCATTACGAACAAAGATAGTTTAGGATGTGAGCCCAATATTTTTTTTATTGGATTTGGAAAATGGGAATGGAACGTTGAGTGCGTGTGCGTCTGACATATCTGCAGCTTAGTATCCCAGCACAAGAGGCAAGTCTGCATTTGCACTTACGCTCAGTAAGTTTTAGATTATCTCGTCCCATGTATACCTAGACTTTAATTACATTTATACATTTAAATTATTGAACCACCACGTTAAACCATTAATTAGGGTAAAACCGTTAAATTTTATAATTCTTTGTTATTTAGTATTTGCGCATTTTTGGCGCATTTGGACATTTAATTTCGAAAATCTCAGTTTCAAACACATGTTATCATTTTTACATTGTTTGTCGACTGTCAAAATGGTTTTTATTAAATAAATTACTGTTTTGTTTTGACAGTAGACAATAGCCGAATTACGTGTTCGATAGCGATAATAACAAATAAACATCAATTTGAATCAATTTTTAAATAAAATGGAATATTAATTTATTATTACTTGACGCCCGCAAAGTGCAAGACAAAGTATTTTTTGTAAGATGCTCCTTTTCCTGGAGTAGCATTTTTAAATGATTGTAAAACGACGATTTATCTTTGAGTTTTTGTGCTTGTGCGGCAGAGTATTTATTCAATTTTCTATTTCATTAATTTATTGAAACAATTTTATCATTATCATTGGAATTGAAATGTGAAAGATCCCAACATTCTGAAATAAAATAATTGACTCTTAAAACGTACGGTCAAACCAAATCCACTTTCTAAGAAAGGTAATTTCATCGATATGTATTTGGGATGTCAATTGCTTTTATAAATTGCTATTGGATACACGTAATTAAACTGCACGGGCATATACAGGGGGTTTTATACGCGTGTATCGCTCACGCTTATTTTCTCAGGGGTGTAAACATAATACAGGTTAATGCAGGATAGTAAATTGCTTTGAAGCAACATTTAAAAGCGTGAGTTCGTTTTAGGAGCTTGGACCTGTATAAGCCCTAGGCTAGCTTTTACATCAAGCTAAAAAGACTGTGTTTTTAAACACATGTTAAGGGTTAGGCTATATACGTAAATTCAAGTGTTAGCTGTACGAATTTAGCTTTTAAAATCATACATAACCACTAATATAATTCAATCATTCTGCATTTCTTTTCTAGATCGATGTATAAGTGTAACAACCGTAAAATCATAGAAGTAAGATACAAAAAATTAAAAAAAAAATTAATGTGATTCATAAATTTATTATACTTTAATAATAACAATGATAGAAAATAAATATTATATGTATGGTATGAATACCGCTTAATGAATGGTCTATGTGTACTAGGGTTAATATGCACGACGGCTGGTAAATGCATATGTAGTTTTGTAGACTACCCACATTATTGATAATACTTGTAAATTATTACCCGCTGTGACTAAATGGTCTCTATTTATAATTCTCTACTAATTATTGGTACGGGAGTTTAGTTTTTGAATCGACTATCATAACCACCCACAATATATTTAAACTAAAGCCACCACCAGCGTATAGACCTTCTAATAATTCCTTAACAAAAAGGTATGCGACCTTATAAAGGTCTCTATACACGAAAGATTCGAAAATTTTACTCCAAGTTTCTTTCGGCGGGTAAAAAAATCGATATGAATATTCCATATGAATGTCAAACTACGTCATAATTAATGTATCTATTAGAAAACGTAATATATTAACGAAATATACATTTATCTAATAATAATATATATACTTACAATATACTACTATAAAAATAGAAAACATTTCGTCATTCAAGATACGCGGCTGTGTTAGAGCAAATCTTTGTATAAATTTTTGACTCCACCGACTCGGGAACGATTTACATAGTAAAAAATAGTAATTAAGATTCATAAGCTAAAAATAATAATTTAAGGCCGATTTTTAATGATTTAGATATGTGCAACTTTACATAAATGCCAAAATTCACATTTCAAAATTTTGTCAAAATCCGTTTAAAAATATTTTGCTTGAGAGTATCTGTCATATCATTCAAAATGTCTTTGGTCATTGAGAAAAAAATAAAAATGCGATGACACTTATTTCGGTTATAATTCACAAAACAATGAAGGAATGAGCTGTACAAACAAAAACGCACAATTTTATACTTGGTAACGACAAGGCATTTATGTAAAGAAAGATATTTTCTGTATATTTCACTATTTTTACGCGCGGTTATTTTGTTGTACGGACTTAAACATAACTGACAAACTCTAGGTGAACGATAGGTACACCTCAGCCACACCCTTTGAGGAAAACAGGTGTGGTAATATGTAGTACGCAGAGCGAGCAAGGGTCTGGAAAGTTAATTAATCAGCACTTTCAATCAAAATGCGAGTTTTGAAGGACATTAGTTTATACACTTGAAAAAATCGTCTGCTAAACATTGTAAATAACGCATTGAACGTGGATGAACTGTCAAAATTAAACCTATTTCAATCAATTTGTCATATTATGTGACCCAGTCAAACGTCAAGGACGCTACTCAAAAGTGAACCCAACCTCAAAAGTAACGGACGCGTCAGTATGTCGGGAATGTTAACTCTAGAATGTAATTTATTATAAAACATTGCTAATATGCGACAGTTTTTCGTATTATATATAATTATAATTACCTAAGTTATATTTCTGTTATTGTTTTTCAAGATATTACCGCGTGACTATGGCAGATAATTAATTAATTTGCTAACGGTGCCTTAGTTTGAGGATGTAACATGCGTATTATCGTCATTTTGTGAAACACTCCTAAGTTTAACGTTACTGCATCAGTACATTCCATTTTGTTCCCGATTCGGATGGATATTTGAATATCATAATATTGTAAGAATGTATTTGGAACTTGTAACCGGCTGTTGGATTCGGAAAAAACTATTGTTTAGATGATAATAATATTAAAATGTAATTTTGTTTAAAATCATATTTGTGAAGTGTGGTCTAATTTCCATAAAAGTTGTGCTAAATATTATCAGAACATTAAATATTTTAGAGAACTTCGACCCTCTTTTAATTTCATAGGTAATTGAAAACATTATTTGCGACTGAAGCAAGCTCATATTATTATGCTAATCATAAGCTTTTTCAACCATAAAATAAAACTTCAGCAATTATTAGATAATAATAGGTTTTTTAATATTTAAACTAATTATACCTTAATTAATAAGTCATTAATACTATTTTTAAACTCCATGATGGTTGTCTGTATTTCAATAACATAAAACTGAATAGTTAGGTTATTCAAAGGTTGTACTAGAGAATGAAATTCAAAATTAGGCTAAATATCTATAAACAACGATTTAGGAAACATTTTTAACTGGGTTGTAAAAGCTTATGAAAGCACATGAAAATAACTATTTTTCACTTACCACGAATCAGCTGGTTCTTACCTTAAACAATAGAATACATTTACTAAGCCACAGTCGGTTAAAAACATTATTATTGTGAAGACTTTCGTCATTGATCATTGCGGTGACGTCACTGTAATAACGTCATTAAATTGCCAAATTGCGTCACTGATTTGATGTTCTGACAACAGTCTGAAAAGCTGCCCCTTTTTTGTATGACCTGACTATCCAGAACTAATATTTGTGATATTGGGGTATTCCCGGCCAGAACTATGATTGTGGGCTCAAACTACGTTTTAAATAATAATCTGGTTTATTGAGCAAAGCATACATCACATAATGTTATCTTTGTAGCTTATAAATTTTAGCTTTAAAAGAGAATTTTATAACAAATTGTTCCTTGGTTGTGTTTGACAAGAAAAATTTTGACTGAGGGTTTGGCAGATAACACAGGTGTGTTAGACTAGGCAAGCTAGACTTAGTTTAGACTAGTTCTGTGTTATCAGGCCCAATGTTCTTATCACTATTCAGCAGAACGGTGAGAATCTTAGTATTATTCAAAATAATAATTGATGAAATTGTTTGTTAGGAGACCTATCAAACGAATGAATTGTTTCGCAAGCTCAGGAGCGCGTTTAAATTATGTATATTATTATTATAATGTATTTTATGTAAGTTGTTATAATTAAGTGTAAATTACAAATTCTAAATTAATGTTATTTTTAATCTGAATCAAATCGCTTGTATTATATTGTGAACTGGATAGTCAACTATAATTTTGAAAGGATGAATCAATGAAGTATATTTAAAAAGGGCAAAGCTTTGTTACATATATATGTTATCTTCTAGTTTATTACTGTAAGGGCGTTAATATTTCCAATGAGCCGTTACATGTATATAAACACTTAATATAGTTAGTAATCGTAAATATTTACAATACAAATAATAGTAATAATTGTTATTGTAAACGATTAATTATTATTATTTATATTCATTTCCTTTCCGATGTATGTATGGTAGGTCCATATTACATTGGGGACGATGATGTAGCATACACGTTTTATATTATTAAACTTTCTTATATGTGGAATGAACTCTATTTTATTTACTTCATTGTTATCTTCAGTGTTAGCCCATTAGTTACGATCCCGACCAACGAGTTGTATTTATGCAGTCCCATCACCACTGTTCTCAAAACGGTGAAGGAAAACATCGTGAAGAAACCGGAATGAGCTCAACCAAAAATTCGATGGCCAGTGACATCTACCAACCCGCGGGCTCGCCCGAATATTCCCGATCGGTAACACCTTGTCTGTTCGGGAATATTATTATGGTGGATTATCGCCGACTCCCTCGCACAGAAACGAGGGCTGTGTCCCAGTAGTGGGAACATTATAGTCTGATTTGGATTGTGCAAAATCTCACCACTGCGCACGTGATGGCGCACAAAATACATGTTTGTACCTATATGCTTAGAAACGTGAACAACACCCTAAATCTAATGAATTTCGTAAGAACTAGTTGCATCCACTGCGCTGTTACTTACTTTGGATGCTCTCTCGATCACCAATCACGATGGTTTCGTTTTCGTTCACTAGCTGTTTGTTTTTGTTTAGATCACTCCCGAAGTCAAATCGCACAATATCACAAAACACTCCATCATTGTCCCCGGGGGCTATATTCTATTAATAGACGTCCTTCAATGTATCGATTTTGGTGCACTTCGGATACTTTACGATTTATAGTATCCTTTTCGAATCATACACAACGTAACTTTTTCGCTCTTATACATAGTTTTATCGCGCACTTCGATTTAAATGTCACCAATCAATCACTAATTTCCGATTATTCCAATCAAAATGACCATTTATGTGATCCAAGTGCTTGCAAACAGACTCACGATATGTACTTGTTACATTAACATGAAGTAGGTTATCCGATCATTCTCCGGCCTGAAGTTCCTGAATGCTAATATCTCTGTCGGTGCCTAGATAAAGCCTAGGCAAGCGAACAAGCATATCGACGTCGATAAATGGGCTGTTCAGAGTGCACTAAAGTTAACGGGAAGCTTTCGCGCGTAAAAACCTTATAAGAGTTTTTGTTGTTTTTTCATCAGGAACTTTTAATGACGATAACAATCTAAATGTCTTGTGGAATGAGAAAGTTAATAAAAACTAAGTTTGTATAATTGTTATAAAAGTTTTGTATATTTTATTCTTACTTTCTTTTTATTAGTTTTCTATTATAATTAATAGAAAAGTAATTAAACTAAGAACAAAATTATACACAATTTTTCAAACCTTTTCCCTTATGCTCATAAACTACAACTTGAGAAAGGAAGATAGTTTTCAAAAGAAAGAGTGTTAAATTAATGAAAATTTATCTTCAAAATTATCTTTATACTTATACTTAAGGGTACTATTTATTATTTAACTGTGCAAGATAATATTTACATAATATACAAAGCTAAAAGACTTAAAATAGTAATATGTACATGTATATAAAACTAAACAAGGGTAAAGAATCATAGCGCATCAAAAAAAAAAATTCGTCCGCATCGCTGTCATCGGGAAAAGTGCCTTAAAAGCCGGCGGAACTGCCACGTCGTATGGCGGTGCTAATTCTTTGGCCAATTCTCTATAGGACTTTTTTTCGAAAGCCTAGTTCAGAATATTTTTGTTACTGACAGTCTCAACGTAGTCCTCAAAACAGCAAAAATTTTGAACTTCCAGTAGAATTGATTGCCTGACAACTATGCGGATTGGCAGTACCGATGAGAAGTAAGTAGTAAAACTGGTGTAAGTATCGGAACAACTGAAAGACTAATTGAATATTAAAACAAGACAAAATAAGACTGAAGTCTTCCGAACTTCAGCAAGAATATAAATAATTCTAGGACTTCGGGTACCTACAATTTTCTTGTTAACATTAAAACCTGGCTTCTAGGTGCAATCCTAAATTTCTGGAAAAAACTATTGCATATTGTTAAAAAAATCGTATCAAAGTTATTGAGCGCTTTTAAAACTTCTAAAAATGATAAAAGTACTAAATAACCGGACACTGTCATGTTAGTGTGACAATATTATCGTGGACATCCACGTCCACGACCATAAAATACGTGCACGTTATAATGGACGCATAGGTATTTAAAAGCGTTCTTAAATGCTGTCCTACGATATCGTAAAGCCGCGACGTGGACGTGGACGTTCACGGTCAGAAATGATAAAGCCCACAATACAATGCCTGAAAACACAACAAATTGCCATGCAAAAATCGTCTTACTGGCCTCATAAAAAAAAAAAAACTGAAAAAGTTCACAACAAAAAAGTTTTCAGAGCAAAACGTGCTGTAATGTATACAAACACTTCAGAACAACAAACAACTCCATTCTCAAATATAGTAGAACAAAGTAGTTAATCACCCAGAGGGAGTAATAAAACCCAGTGGTCCGTACGAGTGGCCAATCCTCTACAACTACCCCTTAACTACACTCCATTCACTGTTGATTTATCATAGTGATCATTATTGTCACACCAATAAGGTTGTTATTTCAAGTACAGTAACGTAAGCGATCAATACGAAGACCCGTTCCGCTAGGGCATTCCAGTTCCGCGCCATTTCCGTTTCTACTCGATCTCGATTAGCTTTGTAAAATTTTCGACTAATTTTGTTAAAACTGTTTATTGAAAGAATAGTATAATTAAAATGCTAGTATTTTACATATTATTATGTGTTTTACTAACGCTGGATCCATAATTGTAATGGCCATTGATTTAGTCGAGTTGAGGGGTGAAATCGACTAAGCTAAGGGGTGAGAGCTTTCAAACGTCGATAGATTGTTTACATCCCTTGAAAGTGACAGCGTTACAAATGTATGCATAGCTTACTGAGGACAAGCCTTTGCCAAGAACATATTTTACTATTAAGGAAAATATTTAACTGGATTGAGGAAAGTAACGAAAACCCAAATCAGAATAACTTAAGCTTACGGTAGAACCACCCTGAAGTTGATTGTAGAAGGTTTGGGATTCCAAACATTGGTCGTCGTTGCAGCGAAACACTATGTGTGAGGAATTGATGATTTAAAGAATTGGAATTGTGAAAACTGGAATATTTAGGGGGAAAAGTACGTACAGTTTTTGTATAGTTTATAGTTTTTGTAAGCTGGCCATAAGCAAGAACATTAGCGAATAGTTAATAGTCGCGAACATTGAATTCTTATGCATATTATGCCTCGCCATGCTACCTTTAGTATGTATTATTATGGTAAATACGAGTATATATGACGCTAGCTAAATAAATAACTAGAATAATTAGCTTGCGTCTTTGTCCCCGTAAATATAGGAAAAGCCATTTTTTACACGATAGCCCAAATAAAGGAGTGTTATGTTTTCAAGATTCGTGTATGTTTGGGTTTCTTTATTTCTTTAAGTATTAAGTATTGTGTTTTTTATTTTTATAATGGAGTTCAACTCACAATTAATCCATACAAACGTTTACAAAGAAATTCCCCTTTGGAATAAAATTAAGTAATGTTCTCACAAATTTCCTACTTTGATGTCCATCGTTTTCACAAACTGAAATAATTGTTTTAAAAAATGTCTAAAAAGCTTTTCGTAATCGTAGGCGATTCGTTTGCTACGAGCTCGTAGCAAGCGTAGCGCTGCTACGTCGTAGCTACGGTGTAGGCATTTTACCACATCAGAGGGGGAATTCTCGTAACTTTAAGAACGTTCACAGTCTGGAGGGCAATTCTCGTAATTTTAAGACCGTTCACAGTCTGATCTCAGTCTCAATCTGTAAAACAATACTTCTAATTTCCCTACATTTTGACAGTTTTTGACATTTGTTTGTCGCTGAGATGAGACTGCGACTAGATTTTGAACATTTTAAATTACGAGAATTGGCCTTCTGATTTAAATAGACCTGAAAGCTAGCATTTTCATTTAGGCAATGCGTATGATCATGTTTTCATTAATCGTATAGGAAATCATATTTATCCGACGTCGTAGCTACGGCGTAGGCATTTTTTTCATAGGGCCAATCGTGATCCTATGAAGTTTGACTGTTATAATATTTACAGTTACATAATTTATATGATTTATTTCAGGTAACAAAGACTTATATTTTATATTTAAACATATTAATAACTACGCTTGAGATCTCGGTCTACAATATCCGAGTATTTGGACGGCCTAGCCACAAAGTTGTAGGTACCACTAAATATTAAAGAACACAATTATGGAAAAAATGTCAGCCCCTATCACGAAAGCACAACATAAGGACAGCTCACAAGATTCCCAGAATAAGGAAAATGCTGAAAGTATTCCGTCAACAAGTGAAGAAGAGGGAGCAGAAGAATGGTTGACACTTGAGTCAGGTCAACCATCTTCAATATCAAGCTTTATGCAGTGGGCTAACAAACTAAAGAGGGTTTCCCCACTTCCAGACAGTCCACCGCCAAAGAGGAAGATGGAATGGTCGCTAAGGAGGATTCAGATTCCGCCACGGCCTTCCCGTCCTCGCGTACCGGCGGTTGTAGGAGCTCGAAGAGATCCACGCATTGAATATTACTAAATGAATCGCATCTATTCTTTTTTTATAACTCACATGCCATGCTTTTCTTTTCATATTTATTTACAACAACATAAAAATTGCCCTAATGTCACGCGCTCGCTTGATTCACATCACACATCATGAACATAAGATGGAAATCACTTTGGGCTGGCAGATACCGCAGGAGCAAGCAGGTTTTGTCAAAGGATGAGGAACTAGAGAGCAGATCTTAAGCCTCCACCTCATCATATAGTGAGTATTCAGTAACACTCTGGATTAACAGAAGGGTCTGGATTATGGAAGAAGTTATGGGAGGTCGTTGGTGAAAGAGGTGCTCCTGCCCATCTCATAATGCTGATTCACCACCTATATGAGTCTGGATATGGTACTGTAGCTGTAGGTGACGTTGAAGTCATTTCAATTTTCACAAGAGACAGAGAACAGGAACGCGTGGACTCAACATTCCACATACATATTATATCATGCATCAAACGCTCTAAGATTGGGAGGGAGGCGTCAAGCTGGGTGAGGTGGTAAACAACTGATTAAAAACACCAACAAAAATCTGGTAAATTAATTTGAATACACCAACTGGTCGCCTGACTCGATAGGGCAGGGCACTGCAGCTACAGTAATAATTTCAAGATAAATATATTTTTTGGAGAACACTCCAGGACGTACTAATATTGTAGCAGACACTGTCAAGACCACCATGTACTCATGATGAAGAAAACTATTTATATTATGAAGAAATTGGATTACCACTTTCATACAACACATTTAAGATCTGAAGGAAATATTGGAAACGCAGAGAATTAATAACCTAAAAGCTAACGGAAAAAAGAATTAATTAAATTTATCAGAGAATAAGTATTTGGGACGTCTAAGTTCCAGAAAGAATTAAAACAGACCCGAAAAATATTTTGGCGATTGCATTTTTTTAATGGGAAAATAATAATCTTAACTATAAGTAAAGAAAATAAGTTGGCAGTGGACAAATGAGCAACACGTTTGAAAAACTGAAAGAAGTGTTAACTCCAACTTCAGTACTGCAAGAAGCAGAATTTGATGCTCGTGAAGTAAAACCGATGCCAGTCAAAGTGCAATTGGAGGGTGAAAACAACAACCCAGCTGAGTACGCAAGCAGACTGCCCACACGTGGTGGAATGCAATTACACATTAATTAAAAAAAAAAAACATAAAAAAAGTTTGGGCTGCTTCAAGATTTCGTGGTTACATGCATTGAAGGTACACAATTGATTACAATAGCTGACAACCAACCATTCAAATGGTACTTCAATGTATTTGAATACACCAACCGGCCGTCTGGCCCGTTGAGTTGACTGCAACTACTGCACTATAACTGCAAGATATTGTAGCAGACACTTAGTAAAGACTACCATGTAATCGCGATGGAGAATGCAATTTATGTTATGTAGAAATTATTTTTACAAAATACAGTGAAAACAAGAAAAGTAAAGTGTTGAAAAGAACTTAAAGATGAGCTCAAGCTGACAATAAATGCACTTGAAGAGGAAAGTCAGAAAGAAAATTATACAGGATGGTCTAAAAAGGATACTTCCTTAGTATATATGTATAACTGTATACGTATAGTTACTAGTACCTACCTGTTTATACAAGAAAGACTTATTATTTTGAAAGGAAAGATAAGTGAAGAGCTTGTGTTAGAATGTAAGAAATATAAGTTAAACAGTAGGCTTATTTCAGTCAACTGAAAATAGATTACACAGTTAAGTAGGTATTATCTATTGATATGTTCAGTCCTTTAACGAAGGCAACAAATGGAGGTACTTAATGGATTTGAAGTGATGAAGACCCTGCTTCTAGAATGAATGGGGAGAACTTTTTATAAGAAGTGAAGTCGCAGCTGAAACCTATATACTTCCCTCTAAATGAAATATACGCTATGGTTTACCAAGGAGATATACCTATATGTGATATTGGAGTTCAATGAATATCGAATCAATGAAAAAATGTAATAACTTACTGATTGTTTAGAATAATAACAACACATTCTTACACATGATGTGGTTGAAAAGAAAAATAGAGACCTGAACACTCAAATAGCAGTTATAGTGAAGTATCCAAATAAACTGCATGCTATTAGATTTTCAAGAACGAGTATTTATGTCAAACAAACGGGATTTTCAACGTCCGTTCTGACTTTTGGATGTGAATTGAAAACTTCTTATGACCTGGCACATGATTTCAGTACAATTTCAAGTCATGGAAAACGGTTTAGAGCTGCTCCACGCAGAAGAGATGGTAATTATGTTGTTATAAAGATACACGGAGCTTCTCTCCAGAGCAATCCATGGGGAAATGTGATACATCAGCAATTTTGTTTTTAGGGGTCCGTACCCAAAGGGTGTCAATGGAACCCTATTACTCAGGCTCCGCTGTCCGTCCGTCCATCCCTCGATCCGTCTGTCACAGGGCTGTATTTTTTAAACTGTACTAAACTGCGTGTGTGCTACTATGGCCGCTATAACAACAAATAAAAATAATATAAAATTAAAAATTAAAGGGGGTTTCCATACAAGAAAAGTGTTTTATACGAAAGCATTAAAAAATTTGGTTTCAAGTAGAACATCAAAACGGTACACTTATATCTGTTTGATTGATATGGTTCAATACTTTTGGATACTCAAATGAGAGAATAACGTCAGGAAAGTCACGTTGCCTACAGTAGGTATGGTCAGAGAAAATTGTGAAACAAATTGAAACCAATTGACTCTTGATGCCAATTTGCCGTGTTATAAATTTTAATAGTCATTTCATACAACTTTAATATGAAATGACTATTTATAATGGCTGCACGTCACAGTAACGGACTCTGCGGCTTCACCCGCATTTAGGCCGCAAATTTCCCACGGAAACGAACTACAGGGATAAAAAGTAGGCTTTATGGGCACTGGGCCCGCGTGGTGAATTAAGGCCCATTCCCTCTCACAAAGAGGAGGCCTGTGTCCCAGCAGTGGGAACATTAAAGGCTGATTATGCTTATAAACCGTATGTCATCCAAATCGTATCAGTAGCATACTACTAATGATTAAAATACTTTCGTGAATTCATGCAAGCCTAGTACTTTTTGTTAGGTTACTACTCATAAATTGTGCATAGTGTGTCGTGAACAGAATACCGTCTTGTGTGTATGTAGGCATGCAAGCAACGTACTACCGGGATAAAAACTTGACGACACGGTTGGCGCAGTGGCTGAGCGATCGACTGCTGCGCTGCGTGTCGCGGGTTAGATTCCCGCACGGAACAAATATTAGTATTGCCTACAGGTAGTTGTGCCGGATCTGAATGTTTGTGTATGTGAGTTTAAATGTTTGTAAACGCACCCACGATACAAGAGTAATTCCTAGTGAGCGGAAATGTTTTTAAAAAGAAAAGTATCCTACGTGTTACATCCAGGTTATAAACTATCCGTGTGCCAAATTGTATCCAAATTAGTGCAGCTGTTTTAGCCTGAAAACGTAACAAACAAACAAATTCACTTTCGCATTTATGATATTACTAGCTGACCCGGCAAACGTTGTTTGTGTTGATTTTTATATATATAGACTAGTTAGGGCTAGTTAGGATGCCTGCTAACTTGCTATCTAGTATGGATCAGAATGCTGGGCCACAAAAGGGATGAATGAAAGTATTTTTTTTAAGGTTTTGCTCATTTTTTTTATTGTCAGCTTACATACAAAAGTTATTCGGTCTTAGCGGCCACCTCTAGCGCCTCTGAGAGCGGAGGATGGCTGATGCACGACGAAGGGTAGCCTTGGACAGGTCAGTGCGGTAGTGGTTGGCTTTCAACAACCTGGAACAGGGATCTCCTCGCGCCGGCTTTGAATTGGCGGCACACTGCGTTCATGACGGGTTTGATTGTTGCCTTTGCCTTTTTTATTCCATGCAGCTGAGATGAGAATGCTAAGAGGGATGTGTGGTGTTAGGTGAATGGATAGAATAAGAAATGAGTATATAAGGGGAACTCAGAAAGTGTCCCCAGTGACTGAAAAGTGGTGTGGAAATCAGTTGTCATTGAATGGCTTGCGATGCGGATTAATAAGGAAAATGTCGTGAGGAGGGGTTTGAGCATGAATGTGGATGTCTATAAGAGTAGGGGAAGACCAAAGAAACTGTGGATGGAATGTGTGAAAGATGAGATGGCTAGAAAGGGTAACTACCGAGATGACGACTAATAGAGAAGTATGGATGAAAAAAATGTGTTGCGGTGACCCCAAATTGATTGAAATAAGGGAAAGAAAATGTTGACATCTAAGAATGGCAGACGAAGACAGACGCGGAGACCACGAGGCCAAGGGGGTAGCCAGGTAGGGAGAACAGTGTAGGCTTGTCAACACGTACCAGGTACTTAACAGAATAAAAAATCGTTAACAAATCTACAGTTTACTAGGCCTGCAGCGTTCACATACATACAATTGAAAATAGATAAATTAAATAAAACCTATTTAAAACTAAATAACATGATTTCCAACAAATGTAAATTATTACCATCTAAATTAATATCTTGTCAGCAAAAACCACTAATAAATAGTTTTTAATTGGAATTGTAGGTATACAATGTCAAATAATGAGAAGGTTATGTCAAATATGTAAAAAATTAAATGTAAAAGAAAACGTCGTAATTTGAGAGCAGCTAATAGAAATTTACATAATTATGTCGTTAATGAGGTGCCAGGGAAGCCTCGTGTGCAGAAGGAATTATTGCCAAACTTGTCTACATCTTTCTAATGCTTAATATGTCATATTTACGCCTGGTAATAGAACCTCCTTGTACCATAAATCAATGCTCATTTTAAAAATAAACCCTGATCGGTATAGCGCTGTCTCACTCTGGCGCCCTGAGCAGCCGAACAATGTACAGTCAGCTCGAAAGCGAACTGTAACTCTAACTAGTTAGTATTTTAGCAAACGAAGTAGTTGATCGTTTTTTGGTTGTTTACCGCAAATAAAAAAATGAATTGCTGCTTAACTTATTGGCAAAGTTTTTCAAAAGTTTGTTGCAGTGAGTTTCCAGGTAACTTAAATAAATAATTAAAAGTTGTTGCAATCTTTTATGATTCATACTTTCATAGCATTTATGGCTTGTTATTTTTTCAGATAATCAAACTGTTGATAGTTTACAAGATTGCATGATTTACACAATATCGACATGGGAAATCGTGACAGTGCTCCAGACGAAATCATTTTATTAAAGTCCCACCTGACCCAAAAATAAAAAGAATAATACTAATATTTTAACAGAACTTCTAAATAAACGAAATCGTGCATAAATCTCGTCGAACTTGGTGTAATGTGAAAATAAAAACCTCCTGCTCTGAAATGAAAAGTGGAGTGAAATTTATGATCGCGACAGTACATTAGTATCGATCAGCGCAGTCGCGGAGCCACGTTCACAGTCCCTTCAGGCGTCTGTCTGGAATCAGTAACCATTTGCACCAGTTTATTTTACCCTAACACGGTGACGGAGTATTATTCCATTAAAAATGTTGGACGCAGAACAAAAGGAAATGTTGAAAAATGAAATCAAGAAAGTGCGGCTGGATGCCACCGACCAGGAGTCCCTGGAGAACATTCCAATTGAACGCTTAGTGGGTAAGTTTATTTGCACAGTTACTTGAAAATAATTATTCAGTTTGGTTTTGTTGTTTTACCCATTTTTTACCCATTACCTTAATGTAAACTGGTAGAAAATCCCTAAGGCATCACGTCCGCCTTAGTACAGTTTATTTTTTAACTTATCTATAACATTTTAGTAAAAAAGGACATTCGAAAACACTGTTTAAATATTATATTTAAATAAATGGTGCAGTCGTGAAAAATTAACGTAGTTCTGCCGCATTTGACCCCGATTCGATCGGTTGACCCTTTGTGTAATGAATCAATAATTCACAACGGTGTTATCGATCCAGATAATTACCGTTGCATTCTCGTTATATAATGCATAGAGTTCGATTTTGTGTCGAATGCAGGGCCTAGACAACGTGACATTCTATCAGCGATAACGATGATTTGAAACCAAAAATTAATTGAACTGATTTAAGCTACCTAAAAGCTTACATCAAAATGGCGACGTTTTTGTTCGGAAAGCCGAGGCCTCGTTGGAAGTCGTACAAGTTGTTTCTTTGTCTTGAACAGAGGACCCTCAGGTCTGGCGTGATTTTATGAAAACTGTTTAAATTTTAGAGTTTATTATGTTAGCACGTAGGGCTAGCTTCATCATCATCACTGGCCATTGACCTTTGTTCCACCTACTGCTCAGTGGTCTGTGCGCGTTTCAACTTCGTCTTACCTGCAATCTTCTGAATGTCATCTACTCATAAAAACAATTAAATTAGGGCTGTGCTCCACCTGTCATCATCTCATCTGGCCAAGTGTCCTGAAATAGAGGAGGACCCTCCATTTTAGATGCGCTACACGACATGCGATGCGATGTGTTTAATTTCGACATCTCTCCTTAAACACAACTGACTCAGTCTTTTATGATTGATCTATTTATTAAGGTACACCAACAGCTTCTGTGTATAATAAGTAATAGGTAATAGTGGCCTCAGACTTAGTTGCCAACAGCAGGTTAACCAGCAATCTTAGAAATAGGTACAAACATAACAATAAAACTAAAGGCTCTAGAGTGTAGAGATAATGGCAAAATACTTCTCTAATAACAAAAAGGAAAATATAATTACAAAATGAAAAAGATTAAATTTTTTCCCACTTGCTTAGGACTAAGACATAAACAATATAAATTATATTATAATGGAAAGTCATTATCATCATCTGCCTAGCGTTTTCCGAACTATGTCGGGGTCGGCCACCGGTCTAACCGGATGTAGCTGGATACCAGTATTTTATATAGAGCGACTGCCTATCTGTCCTCCTCTGTTGGAAAGTATAGCTTCTAAAATAAAGTATGAAAAGACGATACACCTAAACTGCACTAGTCTCTATGTCTCTTATTCAACCCGTACCCACCCAACGCTGAGTGTACCTCTCCTCCATTGCACGCCACTATACCTGGTCGTGGGCCTCCCGTCTCCAGCTCTTGCCTGGTACTTTCGACCAAATCGTCGGTCCACCTGACTCGTGGCCTACCTACCTTTATATGGTCAGTTCTGGGTATCCTCTCCAACACCTTATCCCATCTACCATCCGGACTGCAGATCATGTGGCCTGCCCATTTCCACTTTTCCCGTGCTTCAACCAGGGTTTATGTCAGTTAGGTTCGTTCTTCTTCAAACCTAATTACACTTCAATCTCATTCTTAATCTCACTGCCAAACCTTGGACTCTTCTCCTAAAATGAAAGATTAATCCGAAGATTATTCTTCATTCTTTAGTACTTGTATTCTATTTTCGGATATTGGTTGGGGGACCGTCTTACGTAATTTTGTGATATAGTACTTTAAATAAAAATATTTTGTGTTTTCAGAAAATTACATCGAGATGAGTGTGGAGGTAATTAGGGAAATGGAGAACCGCCGTGACCCGGTGTTCCTGGAGGTGCTGCGCTATGCTCAAATGCATTTGACTCGTGAAGGTATTTTTCATTAATCCTTAAGGCGCATGGTAACGTGGCAAGCAAATCCAATAAAATATATTATATATTTTTGGGGCTTGCTTCACGTAAAAATGACATGACAATAAGAAACTTTTTCTTATAAAACTATACCAAAGCTAAACAAAAGCATTCGTTATAACGAAATTATATATATTATATATTCATCTTATTAAAATATAATTTGGATGAAAAACGAATCCGTTTTTTTTTCTATCGAATAGAGAAAATATCACTCAGTATATCTTGAATTATAACATAAATGTTTTCTGTATTCATGCATGCTTACATTTGATTGCATATAAAATCAACTAATATCCTTTTAACGTGAAAACGTCTTTTCGCTCGGTGTAGTTACATTAAAATCACGATTAACTACAAAAATGCTACCGCCATGGTTGCGCATGCAAAAGTTAGATCATGTCTATACCAATTTTATAGAACCTTCGCCACGAGTGAGCGGTGCAAGCTTTTGGCATAAGAAGAGCAGGTGTAGCGAGCACCCTCGGCTTGCTAATCTTTCATTAGAGTGTCGCACATGCGTGAGAAGACGTCACGGGCAAATGAAAAACAGTTTAAAAATTAGTATAAATAAAAATAAAAAATTTGGACCAAACACTTACACACATGTCATAAACCTGCCAAACTGCGTGACAGTTTGTCGACAGGATTAGCGCTCATCTTAAAATATTTGGTATCAATAATCAGAGGGGCAATTCTCGTTATTTTAAGACCGTTCACAGTCTGATCTCAGTCTCAATCTGTCAAAAAATACTTCTGATTCCCTACATTTTGACAAGTTTTTGGCATTTGTTTGTCGCTGAGATGAGACTGCGACTAGATTTTAAACGTTTTAAATTACGAGAATTGGCCTTCTGATAGAACAGTCTGTATAGTCTTGTATAGACATTACCCATATTTTGCATGCTCAACCATTAGGTACTCTAGCATTGAACATCTCGTAGTTATTGAGTGCTTTTTTAATTACTAGAAATTATAAAATCTTTCAATAGCTTAATTACGCTAGCAATGTCTCGCATTGCTAGCGTAATTTAAAAAAAATATAAAAGCGCTCAATAACTACGAAACACCGCTAACGTGACTGTATCATCCATCACGTTAGTGTGACGGTATTATTATGAATGTCCATGTCCACATCCATAAAATGTATGAACATACGTGCAAGATAAATCATAGACCAAAAAAAAGAAAAAGCGTTTTCATAATATTTTCATACATTTTACGTCCCTGTGTTATCGTGACGCCGTGACGTGGACGTGGACGTCCACGATAATATCGTCACGTCGAATTCAATATTTGATATACGCACATTAGACTAAATTGGACATGTAGATTTTCAGTCAGCACTAGTGAATTTAAAAGTACCGCCATTCCCTACACCGAGACAGAAGACCTTAGCACGTCATTACTTTGCAGAATTTCTGTCCATCCAAATTGAAATTTATGCAGCGTGCAACAAGATTGCCATGAAACAATGCACATGTGAGTATGAATTACATACAGTAAAGAGTCGTTTTACTTGATCCAAATATTTTGTAAAGTTTATTCTAAACAAACAATATAATAATAAAAATATTTGTTATTTACATTATTTCTCTGTTTAAACAGTGGATAGGATTGCGCACCTGGTAGTCTTGCATGAACCGGTGCCGTAAGGAGCCTTCGTATACCTTCAAACTACAGGTATGTAATGTACCTTTGTTACAAAACATCCCTAGCAGGGCTAGCCATTTCCCAACTATATATGTTAGGGTCGGCTTCTAGACGAATACCAGTATTTTACATGGACTGCCTATACTATCCTCCACAACCCAGTTACTGGGTAACATGACTGTCAAAGATTAATGAATGACAGCCAGGACCAACGGCTTAATGTGCTTTCCGAGGCACGGAGGGGTCTCGATATGTAGGTTACCCATCTACAAACCGACCGTGGCATGCGTAGCTTTACCTTCGATCGACCTTAACCACGACCCTCTTTGTTGTGTGTCCATCTGGTAAAAATACATAACTAGAGGTATGGAGAAAACCGAGAATTTCAACTTCAGACGTGATCACGTCGATGTCCAAACTCTTTTTCTGTGTGTAGTCAGCGTAAATTAACAGTATTTATAAATTAACTGATCCACAATAAAAACACTTTTTTTTTTCTTTACAGTGTGCAGTCTTTACCGCTGAGCATCGTATGCTTCTCATCAGGAAAACCTCCATCCAAGCTTACATCTCCACCTGTTTAGCGTTAAGGTTAAAATCGCGTGGCCAAAATTAAAACTAACGCTGCTATCTTGTTTTCTGAATAAAATTCAGGTATCATTTCACAAAACAATTGCACAATACATTACACCATTCATCAGAGCTCCACTGTCAACGATATTTGAGCGTCAGAACAGCAGATCCTTGTAGCAGTATATAATTTGACATCGCCGCCCTTTCTGTTTTGACAACCTCGGACCTCAACAGTACGACGACGACGGCGTGCCGCCATTTTGACAATATCTTTGACAGTTACAAACGGCTAGCGTTATACCAGCGCCCTCATTACGTAACACACTTACAATCAAAATCAGAGGGCTTTAAAGGACTTTTGTTATCAATTGCTACACGTTTGAATGAACCATCCGCCCAGTAACGTAGTTAATGCACTGAACTGTCAATATATAACTGTATAACTTCAGCAAATCATTATTAACACTCAATATAGTGTGAAGGAAATAATGTTAAGTTTTAAACCCGGTGAAGTTTAGTTTCATGGGACATAACCCCACATTTGGTGGAGGTCTCCTAAACCCAGAAATCTTGTTCATACTCTAGAAAGTCACGGTGAGTCCATTTGTTGTTAAGCGGTAATGTCTGCACATAGCATGATTTCAATTTTCAGTGTTAGTTTGATGTTTGTTTGCAAAGACACTCGGTCTCGAGGGTCTTTCTATTATATGTTGTCACTTTATAACTATCAGTGTCTAGAGCTACCCAAACATTGTCTGTCTGTAGAAGCCTGGTTCAGTAACCAGGCCATGTAATCTCTTAATATAATATTCGATGTTCATTGTCTTAAATGTGCATCAATTGTCCTCACCAGTGTATGTAGTAAATGTTATTAGATACACGCAAAACGTACCTAATTCACTTAACAGTCAATAAACTTAGGTATCTATACTTACTCAACAGTATTAAATTAGGTTATTTTCAATTGATTTATTTAGCGTGTTTTTAAGTATATCGTATTTTCGAAGTAGAGATAAAGAATGTAACATTTAAAGGAGAACGCAAACGTCCGTAAAGATAAGGTGAGAATAGAACTCAATCATTTTCTCATTCAATGGTTCACCGCAGAACGTCCCACCAAATCGGTCATCGAGAAAAACTGTTTCTTTGCGTTCTTGCTTTATTTGAAAAAGGTAAAGTTAAGAAACGTAGACTAATATTTGTAGAAAACCTTTCGACTAAGTATTTGGGCCCGTGTTCGTTCTAGAACGCGGGCCTAAATACATACATACTCAGTTAAGAGTCCCGACTCAGTATAAATTTGTATGAAATCCAAAGTATTTCAATGGGAATCTCCGACTGACTATCACTGAGAATACAGGCATTAGAGACATGAAATGTATTGACGATAAAATCAAATAAATTATTAGGATCGTAAAAACGAATTAGGTACTTAAATATAAAAATGAAGACTGTTTGCCAACAAACACGGTTGAAGTAGTGGAAAAACAAACAAACAAGTTTGAATGTAAGGAGCACTCTATAGCGAGCGCGCAGTAACCCCTGCAGTCTGACTGATCGACACTGACTAGATGATAATGACTGTTCTAAACAGATGTTTACCAACAAAACTTTGCCAAGCATAGTTGTGCTATCAAGCAGTGAAACTTTTTACCTGCTTACCAGTTGATTGCTTTGAGTTTGAATGACAGCACAAACATTAAGTAAAATAACTTTTGAGAAATGCGTCTATATATTAGATGATTTTTATTATGATGTAATTGTAATCGTTTGTCAGTAATCTGTTTTTTAATTTATTTATAATAATAAATAATTGACCCCAAAGACATCTTTGGAAGGTATTTACGTTTTTAATTGTATCGTTTATTGTAACAATGAATATTGTAATTTTATATTATTTTAGTGTTAGCCTATGTTAATGTAAGTGGAAGATAGGATTTAATCTGATTGTTTTATATTTCTGATGTCAGTAATCTAAGAATCAAATTGTGTAAACATATACAAACATGTTTTTTTCTCTCTCAATAAATCTTAATGTGAATCATATTAGTGTTTCTTTTGTTGATCCTTTTCCTTAGATTTTGGTGACTACCTTGGACCTTTGATAATATTTTTAACATCTCACGCCTCCCCGAAGAGTTAGGCAGAAGTATTATTATAGCACCTACACCTAAATTTCGCCAGTCTTTATACTTAAGTCTTAAGAGTTTTTTTCATCATTGTCCCTCTCAACTCTCTTCTCAAATCTCTTCACCACCCTTGGTTGACTGGTAGAGAATGCCTAAGCCATTAAGTCCGCCTTTGTACCTTTTTGTGCGAAAAGTTTAAATAAATAAATAAGTGCCATGCAATAGAGGGCGAGTCTTTTGCAATTAACCGGACACAAACACTAACCCGCACTGGGCCCACGTGGTGGATTACGGCACATTCCCTGCCACAGAGAGCAGGCCTGTGTCCTAGCAGTGGGTACGTTATACGCCGATTGTGCTGGGCAGAAATCCAGACTGCAGGCTGCTACTGAGAAATGCTACTGCTTCGATATTATTATAATGGAAAAATTAGAGTATGGTCACAAACATGGTAAGTAAGTATTGACGACTGTAATAAGAGATGATGTTGATGGCCGGGTGATATGGACCAGCCTATACATACAAGGTGGCAGGCACATCGACGTGCAACCTGTGACCATGGATTCAGTACATAAATCTTAACGTTATGAAACAGCTTTTTGTTTTTTGATAACCAGCGAAAAATTTCGATCATGTGCTGAATCAGTTTGCTGTTTTTTCAGTTTGCGCATTGATGTATGCCATCCTTTATAGACTGGATTTCTGACGTAATGCACTGAAAAGGAACTCGTAAAAATAATGAAAAATTAAATGTATCAGTACGTCTACATGAACTTTCATACAGGAATGAGTAATTGTAGAATTCAGTTCCGGTAGACAAAGAATTCAATTTTGAGGGCATTTCTGAGGTCGTTGTCATAGCGCTCTGAGTCGAATATGAGTTGACGAAATTCCTTCAAACGGATTTAGTATACCTTTCTATCGTTGTATGGCTGTTAAAATTAAAACATGCAGTCAATTTCATATCACTTTCGTAATTTTCTGCAATAAAGATACATACTTAGGTATTTGTGGAACGGTGGAGCAGACGAGTCCTGGAGTGGAGACCCCGTATCGGCAAGCGTAGTGTGACGCCTCCAGCAAGATGGTCCGGTGACCTAAAGAAGGTGGCTGGGACAAACTGGATGCAGAAGGCGGAGGACAGGGTGTTGTGGCGCAGTCTGGGAGAGGCCTATGTCCAGCAGTGGACTGCGATAAGCTGAGTTGATTGATTGAGGTATTTGTGAAAAGGAACAAGAAAAGATCACGTCGGCAGGCACACCCGGGAGCAAGGAGTAGTCTGCTCCGTCAAATTTCGTGTTGGGTTACCGTAAGTTACCTAACACACAGAGCTAACCCTCATCTGTCACGTCTTTCCCCAACTATTTTGTGGTTGGCTTCCAGTCTTACCGAATGCATTTGAATACAAGTATTTTACATGGAGACTACTGACCTCTTCAACCCAGGTACTGGTTAAGTTACCGTATACAGCCAAATAAAGCATAATATATAGCGTATTCAGCTGTACCAAGGCTGGGCAGATGATGCTCGTCTTTGTCACGAAGACTAGTGACGCGTAGTTGTCTAATATTATATAGTGGTAACCACTTTCCATCAGATATGGACTGGTCGCCCAGTTTACCAAACTTTTGTATGATGAAAGAGCAGACCTTAGGGTTTCAATAAAATCAAATTATAAATCAATCGCCTCAGTCTATCGTAGTTCACTGCTGTATAAAGACCTCTCCGACGTTGCGCCACAACACCCTGTATTCCACCTTTCGTATTTAGTATCCCTGCCACCATAACACTTCGGTCAGGATTATATAATAAAATGGATCAACAAAGAAAACAATAACAAAGATTCACATTTAGATTTATTTATTCAGAAAAATTCACATTCAAACTTATTTATGTTTGAAATTATTATAGACAATCAAGATTATGGTCTACTATTTATGATACTACGACATTCTGGAGGCAGTATACTGACTCCAGAAATATCACAGTATAGACACAGTTTTGTTTCTAATACACGGATAGACAGACATTCTACAATGGCGGCACTGTATGATGGTATGTGACGTTTACACGTTTGTTTTATTTACCGCTAATCTTCATTTGCTTAGCCTTATCGCAACTTTACTTCGGCCAGTCTAACCGAATGCAACTGATTTGCTGTATGCACAGTAGGTATTTTACACGGAGCGACTGCCTATCTAATAATAATAAATTTATTTTCTCAAAAAACTTAATAATAATAATAATAATAATAATATCCCTGGACATTTCACACAGCGCCATCTAGTCCCAAGCTAAGACTAAGGTAAATAAATAATAATAGGTTACAGAAAAATAGTTTGGCAGTATTAATTTCTAATAGGTGGATGTAGCCACTGCAACCGAACTAGGCAATGCCTGTATTTCGGTTGCCAGCCCCTTTTCCCTCGATATTGCAACAATAAAATGCCAACAAAAAGTATGGTTGGTTGGACTATTAATTAAATTTTGAATGACTTAAAACTAACTTAAATGCTACATTGTATAAAATTTAATCTGATCTCCACAACCCACACAATTAATGTGTAGCATTTCTTCGTCAACACATGATGGCAATGTAAATAGATGGCTACGATGAGATAGTGGCCCAGAATTCGGCTACGTGTTGGGCGCCATCACTAGCGTCCATCAGTAACTGTAACGTGCAGCTGATATAACACGTTTGTGGAAAAGCAACACAACATTACAAGGTGGAGTCGTCTATGGATCGCCACCTGGATTGGGTAACACAGTAATGGGACTATAATTTATCGAATCAATGAGTTATATTTTTATCATTTGTAAGCTGTCACAAGCACCATCGTACAATACCACAGATAGTATTGACAACAACCATTAATTAATTATTGGAGTAATCAAATCAATATCTAGCTGTTACTTTTAATAAATGTGCTGACACAACACTCAAGGGATCCAACACAGATTAGCTGTGTCTAGGTGTAGAACAGCATTTTGCCATAAAAACACCAGTCGAATGGCAATAAAGATATTTAATAAGATACCAAAGATATTTAGAGAACTGCCTATGAATATATTTAAAAAAAGACTCAGAACATGGCTTATTGAAAATTGCTTCTATACTGTTAATGAATTGTTGAATTATAATATGAATATGAATAGGAATATTGCACAGACATGAATAGTGTAATTTAATTAATTTTAACATTCCTGTAATTTAATTAATTTTGACATTTCTGTAATTCAATTAATTTTGACATTTCTGTAATTTAATCAATTTTGACATTCCTGTATTTTTATTAATTTTGACTTGCCTGTATTATTATTTTGACATTTGTAATTTCTTTTTTTACTGACATTTTCTAACATAATTTTTAATGAATACATTCAATAGCTATGAATCATGGCACATCCAAAATTTGCATGCAGAATTGTATTATGACATCTGTAAGCACCATATTTCAGGCAAATAAACGATTATTATTATTATTGATTTAGGAACTTTTTCTGACCCCATGAAGAGTAGTAAAGTTATGACTTGACTACTCTTCATGAGGTCAGGAAAAGTAAAATATTTGAAAAGTTAATACTCAAGCAGTTGCTAAGACATTTTAATTTAAATAGTCTCCTCCATAATGAGCAATATGGCTTTACAAAAGGTTGTTCAACTACAGATGCGGGTGTTACTCTGCTGAGACACATATTTGATGCATGGGAGAAATCGCAAAATGCTATTGGAGTTTTCTTTGATCTCTCCAAAGCCTTTGATTGCGTGCACCATGACTCGCTTTTGCGTAAGTTACGTATTAGGGTGTCTGAAACGAAGCTCTCAACGTAATAATTTCTTATTTACATAATAGAGTCCAATATGTAAGCTGTCACGCCCTTTATGCCTGGAGGCTTTTATTTAGGTAGTAAGTTTTTATTTACATTTGAATTATAATTAATTATGTTCTAGCTTGAGTACGTATAGTTTTTATTATATTTGTTGGTATATTGGTGTGGCTAGCTGACATATGGCAAATAATTTAATTTTATGTTCTGTGTCTTGTAATGTTAATTACTTAACATAGGTACAGACGCCGGCACATCAAGCTACTACAATCTGTCAAATTTCTTTAATACATTTTCAACTTTATCGCTAAAGCAATAAGGTTCAAGGTTAATTGGGAAAATTTGACAATTGCGGGTAGCTTGACCTGCTGGCGTCTGTACCTAGTATTGTATACAATCAAGTATTTTCTAACTGAAACAGACAGCTGTGTTGCCAGGGAGTACGTTGCGCCACTTCTTCTTCCCAGCGATAGCACTAGGAAGTGGTGAAGGGCGGGCGTTTTTGGGGGACTGTGTTTTGTAATTTTGACTTTCGAAACGTTTTGATTTTTAGTCTAATTTGAATAAATGAATTTTGAATAACATGTCCAGAAATTCAGTCGAGTCCTAATTCATACATCATTTCAAATGAGTAAATTGATAATTAATAGTTTTAAATCAAGTTGACTTAAAACGTACTTACCTGTACTAAAAACTATATAAAGACGAAATTTCTTTTAAAAATACTTTTTTCTTCGTTAGAAACATTATGTTGTTGCCAGACCTGTTTTTTTACAAGTAAATAGAATTTTGCATTTCGTAAAATCAACAGTCAAATTTAACAGTGTTTAATCAATGTGTTCTTTTTAAAATTGTGTATATATTATACTATGTTCTAAAATAATAGTTTTTTTTTATTTCGTTTTAATACCGTCAGATATCAGAAGAATCTCAAGCCAAATAGTTTTTCTTGCTTTTTTATCAAGATTTTTATATTTAGTCCATGTTCTAAAACGAATACGAGCCTAAATATTAATTTAAGTATTATTAAATTTTATATATCTACATACATTTTTTTATATCTAAATACATTGATATTATATAAACATACATATGTACATTAACCCAGCGATTATAAAGATAAAAATTGTACTATGAAGATTCTGTTTTCTAGTTAGGTACGTAAAATATAAAAAGACTCGATTGTACTCAATCACAAGGAAACGGTAAAACGTTTTACATTGTCTGTATGAAAAACTTAAAAAAACATTAAAAAAAACTATTCTACCGGGATCAGGGTACTCTACGAGAGCCACCTCAGGTATAGGGAGAGGCTCTTGATTACTATAGCTATCGGCACAATGATCGCTGAGATTGTAAACACCTCCACATGCCAATATCCTCGCGAGGAAAGTCGAAATATTCGTTTTTCTTTATTTTCTCAGCTTTCACAAGATTCTCATTATGCGATTCTATTAAATCAACGGTCATTGTGCGATTATTAGCACGTAATTTGACAAAATAGTAGTATGCTTTTTCAAAGGAATTCAATAATAGAATTACTTTGAAAATGCACAATTTTCCTTCCAATTTTCAATACAAATGATTTGACTTGAAGATTTGACTTGAATTTCGATTGATCCTGATGAATAGCGTGCGAACTCCCGATGTTCCTCACTGAAATATAAACAAGTACTTCATTTAGTTCATTACCTTATAAGAACACAATCATTATAGCGTACCTACAGCTGATTCAGAGGATTTTAGACTAAAGCCTAATTTTCACAAGGTAAGGTTCTTGTTATCAAAAACGAACGTGAACGTGAAACGTGAACAAAAGATAGTGAGGAAACCGGCATGTCCTAGAACCAAAAACTCGACGACATGTGTCATCCACCAACCCGCACTGGGCCCGCGTGGTGAGTACCCCCTCATAAACAGGAAGCCTGTGTCCCAGCAAGGAACGTTATGGGCTAAACACTGTTCAGACAGTGCAGCTTATGGTGTTGCTACCACTTGTGGCATACCACGGGTCTGAAGCCTGATTTACATTACACCGTGTAAATCAGGCTTTACCTATTAACAACTCAAGTTATCGAGTTTTACCAATTTGTTCATATGACTACTGTTGGGGTTGTTCAGGTTCACTTTCGTGTGTACGGGAAACTTGTTTTAAAATCACAAATATGCGTCTGCCTCCAATGGTGTTTATTAGCGACTAAATGAATAAATCTTACACAGCTACTTAAATATAAGAAATCAGGCGAACGACGCGAATAATGCTTAGTGGACTGTATACATATGTGGGATTGTATGGCAAAAAAAACGAGTCAAATTGCCTTTTAAACTATTTATTTCGAGCACACAAATAAAATAATATCAGCGGTACACCGTCCGTCGTGAATGTCATCGCCATTCGTCCTCTTTCTCCCTCGCACACATACTTTCCCTTCATTCATCCGCTGCGGTCCGTTTTATAACAATTTATTATAAGCTGTGTTCATACTTTGACATAGGTAATACAATATTTTTATCCCACCCACATATTGAAAAATTTTACTTTATAAGCAGTATATTTATAACGTCATCAATTATCCAAATTCATAATTTGCAATGAAGTTAACTTATACTTAACTATACGAATACAGACATACATAATGCCTGCATGCAAAATTGAAATGAGGTTTAATAAAGTTCTGCACTGAAGATAATGCAATTTTACATGGTTAACAACCAATTAGTGTCAACAGGTAGGGGACATACACGGTGGGCAACTTGGAGGTATACAACATTTTTTTGCCGCCATTTTGTTTTGGCGGCAAATATGACAGTTGTTTCATGAAAATTATTTTGCGTCGATACGGCTTTGTTATGCGAGCGTTTAACAAATAAACAAAGTGTTTTAATTATTAAAATATTCTACTCAACCCAACTATGCATGTATGAACACGTCAAATATATTTTAAATCAAAAGTCATTTAGTCAATTTTGAACGTCTAAATTATATAAGTCCCCCAAAACGCCCGCCTTTCACCACTTCCTAGTGCCTTTAGCTGGGAAGAAGTGGTGCAACAAACTCCGCAGCAGCAATTAAGTAAGGTCGGCGTTTCCTAACTGACTACTCTGAGAAGAAAGGCCGAAACAAACTCTAGGTACGTGTTCGATTTAGGTAGCACTATTGTTTTGTAAAACATTAATTATAATATAATATAATATTATTATTTTTTGCACATTTTCAGACATTCATGCTGAAACAACAGTATACCACTTGCTACGATCCTGACATACTTCTTTTGCATCGTTTACATATATGTATATAGGTCTATCTCCATCCTAATTGCGTTACACACTATCATCATCATCTGCTTCCAGTCTAACCGGATGCAGCTGAATACCCACAGACTTAATAAGTCTGTGTGAATACCAGTATTTTACATGGAGCGACTGCCTATCTGACCTCCACAACCCAGTTACTGGGTAATACGATACCCCTTGGTAAGACTGGTTGTCAGACTTTCGGGCTTCTGACTACCCGTAACGACTGCGTTACACACTATCAATCACAATAATTTTGAAGGAAATTGCTTCTTATTTATTTATTTATTTATTTATTTTATTATTTATGTACACACAGAAAAATACATATTGATATGACATAAACATAATCAAATTCTTATGTTCAAATGTCTTAATATGTCTGCTCAACAACGTAAATAACGCACTGAATGTTGTTGAACTGTCACAATGAAAGCCATCACTACTGTTAGTGTGTTACACAACTACCCCACAGGTAATACACGGGCGCCGGTTGCGAGTACTACGTGCCTGACCTTTCTGAAGAACATCACCAATAAGATCACGTTGTGTCCTACTAGAGCGTTCCCTGCTAGCGTTACCCTTCGCATCTGCCTTGTACCTAATTACCTTTTGTTAGTCATCTTTCATTCATCATCTCAACATGATCAAACCATCTTAGTCGTAATCTTTTCAATGTTTGCAAACTTAATGAATGAATGCAACAAACCTTTCGTTACAAAGATTACACGTTCCACTTGCATGTGTTGAGGGGCTGGACGAAGAGCGAGAGGTCGGCGATGTGATGAACAGCTGAAATACACAAAATTAAATAATTTACTATAATTATTATAGTACCACAGTTTCGAGGTGCTGTTCCTATAAAAATATCTCATTTCTAGCTGCGCCCCGCGGTTTCGTCCGCATAAGTTTTGATCCCGTAGGAATATCGGAATAAAAAGTATCCTATAATTATGTTAATCCTGGTTATAAAACATCTCTGTGCTAAATTTCATCCAAATCCGTTCAGTAGTTTTTGCGAGAAAGAGTAACAAATATGTATGAAAAAAAAATGAAAAAAAATAAATATAATATAATAAATATTTGTTCTTTTTTGTGCGTTATATTTCGCAAATAAATATATTCTCTTTCTTTCTTTCATCCATCCATCCATTCAAACTTTCACGTTTATAATATTAGTAGGCAGTAGAATTTTCCAAAGTAATTATACTCATGTATTGTATGTATTCTGCAAAATCTTCAACTGGCTACTTTTTACGGGGAAAACATATAACCCTGTGACAGGCACAGATACAGACAGACACCGCAGGGTTTAGTAATATGGTCACCGTTTAGCTACGGAACCTGAAAATTTACTTTATAATTGTAATCAATCAATCAATCAATCATTTATTTTGTTAAACATAGGTATGGTTACAGATATTATATAGTCTAAGATATGCGCACTATGTTTTGCTAATACTTATATGGCGTACAAAATTAACATAAACAAGCAATTAATAATAATAATATGGTACAATCAATAAAGGCATGTCAATAGATTACATTTAAAAAGAAAAAGCATGTCAAATATATTGAATTAAATAAAGTTTATCATAAGTAAACTCAGTGATGGAGTAGTAACATCTATCTAAAAGGAATTTAAACAAAGACCTCTTAAAGGATCCCAGACACTCTTTATTTCTAACTAGCTTCTGCCCGCGGCTTCGCCCGCGTGGATGTCGGAAAGGATAAGAAGTATGTCCTTGTCCCCAGGATGACTATCTCTTTGGCATCTGCTGGCAGGCAATTTTATCGTACTTTACTCTAAATATTTCGAAGATTTATGTTTACGATCTTTATCATTTATTTATTTAATTCGGTTTAATTTTAAAGTTTACAGATCAAATGAATAAGATTTTTGAAATAAACCTTGTCGTCCCCTTTTACCACGACATAGGCTTTGTTTTAAAAAAAAACGTTTGATATGTTCCCATTATACCAATTTTAGAGTTAATGGAAGCAAGCAGTAAAATCCATCCCTTAAACTTTATCGCCATTTTCCACCCCGGTAAGAGACGATTTTTGAAAAACCCTTAAAACACATACTTTTTGTTTTAAGTATTAGTATCGAGTTTCGAGTTAATTCGTCCGAGCGGTTTAATATTTTTTCTTACCTATTAACTTTTTCACCTCCTGAAGCCTCTGTGAGAATTTTTTTTAAACTAAAAGTGACCATCTGTATTCATTAATGAGGCAAAGATTGCCAAGTATCAAGTTTATTAACCAAAGGAAAAAGATTTTTCATATTAACTGTATCCCGTCTTTTCACCCCACTGGCGTAAGAAAACAAAAAAAAAAAAAAATTGGATGTTTCCATAATTTGACACAAAGCTGTTGTACACCAATTTTTATGTTAATCAAGCCACGTAGTAAAATACGCCCCTTAAAAAATTAATTACCCCTTTTTGCCCCGTCAGCGATCGATTATCGAAAGACCCAAAAACATATCATCGTTAATTTCTTGTCAAAAAACTTTTTTGAAAACAGCAACAACCGACTTCCAAAACCGACACTAGAAAGTGAAAAATAACTTTAATTTCGAAAGTCGGTGGCAAAGAACGAAAATGCGAACCCAACGACACCGACTATTTTTTTTCAAAAAAGTTTTTATTTTTCACTTTTAAGTTGTAATTTTTACCAATACTTTTGGTTTAAAAACCAAACTACTGAACCGTTTTTGATGAAATTTCTATGGGACCATTTGGAAAGTACACACTTTCCAACAAAAAAGAATTTTTCAAATCGGTTGGCAAGCGAAGGCGCGAAAAATATAAAAAAAAAATACAAACATCCGAATTGAAATCCTCCTCCTTTTTTAGAAATCGGTTAAAAAGTATTAATAAGTACTGAGTTTCGAGTTAATCGGATCGCGCATCCAAATTCTTCCACACAAACTTTAACACCAATATACCCCTTTGGGGGGTAGTTTTGAAAAACTTATAATGATAAACTTTATTACTTACGTAGGCAAGTATTCTTGCCAATTTTCAAGTTTATTAACAAATAGAATAAGATTTTTCATATAAACTGTATCCCCACTTTTCCCTCCCCATAGGGGTGGAATTTTGATAAATCGTTTGAGATGTGTTCATAACTTAACACAAAGATTATTTATACCAATTTTCGAGTTAATCAAGCTACGCTGTAAAATCCTCCCCTGTAAAATTGACTGCCTCTTTTCAACCCGTCAGGGGTAGATTTTCGAAAAACCCTGATACACATTATTCTTTACTTTCAATCTTAGGTATAAATACTGAGTTTCGAGTAAATCGGACCGCGAGCTAAAATTCTTCCATACAGAATTTGAAACTCCCTAATCCCTTGTTAGGGGGTAGTTTAGAAAAAAAAAACTGGAAATTTTCATAATTTAATTAGGTAAGTATGCGTGCCAAGTTTCAAGTTTATTAATTCAAGAAATAAGATTTTTCATACAAATGAAATCCCCCCATTTCACCCTCTTAGGGGTGGAATTTCGAAAAACCCTTTCTCAGTGGATGCCTACTCTTCACGAAGAACACACCCTCCAAATTTCATGTCTCTAGGACGAGCGGTTTAGGCTGTGCGTTGATATATCAGTCAGTCAGTCAGTCAGGACTTTGAATTTTATATACAGGATAATTTTTTATTCAGTGCGTAAATTTTCACAGGGTGTTCTACCCATGAATATGAACAACTTTCACTATGGGACCATCTCTGAAATCACAAAAAAAAAATCAGCTGTTTCTTATAAAAGTTCAATACCTACTCGACCAAAATGTATGAATCTGCTGATTTTTTTTTCGTGATTTCAGAGATGGTCCCATAGTGAATGTTGTTCATATTCATGGGTAGAACACCCTGTAAAAATTTACGCACTGAATAAAAAATTATCCTGTATATAGGTAGATGAAATATGCTAACAGTCAGTATTCAAGTGAATAGCAATAATCGAATGCAACTATTCGCCTATACTCTCCAGGATACGTGCGTTCGCTACGAATAACTGAATCCTTATGGCAGCGGTGCGTTTTTTTTTTTCTTTTATGAATGGCATCTCCTAGTTGACCTTGAAAGGTCGTGACTATAATTTAACCGGACTATCCTGTGATTGCCTTAAGAATTCTTAAAGCCTCCAGCCAGGGCTACATCTAGATTAAAACTAAGCGACTGCACGCTAAGGGCACCCCCTGTGGGGTACGAACCTCGGCTTAGGGCGTCGCTGGGAGAGGGCAGCAAAGGGACAGGCTGGATCGCATTGGTATTATTAATGCTTTGATGAGCGCGGCGTTTCCTAGGACTATCTCTGAGAAGAAAGGCCGAAACAAACTCAGAGGTCTCAGTCGGGGGATTTAAAGCTACAGGCTGCAAGGGTCGGAGGGGCAGCGGTGCGGCTCTCAGCGCGCTTTATATAGCCACGGACGCGCAAGCGCGAGGCGTGTACGTACTCTGATAGAATACCTTAACAAATGTTCGCCGTGATTCTTTTAATTGACATAACTTTTTTATTTATGAACCGATTGACATGAAATAAACACTAAATGTTAAGTGAAGCTTACTACAATATATTAGTGAAAACCGCATCTAAATCGAATAAGCCGTTTCTGATATTAGCGTGCACAAACACACAGACAAACAGACAAAAAAAAAATTAATTACAATTTCGGGTTCGGCATCGATATAATAACAACCCCTGCTACTTATTTTTTATATATTTTCATTGTACAGACACCACTTTTCTACAATTTTATTATATGTATATAGATATAGATATAGATAGATAGCTGCTGGTATACTATTATATATTTTTAAGGCCATACATAGCGTATTTTTGCCGAAAAATGCGGTTTTGTGACGGGTAACTTGAATAGTATTCCGATAAAGGCGGCGAGAGCGCTGTTTTTCAAACAAATGAAGGTTACATCGAACAAACACCCCCATTTCATATATGTACATAGACGGTAAAGTGAGCAAACTAAGTTCAACAAACAATGGTTTATTCTTTAATTTAGTCATGTACTTGTACTTACATAGAGCTTCACGACTTTCCAACCGCTGGCGCTCATCTGTAAATATAGATTACTAAATTATTATTTTATTAAGGGCTACACAATGAAAATGCAACTATATCATATTTTCAGCGCGAAGTGACCATTTGTATACGTATCACCTGCCCAGCCTTTTCCCAACTTGGTCAGGGTCGGCTTCCAGTCTAACCGGATGCAGCTGAATATCGGTATTTTACATGGAGTGACTGCCTATCTGACCTCCACAACGCAGTTACTGGATAATACGATACCCCTTGGTAAGACTGATTGTCAGACTTTCGGGCTTCTGACTTCCCGTAACAACACGGAGGGGTCTCGGTAAGAGATGTCAGCACGAGTGACGGGGCCCGATAGGGCCGAAGCCTCCGAAAGGGTTACCGCTGCCCTGGAACATAAAGGGCTAAGGAAGAAACACGGGTGGGTTTTAGTCAGTAAGAGTCTGACACTCCCTTCCGCTCCACCCAGAGCGGGAGGGGTCATTTGATGATTTCCCATCCTCAAAAAAAAAAAAAAAGGGTTCTCGGTATGTAGAGATGGTCATCCATCCACAGACCAACCGCGGTAAGCGTAGCTTAACCTGATCGATCGACCTGTGCGGCTGTTATTGTTTAGCCACGGGCTCCTCTCCTAGCTTTTATATGAATGCAGCTAATTATAGCAGACACAATCAGAATACATAAAGTCAAAGGAAAGTTTAAGTGCGCAGTACTCGCAACCTAGATGTGTGAACGTAAACAGGGCATAAGGAGTATGTAGGGGTCGTAGCAGGTGGCGCTTTGTGGTTTCTTTCCCCCATAGGAACAAGGCGTGAGTGTATGATATAATAATGGTAATAATAAAATATAAGTTATACCTTCAGGAGACAATTCATGAGGTTTTGGGTACCCCACTACGGCAATAATGTTCTCCACATCTTGCAACACCTCGGCACGCAGTGTCTCGTTCTTTTCTGAAAGTTAAAGAATACCAACATGAAAATATGCCGAACTACCTTCTGCCCGCGCAATGATCACATGGTTTTAACAAATTAAACTGGTTCTAACAAAATAAATCTACTGGTGAAACTTCAAGCGTACGCCTATGAAGTTTCACCAGTAAATCTTATTTGGCCATATAAAGCGGTACAGCGAGTTTTAGATAAAGTTTGACTTTGCACAACATTATTTCTAAAGGGGCCCGTGGCTGAATAATAACAGCCGCACAGGTTGATCGATCAGGTTAAGCTACGTTTGCCGCGGTTGGTCTGTGGGTTAGGTGACCATCTTTACATACCGAGTACCCTCTGTGGCTCGGAAAGCACGTTAAGCCGTTGGTCCCGGCTGTCATTCGAGGATATTTGACAGTCGTTACGGGTACAGAATCCCGAAAGTCTGACAACCAGTCTTACCAAGAGGTATCGTATTACCCAGTAACTGGGTTGTACAGGTCAGGTAGGCAGTCGCTTCATCTATATCTATACTTATAATAAATCTGTAGAAGTGAAAATTCTGTACATTGAAAATATCAAAAAAATAAGTGGCAGGGGGTGTTACTAGACCGACACTGAACCCAAAAATGTGATTAAAAAAATTTTTGTCTGTCTGTCTGTCTGTCGGTCTGTCTGTCTGTCTGTCTGTCTGTCTGTTTGTTCTGGCATCACGCAAAAACTACCGGTTCGATTACGATGAAACTTGGTATAATTATTCTTTAATATCCTGGGCACCACACTGGGTACTTTTTATCCCGGAAAAGTATATACAATAAAAAACAAACTTAATTTTGCGGTTCGATCCCTAGACCGATTACTGTACCAACCGCAAATAATAAGTTTGTCGTAGGTTACGTCACCCGCAGTATTATCTGTGCGACCTTCCTTTTAGTTTTTAGAGTTATTTAGGTTTGATTTTATAAGTCGTAGGTAGGTATAGATTTTAATTTTAAAGTATAGGTAGTATATTTGATAGTGTACGTAGTGACCGTAGGTTATTTTATAATACTGTTAGGTAGGATTAGTCATTCGTATAGATATTAGTTTTTTGAGATTTTGCTTATTTATTGAGTTTAGATTAGTTATCATCAGAAATAGGTTTATTTAGGTAGGTTATTTTTTTTAAATTAGGTAGGTTTTAGGTAAAGATATCATATAGGTACCCTTTTAATCACCACTAATGAGACACAATTGGTTTTCTATTGTAATTAGCCACAAAGGGCCCGCGAGATAGATGGCATCCTGAGGAAGCACATACATTTTATCCTGTTAGCACGTTCCCGTGGGATAATTTCCGACATCCACGCGGGCGAAGCCGCGGGCAGAAGCTAGTGTAAAATACTGGTATTCAGCTGCATCCGGTCAGACTGGAAGCCGACCCCAACATAGTTGGGAAAAGGCTAGGCACCTTCTGCCGGCAAGTTCAGTCCGCGTGGAAGTCAACTTTTTACCATAAAATTATCCCATAGCACTCGGCAATAGTGTAGCCTTCTAGCAGTGATAGATTTTTTGTAATCTGATCATTACTTCCAGAGATTCATCATCATCATTCAGCCAAAAAACGTCTACTGCCAGACAAAGGCTTCGTCCAAGCACCGCCACTTCGACCTGTTCTGTTCTGTGCTTCTCGCATCCAGCGGATTCCTGCGTCCTACACCAGGTCGTCGGTCAACCTTGTGGGCTTGTGACTATATACTCGTATATGACATACTTTGATTCAAAGAAACTAGTAAAGTACGGTGTGCGTTTCAAGATGCACAATGGAAGGCTCAGCATGTGTCAGACAGATATACCTGACGCCGATATTTTGCTGGATCCCTGCAGTAACACACGGATGACGTCGAGCAGACGAGATAAATACCCGAAATATTGGTGTTGTGAAGAAGTGTTATTATGTAAGTGTGAAATTATGTAAGTATACCAACACTTTATGTATTCTACAGGCAAGTTTTGCATTGGAAACGTTCTTGTTAGATATTGATTGTATATTTACCTTAATAGAATTAATTAAAGTCTCGTGGGTGTGAATAGAATTAACGATTTGGCTACATTAAATTATGTTTACAATAAATAAATTTAAGTAAATAAATATTATTGTTATCTAACAATTAGATCCACAAATTATTAAATCATTAAATACCCTTTGTTCACATGTTTGAAACCACGAGATACTACCAAAAGGCAGAATGACTCGGGAAGAACACGACGGTAAGTTACCAGTGTACTTACGTGTTTTAAACAGTCAAACTTGTTTTCCCCATTTTCTAAAAGGTATAAACGAGGCTATGGCACATTACAAAAAGGCGTCAAATTAAGAATTACTAGGGGTTTGATTAAATAATGCCATGCGATAACTTAAGTGGCACTGGGCGGATCGCACTGCTCGCAGAACAGGATGGCCGATGGGGCCAATAGGTTCAGGAGTAAACCCACAAGGTGAACCGATGATCTGGCGAAGGAGGCAGGAAACTGCAGGATGCGAGAAACAAAGGACCAGCCGATGTGACGACCTTTGAGGGAGGCCTTTGTAGTTGACGTCTGTCGGCTGAGATAACCTGCCGATCGATTCTGTAAAAATCTCACCGTGAAAAGTTAGGTGAAGTGAGCTTAGAGTGAGCTGTGAATAGTGTCAATCCCTAACATTAGTTGGAATGACAGCTCACTCCACGCTCACTTCACCTCAGTTTTCACGGTGAGATGGTTACAGAATCGCACTGCTGAACCTGTAGAATTCGACTGTGGTAGTTTTGTTTAGGCTTTTTCAATCGTTTTGTGTTTGTTTGTCGTGATGTGTTTTTGTTTTTTGCTGTAATGTGTTGCATTACATACTCATTGGTTGCACGTTATAGTACCGGAATCGCCATTTTGCTATGTCATAATCGAGTGAGATTCCACATGATTTTCGCAGGAAAAAAACAATATTAACGAGATAGTATACAAAGGTTTGTTGTCGTTGTTGTTGTTTGTATTGAAGTCGTTCTCTTGGTCTCACAAAAAAAAAAAAAATCCTTGCTTTCTCATCATTGTTCGAAAACCATTTGATTGGTACACGTTGCACCATAGAACCTGTTACAGACAGCCGATAGAAAGATTGGACAGTTATCTAATACCTAAAGAGCTGTGTTTATGCTCAACGGCGACCAATTAATTCTTTTATTTAATTAGTTACTAACCCGTCAATTATAATTACAGGTTTGTTGTAACAATGCAGTACTGCGATCTTATATGAATCTACAATACAGTTAATTGCTGCGAGAAGCACAGAACCGGTCAAAGTGGCGATGGTGAAGGTCTATGGCCAGCTGCAGTGGACGCCTTTCGGTTGAAATGATGATGAATTCATTGCTGTGCTTTGTACTCAAGATGCAAGAGATCAAGATGCTAAGTATCGTGGGTTTTAAACCCCGGTGACTGCGTAGTAAATCAATTAAAATTTATTTTTATATTTTACATTTTTTTTTGACGGCACGGTTGGCGCAGTGGTTAAGCGATTGACTGCTGCGCTGCGTGTCGCGGGTTCGATTCCCGCACGGAACAAATATTTGTATGACCTACATGTATTTGTTCCGAGTCTGGGTGTTTTTCTATCTATAATATGTATGTATTTACAAAAAAAAAAAAAATGTATATAAGTAGTTTATCAGCCATCTTGTTACTATAACACAAGCATTAGGTTGCTTAGCTTGGGACTAGATGGCGCTGTGTGAAATGTCCAGGGATATTATTATTATTAATACAAATTCCGAATCATAAATATACTTGGTTGCAGTTTAGTTTTCAGAGCTATATTAATCTTATTTTTTTTAGGACAAATTGGTTGTAATTTAAATAAATTAAAAAATTACAATTTACAAGCTAACACTAAACAAAATTATATCCTAACTTAACTAAAACTATTCACAAACTAAAATATAGCGTCGAAAAATTCATCCGAATCACTGTCGACTGGTACTTGTATTGTTCTATATACCTCTTGCCTTGACCGAGAGGCAAATACAAAGACTACCTTTTTTTTGAAGCCCATTCTTTACCTGCGCAAGTAGTAGTAAAATGTACAATGATGTTCAATACCGGTATTGAAAAATGTCAAAAAAAGTCCGGGATCGCGGTATTGTTACATGCAATATTGTTTCATTCGCATTCCAAGACATACAGTACAATTTTTTTTAAATTCCGCATCATAAACATACTTAGTTCGATCTAGTTTCTCACCAGCTAAAAGTTTTTTATCTTTGTCCTCTAAGTAAGAGTTGAGTTATTACCGAATGTCCAAAAACATTACCTTAGCTACTATACATACGTGTGCAAGTGTACCTGTACCTGTACAATGCACATCTCCGTCAGGCCACTATCCCAATCAACTCTTAATCCGATTCTATTAAAGATAACAAAGAGTCCGGTCGAAAATGAACATTTTCACAGTATCTGTGTTTATAGTTGTTGCAAGTATCGGTTATTACTGAATAAATAAATTGAACGAATTGACTTGCAGGCACTGAATCATATTTATTACCAACAACTTTTTTTTCCGCCAAAAACGTAACTTACTTAAATGGATATTACGGCCGGATATTGCCGAAAAAAGAAAAGTAAATTCGCAAACAAAATTATTATTTTATATTATATTTTTGTTTTCTATCTCTTTGATTGTTTTGTGCTTTCGACTTATAAGTTGTGTCGTGACGCTAGGCCAAACAAGAAATACCCCAGGTAATTATTCAAAGAAAAAGGCGAAAGAAAAATTTAATATTCATAAGTCATAACCCTTTTTTCAGTAAAATTGAAAGCAATGCATCGTACTTACCAATCGCTACCTTCAGTTGCAGCCACTTGCCAACCTGAGTGGTCGCATCGCGCGTACGCTTTCCCGCCCTGTTATGCTTCCTTCTACTCTTCTGTTTACCAGAAGTTGGCCCCGACATACTTAAACCTCGAATACTTTGTTACCGGGTACGAAAAAACCAGCTTACGCCAGCGAGTACTGGTCGCTAGCAATCGGCTGACGGGACTGCCGGCCGGCAACCAAACGTGGGTCGATGGGGATGTACAATCACGCTCACAATCCCTCCCAGTAGAAACTATATATATATATATATATATGTAGGAGAAGGTATGACTGTCTCTCCTTAACATCAGGCATAATTTAATTACTGTGGGCGTACTATGGGTAGTGTTGGTTTATACACAATAGAAAAACGGTTTACAGTTCAAATCAAATTATAATTTACGAACCAGTTAGTCACACTAGCGAATCACATACACACACAACTCAACAATACGGAACGCGCGACAGTTTCTATCCACATGTTGTTCGTACGATGTCCAATGTTCCTATCATCTCGAGAGCTCTGCTTTCACAGCTTTTTGTAGATCTTGCTCCCGTCTCCCCACGAACTCCGGCTAGACTCTGTCTAGCGCCACGAGATGGCGCTAACGTTCCGAATAGTCAAACGAATGACTCCGACATATATATATGCTACGCTTATAGCTTTAGTTTCATTTTTGTTCGTGGTTGGTGAAGGAAAATATCTTGAGGTATCCTGGTGATCGCCAACCCGCTTGAGGAAGCACTTATCTATATGAGAAGAGGCCTTTGCGCTGCAGTAGGACAAGAATAGGCGCGTATTATTTATATCTCATTATTTTGGTGGCTGCCTTAGTTCTTATGCTAGTTTACTTACTAACTAGAATCAATTAAATTTTTCTTGTAAATGACGTGTCAGTGCCTTTTATGTGGCTATTTGAAATAAATTATTTGACTTTGACCTAATGATAAATGAAAGAGCCGTCAACGATGAAGCACGTTTGCCTTGAAGTCACCTGTTTACGAAGACTCCCAAGTTTTTAGGGTTCCGTAGCCAAATGGCAAAAACGGAACCCTTATGGATTCGTCATATCTGTCTGTCTGTCTGTCCGTCCATATGTCACAGCCACTTTTTCCCGAAACTAGAACTATACTGTTGAAACTTGGTAAGTAGTTGTTGCGAAACTCTCCACAGTCCATGTGAAAAATGATCTGCTAACAGCTACTCGCAACTTTAATAAAAGCTGCACTAAGGAAAATAAACGGAATACGAAATCATTGGGTTTTCCTGGAGCGCGCCAGCCCATTTATGTAGCAGAGTATATGGCACCATCTGCAAGAAAGACCTTCTGGATGGCACGAGAATTTCCAAAATTCGCATCAATACACATTCTGCTGGTACTCAAATGGAAAAGTCTTCCTACGGAAGGAGCAATGTTCTAAACATATACTGATGGAGTCGGAACTCTGTCTCAACAAATTGAAACCATCTGAAAACGTCGAGAAATGACTATTTCTCTTTCATATTACCTTTAAAATACCTGGTTATTTAGCCATAATGTACGCTACTATTTAATCAATACTTTTTCACATTATCTAAACCAATCACTCATAATCGCTATGTCCAATTCTCACCTACACTGCATTTTCATCTACCTTTCATTCTATCATACATACATTCCACATAGTTTACACATACTTAAATTAACGAACCTAAAAATACATAAAACAAATTACTTAAGTCCCAATATACATCACATGTGGTCTTATTACTACACAATCAAAAAATTGAAATCCCCACATTTATACTACGCTTTTCGTTTGTGTGACCTTTTAAATTGTAAAATGAGTATGAAAATATATAACATACTTAACTCTGACTGTGACTCGATCTCCAGATTTTTACATTTATAACTAAAAAGGACGAATATAAATGAAATTACTCTTCTGTTAACAACGTTAGTATTTTTTTCGTGAATATAGGTAAAAATCTTGCAACAAAATTCAGCTCTGACAGTCCCAGCACCGCCTCCATCTCTTCCCCATCATCACTGAACTCAATGGTCATTCCCTTAGTTGATGAAGAACAGGTTGTAAGCATAATTCAGAGTTTGCGCAGTGAGTTTGCGATTGGCTGGGACAAAATACCTGCCAAAATACTTCGCCAATCCAGTAGGTCTCTCGCTCCTATAATAACTCACATCTGTAACTGTGCTATAAATTCGGGGACCTTCCCAAAAGTTTTTAAGCGCGCAGTAGTGCACCCTGTATACAAGGCCGGGGCTAGAGATGATGTTTCCAATTATCAACCCATATCTGTACTTAGCGCTTTCTCCAAAATCCTTGAACGTATTCTTAATAATTCCCTGACTAAATTCCTCGCAAAAAATAATATTTTATCACCAAAACAATACGGATTTCGAACAGGTATCTCAACCGAATATGCGGTGCTTTAAATGCTACGGAATCTTTCTATACCTCACTAAGGCCTTCGATACCGTCTCAATTCCTAGACTGGTGGCCAAAATGGAGCACATAGGAATACATGGTTTGACTCTAGATATTTTTAAAAGTTACCTGAATGACTATGGTCAATACGTAAAAATTGACGACATTATCAGTAAAGAGGAACCGGTTTGCTACGGCATACCACAAGGCAGTATTTTGGGGCCCACCCTCTTACAAATTTACATTAATGACTTCTGCCAATTACCTGTCCACAAATTCACTTACGCTGACAATACGGCACTCCTTATTTATGACAGTGACTGGTTCAAGGCGGCTGATAGAGTTGAATCTTCATTACGTTGTATAATGGACTGGCTAAACAACAACATGCTGACACTGCTTAGAGCGGAACGGGCACAACGGGCAGTACTTAAAGTGATGTCTTTCAAAAAACAAATCTATCCTACTAGACAGTTGTTCTCGGAAGCTCAAGTCCTGACAGTTCGACAATTATATATCCTTCGTACTGTCCTACGTAGACACACTATGTTACCAATAAGTCCAGATGCAATAAGTAGACGCACTGGTTTTCCAGTTTGCAAAGTTACCAAATGTCGCACTACTCTCGCGTCCAGACACTTTTGTGCGTTAAGTTCAAAGATCTACAACCGTGTTAATAAATCTATCTCGATTTATAAGCTTACATTATATAAGGTAAAACAGATTTTAAGACCTTGGCTTCAGGCCTTAAGTTATGACGACACTGAAAAGTTAATTTTATCAGTAACATAAAAGACGAGAATGATTTGCAAAAACATTAAGATACTCACATACATACTCATGTACACTCAGATGCGTTCGCTTACCATCGCACATACCCACATACCCACTCACTCACACACACACACATACACACCACCCTACACACATACACACACCCCATCACACGCTCGCTTTGTTTCTTTTTGTTTGTTTAATTTTACTTTCTCAATACTTACTAGTGTTACATACTATTTGTATTTTATATACATAAAAATTGAAATGTGTATTGATCTAAGGCGGAGGTCACTGATTCATGTAACACAGGTTCGCCTAGCACAGGAGTCAGGGGTTTCACATGTATGGTTGTAATATTTTTTATGTCAATAAAGATTATATATTAATATTATTATTTATTATGTATTCTGTGAACTGCATTAAGATTTTCACACAAAAATAGAAAAAAAAACAATATTTGGGGTTTCCCCCATACTTAGAACTGAAACTCATAATTTTTTATTCATGCGTGTGGATAGATATATAGATATCTATGGATAGGTCTTCAAAAATGATATTGAGGTTTCTAACATATTTTTTTTCTAAACTGAAAAGTTTGCGCGAGAGACACTTCCAAAGTGGTAAAATGTGTCCGCTCCCTGTAACTTCTAAAATAAGAGAATGATAAAACTAAAAAAAATATATGATGTACATTACCATGAAAACATCCACCGAAAATTGGTTTGAACGAGATCTAGTAAGTAGTTTTTTTTAATACGTCATAAATCGTAAACCGCAATTTACCTTTCATTCAATCAACTCAACGGAACCCTTCATGGGCGAGTCCGACTCGCACTTGGCCGCTTTTTTTCCACTGCTATCGGAAACACAGAGTCTGCCAGAGAGTAGCACCCCTTATTGCGCGCATTATTAACGTATTATTAACGTTTGTTTTTTTATTGTCTAAGTAGGTAAGTAACCTACCAAGTTTGAGAGAAATAATATAAAAAGAAAATGGTTTTCTTTATTCATATATGCTGTAGGTATTTTATTAAAAAAAATACTGAATTCGAAAATTAAACTTCAGTTAGTTTATATCTACACTATCCACAAAAAACATAATACAGAAAATGGAAATCAAGCATGATTGTCATCTACGCTGATAGAAGGGGTCAGACCAAGTTCTATAGAAGAGAATTTTATAGATGCTGTTGCAGGCGATAACTGCGGCTCCGTCCATGTCGATGAGCTGACTCAATCGAACATGTTCTTTTTTATGTCTGTGTTCTTTCTCTGCGTCCTATTTACCGCAAATAATGTTTTTTTTTACATTATGTATATCAGATGCGTGCTGCCACTAGCACTTGGCCAGAGCGTTGCCTCTTTCTGAACTTGGCTATCACACTGCCCACGTATCCAGTTGCTGAATTGTAATTAAAAAATTTAAATCTGATTTCAGTTTTCTCATTGACTGTACCTTCAGCTGTTCGGGGCGAAAGAGCGGGACGACGCTATACGAAAATTCGCTTCAAGAGGTTGGGCCTACATTCAATAACCTTTGTTGACCCCTTCAAAACAAACGTTCCCGCCATTATTCAAAAGATGGAAACTTGCCAAGTGGGTATCAAACTTGCGTACAGGGGGTGCTGTTCAACGAAAGTTTCTTATTTGCAAGGTCAGAGCAACAAGTGCGACGAGTAGAGTGGCGATATCATCTCGCTACATATTAGATGCGGTTGTAAAAGACGGTCAGACAGCGGTCGTGGACTTAATATCTATTATGAGTTTTGTAAGACATGTGAAATCCACTAACCCGCACTGGACCTGCGTGGTGGAATATGGCCCACTCCCTTTCACAGAGAGGAGGCCTGTGTGTGGGGACATAATAGGCTGATTATGTATGGGTCTTGTTGGCACCCTTTGGATACGTCACTCTCAAACACACGCTTCTCTAGCCATGCAATTTTTGGCTGGTTAGCCAGAACCGTACCGTTCACTGAATGTCTCATTAATCTTAACCTAGAAAAGTTAAATATACTGCCTAGTTCCATGGACCACCACCCAGCAGCACGTTGGCAAACCAGGATGTTCTTATCATTGGGGAGCCTACCTGTTTCTTGGAAGAGAATACTAATTCTAAGGGCTGCATTCTTTTCAATTGAAATCAGAACTGGGAAATATATCATCAACTTCTACAGAAGGTTTGTGCGCGGCATTCACAGACAAAGAAAAATGACGTGAGAGCAAATATTGGCAGACCTGCATTATAAATCGATATAGACCCCGCCCTACCCTAGGAGTGACCTAATTACAATGTGGGTCTGGTGCTTATCAGAAGCAAATATTTTTATTTTTCAAAAATATATAATGTTTGTGATGTCTGTGATGTTCAGATGCGAGTAAGAGTGATACGATTAATGAAATTATCATTTTTCTTTTCAGTCACCAGGGCTTTCCGGATTTGAGTCTTATTTCCATGCAGAAAGATTGTATATACGATCTATGTGAATTTGTGTCAAGCTTCTAAGAAGCAAAAGTTTAGAATTATAATGTACCTAAGCAGTTCCAGTAGCACGGCTGAACGCGAAGCTGAACGGTTGCCGTTATCTGCTCGGCGAGCCCCGGGCGGTGCAAGCATATACCTACTACTATATATCCTGTTATGTTGTTGTCTCGGGCGCCATGTTTGCATCCTCCTACCTAGTTGCTTAGTTGACCAATCCTTGCATCGTGACGACCAATCGGCAGTTACCTGCGTCAATCAATATGGCGACGTCATTGACCTGCATGACACAATAACGGTGCTGGGTAGATTTGATTCGAAATACAAAAACTATCTGGTAGAAACCTGCCTGAATTTTCTAAACGACTGATATAGGTACCTACTCATTTTGTTGTGTGACATGTTAGACAACAGTCTATGAAGATATCTTGAATGTGTAAACAATTAAATGATTTATATTTGCACTATAATCATGTAAAGACAAAGACATTTATTCGTCGGATATGGTAGGTATGTACAAAGTTTGTTAGTATATATAGATAAATTCAGGACACATACGCCGCTAAAAGCAAAAATGAAACATGTTCTGTGTATGTTATGTAAAAACAGGGTACGTACATTATAATTATAATTAATATATAATTATAATTATCATGGTAATACCTCCTCTGTGTCATGATATGAGGGGCTTGTGGATAAGTAATAACAACCCCTGGGGTCGCTCAATCAGGTTAAGCTACGCTTTTGTCGGTTGGTCCGTGGATGGGTGACCATCTTAACATACAGGGCGATTCATATAAAATACTGGTATTTAGCTGCATCTGCGACGATGGACGCCAAGACTGATGATGCGACTATGAGCCGACCCTAACATAGTTGTGAAAACACTAGGCAGGTGTCCTCACCTGCGTCATGATATGAAACCTTATTCCGGTACATAAGCTAATTTTAATAAAAAAAATAAGTTTAACTCAGGCAATAAATCCAAGAATAATTATAAAAAGCATTCCTTTTCGTCGTACAGGCTCCCAAGACACCTCAAACGTTAAAGATAAGTGACAATCAAAGCAAGGTATTCAAGGGCGGTTGCCTGAGCGTGGAATCTAAGATAGAAACACGCTTGTACGATATGACTACATACAGAAAGCAGAGGTAATAGAAATCTCTATTCACGTTTCGCCGAAAACTTTGTTGATAGAAAACATCGTTCGTAGACATCTCGGTACATAGGAAGCACTGTTGACAGAGATCACTGTCCTTAAATAGCACTCTCCACGCTCCGGTTGCCTAAAATTCCACGTCCAAGCATGGAAACAACTGGGGGCCAGACTATATATTTAAAAAATAATAGCGGAGAGTCGCATCGTCGAGGGGCCCGTGGCTAAATAATAACCGCCGCACAGGTCGATCGGTCAGGATCTTTACATACCGAGACCCCTCCGTGGCTCGGAAAGCACGTTAAGCCGTTGGGCCCGGCTGTCATTCGTAGATCTTTGACAGTCGTTACGGGTAGTCAGAAGCCCGAAAGTCTGACAACCAGTCTTACCAATTGGTATCGTATTACCCAGTAACTGGGTTGTGGAATTTAGATAGGCAGTCGCTCCATGTAAAATACTGGTATTCAGCTGCATCCGGTTAGACTGGAAGCCGACCCCAACATAATTGGGAAAAGGCTAGGCAGATGATGAATAGCGTAGAGTCGTATACCATTTTCAGTAAAACCTCCTTTACATTACCTACCTTACCCTTACAAAAGAATAATAAACAGGTTTGCAACAAAACCATCCAAGAAAACGACAGTAAAGAAAATCCAAAAAATGTGACACACGGCTTTCACTCCAAAATGTTTTTAGTCATAAAACCAGATGGGGAAATACGCCCTATGATCAATTTTACGTTGCTCAACTCGTCATTTCCAGCTAATTTCTCGACTGGATGTAATTCAGTTCCTGGATGACAAAGATAGACTTCCATCAAGCATATTTGCACTGGAGCATAAAGGAAACCCACAGGCGTTTTCTGCGCATAATTTAAGGAGGCGAAATATTACAGTTACCAGTCTTACGTTTCGGTCTCTCAGCTCCTCGCTCTTTCGCATCGGTGAACAAATGGATTACGGAAATCCTTCGGAGACAATACATCCTTACAATACATACTTCGGAATCATAGTTTATTTAGACGATTTTTTAATAGCCAGTCAGAATCAGACACAACTCATAGAACTCGCCAAAATAACCATAGATACTCTAGTAAAGTTGGGTTGGCATGTAAACTGTCAAAAATCAATTACGCGTCGGTCACGATACGTTTGCAAACGTTCCTCTAACTCCCGCAATAAATAAATATCTGGTAATCCTAAATTGGTAACTTTGCACCAAGTCAATCGGTTATCAGGCAGTCAGGTAATAATTTATATCACTGTTTTAACTAAATCGAGACAATAGTAACTCCAGACAATAAAAAAAAAAAAAAATTATACGCAAATCCGGTCCTAGACTTCACGCTGGCAGTCGGAAGGCTCCTCGCTGGCTGGTATCAGAATCTAACAGCGTTTGGTTCGATTCTCAACAGGAAGCTTGCAGTCACAAAGTGAATTGAGAATATTTTCTAAAAATAGTGTTACAGCTAAATTCGACCGATTTTAAATTTTCCATAAAAACTGAGATTTCCAATTATCTTTTCTTAAATAAGACATTTCGAAAATGTTCTTTACTAACTTTTTAGCCCTATATCCTGCTTATGCTTATGAAGGTTCATTAAAATCGGTTCATGCATTTCGAAAGACAAGAACTTGAAAGTTTGTATGAAATGCCGTTCGTTGTAAACGCTCTTAACTAAATTGGGACAATAGTAACAAATAAAATAAAACAAAGCTACAAATTACACGCGAATCCGGTCCTAGGGTCCACGCTGGCAGTCGGAAGACTCCTTGCTGGCCGGTATCAGAAACCTTTTGTGTTGGGTTCGATACCCAACAGGAAGCTTGTAGACGTCTGGAACTGGGTAATCATTTTTACAGACAAAAATGTTCTGAAAAGTGTACGACACATTAAATTTTATCAACCAAGAGGAATGTGTGGGTATAATACAAGCGGCTAAATGCCATAGCAGCCAGGAGAATTACGGACACCCATCATGATCGCATACTCTCTGACAGCGCCTCAGTCCTCCAATCCCTAAGGAAAAAATGCATCACATCGAATCTAATACTAGACTGTATATGAAGTGTGTGTGTGTGTGTTATGTATATGATGTCTATGTGATGTATGTGTATGTATATTATAGTAATAATATGTATGTGTATGTAACCTATTTATGTATTTGTGTACCTAGTTTTAAGAATTTTTTTTTAATTATTATTGTCTCTCTCAACCAAAGCACCTGCCATCTAATCTCTTCACCACCCTTGGTTGACTGGTAGAGAATGCCTAAGGCATTAAGTCCGCCTTTGTACCTTTTTGTGAGAAAAGTTTAAATAAATAAATAAATGTCACAAGGCGCTTGAACGGGTAACTGTATCGAATCGCAATACAGTGACACTAAAATAGATAAAAGGACACAGTGGATCGCTAGGAAACGACGCAGCTGACGAACTGGCTAGAAGGGCATCCAGCACGTCAATTCGTGGACCGAAACCTGTCGTGCCCATCCTCTTCAATCAACTACGCACCATGCCATCATTAAATGGCAAGCTAATGGCCTGCGTCTGGTGACGGTGACCATCACGGGACAATACTCGCTAAACAAACACTCCCACACAATAGTAGTAGTAGTGTATACATGGTCTTCGAGGCCTCCTGTAGACGTGTACGTAGCAACCCTGTTGTAATGCTGAACGGGCTGCCCCTCAAAAGAGTTGACAAATTTAAATACCTGGGACACTTCCTAACCGGAGACCTCAAAGACGACGCAGATGTGGATCGAGAGCGCAGAGCGCTAGCGGTCAGGGCCAACATGCTGATACACAGGTTCGCTCGTTGTAGTATCGGGGTAAAGATTGCGCTGTTTAAAGCGTATTGCCAATCGTTCTACACGAGCGGCCTGTGGGTGAGGCATACTAAGAGATCACTAGACGCCCTGCGTATTCAATATAATAACTGCTTCAGGATGCTGTTGGGACTGCCGCGCTATTGTAGTGCGTCCGGTATGTTCGCTTTTGATTTTTAAGCCATAATGCGCAAAAAAACAAACTCCATCTTGTCAAGGGCGCGGTCTAGATCTAACAGCATCCTAAGTATGATGATGGAAAAATACGACGCACCTTGGTTGTCGCACGCTGTGGAGGTGCTGGTCAGAAGACCCCTCAGCTAACCTTGCAATTTTATTTTATTTTTCTTTTTATTTTTTGTCTCTGTTATTTTGTTTACTAACAATAGTTGTTACGAACAATGTTACTAACAATTGCGCTTAGTTGCCATAAATAAACAAATATTGATATTTGATTGAATAGGCATAACTAACATTCCCTTGTGCGGGGTTTGTGGAGACTGATGAAACCGTTGCGCATGTGCTCTTTGAGTGCACAGGCGTCACCCAGATTAGGTCAGAAACCCTCGGGACACCCAGATCTTACACAGATGTTCTCAATAGGCCAGAGGACTTAATAAACTTCTGGAGGGAGGTGGGCTGGTTGGAATAACCACCGACGGCCACCATGGCTCACGCACAATGGCCCACTTCAAGGACTAAGGGCGGAAACCAAACCCATAACATAGATAGAACACTATTTTTATTTAAAAGAGTGCCCGTGGAATTTCTTGCCCGTTCTGTCCATAAGTACCTACCTACTACGGTTTGGAATGGGCAACTAGCTTCATCTGTCTGACTGGCCGACCCCTTGACAGTTCCAAAGTGCCTGCAATTGGTTTATTTGAAATAAATGCTTTGAGTTTTGAAAAATATTGATATTTTACTAAAAACGTTATTCAAAATATTATAACTATGTAAAGATTGCAAATCCACAGAAAAGAATAACTACAATTAACTTTTGACAGCTGGAATTGAAGTATATGTCAAATAAAACGAGGTTTTCAAAACAAAAACGTAATCTCACAAAGGTTTGAACAAGTCTATAAGAACGTTGATTGAAATGAGAATTTTTAATCATAGTGTGGCATTACAGCTGAAGTGGAAAAATGTCAAGTTACTTTTGAAGGGCACTGTAAATTAATAGGTTGAACAATAAACAGAACCACAGACATTCAGATTCGTTTATTTAAAAGGTATTGAGTTGCTACAGACATTGAACAACGAATACATTTTTAAATCCTTAAACTAACAGACATCCGAAACACAAAAGTAATACTAATGTTTTACTACTAAAATGCATTTTTGAGGCCCTATATGATAATCATTAATCATTCATTTTTAACAAATGGTAATGAAACTCCATTATAAAGATTTAGTCAGTATTTTTTTATCTTTTTCTTTTGTCTTGAGAGTTTTATTAAAAGTCCAATATTTTATATTTGAAAGGGAATTTGGTCAACTGATGCAAACAACACAGCATCGAAAAAATCTGCTACTTATTTCAAAGTGTTCACTACTCCAGATAACATTTAACATCAAGATAATTCTTATTTTAATATATTTGGTAAATTTATCTGTCAATTGGCAGGATAAAATAGACACATACCTACTTAGTATTTAAAAATTTTGTATAAAGATGATGAATAAATCACCATGTGCAGTCAAATCCTCCCCTATAAAATTCACCCTCTTTTGTCCCATATAGGGCTAATTTTAAAAATCCCTAAAGCTTCAGCTTTTTCATTCAGACTCTTGCTTACAAACTGCAACACCCCTTTTAGGGGAAGTTTTGAAAATAATGGTACATTTTGATATACCATTTTCATTAAAAAACCATGGACCAAGATTCAAGTTCATAATGTTTATAATTATGATTTGACGTAATAAACTCTTCTTACCCCCTTTTTGACCCCATCTATGTCCATAAATGTAACTTTTATTGTGTGCGTGGTCCAACCACACATAAATACGTATCATCTTTGTGTTCACACACAAAAAGATAAATATATATTTTTATTTATTAGATGTAAATATTATACTGATATTAAAATACGCTTACACGATGCCCGCATGCACGACAAATCACTAAAGAAATACATCGATGTTTTAAATTCGTTTAGCGTTAAACGGAGTGTAAATGTGGTCCCACAAACAATGGGACACTTAATATATTGTCCAGCGTGTTAGAGGAGCACGCTAGAGGAGCTGATAGATGCGACCGGTGCACGGGCCGTAGCCAAATTCTTGGCTGACTGTTTATGTTTAGCCATTGGCACGCTAAAAAGAAGCGTTAAATGCATTTAATAATTTGTAGTGCAAGCGAGTCGTGAGCGAGAGAGAGTTACTAATAATAACTCTTATAACAATGAAATAGTAATATATAATAACTATTATTATAATTATTAAAATACACTGGCTCTATTGAATAAGTTCCATGAGAAAAATAGGTTAGAGTGGACCCATATAATATATATTTTAGGAGTTTGGGGTCTATCAACACAGAGAATCTCTGGAATATAATGTAGTACATCGGTAACATTGAGACATTTAGTACGATCTCCACATCGGGCTGCAACATTAACTTTACGAAACATTTAAAGTTTTAAACTGTATTCTAACATGTATCGGTAACTGCTAAACATCAACTAGGCCACTTCCTTGGCGGTCCTGAAAAGAGAACCTCAAGGAACAGCGGCTTTCATAAATTAATCCTCACATTTTTATAAAAGCTTGAGTTTTACTTTAAAAAATGCATGAGAGCTAACCATGATATAAACTATACTACGCACAATTATCATTGCATCTACTTCCTAAAACTTTAATTCATAACAAGGGACCACTCTAGTAAAAGACTTAACTAAACAAAGCATGAATAAAATTTATATAAATTACATTCTGGGCACGGTTGCAGTTGTCCATGTCCATGGGGCCTGCGAAAGGGTCCTGGGGTCCACTTCATACCTCCCATTGATCGGAATGGCCCGTATATCCTGGGGCGCCAACCCCTGATAAACTTTAAATCTGCCACCAGGCAGAGGCCTCCATCAGAGAGGGTATGGGTGCGGCATAAATGCACCTCGGATGTCAATTTCGGAAGACTCCAAATCTGTAATGTAAAATGTCTACTTGCACGAGGTCCTGGTTTCAATTCCCAGGTCGGGAAAAACGTTACTGGGTTTTTCCATCAGGAATTTCTCAGTAGCAGCCCGGAGTCTGGGTTTGTGTCCGGTTGGTTGCAAAAGGCTCACCCCCTATTACTGGAGAAATGTCGGTTTTCTAACCTAACCCTTCGGGAATTATAGGCATGTTGTTAATGACATGGTGTATGACTTTCCTTCAGTACCCTCCATTGCTAATAACCACAAACTGCGATAACCAAATCTTTTACTGTATGTTGACCATCTTTCCTTGAGCCTGAAGTCAGACAAACGTAGTCACTGAGTGGCTAACTGCACTGACTACCTGACCAGTCTGATCAGATGCGTGCACACACGAAACGATCACATGTGACGCGCTATTCTAAGTGTCATGTCTAATTTGTTATTTACTTAATAGAGATTAAGAAAAAAAAAACTATATTATTTATTCTACTTCTTCTCTTTTGCCATAATATGAGATAGTAAGCTTAAAGTACAAATAATTAATGTAATCACCTTCCCAAGACGAATCCCTCATAGTAGAAAGCATCAAAGTTTTTATATATGGCACGTTGCGTAGCTTCTTTATCTCCTCCAGCGCCTGGCCACGCATTTTCTTGTGCAATTCTAAAAATAAAATATCGTCATAAATAGAGATAGTTAACATAGACATATAGTGAAGTATCAAATAAACTAAACATTTTCGCTTAATGATTCTTGTACGGGAGGTGCCGCTACATTTAAACAAGTCATTTTTATATCGTCTTATTATATTGCCAACAATGAAAGTATTTCCACAACAAAGATATTTGAAAACATCGTGAACAAATTGGAATGTTCTTGAACCTGAAATTCGAAGACATCTGTCAACAACCAACCCGCACTGGGCCTGCGATTACTGTGTCCCAGCAATGGGAAATAGACTTATGATTATGCTAAAGATGTCTGCCTGTCAGTCACGCCAGTGGTGGTAGAAACAAGAGAAAAGAAAGATTGAACGTTTAGGTAGTGTTCCCATTGACGGCGATAATGATTTTTTTGATGACAGCCTCTTTTAATACACTTTCAAATAACATTATTTATTTTATAATTAGCTTGTATAACGTATTTAAGTATATTTCGCTGTGATAAAAAAGCAAGTTCCAGAAAATTTAAATGTCATTGAAATAAGTAAATCCTGCAACGCGATGACGTTATAACAAATATCTCCGAAGGCATAAGCTTTTTAGTCTTCTTTTGGCTATAAGATATTTAAGCACTTTTATTTTGTCCTCTATCAAAATCTTGAGGTAACTACTTGGTATCACACGCGGGACTCAAATCTATAAGTAGTAAATCTTGCAATACAGAACCACCTTTATCTTGAAATTTTTACGATATAGTATTTCATTTTATTCATTTTCATTCAAATAGACTGACAGCGGCATTTTTTTTTGGAATATCGTTTTATTTCTAGCCGGTTTTTATTAGAATTCTTTCGAAGGATTTCGTTTATATCAAAGGTATAATCATTCCTACACATTTTAAAATGGTTACCGGTATGACCATGACCAGATAAGTGTTAAATGGAATACTTATCCAAAGTTGTCAAAAAATAAAATGCCCGTTTTGACATTGACAATTCTAGTAGCTAATAAAGATCAAATTCGCAAAACACGTGTTCGTTTCTATGAAACTAACAGGTGTCAAGAACGCATTCTTGCGCATTTTTACGCATTTTTACTTTTTGACAAGTTTAGTAGATCGGAATAAAAATACTACAAAAAATCAAGCGATACCTCCCGTACTATACAGGAAAGGAAAACATTTCCAATGATTCATACAGGTACAGTCGCAGTAAGAAATCCTTTTGTTCGCTCAGTGAAGTTTTAAATAATTGCGTCATGACCCAACACATAATGTCTTTACATTTCAGAGAGAATATTAAGAATGTGACACAGACAGATTCTGGCATAATTAATCAAACAGATTTGATTTTCAGTACTGAATAAAAATCTTACTACACTGATAGACAACGCACAGCCTAAACGTTGAGGTTAGAATGATGATTTAGCTCCAGAGATTCTTTTGTAATAAAGGTCAGCATTATAGAAGTCTAAGCCTTATAGGCTTAGCGTAGGCCTAGCTTATGAAGCTGCTCGGTCGCTCGAGCAACAGGTAAAATGTACTGAAGTTGTCGCTTTAGCGATGAACGTCGCGATAACTATCGCTCAAACGATTGAAACCATTGTGCGCACAGCTTTAGCGAAAACTTACATGAATTTAATTCTAAAAATATTAAAAATCGCGTTAGGAATTACTGCGCGATTAGATACTGAAATGTGCATCCGGTGGCATGCAGCGAGCTCCGCTAGCAAGTTTTTACATGGCTAATACTTTTACCTGCATGAGGATTCCATTCGCTTGTGCTTAAACAAATCTTAAATGCATCATCATCACACGCAGCGCACAGCCTAAACGAAGCATAAAATTTTGCACAGGCTTCCTTATAAAACGAAAACGAGCACTCAGGTAGGATTTTAAAATTAGTCCCCTAAAAGGTTTAAATAGGGGATTAAAGTTTGTATGGAAATTCGTCACTTTTGCCGTTGAGAAATCCCGACGGGCCTACTTAATAAAAATCTTAAATTCATTCACTGACATACAACGCACATCCTGAACCGTTGGGCCTAGTAACAAGATATTTTGCACAAAGTATTCTTATTATCACCCAAAGCTATGAATGAAAGTCCTACAACTAAGTAAATATTTTGAAACGAGTATTTTCGCTTGCTTACTTTATACATTCAGTTCTTGCAAAATAGACTAATAGACTTACCCAATTCACGCAGCAGCTCTCTTCCTACCAATGGCCGGTCATCAGGCGTTTCTGGTTCTAGTCTAAATGCAAAATAGTCTCTCTCTCTTTGTTTCCATCTTTCCTCTTCTTTTTTTTCTTCCTCTGACATTTCTCTGTTTGGATCTTCCTGAGAATCTTCGCTGTCTTCGTCTTCTTCGGACAATTCGTCGCTTTCGTCTTGTTCGGACAATTCGTCGCTTTCGTCTTCTTCGGCCTCCTCAACATTCGCAGCACTTGCTTCTTGATAAGGCGTTTCTGTGCCTGAATCTATGTCATCTTCGGTTTCCAAATCCATATCTGACGCTACCGACTCCGACATTTTAAGATTATAACTGATCACTGGTTTAAACTACAACATGACTAGTACGCGTCGTTCGCACTTCAGGCGTGCCAGGCTACTGCCGGATATTTTTTGCACAAATATCTAGCGGCAAACAGAGAGTGACGGAGCTATACCTAGCGTGGAAAAGAGACAAACAATGACACAGGACCTCTGTTGCGAGGGGCACTTATTGATCGAGGAGTGAGAGGTTCATCGTTAGAAGAGTGTTGCAGAAAATGCAACTAGGGCACAGGGTATTTATTAATAGGTACGCCTGAGATTGATGAAATCACGTAGTTAGTAGTGGCGACTTAACTATTCATGATAACGAATTTTACTTAAAATAATTTTAGTCTCATAAAAGTTTCATCTAATGAGTTTTGAAAACTTGCCTCATTTGGGAATCAAAGCCAAATGTTGGCAAAAACTTTATGGTGAGTATGGCGATAAACCGGGCGGGTGTAGTGATGCAACTTGCGAGATGCGTATGTCCAGCAGTGAACTAAGCTAAGCTGAATTGTGTGATTGATTGATTGACAAATGTGTGTTTATTATTGCGTGTTGTAAAACGATAAAAAAAAAAAAACACATTGTTGACATTCAGATTTATTTATTGAAAAGGGTTACATGAGATTAAAGTAGTTATACATTATTGAATCCTTAGACTACTGACAAAATAAACAGTAAAAACAAAATATTCATTTATAATTAAAATTCAATAAAATCATAATCTTGAATACAAAATAACAATTTGAATAAAGTTACAAACTTAAAAATAGTAAACATATTCTACACTTATTTTTCCTTTGGACAAATAAAACATTTCCCTGAATAGACATACCTAGTCTGATTTATTAGAATTCCAAACGTATTTTCCGACTTGCAGCTGAGAAGTGAAACAGTCACACTGCTTGACGCGTCAGTGCCATGCACTAACAGAAAGTTTGTTTAAAACGAGTAAAAAAATATTTTTTGTGTAATTTTCATTAATTACACAGTTACACTATTATAATAAATTTAGTTTCCAAGTCTTCTAATCTCTTCTTCCTTTTTTTAACGATGGATTTTATTGTCACGTCGAACGTTATTTTAATTCGAGTTTATGACTGTTTACGAATTTTTGTTGTTTAAGAGTCTAAAGGTACTTTTATTTAATTATCAAGGTTAATTTAAGTTATTGATAATTTATCATCGCGATGAGAGTTGCTGACAAAGGAGCTAGATAGGGCTATACTAGCTGCCATGTAGGTGATGATGATGATGATGTAGATTGATATACTTATAAAAATTATAAATAAAGCAGCTAACAGTTTCAGCTAATACATTTTTGTCGAGAAGAGTTTCTTATATTCAAAGAGTTGCAAAATCGGTTATCAAATTGATGTTTTCATGGGGTTCTCATAAGTTTCTGTATCTATATCCTGTATTACTCCGTGTTTTTGCGTACGTCTATTAGTTTCCTCTGAGTTATTCCACCAGTCCCACAAATTGGAGAAGCTCTCAAAACGAACTTAAAATTAATAGAACGGAATTGGCTCTAGTCGCCAGAAGAGAAGGGACGCTTTAATATACGCGTCAAAAATGTTACCATTAAATATCGCTAAACAGACATGAATCGATTACACAAAAAGGTCGTATATGACCTCTACAGCTACAATCTACTGAAAATTTAAAAAATGCAGTAAGCCGCAGAGGTTACCGCTAAACACCAGAAGTGCCGGTGGAAGAGGAAGAGTATTAAGGGTAAACCTTATGTCTTATTACAGCCCGTAGTGTCTATGGGCTGGTAATGATGATCTGCTATAGTTACAAAACAGCAGATCATCAGTGTTTGGTTTGCAGCTAGCAGTTTGATGGGATGACTGACATATTTGATCGATTTTGACGATTGACATGTTTTTTCCTACTTCTGCGATAGTGCCAGAAGTAAAAATAAGCAAGTGTCCTTCAAGAAATTCTGTAGGTGCCTTTAATTACAGAATTCCGCCATTTTGGAATTGAAGATGCCTACAGTATTTCTTAAATTATTAAATCGTAAAAAGTCTCGAAATTCTGTAGCTAGGCCTTCCTTTAATTACCGCCTATAATTTAAGGTGCCTAGGCACAGAATTTCTAGATTATGAATAATTCTCAGTATTTCCTGTTGACATGGAGACGTTTTTGTTTGTAAGTAATGGTTTCCTGATGAGCAGCGAGCGGCGTCTTGCGGTAAACTCTGTCGAAAGAAATAAATTTAGATAAGTCGTTGTATTTTATTTTGCATCATTATCATTCAGCCCAAAAGACATCCACTTTTGGACATAGGCCTAACCCAAGCACCGCCACTTCGACCGGTTCTGTGTTGCACATCCAGTGAATTCCTGCGACCTTCACAAGGTCATCAGTCCACCTGTGATAGTTTGCATAGCTAAAATATAATGCATAATTGATAAGCTGTAATTGATGCAAGCTATTTACGAGTATGTATAGGCTTGTTTTTTTACAGCCTTTTTTTACAGTGTCTGGATTTGTGGCAATATAGTCGGCAATATAGACTCATTGTACCTGTTACATAGGACCTAAATATAACTGGCGAAATGTGGGTGTTTTATACGTTTATCTCTGCGTAACCCTGTGCTGCACACAGATGTGATGATATGTTGTATCGAATCATGTGGGCGTTATAAGGTCTTACTGTACGTTCAGCTGTAAAAATATATACTCATAATAATATCACATACCTGCAGTTTGGAGGACAAAGTGTCCATTTACGACAGGTCCACCACCGGGTAGTGGACCACGTTCACCATCTCGTCAATCGCTGAAACAAAAAAATAATCGATGTTAAATCTATACAAATAAATAAAATTGAAGTGTCTGCAATGACAAAATAATAGGTTTTTAACCAACAAAAAAAAAAACGGAGGAAGTTCTCAAGTCGACGAGTATATTTGCTAAATAATTTTGAGTCGGCGCCGTTTTTAAGACAATTTAGTGATCTTTGTTTATTTGGCGCCGACTCAAAATTACTTAGCTATACTTACATTAGTTTAAGAACTTGGTTATTAAGGTTAAATAAAAGGGTTTAATGATTTTTGCTTTTCAGTTTTTTCGGTGGTTTAATTTTTTTGTTCAAATGTTTTTATTTTTTGTGGCTATAATCTACTAATTGGTTTTTACTAAATGCATATGAAAGTATATTTATACAGGTCGTACTTACAACAAAACAATTTAAAAAAAAAATATTATCTCTCTGTTTGTTCCGGTTAATCTCCGAAATGGCTAGAACGATTTAAACGAGACTTTTACTGGCAAAAGAATTAGTAAAGAGGCACATTATGGTTTTCCACGCGAGTTTAGTAGTTATTGCTACAAAATGCATTTTATTCGAAACCGGAGAGTTGGTAACAAATATAACTAGAAATAATACTTACAAAGAAAACGGCTCATTGAGTGCTTGTTGCAAAGCGCATACACTTTCAGGCGGTGGAGATCAAATTCTGTAAATAATGATAAAATTAGAAATGCATTACCTACTTAATCATTTGCCATGAAATTCTCGCTTAGCTAGATAATTAGTTCTATGCGTATTAAGAACTTTTCACGGTCAAGTATTAATGACTATGATGTACTGAACTGGTGGACAGCTAGTTAACTATAGTTGTTTGCAAATCCAACAACACTGACGTCACATAATGCTGCATCGCGCCAGCATAGTTTTCGCGCGAATATAAATACAGCTTAGATGCCGAATTTTAAATAAACCAATATGAGCAGTAGCACGCCAAGCTATGGCACCCACCCAGCGGAAAAAAAATCTACCTCATTCCTACATCTCCAAAAGGATAGAAAAAAATCAAATTAAAAATTTCGCTGACAATAATGCTAACTTTATACGAGTATAATAAATTATGCTTAAAATATTCTAAAATAAATAAGAACTAAAAGAAAGAACTAATTACCTTTCGAACCCAATTTCTTCTTGTACATCTTCAGATAACGATTAAACACTGGATCATCGCGATTCTCCATTTCATTGATAATATCTTCGCGCATCTGATTGTACTTGACTGAAAAATTGAAAAAAATAAGCATTTTTTTATCAACAAAAAACTTCGTAAACGTACTACTAAACATGCAACGTGCAGGTATTTTTATACTTCAATCGAATATAAAAACATAACAATTTACTAAACAATGAATGCGGTCAACTTACTAATATCTTTCTTCAGCTGCCTCCAGCCGCCGTCCCGACTGAGTTCCTTCAGCCGCTTCCTCGTTTCTTCTTTACTCATGGGGTTTTCATAAGAGTCTGATAACTCTTTGAACTTAGACATTGTCACTCACAATAAACTCAGTTCGGTTCCGGTCAAAATAAACTCGTTCGAGCAGACCGCGAGCACGCGTCGTCAAACAATACCGGAGGTGAATTGTATGCCAGACGACGCGATCGCTCGGTCGATACGAGCCGCCTGTGCGGGGGAGTGGGCGGAGTCAGACAGCGTGGTATCTAACGCAACACAAACTAATCTAGGTATGAACTTTTAGGGTCCCGTACCTTTCCCGGCTGCTGCGGAAGATAAGATCTAGAGTTCGAGAAGTGATTGGGGTCGGCAAGATGTTTGAATTGTACGTACTTTTGTCTTGTCTAAATTCATGTCAAGGCCAACCCACCGAGAGGCCCTATGTAGGTTTCCAGCATCTGATCTAACTGTTCCAGCATCTCTGCCATTATGAAGACGTCATCTGCAAAGCGAAGGGGTGTGATTTACTCGCCGTTCACGTTGATAACTTGTCCAGTCCAACCTAGCATCTTAAAACGTTCTCCAACGCATTAGTGAAAAGTTTCAGGGATATCACTTCGCTCTGTCACCTCACCTCTGAGTCCCTCCTGTATCCTCCGGGTAGTGGCGCGTTCATATGGCTCGATGTCATCTTCACTATGTCCCGCCGGTTTTGCCGTCCGCAATGATGGTTCTTCTCAATCGCGACCCTAATATCCCGGGTGTTGGAACACCGAGGGTCGCGTCGCATCAGCTTTCTAATTTTTAGGTTTAAGACTCCGCGGCTTATCTGACGAAGACGGCTGCGTGGATAGCAACTCTCGACTTTCACTCATAAGTCCGAAAATTTCCGAGAAATGTGTATCTGATAATGGATACCTGACTTTTTCACCACTTACACTGTCGACGGGACACGTCGCGTAGTGCTTTGACCACCTCATCAGCTTTCTCATCGACAGTGCTTGTGCTGCAGGGCGAGTCTATTTTGAAATTCCAGTTGGCACATTCTGGATCCTAAACCAGATTGGAGCTGCGTAGATCGGAGGGTAGGCCACATCATGCGGATGCTTTCAGTTTAAAAATTGATATTTAGAAATATCAATTTTAGTATTGATATTGATATTTATCAATTTTTATCTACAAACCTTACACCTTAGTTAAAATGTACGGTTTTCGAGGTAAATTCACAAACAAGCCTGCATACCAAATTTCAGCTATCTAGGCCTTCGGGAAGTACCCTAGAGGTTTTTCATTTTATAAACTGACTTGCAGCTCCTTTTAAGAGTGTTGGAGAGTGAAAGTTACTTTCTTAATTTTACTGTTGTTTGTATGCAAATTCTAGCCAGTATACCAAATCTCAGCTTTCTAGGACTTCGGGATGTGGCAGGTTTTGATGAGTGAATCAGTTAGTGACAAAATAGACGTATTTTACGTATTAATAAAATACGAAGTATTAAAGTTAGACAAATGAAACTAAGGGCCGATTTTTCCATCGTCAGATAATTTTATTTGAGGAATAATTTTGAATATTTGACAGTTTTTTCATACAAAAACTGTCATACGTCAATTTTATTCTTTGAATAAAAGTTATCTGGTGATGGAAAAATCAGCCTTTAGTGTGTTTAAAATTATATCTTATCCTCAGAATTTGAGCTTTCTCACATTTTCCAGGCCGAAACTATGAAGGTTTGAAAATACGAAGTAGCGCTTCGAGAAAAGTAGTGCTTTTTGGTTTTAACTCATCTTGGATCTTAAGATCTGGGGGCCGGAATACCCCCAGGTACTATCGTACCCCCAGATCCCAACGAACGTGACAAAGTAGTTGAATAACATGGTCTCCCATACATTCCCAACTGCAAATGTAAGTTTGTATGCACAGTATTGACAGATTTACCATGTTATTTTGAGACCACCAACTTCTTATGGGTTTTCCTGCAATTTCAAGTAAAGAATTACATAATTTGGGTACCTAGTAAAAAAATGCCTCATTAGTTTCGGAGATAAGGAGGGGATGATGAATGGTAAATGGTTCATGGTTCATACGTTTTCTTAACTCTATTATTTATGTTTATTTTGAGTTTATTTTGAGGGGCCCGTGGCTAAATAATAACAGCCGCACAGGTCGATCGGTCAGGTTACGCTACGCTTGCCGCGGTTGGTATGTGGATGGGTGACCATCTTTACATACCGAAACCCCTCCGTACCTCGGAAAGCACGTTAAGCCGTTGGTCCCGGCTGTCATTCGTGGATCTTTGACAGTCGTTACGGGTAGTCAGAAGGCCGAAAGTCTGACAACCAGTCTTACCAAGGGGTATCGTATTACCCAGTAACTGGGTTGTGGAGGTCAGATAGGCAGTCGCTCCATGTAAAATACTGGTATTCAGCTGCATCCGGTTAGACTGGAAGCAACATAGTTGGGAAAAGGCTAGGCAGATGATGATTTATGATAATTTTAAAATTAATTTATTTGGCCAAAACTACATAAGCCAGCCCTCTGGTCACGTGAAGAGTCGATAAATGTATCGAGTATAAGGCGACTATTGTGCAGTCTGAGAATCAGCGACAAGTATCTATATGCAGCGACTTCTTGTTCACAGCGTTTTTTTTTTAAATTAATTTTATTTTAAAAAACGGAGTCGGCAAATGTGCTTAAATAGGCAAATTATTTAGAAATTAGACGAAATAATTGAAATCAATGAAAATGCTTATTATTTTATTGAAATATAAAAGAGCAAAGTGAAAGCTTTTTGTTTTCAATTTTAAATTAATAAATACATTAAATAGATTTTCTAACTGAACACACAGCTGTGCTGCTGGGGAGTTTGTTGCGCCACTTCTTCTTCCCAGCGATAGCACTAGGAAGTGGTGAAGGGCGGGCGTTTTTAGGGGACTGTCTTTTGTAATTTTGACGTTCGAAAAGTGCTGATTCTCAGCCTAATTTGAATAAATGACTTTTGATTTGATACATAAATGAATCATATTCAAACCTAATCACATATTACCATTATAGGCACGGTGTGCTTGTCAGTTAGTTATTTAACGAGAGAATGGACTAATTTGTGAAATGTTTTATAGTTTTAAATCATGTTATTCAAAAGATTAAAAAAAAATTAACTTGCAAGATATGATTACAGACAGACAGATAGACAACGGGACAGGTGAAACTAAATAAAAGCTTGTAAAATAGTATGCGTTCGAAAACCATGAAAACGAAACCCATGACGAAACATTTTAAAATTTTTGCAACTGCCATCTTGGATTTTCATGAAGACATCATTATCGGCTTTAGCACCCTCGGAAATCGAGAAAATTATGTCTCGAAAATATTTAAGTACGTAATCTTGAGAAAATGTCGCATGGAGGAACGCTTTTTCACTTTTCACTCAAACTCAAATCATTTATTTCAATTAAACCATTTCAGGTACTTTTGAATTGTCAACATTTTAAATAGTTGGTCAGTTAGTCAGAAAGTGAAGCTAGTTGCCCATTCCAAAACGTAGATCTCTTTGGAGAAGAACGGGCAAGAAACTCCCACTTTTACGTTAAGACACAAAAATACAATATGCCTAATACCACATAAAAAAGTTATTTTCTATATAATTTTTTTTAAGGTATGGCACCCAAAATTTACTATAAACTACCTAAACACATCATGGAAATTAAAGATATAGATTTATTTAAAACCAGAATTTTTAGTTGCGAAATGTTATTATCATATTAATGAGTATTTAAATGAAAGATGCTAGGCTTGATACATCTGATTTATTATGTTAGGAAAAATAATTTGTTATTTATTATTTTTGAACTTAATTAATAATGATTTATTACTAGCTGCGCCCCGCGGTTTTACCCGCATAAGTTTCGATCCCGTGGGAATATCTGGATAAAAAATCCTTTGTGCTAATCCTGGTTATAAACTATTTGTGTGCCAAATTTCATCCAAATCCGTTCAGTAGTTTTTGCGTGAAAGAGTAACAAATATCCATCCATCCAAACTATCGCGTTCATTATTATTTAATTTAGTTATTATTGATTTATTTTAAATTATTTTTTATTGTTTTTAGAATTGTGATTTATTGAATTTAGTTGACATTATTGATAGTTTTGAATTGTACTACACTATTTGCATACCCATGTGGTGGTAAACTATGGAGAACTTTATTATAAGCAAAAATGTCTATGTATCTCTTACCTATGTTTGCAAATAAATAAATGATTTATGATTAACGTGACATTTTCTACCAGTTCACACCTAGCGCAAGCCGCGTTAAAAAACTTCTTTTGCAAAAATGATTTCTATTTATAACAAAAACATCATCACAATACCTGAAATTTTCTTTTTGGTTTATCACTAATTTATTTGAGTATTCACTTACTTATTTCATCAAATACAGATTTACGTAATACAGATGCAAGCAGCTCGCACTCTGTGCATGCTGATGACACAATCTCAGCCAAAGTTTGCTTAGTTCGCATTTCGGTTGGGTCTCAATTTAAAAACAATTGTGCCCATATGTTTGCTATGGGATTCAAGTCGGGACTTTTTGATGGTCAGTATATCCGTGTGGCTAGTCAACTCTTACACTTTCTTGAGATGGATATCATCTCTCGGTTTTATCAATAATCTGACAGTATTTCTAAATCAAAAGACGAAACCTAATTTTACAATCATAAATACAAACCTTTAATATAATCCTATTGAATGACTATTTTATTAAATATCAATTTCGCGGGATACCTAGCGCATCGAGCTTAATACCATAAATAAAAATCCACGAGATCATATAACTTTAATCTGTCCTACATGTATTTGTTCCGAGTCTGGGTGTTTTATGTATGTATTTACAAAATAAATGTATATTAGTAGTTTATCAGCCATCTTGTTACCATAACACAAGCATTAGGTTGCTTAGCTTGGGACTAGATGGCGCTGTGTGAAATGTCCAGGGATATTATTATTATTTATTATGTAGCTAATATTTTTGAAAATGTGAAAAGATGTATAAATACCCAACTCCATTTTAAAGTTAAAAATACACTTACCACTACATTAAGTCTCAACGAACACAATCACATAGATCTCTCTGACTCCAACATTATCTTCAAATCGAAAGATTATTTTATATTTTGTGTAATCACTTAGTTACGACAGCTGCTTTGGTAAAAACAAAATAACTTGTATAAGGGCCGGTTTTTTGATCCGTAGTTAAACTCTACCAATTGTTAAAAATAGTAACTAATGGTTAAATTTTTGCAAAATGTGTTTTTTGATCAATTTTTGATTTATCTAACCACATAAACCATTAAAAGCTACTTTTACGTGATTTACGTAAAATGTGTACAAATGCCTGTGAATCACTGCTATTAAAAGCAGACAGTTAACTTTATTGTCGGCGTGGTAATTTTTTTATCGAAATACCCTGTTTATTGTAAGTTTTAATAGAAGTGTTGCTTATTGCACTCTTTGGCCTTTCAACCTTAACGACAACAAGATAATGATTAAAATCGTTTAACAACATGATCGATTGAAATGAAACAAGAGAAACAAGGAGGTAGGAGAAAACCAACAAGAGTGGTACAAAGGAGTACTTATTCCAAAGCGATAATGTTCAAATTCGTTGAAAGTAAAGGGGGTTAGGTAATGTTGATGACAGACTGTGCAGTCAATTGTGTCAAGAATGTTTCGTTGCAACACACGGCAGAGATAGCGAAAACTATAATTTCGTTATTTCAAAGTTAATTTAAAAAATTATCCTAAAAGTAAGCAATTTCCACAAAATGATTATAAGCCCATTTTGTCCGTGATCTATTATAATTATTGGATTAAAAACAGCTTTTTTCAAAAGAAGGTAGATCTGGAGTTGGGGAAATGTCGTATGTTGCGGCCCTGTTGAGTTGTGTATCCAGGCAGGATAAATGAAAATCTAGGCTGGAACTGTAAAATGCGTACCATGCCAAGGAACAAAGAGACTTAAAGTGAATACACAATCACAATAAAAAAAAAAAGCTAAGTGAAGTTTAGGCTGCCTGTTTAGTTGCCGCACTTCTGAACAACGTGTTCTCCTGGACGCATGCCCTGAAACGCTACGTGGCTCTTTTTGTTTTGGCTGTTTCTGAACAAGCTGATGGTTTGTTCAAGGTATAAAAAATTTTCCACTGTGGATGCGCTTATTATCAACACCAATGTACCTAGTCTGTGCACATTATCATTGTTTCCGAAGTGTTCATCTTGAAGCCCACTTGTAAACTATATAATTAACAGCTTTTCAACCACCCGTTCAATCAGTAATGGTTTCTGCTCCATCATCAAATGGGTCATACTTAAAAATGGCCAAATTATAGTACCTATACTGTATGAATGAACAGACAAAAATAATGAGGTAATTTGGTTACAATAATATTATAGTTTTGGTGGTTCGGAACTCTCAGCGCACGAGTCTGACTCGCACTTTGCCAGTTATAGGGTCCGCCACGAAAGGGTTTGGAAACAAGCCACTCCCTCATACACTGTGTTTTGTTATTTTCCAAAAACACGTTGCTCTATTTTCATATCAAATTTTATATGAGACTAGCTGCGCCCCACGGTTTCACCCGCATAAGTTTCGATCCCGTGGGAATATCGGAATAAAAAGTATCCTATATTATGTTAATCCTTACTATGTATAATAAATCCGTTCAGTAGTTTTTGCGTGAAAGAGCAACAAACATCCATCCATCCATCTATCCATACAAACTTTCACGTTTATACTCATAATATTAGTAGGATTTTGATTTTTTCAAAACTTTACTTGTGAGGGTCTTGCTCAGCGGTGTCAAAATGAACAGTTCCTACTGCGATGCAGTTGATGGCACGGGTAGGAAAATGCTTGGCCGCCTTTGTTTTGAAAGTAATTTTGGCTTTCACGTTTGGGTAGTCACATTATATTCGGACGTGACTACGTGAGTCTATGGATAAACAATCTCATTTGTTAGGATAGACCAAACTTGACGAAGAGGTAAAGTGCTAGCGCCGAGTAAGGATTGTTCAGGGAACTGCTCGCACTAGGTCCGCTCATGACTAGACATCGGATTATATGCATTTGCATGTTTGCGTATGCAAATGCTTTTAATTCTATTTTTATAGCGTTATTGCAGATTTTGGTACTTTTTCGTAGATAGTGCTTATTTCAGTAGTCTTTCGTCTTAGGCGTGCTGTATTGCGCCTGAAATTCTGCCTGAAGAGGTCTGTCCGGTAACGTCAGTTGACGTCGAAAGGTCATTTTCAGCCGATAAATTAATATTAAGTGACAAAAAAAACTTTTTACAAAAAAAAAAACCGCCTTCAAAAAAAGACAAACAAAAACGTTCCTGCACTAAAAAGTAAAAAATTGAATTCCTGTAAAGAAACTTAATTTAAAGGTAAACTTATTTGACATTAATATTTTGCAAATATTCAAAATTGTTTACTTCTTTTTGGAGTCGGTGCCAGCAGTTGTATCCTGTGCCATTTATTTTTTCAATTCACGATTATAAAATTTTAAAACAGATGCTTACAAACTTAGTGCTTCAAAAATTTCAAAGTACTTAAAAAGTGGCAGAGGATTTTTATACGTATGTATAATTATTATTATTTAAAAGAAATTATTGTGAAAATTGTGTCAATTTGTTTTAGAGTACAGTCTAGTCTGTATTTGTGTTTTAATTATTCTAGGTATGCAATAGGTATCTTGGTAGTTTTATAGTAAATGTTAGAGGTCGTTTTTCGAGGTATTGTTGCCCATACGTATTTCCTTGCCTTGGCTGGCACCGACTCCAAAAAGAAGTAAACAATTTTGAATATTTGCAAAATATTAATGTCAAATAAGTTTACCTTTAAATTAAGTTTCTTTACAGGAATTCAATTTTTTATTTTTTACTTTTTAGTGCAGGAACGTTTTTGTTTGTCTTTTTTTGAAGGCGGTTTTTTTTTTTGTAAAAAGTTTTTTTATTTCTAGCCGTTTAGTGTATTTTTTATTATAATATAATGGCAATGTAGTTAATATCTTTTCTACATAGAATATTATTTTGAAGAAGTACCAATATCATACAAGTAGGTACATATTACTGTCTACTTTCTGGGTAAGTAATAGATGATATAACAACAAAATCTCTAATATTAACAACATATAACAACGGAACCTATAATTTTATTTAATATAACGATTAGTTGATATAATGAACGATTGATATAATTTTAAAAGACCTAATTTTTATAAGCATAACATACATTAAATATAACACCGTTTGACATAACATACATTAAATATAAAATCATTTGACATACCACTCAAAAGATATAAAACTTATTTGGTCTAATATATTATTTGGTCTAATATATATATTATATTGTAAGTTCTGTCGTAGTTATAGGTAATAGTAACCTAAGTAGATATTAAACATAACTAGCAACTGCTTACCACCTGTGCTAAGATAGGTCGACGGAGCCCCGCTTCGCGGGGCTTCTATTTCTGTGTGGTTTAAAAAAAAATAACCACGAAGGCTAAGGCGGGAGCTCCGTTCCGCTTCGCTCCCGCCTTAGCCTTATTTTAATAAGGCGTGGTCGACGGAGCCCCGCTTCGCGGGGCCCCTATTTCTGTCTGCAGGGTTTAAAGGAACCTAACACGAAGGGGATGACGGGGGCTCGTTCGCTCGCTCCGCTCGCTCACTTGAGCCCCCGTTATCCCCTTCGAACCTAACCTGTCCGAGTCGGGGTGCCCCAATTCCCGAGCTCGCTTCGCTCGCTCTTGCATCCTAAGTTCTCATTGCCTTTTTACAAAATCGAGACATGTTAGACCTTGGGGTTATATTAAACGTTAGACCTAATGATTTTCGATTAAATAAACAATATACATATTAAACGTTAGACCTAATGATTTTCGATTAAATAAACAATATACATAATAAACGTTAGACCAAATGATTTTCGATTACATAAACGTTATATCAAACAACGTTATACTAATTAAGTTTTAGAATAAATAAATGTTATATGTAAAGAAATTATATCAACAGTTGGTATATCTCACGTTGATTATATCTTATGAACGATAATAAAATGAAATTAGACCAAATGAGTTTATACGTTATGAGACGCACCCCTACTTTCTGATCTTTAATTTGATCCCGTAGAGAGATGATAATATGACGCATGAAATACTGTCGATTCTTATGCGTCGTATGCTGCCTCTAATATTGAGCTGGGCGGTAACAGTCCATATACTACAAGGGACCACCCTCGAGAGAGCTGTGATCGACCTTGGTAAAAAAAAACTTTGCAAAAGGACAAATATATGTCGCGCTAAATCGTGTCAGAAGTTTGGAAGGCATAGTGTTATCAGATTTAGACGCCAATAAATTATTGAATCGACCACACGATGATCGAGCGATGACAGAGATAACAAGGTTGCGGAATCTGCCATCTGATAATCAAGACAACACATAACGTGCCATGGAATAGGCCTACCGGGGAAACCACATTAAAAAAAACGCGCCCAGCACACTACCTCATAGGTGGCGTGGAAACGTGTGCATACTACCAAGAATACAATTTTATTTTAGTAAATAATAGAAGCGATATTTTTTTAAACATTGTAAGCAAAATGCCTTTAATATTTCAGAAGTTGTTTTGTGGACACATTGATGATAACATCAAAACTAGATTTTCAATGGCACCTTGTATTCAGAGTGCATCTCATGACAGTTCTAAGCCCAAATACTGCTAGGATACATTGTTTTATTTTGAAGTTCTCATGCCAACCTTCCACCTTCCAGCTCCATCATCAGATCAGTTCGATAGTAACTTATAGCCAAAGTGCATTTCATGACAATTCTAATAAGCCCAAACACGGCTAGAATACGTTGATTAATTACGGAGTTCCGGTACCTGTCTTCCGGCTCCATCATGATCATCAGATCAGTTCAATGATAATATTTTCAATATAACTATTCAGGATTGTATGTTTATTTGTATTGTCATAGTTGCTTAAGTATCTTGATTGTGATATCTATGCGAGTGACAAGTTCCGTTAGCCATATCTGATCTTCTTCACCAGTTCCACTTCATCAAATGTTACTTTTTGACTGTAAACGTTTGATTTCTCGATGAAAATATTAAAATTACTATATAGTTGCCTATAATATTTGAGGAGTTTCCTCGATTCCTCATGGATCCCATCATCAGAACTGGATTTTGAAAAAAATGGGACCAATCTGGAAGCATATCCTTCAAAGTTAAAAAAAAAATTTGCAAATCGATCCATAAACAACGGAGTTCTGAGGTAACAAACATAAAAAAAAAAAAAAAAAAAAAAAAATAAAAAAAAATAAAATACAACCGAATTGAGAACCTCCTCCTTTTTTTGAAGTCGGTTAAAAAGTCACAAGTTTTCTGGAGTATAAACGTATAAGTATAAACGTATATTCTAATAATAAATGGTTTTTTGATTGTGCATATTTCGCCCTTTTTAGTGCATATTTGCATGCATATTTTGGCATTTTGATAGTTCATAGGTATAATCCGATGGCTAGTCATGACTCTACTATAATGACTCTGCGTCCCTATATTACCTACCGGAATTATCAATTAATAGACTAGATTTGGTTTAAACTCGTAATTATTTAAATAAAATCAATCTATATCATTTTACATGATGACTCGCACTGTCAGCTCTCTTCAGGCTGTTTTTTTTTTAATCTTCTAAATACGAATAATAAGAGCAGTATCGGTGGTATTGGCCTGACTTTAAGAATCGTAAGTCGTAGGTTTGAACCCAGGCAGGTGTTTCACATTGTGTATTTAATTTCATCACCACTGTTCTCAAAACGGTGCAGGAAATCATCTTGAGGAAAGCCTCATGTCCTAAAACCAAAAAATTCCATGACATGTGACATTCACCAACCCGCACTGGGCCCGCGTGGTGGATTATGGCCTACTCTCACAGAGAGGAGGCCTTTGTCCCAGCTGTGGGAACATTATAGGCTGATTATGCTAAAATCCTTTCACAATTGTTTTACCTCTGACAGCAAGAACCCAATAGCAACTTTATCGTTATGAAAATAAAGATCACTGTGATTTTGAGACTTGTCAATGGCAACAACCCAACAGCAACCTAATTGCAACGGCAATAATCACAATGATTATGACAGTGTTGAAAAATAATCACAACGATTATGACAGTGTTGAAAAATAATCACAACGATTATGACAGTGTTGAAAAATTATCACAACGATTATGACAGTGTTGAAAAATAAACACAATGATTATGACAGTGTTGAAAAATAATCACAACGATTATGACAGTGTTGAAAACTAATCACAACGATTATGACAGTGTTGTAAAATAATCACAATGATTATGACAGTGTTGAAAAATAATCACAATGATTATGACAGTGTTAAAAAATAATCAAAATGATTATGACAGTATTGAAAAATAATCAAAATGATTATGACAGTGTTGAAAAATCTGAGGTGAAGATAATTGTGAAAGGACTGTTGGTATTCGCACTTTTTCTTAGGCTATAATATTCATCACAGCACACATCGTTTTATAACTTGGCTACCAACAAATATACAGGTAGATAATAGATAGTGGAGACAAGTAGGTAATCTGAAACCATTGCTCAACATCTATTATACATATAACCAACACTGTATGTGCGAGGAGCAAACTCAGCGTATGTTTGCGATGCAACCATTACCTATTGCTATCTTTGTCTCTCAAATCAACGGTCGCCATGTTTGCATAATCGTTTTTCTACCTGAACCTACCTGGCTGTCTAGCGGACCAATCATTTTATGACAGCGTCGTCCAATCGGCTATTACCTGCACCGATCAATATATTGCACGGTACGACCGACTGGCGATCTCGCCCAGGTAATGTGCTATATATCAATATTGTAAAGATAGTTGTATGCAAACCAGGCGGTTTATTGAGCTTTACATGGAGATATACAACATGTCCTGGATATAACGCACACCACAAAACACCTCAATCAGAATATTATGTTATACATCATTGATTTGACATACACTGATTTTATACTTTTTTATATCTTAAATGCTGATTGTGGGAGAAGTCTAATCAAATCAAATCATTTATTTACATGAGGTGATACATAATTAAAACAAAAATTCATTAAACGATCATCATCATCATCATCATCATCTGCCTAGCCTTTTCCCAACTATGTTGGGGTCGGCTTCCGGGGGTCTAACCGGATGCAGCTGAATACCTAAACGATATAATCCCTAATAGGTGTGCAAATATCTATTATAATAAAAATATACACATATATAAACTTACGCCTTCCTGCTATGGGGGTAGGCAGAAACAACTGCTCCGATCCTTACATACTAGTTTTGCCTCGCTTACGTTCACACATCCGGTTGCACACACACACCGGTTGCGAGAAATATTTCTTACATTAATTCATAAATCAATAAAAACAAGAACAAACTTTAACTATAACAAATATTAATATTAGAGTATTTATTGACAGTTATTATATAATTTTATCATACTACTCGTAACTTCATTAAAAAAAACATTAACTTATTGGCTTTATTGGTCAAATAAATCAAAAACCTATTTTTAAAATATGATATAAAAGTCGTTGCTTCCTTTATAGTATTAGGTTAAATTACCTTATAATATTTATATTCTAGGGCCATTCAAACCAAACCATTTCAGGCACTTTTGAATTGACAAAATTAAATTGTCGGTCAGTTAGTCAGAAAGTTGAAGCTAGTTGCCCATTCCAAAACGTACCTAGATCTCTGTGGAGAAGAACGGGCAATAAACTCCACGGACACTCTTTTAAATCAAGATATTATTACAAAATCCTGGGTACATTATTCTTATTGCTTCTATATTGTGAGAACAATGTAAAAAAAATAAACAATTTAAAATATAAAATTCAAAATAAGCCCTGGCAGTTAAGAGATGACCAGTCTCGATCTACGGCGTCTTGCTCGAAGTGTACTGGCAAAGCCTGGTACTTTTTAGCGTTTCATATTTATTATAGCTCTGTATACGTCTGTTGACAAAGTTTTGAAATCGGGTTGTGGGTGGTTACACAATCTCATCCTGCACCTACGGGGTATACAAGCGTGAATATGTTATGACAACGTCCGAATCTCAACGAAATCCGAATAGATTGCACTCTATATCATGAACACCCGCCTGCAGTATAGGTCTCCTCAAGAAACCCTATTAGAATGTTGTAATTAATGTTATTATTTCAGCCTATACTGTCTCATTGCTACACAAAGGCCTCATTAAAAAGAAAAGAAGAAGAAATAAATATGTTTATTTGCGATAAAATGTCGTTCCTTCCTCGTGGTCTAACTTAGTAGTCAAACTGATTTGACCACGAATGACGCAAAGAAAACACAGAAACACAGAGGAAAACCAGTTGGGGGAGATAATTATATCGTCGACGATACTGCAATAGCGCTGATCTACTATTTGCAATAGTGCGTAACTACAAGGTTGATAACTTTACAGGAAATAAAAAAGACTTCATAATTTTAGTATTTAGAATCGCATCGCACTATTGCAGCGAAGCGTCTGAGGTTGAGAGGTTCTGATTGGCTTATTCAAAGTAGTGTGTTCACTAACACGCACCAATGACAGACTAGGACAGCGCGGCGCGCTTTGAATTTCGCTACTTTTTGCAGTTTCGAGGTATTGCAGATGGTAAGTTCAGCGCTATTGCAGTATCGTCGACGATATGTCACATCCACGCACTCCCTAAATTACAATCTAATCCCTCATAAAACTGCTAGTTACTACTTGTATTACAGGAAGTGAACTAACGACAGGTTAGATTGTAAAACCAATCCATACGTGAAAAGTACGAGGGCGAATCGAGTAATCGGACGGTAACTAAGTTATGGTGTAGTTTCGGCTTCCGCTAGCAGTCTCGACTAATCGAATCGGGCTTGTCGCACGAATTCGGTGACAGCCACTTGTCATCGAGCTCGTCGGGAACTGCACGTTCCTGCTGCTAGTTAACCTTGTTATTGCACGGTTTATAGTTCGGATTCGCAATGGTACTCGTAGATAGATTTTGACTTTTATTTGTGGGAGTATTTTTTTGACAAATAACTAAGTAGTTAAATCACAGAACCGGGAAGTGTGGCTGAAAGGAAAGGTCTATATACCCAGCAGTTGGTAATTATAATTATTCCAGGCTGATATTATGATGATGGAAGATTGAGCAGTGATGGCCCCGTGGTAACCGCCGCGACTTATGAGTCAGAGATCGTAGGTTCGAACCCAGACAGGGGCTTTACTTTATGTGAATTATTCATGACCACTGTTCTCAAAACATCGTGAGGAAACAGGCATTTCCTAGAACTAAAAATTCGAAGACATGTGAAATCTACCAACCCGCACTGGGCCCGCGTGGTAGATTACGGCCCACTCCCTCGTCCCTGTCCCGGCACTGGGAACACTATATATATATAATAGCCTGATTATGATTGTGCTATGATGATAGTGATAAAGTAAAAAAACTGTTATCATTCAAGAATTGCTCAGTTTGGCAGCAATATTTCGCAGTTTAGGCTTGAAAAGAAATTAGAATTTAAAAAGATAGAAAGTCTAAAAAGAAACATTGTTTTGAAATAAGGCCATAGGAGCCTGACATTAGCAACAGGGGCTCTAGACCCAAGCCTAAAGCAAGTAGGGATCTCCACAAAGTGATTTTTTAGGGTTCCGTAGCCAAATGGTAAAAAACGGAACCCTTATGGATTCGTCATGTCTGTCTGTCTGTCCGTCTGTCTGTCCGTCTGTATGTCACAGCCACTTTTTTCCGAAACTATAAGAACTATACTGTTGAAACTTGGTAAGTAGATTCTATTCTGTGAACCGCATTAAGATTTTCACAAAAAATGAGAAAAAAAAAAAAATTTGGGGGTTCCGCATACTTAGAACTGAAAATCAAATTTTTTTTTCATCAAACCCTTACGTGTGGGCTTCTATGGATAGGTCTTCAAAAATGATATTGAGATTTCGAATATTTTTTTTTTCTAAGCTGAATAGTTTGCGCGAGACACACTTCCAAAGTGGTAAAATGTGTGTGTCCCCCCCCTGTAACTTCTAAAATAAGAGAATGATAAAATTAAAAAATATATGTATATGTTGTACCATGCAAACTTCCACCGTAAATTGGTTTGAACGAGATCTAGTAAGTAATTTTTTTTGAATACGTCATAAATCGTAAACTGCAATTTACTTTTCATTCAATCAACTCAACGGAACCCTTCATGGGCGAATCCGACTCGCACTTGGCCGCTTTTTAGGGTTCCGTAGCCAAATGGCAACGGAACCCTTATGGATTCGCCATGTCTGTCTGTCTGTCTGTCTGTCTGTCTGTCTGTCTGTCTGTCTGTCCGTCCGTATGTCACAGCCGCTTTTTTCCGAAACTATAAGAGCTATACTGTTGAAACTTGGTAAGTAGATGTATTCTGTGAACCGCATTAAGATTTTCACACAAAAATAGAAAAAAAACAATAAATTTTGGGGGTCCCCATACTTAGAACTGAAACTCAAAATTTTTTTTTTCATCAAACCCATACGTGTGGGGCATCTATGGATAGGTCTTCAAAAATGATATTGAGGTTTCTAATATCATTTTTTTCTAAACTGAATAGTTTGCGCGAGAGACACTTCCAAAGTGGTAAAATGTGTGTCCCCCCCCTGTAACTTCTAAAATAAGAGAATGATAAAACTAAAAAAAATATATGATGTACATTACCATATAAACTTCCAACGAAAATTGGTTTGAACGAGATCTAGTGAGTAGTTTTTTTTTAATACGTCATAAATCGTAACGTAACGGAACCCTTCATGGGCGAGTCCGACTCGCACTTGGCCGGTTTTTATAGATAAGACAGTAAAGTATGCATATGCTTTTTGTGTGTATCAAAGAGAAAAAAGTTCAAATTCACAATGCAGCTTTTTTATTTTGCTTTACGACGGCGACTCGGACGAGATCACAAGTATCCCAACAAGTTGCGATCGACTTCGAATGTCGTCGGTAGGGTACGCGCGTATACCTTAACGTACGACTATTTCGCATCCAGTGTGTACGCTCCCATAGTAAGTACTTGAAGGATGGATCCTTCAAATACTTATTACGGCACAAACGGTCGAACGTATGTACTCAAAAAGTTAAGAATAGCCTCCTAAGACCGTCATCCTGGAGGTTCCTAGGGCCTTTAAATCCAGCCCTGGCAGAGCGATGCAGTTTTGATCAGTAGGTCTGAAATAGGTAGCGTGCATGTAATGGTTCGTTAGGCTGGCTTCATGAATAATTTTTCACGTCACTTAAAGTAAGGATCAACGTACACAGAAACTGTGTATTCTTATATCTTCACGTTTTTAAAAAAGCGGTCAAATATTTTGTGTCTGTCAAAAGATTTATTAAAACTTTAATTTAAACTTTAATCAAAGCACTAATTTTAATTCTGATATATTTAATTTAAAATATAATAATTTATGAATTATACCATTTACAGGCACTTTTGAACTGTCATGAGTCAATTTCAGCGTACTCGTAGCGTCCGGCATGTTGTATTTCAACAATGATCTTAAATCGATGTGATGCATCTAAGACACGTTGAGGATTCCTTTATTAGGAATTAGCTGTGACCGCGCCTTCGGTCCCGTGACTGTGTAGTCTATTAGCATTATAAATGAATTAACGAAATGATAATATCGCCATCGCCGTATCTCTGCGTTGAAGTCGTGGTAGGGCTTGCGCGCTTCTTCATACTCGAGGTCTGTAACGGTAGAGTTTACTTTGCCGAAACAGGTGAGGAGCCAGACCATGAGATATACAGAAACCCGCAGGGCAGCATGTGGCGAGCTGTAAGTTGAGCAGTAGCGACTTCAAGACCCTACCTTTGTATGTGGGATTCTTTATAACCTCAAAGCGTCCTAACGGCTGGATGGTTTTAGTACATGAGGTGTCTATCGTCTCTCGGTCGCCGATGGTGGTAGGCTAGATTTGGAGAGATAAATTGTATTATTTTACGCCCACATTTTCGCAAATTTAGCAATTTGCGAGGTCTCGTGGTAAATTTATAAACTAACGGATATCCATTCGCCAATGTAAACAGTATGAAATTGCCGTTTTATTGTAATAGGTACTTCGAATTGCCATAGAACCTTCATGGTTTGAGATTTTTCAGTGAAACTTTTTTCACGTGGTACCTATGAAGTTCTTCTTAAAAAAATGTACAACATTTAACTATCGGCTTTCAGTTGTTTTTTTTTATTCAGCTTAGACAAGAAAGATGGATACTTCGAAAATTTGAGTTATTTTTAATACGAGTTCCGATGCGGAACTAACGCGGCAGAAACAGCTCGCAATATCAATGTTGCGTTTGGAGAGGGGACTGCTAATGAACGCACCGTGCGATTTTGGTTTAAACCCTTTCGTGGTGGATTCTTTACGATAACCGTAAGCGAAAAATTCAATGGCTGACACCAGGTCAAACGCCGCAACAGTGTCCTAAAGCAAAGCTTACCAATAAAAAGGTAATGGTAACTGTTTGGTGGTCTCAGCATGGTGTTATTCACTATGAATCGATCTTCACCATTATTGCTCCATGATAACGCGAGACCCCATACAGCACGAGAAACCGTTTTAACTCTACAGGAACTGCAATTAGAAACCATTCGTCATCCTCCGTATTCGCCAGACCTTGCTCCAGCGGACTACCATTTTTTTCATGATTTGGACAATTTTCTACGTGATAAAAAGTTTTCTTCTCAGGAGGCAGTACAAAATGCTTTCACACAGTTTGTCGAATCTAGATCACGAGAGTTCTATCGCAAAGGCATAAATGACCTTCCTATTAGATGGCAGCAATGTATAGATAATAATGGTAATTATTTTGATTAAATAAATATGTTAAATTAAAAAAAAAAAAAAAACAGATTTCAATTTTTCATTTTCATTTCAGTACATATCGGCAATTTCATACTTTAACCCCTAATACATTGGCGAACTTTAGACGTCATTATATAAGGTCCTGAAAAAAATATTACCATGACCATGTGGGGCATCCATACAAGGGGCTTGAGGAGACTAAGACCAGTCCATTGTACCTAGCTCTTACACATATCAACAACATTCTGTTATATGATGAGTCCTCAGATGTCTTCGCAGTACTGAACTGGATTTCCTGCACACTGCTACTCGATACCTGGAGTCCATTGCCACTCCCAGTACAATCTCCTAGGAGTAGATAAATAAAACAGTTTCTTGTTAGTAATAATTCTATTTAAATTTATCCTAATTCTATCTAATTTTATCTTATTTTATCTAATTTTTACAAATTTTGTTTCATTTACTGTTCATTTTTATTATAACTTAATTTTGTGATTGTATGACATGTGTAATTACTAATAATGACTAATAACTTGTATGTGTGGTGCAAACTGTGAATATAAGTTGGTTATAAATAAATAAAATAAATAGATACCAAAAATATAACACGCTAATACTTTTATAATGAATCTCGCCAGTCCCTAAATCTATTTCTATGTATCTTTTCTACGACTAAAAACTAATTTCACTAGTTACGTTACATGCCAAACGAAAACAAACACGCCAGTCAAAGGCAGAACTCAAAGTAATGGATATTGTGCCCTCAAAGGATGTCATCAAAACTGTTTCGCGTATTGAGTAACTTTGAGTCTACGCAGAGGGGTCCAGTCAAAGCCACGGTGCAACACAAACGCGGCTGCACATAGGATGAAATCCACGAACTTGTTTATATTATGCTCGTGGCAGACGAAATATTGACGAGTCTTTAGGCTGGCTGTCCATTTCAGCGGACTGAGCGAGTAAAGCGAAATGATCGTGTGGCGTGGCTCTGTCTAGCAAAGGGTCGGACGTAATTGTTTTGGGATTCTGTTTATATTTTCATAGCCCTGCCTCTCTCCACCCAAGTGGACAGACAGCCTTACGTTTTTGCGTCCCTGCCAGGATGTGGTCTATATCTATGTTGCGTTTTAATAAAAGCCCCTGTTTGTGCACTGCCAATATTGAGTTTTAACTTTATTTTGCTGTGACATCGTCTGGCTGCACAGGGCAGCAATTCAGCAAAAAAGTTTTTTCACTCACTTTGCGAAACGTAAATGAAACATGTACCTTATATATTTTTATCTTTATGTAGCTTGAGCAACATCCAAATATAAAAATAGCAACTCTCGCAAAATGCTTATAACAGCATTAAATAATCGTACTTATCATTCTTGGGGTCTGAGAAAAGATAAGTAGGTACTTGAACATTTTACGTTATTTCATAGTATAATATTTATGAATCTTATTGGTTATATAGTTACATTCTACTCTAAATACTGTTTATATTATTTTACTTTATTACCTACTAGCCTTTTCCCGCGGCTTCGCCCGTGAGGATGTCGGAAAATATCTCACGGGCATGCATTAGAAGGATTAAAAGAACCATATGTGTTAATCCCGGTTATAAACTACACGTGCAAAATCCAGCGTCGATTAAAAGAAACTTATTGTACGATAGTATTATACATATTATTATCGTTAATGTGAAAAAAGTTTCTGTCAAAATAATCACAATAAATGTGCACATACACGCGTCATAATGAGTTTTCTGTAGTCAATAAGAGATGGGTAATGCACCATGCGGGTATGTTGCACAAATTCCTCCATCCGAATAACGTAACGAAAGTCAATAAAATTAAGCACTGATATTGCTACTATCACTCATTTCACCAAACAGCGACAAATGCAATGAGTCACTCGAATCGCAGCAGCCCGTATGCGGGAACCCTTAGAAAATCATTACCTATTTAACAACAAAACAATACTCAATCATGGGGATAATTTTTAAATTACTTAGAGAAATCAATTTCAACCAAACACTAGTAACTATACCGTTCGTGCCTGTTTGAGTATTAAATGATTACATTCAGTTATTGATCATAAAAGTCGAAATCCGTGTCACTTTCGGCACATTAGGAAGTGTTGTATCATAAACACTGTGTCAAATGAATGAATGAATGATTGTTAATATGACTAAAAACCCAAAGACTATAAAATAAATGATCAGAATCATCGACTTTATGGTCAAATAAATATTAATTTAGTAAAAATAGTTTCGCATAAGATTACGTTCTAATCTTAACAGACGCTTTCGCGGCGATATATAATATAAAAAATCTTTTAAAAGCTTCCACTGCTCGACATAGGCCTCCCCCAAGCACCACCACTTCGACCGGTTCTGTGTTTTCCGCATCCAGCAGATTCCTGCGACCTTCACAAGGTTTTTGGTCCACCTTTTGGGAGAACTTCCAACCCTACGTCTTCCGGCACGCGGTCACCACTCCAGAACTTTTCGGCCCCATCGGCCATCGGCTCTGCAATATTTCATATTTATTACATCGTAAGCTGCAACAATATTCAAGAAGTACTTTACTGTAGCGAAATCATAAAGTATTCATTGTGAGGCATTAGACGAGGCTTCTATTTCTACGGCGCGGCGGCGGCGGTGGCGCGGCGGCGCCATAGTTTTAAATATTTGATTCGATGCATGTATCGATCGATACATACAGTTGATAACTGTGGCACAGTTTTATAAATACCACAGCGCTTACAATAGGTATACTGACTTATATTTGTGTAGACCTCAAGACGTCGTTAGAAGCATGAAAAATTGAATGAAAGTTCTTCAGTTTCGACAGCGACGCTTATTGCTGTATCCCGGGATAACTTTTTTATTCTTTTTGTTTTGCTTCCTTTAGTTTATAACTCTGTGTTGTATACTTGAGGCAGCATCATACGTCTAACACGCCATTACTTTTTAGCAATTTTTTTTTTTTGTTTAACCTGTATTGTTCCACTGCTGGACAAACGCCTCCCCCAAGTCCTTCCAGGAACTCTTTTCCCGCGCCACCTCGAACCAGCCCTCGCGGTACGCGTCTTTATGGATCGCTTTCTTCCGCTTCATGCTTTTCCAGGGGTTTTCAATTCGGCGATCGATTTCCCTTTCCTGCCTGCTTTAGAGAAAAACTAACTGGCCCAGGTAGATATACTCATCGATATAATGTATTTCCTGCCCATCTACCTCGACCCTATACTTGGTGCTGTTAGTCATAAGTTGGGTTTTAGACCGATTCATCGCCAGCCCCACCTTAAAGCTAGCCGTGCTCAGCTCTTGGAGCACGGTCTGAAGTTCTAGAGCTGTGGGGGTAAAAAGGACTATGTCGTCGGAAAAACGGAGGTTTGTCAACCTCTTCTTGCCGACGTCAATGCCCTTGGTCTTCCATGAGGCTACCAGTGACTTAAATATCTCCTCAAGTCTGCTTGTAAACAATTTGGAAGAGAGTGGGTCACCCTGCTTAACACCTTTTTGTATTTTGAATGAAGGTCCAGCAGTATTTAGTTTAATGTTTGCGGAGCTATTGTTGTAAATGTTTTTTAAAAGATCGATGCATTGCAGCATTGGGCAGCCCCAACAGCTTCCTGCAGCTTATTGCAGGGAGAATGGATGTGGATTGCTCATTCATGGAGCATTGGACAAAACTCCATGTACGAGTAGTGCGGTCCTGATCCAATATTTCTATTGTGTAGTTTGTATAAGTTTACTAACATAGTTTTTTAAGTCATTGTCACTAACATTATATGGATTATGTGTACTTGTATGTGTAGTCCGAAATAAAGAATATTATTATTATTATTATTGCTTTTCGAGTTCCTGGTGTTCTAGGATGTGAAGATTTCTGAGTGCTTAATACTATCGAAGGCTTTCATGTAATCTACGAACGCCAGATATAGTGCTTTATTAAATTCTGTGTATTTTTCAAGGGTCTGGTTTAGTGTTCGAAGGTGGTCGGTTGTAGAAAAACTTGGGCGAAATCCGGCTTGTTCTAGTGGCTGTTGTTTGTCCAGTTTCCCGTCTATGTGATTGTGTATCACCTTAATAAAAACTTTATATATAATATGAGATGTCAGACTTATTGGGCGATAGTTTCCCATATCGCTTTTATCACCTTTTTTGTACAGAAGAACTATATTTAAATGGCACATTAAAATTGGTACTTTTACTGAGGTCAGTATTGTATTAAATAAGTTGGTAAGGTGAGGTAACAATGTAGAAGAGCCAATGTTTAACGCTTCGGTAATGATTTCATCGTCATCATCAAAATTATATATTTTTTTTTAATGGGAGAACAGTTGATATTTGTTGGTATACCAAGTCATACCGTCAGAACCAATAGAATTAGTAATTAGTACATGGATACAATTGTAGGTAGTAGGTATTTATGTCAAAAAAACACTTTTTCTGTCGTAGGTATAAACTAATTGGAAGTACCTCATTTATACTCACATAAAACAATAAAGTTTCATAAAACCCAATAGAAACCCAAACCATCAAAACCAGTTCAGAAGTTTATACGTGAGGAGGGTGCATACTGAAACGGACAAACGATTAATTCGAATCGCCCCTTTCGCCTTCGCGCTGTCATCCGCATAAACGGCAGGAATCCCTTAAGACCCTCGTTAATTTCGTCAACTAAGTTACCATCAGCTCTCTTGCCAGTTTGCCCGACTTGGTTACATAGCAACAGCTTGACTGATAAACGTTTTGTTGTCACTAAGTTAGTTTGGCTTACACGGATGAACGTTACCGGTCGATGGAGGGCAGGTGGTCTGTAAGTTTATGTTGATTGAGTTTACACATCGTCTTACGGCCGAACCCAATTACCTATCTACATATCACCAATGTTGGCATACTGGAGGTAGAACAAGCTATTTGTCTCTGCTTTTAACGTCCCAATAATCTATACCAGTAGCGATCTATATCATTTTAAATTATACTGGCTACCAACAGTAGTTAGAAAACACGTTATTGGGTTGGCCGTAAGTCGATATTAACAAGAGATAATTGTTTCCAAACTCATCATAATTCTTTCCTTTTCTTAAAGCATAGAACATTATATAATTAAAAGCAAGTTGTCATTGAAAAACCACTTTTGAATCTAGATAGGTACTAAGTTTTGTTTAAAATATGTTTGTTACCGACTCTAGTTATTATATGTTATGATGAGCCTTTTGTATATCATACAAAACGCTCATCATGACTTGAGCTCTTACACTAGGTAATTGTTTTTAAAATACTTATACGTAAATAAATGGAACTGTCATGCATGAACAGGTTCACCTCCAACTTTAAAGTCACTAGACACTTAGGAGTATATAGTAATCTGCGCACGGCGCTGTGGGCTACATTATTATTTACGTTACTTGTGAAAAATGATTTTATTTCTGCAAGTAGGTTTATAGAGGGGCTTGTGGATAAGTAATAACAGCCGCACGGGTCGAGCGATCAGGTTATGCTACGCTTGCCGCGGTTGGTCCCTGGATGGGTAACCATCTACCAACAGTCGCTCCATGTAAGATACTGGTATTCAGTTGCATCCGCTTAGACTAGAAGCCGACCCGACCAGATTATGAAGTAGTACATTTGACAATTAATAAGAATATCAGTCATTAATCATCAATAATATAAAACAATAAACAACATTATTTCAAGGCACGGTTTAACGCTGCCTTGCCGCATCAGGGAGGCGACACGCGCACGCATGATTGCAAAAGAGTCACGCGCCTCAGAAAACAACCCTGATGCGCGTATCATGGCAACCCCAACAGCGTCCTCCAGCGTCCCATGGCAACCCGTACACGTTGTTGTGTTGGACACGTAATGCGCTGTAAGCTCTTTTCATGTAGCTAACCATAGTCTGCAGGTACGCATTTAGTTAGGCCATAGAATAAAGTTAGTAAAATGTATCTAGTTTTATAAACACTTGTCAGAATATCTACAAGTACTTAAGTTTAAAGGCATGGCAGTCGACAGGCGTTGACAGTCAAGTTAGACTATCGGTCTATGAAAAATTTGTGGAGTTTCTTGCCGGCTTTTCTCCATAGAAAACGACCAATTGGAACCGTGCTCCTAGCTTGTGACGTTTCATAAGTACCTATGTAGGTTTATATGAAAGAAAATATTTTGATTTTGATTGATTTATGGTCGTGCGCAAACCAAAACAACACTGCCTCCATTCAAAGTCGTTGATAGTTGAATAAAGAAAAAAAAACGTCTTGACTTGGTCAGCTCATAACCTGAATTGTACGAAAAGTATAAAATAACGTCCACTGGTGTTGCAAAATACTACGTATTGAAACGTTTACTTCACTACACACACGTTTGGCAACTAGCGATATTTTATCAACTCTATTCAATTTTATATTTTTATTAATATGTAGAGGTAACCAACTGCATCTGTAATATATTTTAACTTTCTAAACTATAAGTAGCAATAGCCTCGGACTTATACAGTCGCCGATTACAGGTTCACCAGCAACAAAAAATAATTGAGTTAAATATTAATAATAATAATAATCTTTATTTCCAGTTTAACAATTTACATTTACCACTTAATCTATCAACCATTACTGTCTTATAAATTGTAGGTTTATACAGAGTTATAAACCTCTGACACCCAAGCTAAGACTGAACTTGTGTTATGGGTGTCAGGGCTCTCAGGTTAATACAGGTAGACAAATATAAGTTCGGAATTTAATGGTGAAGGATCTATAAACCGAAAAATAAAAATATATTTTATACATCCAGTTATACAAAAACAAAAATAAACTAATCACAAAGAAAACCTTCTGCATAGTGTTATTTTGTGTGTTGTGTTGTATAGTGTTGTGTTGAATAGTGTTGTGTTGAGTAGTGTTGTGTTGAGTAGTGCAGTGTAGTGTTGTGATGTGTATGAAAGGTGGGTGTATTTGATGATATGTCAGACGGGGTACTTTAGGAAAAAAAAGAAAAGAATAGGGGAAGTGCGGCAAAGTTACATATTGAGGATTTTTTCAACCTCATCGTAGCTCAGGGTTATGATCCATTCACAGACCTTTGCTTTGCAATAAAACTTATTTAATGTGTAGATGTTACATTGTTTGTTAACAAAGTTGTATATGCGACTACCAAGGATTCTAAAATGTCGTTCTGCTAGTTTCGTTCTGTGTCTCTCTATGGGACATACGTCTGTGGTCCTACGTTTTTTTAAGCGATTGAGATCCAACTGCAAGGAAGTATGTCTGCGCAACGTACAGTTTAGCACAAAGAGCTGCCTCACGGTCAAAACCTGACAATCTTTGTACAATTGAGCTGTACTGTACCGATAGTGTTTAAAAGTCATGACCTTGAGGACAGCTCTCTGAGCCCTTTCAAGCTGTATCATACTTGTCTTCGAGGCACCGCCCCACACCGTTATGCCAAAAGTTAATATTGACTGACAGAGAGAGAAATAAACCATACGTATGGTATCTACGTCAGCACTGTACCGCAGGCCCCTAAATACGGCAATTAGTTTTCTAACTCTGCCAGACAAAACCCCAATTTGAGAATTCCATGATATGAGGTTGTCTATTAGTACACCGAGGTATTTGACACTGGTTTTTCTTGTTAGGGGAAGACAAGAGCATTGCCCTGGGGAAGCATTGCAATTAATATGAGCTTTAACTGAAACTGAAAAGTCAGGTTGCGAAGTCGATTTGATAGAGAAAGTGACAAAGTTGGTTTTATCTACGTTCAGAGTTAGGCTATTCGCTGATAGCCAAGACATAACAATGCCAAGAACAGATTCTGCTCTCTCTCGCGCTTCGTCCCAATTCTCTGCATGTACTAAAAGGGCCGTGTCATCCGCATATGTGTAGATGGAACAATTTGGGAGAGCTAAATCACATAAATTATTAACATAAACCAAAAAAAGTGTAGGCCCCAAAATGGAACCTTGAGGCACTCCGAAAGACAGTCCACACTCATCACTAACACACGCGGTAACTTTAACACACTGTGTTCGCTCAGATAGGTAGCTCGCAAAGATAGCGAGTGCAGGGCCTCTAACTCCAATTCTCTCCAGTTTCTTTAGTAGGATGGGGACAGACAGTATCAAAAGCCTTAGATAGATCTAAGAATAAACCCAGGCACTTTGATTTTTTATCAAGTGTCTCGACAACATCGTCAATCAGGGCTGAGAAAGCGTCTTCACATGACTTACCCCTACGAAAGCCAAATTGATTGTTGGAAAGGATCTTGTGGCTTTCCTAGAAAGACATAAGACGATTGTTCAGGACCCTTTCAAGAACCTTCGACAGTGCAGGAAGGACTGAAATTGGTCTGTAGTTGTTGATACTGCCTCTGTCTCCTCCCTTGTGAATAGGATGAACGACCGCTCTTTTTAAAACTTTTGGAAAAATACCCTCAGAGAAACATAGACCACATATATGAGTAACAAGGGGTACAAGACTTTGTCTGTTCATTTTCAGAAGCTGTGAACTGATTCCATCCCATCCCGGGGCGGAATCAGAGCGAAGACCCATTATGATATTTTCAACCTCGGCGCAATCCGGAGAATGAATAACAATAGAGTTCACCTGTGAATCATCCCTGACATAAGACTCGTGTAATGTCCCTGAAATTGTATGCTTAGCTGCAAGCTCCTTGCCAATATAAGCAAAATAATTGTTGACTTCATTTAATGAAGACTTGCAGTCTAGGTTGGACATAGACAATAACTCCAAAGATGGAGGTCTAGATATTTGTTTATTAATAATGGTGTTTATAACGTTCCAGGTCTTTTTAGGGTTATTTTTGGCTTTCACTAATTCAATTTTTTCGTGATTGTTTTTTAGTCTATGTAGAAGCTTATTACAAAAGTTGCGATAACGCAAATAAGTTAATTTTATAGTATAATTGTCCGGTGTCATTTTGTGTTTTCTGTGCATGTTGTCTCTATTCCTAATGCATCTCAGTAGCCCTGGGGTGATCCACGGCTTGATTATTCTCAGCCTAGAAGGAATGCGACAAGTAATGGTATTGTTCTGTATTATAGATACCACAGTATCTATAATTCAGTAGCCCAATTAGGATTGCTAGTAGACAAGATGGCACTGAAATCTGTTTCTGCAATTTCAGAAGCAACCTTAAGCAGATCTACTTTCGTGACGACTTTAGTCGTTTGTCGGTTTGGTGAATTTTTTAAACAAACGAGAACTGGGACATGATCAGTAATGTGACTGTCCAGTATAAAAGATACTACCAATTTCACCACTTTAATCATCACATGATCCAAGCAATTTTTTTCTCTGGTAGGGAGAGTATAAGCCGGTAAGAGCCCGTGTGATGCAGTGAAATTCATATATTCGTTATAATTTGGATCATTGTTAGTTGGACTAATGTTAATGTTCATATCTCCTACCAAAATAATATTTTTATGGGAGGATACCGAGGCTAGTACAGTATTGAGACTATTTAAGAAGTTATCTATTTTACGAAACCATGGCGGCCTGTACACAGCAATGATTACTATATCAGTAAGTTTGCAGATTAGGCAGTTTGCATCAACAAACTCCGGCTCCATTATACTGTGTTGTAAATCTGTAAGAGCATAGATAACTAGACCATCATTTTTATTTAGGCTATTTGTAGACGAATATGCCGAGTATCCCTGATGAATCGGAATATTAGTATTTTTGTTCAGCCAACATTCAGAAAAAATTATCACGTCACACCTTATTTTTATAGAAGATAATATACAAGGACGCTATCGAAGTTCTTACCAATGCTCCGTATATTTAGATGCAGTACATTCGTTGTTTTATTGGGGTTTCCCAACAACTGAAGGCATCTATCAGGGGGGCAAGTAAAGGATTCGTGGGACCCAAATGTATCCAAGCTATTTATGATTTCATTTACATTATTCATTTTTATTTAATTGTAATGTGCACTTAATAATTTCACATTTAGTCTTATTTTCAACCATTAAGGCATTGAAGAGCTGGTAATTACTAATCCATAATATAGCCAAAAATAAACAATATGTTCGAAATTGCCTTCTCATAGCATACCGTGTCAGAAAATGGAATTTATTTACTAAGAGTAACGAACTTTTTGACTTGTGAGTGTGTTGTGACTGTTGTGAGTACGTGAGTAAGTTGTGTACTTGAGTGATGTTTTGTAATTTTGTATTATGTATTTGGTTATTGTAAGTGTATGAATGTGACTCATTATAGTAGTTACAAAAAGTTAAAAAGTAAGAATATGAAAGAGGATTATGCCTACATAATATAGAAGCAAATATTACTCGAACAGAGAAGAAATTACTTATCATGCAGTATGTTTTGAAAGCTGGATTCAGAGAGAATAAGGACCGGTTTGTCCCCTTCCTTCTTGCGAATAAAAATTTTTCCATTTGCCGTCCAGCAGTATTGGCATCCATACTGCTGGACTGCTGGACATTAATAAGCAGAAGCATACCTAAGCGTTAATAGGGAACACATGAGTTTAGAAATGGCAATCTGAAATGCCCAGAATTCGGCTACGTGTTGGGCGCCATCACTAGCGTTCATAAGTTCCTGTAACGTGTAGCTGACAGAACACGCAGGACATGATATTAAGTGTCCCATCGTTTGTGGAACGGCACCTATTACACTCCAAGATGGAGTCGTCTATGAACCGCCACCTTAACAGGTTTTCCTTGATCCGGCCAACCGGGTCCGGAGTGTGTTTAAAGAATTCCAGGTTACCCAAGGCAACTCATGGTTACAATACATCTTATCTAATAAACATAAAATAATATAAAATTACAAGACGAACAATATTGCGATTTTGCCCACGTACTTAAGACTAAGTCATAAACAATATAAATTGAAATACAAATGACATGATGGAAAGATAAGAAAGGTGCAGTTCCAAAATATACTAACATAATAAATTATAACATAGCGTTTTTCGGGACTTCAGTAGTTATTTTGGTTTAATATAAAGATTAGTCTCTGTTCAATAACTATTCCTGCCCCAAAATGACATCAAACAGACCCTTTTCAAATGTCCTCCTTGAAATACAGCAGGTTGCATTATTGATGGACACTCGACCGCGTGTCCATCAATAATGCAACCGGCTGTATAATAATGCAGTCCTTGGTTAGCCGGTTGCAATTTGAGCTCACGCGTTGGTATTTACTTGTCGTAGACAGCGCGTAATTGAAAAGTTACTTTGATGTAACGTGCGTCAGTTGTGGAGTACAGTAGAGTATCTGTTTGTTTAAATTTTATTTTAATTTAATTTTCTAATTGGATGGAAATTCGAGCATTTCAGTGATATGTGTTTCTATATAATAGGTATGATGTCGGGATTTTGGGGTGGGTGGGTTGGAGGTAGGGTGGTGGGCCAGAGGTTTAGGAAGATGACATTGCTGTATTTTAAAGTCAATTTTGTCTTAAAATGAAAATGTGTGACCCTGGATCTTAAATTTTTCTAATTCTTTAGTTTATCCTTTTATATAAGACATAAATAAATAATAGTAACAACAGCATGTAGGTAACGTTTGTTTTAGAGAAATGGAATTCCATTGTATTTGTAGCATTCTTCAATAGATACGAGGATTCAAGAGTCCATATAGAAAATTGAATAATTGCAGAATGTATTCCATTAAACAACGTTGATAACAATGTAGGTATGTAAGTTAATTAAGAAATTGATTTGGGAGACAACACGTAGCATTATGCTCAATATATATATTTTTTTACTATCTTTATCTAGGGAGGCAAACTGTTTCTCCTTAATACAGGTTGCACAGCTACCTAGCTACCAGGTAGGGGAGAACAGTAGTTCACCCCTACATATATTTGTTAGTTCTACGCTTACTTAATATCTTTTACATGTACATACCACAAATACCCTTTATGTGCAATAAACATTTTTTTATTTATTATTATTATTATATTGTTCTAAGATAAAAGTCAATTGCTCGATGGTAGCGGAAACATACTTACAAGGTAAGGACTCAATCTAATCAAAGTATGACTATTACTTAAAATTGCTAAAGGATGTATTACAAACAGTACGGCAATCTTTTAAAAAAAAACAGATAATTTGTGTTACTACTTTAACTCGGATAATGAAATTCAAATTGATTCTCTTTTAGTTCGCTGAACTGTTTACTATTAGTATATCCACATTTCCAACTAACTAATTACCGTTGTGTTTCAATAGGTATCTACGGCTTTTAATTCAAAAGCAATAGTTGAGCATGAAAATTAAATTAAATATTTTGTTTATTTATAACAACGAGGCCCTATTGTTAGTAACGTTGTTCTTAAAAACTATTGTTAGTAAACAAACACAGAAACAAAAACAAAAAAAAAATTGTAAAGGTAGCTGATGGGTCTTCTGACCAGCACCTCCACAGCTTGCGACAACCAAGGTGCAAAGATAGATCATGTTATTCAAGATCATTTTAATAGTGAATTCATGCATAATTATCATTAAAATAAATCAATAATTTAACCTAAAACTTAGTCTGTCACCACGAAAGGCCTTTTCATTTCATAAAAGTGAACAAAGTCTGTCACTTAGATACTATGTTTATGTCTTAATAACTTCGCATTAATAGTAAAACAACATTGGAACCCTTACAAAACCCTTTTCATTTATATTTTATGGGAAACAGCACCCTAATTGCGTAACATACGATCAATCGGAATCTGAATCATTTTGAAGCAAATTGCTAATCCACTGCTTCATAAATTCGAAAAGTTTGTCTACTCAACACGTAAATAACGTAATGAATGTTGTTGAACTGTCAAAATGAAACCGATTCCGATTGATCGTGTGTTACGCAATTAGGGTGCAGACTAGCACTTATAGCGAGTCATCAGTAGAAAGCGATACTTTACGTCACTTAAAATGCAATATTTAAGAGAGGAGATAAACTATTAGCTAATGTCACCAATTCTTTACTGCCATATCGATTGTCACTTTTATGCATTTGTTAAGTCATTTTATTACAATAATTTTATTTCTGTGAAGTGAACGACGGGATAATTGCGTACCACACTAGCAGTAGTAATGGTTTTCATTTTGAAAGTTCAACAACATTTATTGTATTATTTACGTTGTTGAACAGACACATTTTTCGAACATGGAGCAATAGATTAGCAATATGCTTTAAAATGATTCAAATTGCCAGTAATAGTGTATTACGCAATTAGGATGCTGTTTCCACCACCACTAGCGTGAAACAGTGAGCTAGTAATACATAGGGTAAGTTAAGTTGGCTAAGTTTATTTTATTGTTACTAACACTGTGAGTCTCATATCACTCTCAATAAAGAATTTATTATTATTATTCTAGTTACTATAAAGGTTGTCTGCAAAAGTCGATCTTATGTAGTGCAGGCTACCAGATAAATAATTCTGGTTACATTCGAACTTCCAAGCGAATTTAAAAGAGCTTTCAAATTATTTCTCTTGTTTTTTTTCTTTCGAAAAACAGTGACAGAATAGACGTTATAATTATAACGTTGTGTCATGGTCTGGCCCCCGCACTAAGTATAGTACCAGTATCTACTGTGATGACAGATCATCATAGTGGCCACTATGTCATGTCAGATGTGAAGGTTTTATAAAATCGAGGGACAATACCCCCCGACTTCTTCAAAAATTACCGTAAGTTATTATAATCTTTAAGGGCAAGCGAAAGCTATATACACTAGCACTTATACCGATAGTCTACCGAAATTAGTACAGTGTACTTCGTCACTCTTATACTCCGCTTGGAACGAAACCATAGCGACTTCTAATTCGATTCCAACGCCATCTATCGAATCAGAGCTCAAACTTATTTTTGGGTGAATGTGTCATATTTTACAGTGAAAAAAATAGACAGGACTGGGAAATACTAGATTAATATTTCCTCATATCACACATAATTATTATTGTTTCATTTATTCCTGTTTTGAGCGAGAATCTGACTCAGCGACCGACACAAATATACAAATTGGAACCAATTAATTTTCGCTTTTTTGTGCTGCTATTTAATTAAAGTGACTAATATTTTAATAATGAATATAACGTATACAGTACCCTTTTAATACTTTTTGTAAAGATTTTTCCATCTAAACAATAATATCGTATTCAACTAATATTTATAGTTTACTGGTCTTCAATTGTTTACTGCAAGAGTCGGATACTGACCGCCGATGCGGACGGACGTGTCTTGTCGATTGTCTCAGTTGATGCCATGTGCTCAGCAGATGTAACGGTCAACGTTGAGTTTGAGTGTCGCAGTTAAAATTCGAACGGTGTTTCGTGTGTTGTTCTGTGGTGCAAATTAGAACACTCTAAAACGGTGGTGAGGTGGCATACGTGCGTTACTGATCTCCAGCCTGAAGCTTAGGCCTTTCGGCTTTCCGGCCGAGCATCTTGGTGACGTCGAGCGAGCCTGAGGGCCCTCTGCAAATCTGGTGAGATCTTTCCGTTTATTTCAGGGATCTTCATTGGAAGCTGATTCGATTGTGTTTTAATTTGTTAATTAGGACTTTTGAAGCCACGCGCAAATTCAACATCATTTTAAACCATCGCTTAGTTTTAGGAATAAGTTCTCATATTACATATAGGAGTGAACGACAAAATAATACGCTTTATCATTCTAGCCTAGTATACGGTACGATACCACTATAGGTTTACTGTGCTAAATTATCAAAACTATCTAAAATAAGTCAACAACTTCCTAAGTTGTAAATCAAGTTTGCACAAAAAATTAAAAAAGCACTACCCCGAACCCTTATGCCTACATAACAGGGTATAGTTCCAAGAATTAACAAAGTGCGAAGCTCATAAATTTCAGACAGTAAGGTCTCTCTATTGTTTTCTAAGCACAAAGCCGCACGTGTGACGAAAAGTTCTACCAAAACATTAAAAACAATGGCCAAAATTGTGCAAATGGTAAAGGATGGGAACTGTTTGTTTAGGGCCCTAGCCCATCAAATAAATAATATAATGGGTTTAACTTTCGACCACATGTCTGTCCGTCACGATTTAGCTTCATATGTATTGGAGCACCGATACGACGACAGAATTCTCCTAGCGCTTCTAAATAATACACAAGAGTTCCTTCCTAACAGCGGTCTCTCCCAGGAGCAAAGGATAACAAATTACATAACCATGCAGTTTAACCAGGCGTTCTGGGGCGGAGAGGATATCCTAATCGCCGCGTCTGAGTTCTATCTAGTTAATGTGCATGTGCACACGGATACAAGAAACACACTGGTGTATTCACCTGCAGGTGAACCAGTACCTGGCAACATACACGTCCTCTACAAGGACCAGCACTATGATAGTTGGGTCATGACCGACGACAAACATCATAAAGATCTAATGCAAGAACCAACCAATGCTAAAACATCACAACAGACTAAGCCTTTAATTAACGGACAATCCTTGAAACCCCAGTCTCAAACTAACAATACCCAATTGACTAGCTCATCAACACATTATGAACAACAAGTATCATTACATACATCGTCATCAGATGTAGTCGCAGATGACAATGGGTTCACAATACTAAGAAACCAGCCGTCTACCGCAAGAAAATACACGTGCCCAGACTTTCGTATTGCAACCTGGAACGTCCGTGGGGCCTCAAAGCCGGCAAAAAAAGAGAGAATAGACGCCGAACTTTCACTTAGAGGCATCCATGTAGCCTGCATACAAGAAACAGGGATGAACTCAGGAGCATACAACTCCGCACACTACGAATGGCACCTCTATGGAACCACAGGCAAGACACACCGGGGACTGGCGATTTTAATCAGAAAAGATGCCCAAATCGAATTAGTTAACAAGAAAAAGGACACAGACGCAATGTCAGCTACTCTTAAAGTCGACAGGGGAAATGACAAGCCTGCTCCTCTGTATATAATCAACTCTCACATCAACAGTCGTACATCCATAGCAAACAGATCTTTCACAGGCTTATTAAACTTGATCAGACAAAAACCAAGGAAATGTACGTTAATAATTCTTGGCGACTTTAACGCACATATTGGTCGCCATGATACACAAAACTACCAACGCAAAGGGCTGATTCAACAAAACCTTCTCCATGACTTCTCCAACTGCAACGGGGAACTATTAATGGATATAGCCAACAGGGAAAAACTGCAAATAGAAACGACAAAAGCGAGGGCATCATGCAGGCTAACATGGTCAAAGGGCACTCAAAAGTCCCAATTGGACCACATTATTACGCCACACGCTACAGAAAAACTCTTCGAATTTATTAAAGGTGAATGGGCTGCCAGGAGCATATCCGACCATAAAATAATTTGGGGTTTGCTAAGGACAACCCGAATTTCAAACAAAAAAGAAAACAAAAAGCACAATAATACACAAAGGAAACAGCTACCCGCGAAGGAGGTAACAATAGTGGCTCAGGATTTCAACTATAAACAATGCTACTACGCCGCCCTCAATAGCAAGTTTGTAATGGCCCGAGCGGTGGCGTTGTCGATAGGTGTGTGGGAGACACTTGATTGAGACACGATTTAAAACAACTGAACTTTTACTGTAGTCAAACGAGGTATACTCTTACAAGATAATATTAATTTACAGGAATTGATATAAGGAACTCACATATTGAACTGAACTAACTGAACTGTTGAACTGTTGAACTGTTGAACTAACTTAGGAAAGAGCGGTGGTAACTATTTATACATGAATCGTTAATGGAAGGGGTAGATAAGTACCACGACCCTTGTTCCTTCATTAATCATATAACAACAATAATTAACTAATGCTATTCTAAACATCATAAGTCTTATGAGGACAAAGTCAATCGATTACTTAATGATAGCAATATTCTAATGACAGTGAGAAAGGTAAACAATATCAATGTCCATTACACCTCCCCTCTTAAAATGGAAATAATTTGAAAAATTATTGACATCAAAATTTATAATTGCTTATTTAGTTTTTATTTGAGCAATTCTTGATTAACGTCTCAAAGGAGTGTGTTCTTGAGATTGGCTTGGAATTTGTTCTTGAATTTCTTCCATCTCAATGTCATTGTTACTATTATTGGTTTTTCTGTTTAAATTAAAAGTAATGCAATTAGTTATTCTTCCACAACAATTTCTAGAATCTTCTAGTGCTAACAATCTAGTTTGTGGTGAACAAAAGAATTTTCTTTTTAACAAATATTTTCCTATCCTATAAAGTATATAAAAAGCTATGAACTTAACTATAGATAAAAATATGAATACAAAGTAAGTATTATTCTTAACTCTATGGAATATATCATCATTATTAATTTCATCCAATAAATCGTTTATTTTGTCAATCTTGTGACTAGCTATATTCAAGTCATTGAGATTCATACTAAATTTATTGAATGGAATAAAATCTAACTTATCCTCTACGGTATTGTTTTTCAATTTATTACAACAATTGTCATTAACAATATCGAAATCTGGAAGTACAGATAAATGGTTTGACATCATATCTTGATTTGATGAATGTAACATAATATTAGGAGAATATAATTTACAATTCTTTTGTAATTTTAGAATACCTGTAGATTTTAATTCTAGATCGTGAGGTTCTTCATTTTTACAAGAAATAGTTGAAATAACTTTACTAGGTATTACAAACAACCAAGTATTTTCATTTTCTAATCTATACCATTGTTCTGATTTAATTAAACCAATCCTTGTATCACAAGATGAAGGAATTTGATTTTTTGTACCTAAGAATAATGCTAATTCACAATTATCTTTAGCATATACTGAATATAAAGGATTTTCAAATTCACAAATACGATTATTATTTTTAGACAATTCCTTACAACTATTAATATTTTCTACAGTGGTATAATGAATTTTATTTTCAGAGATCAGAAGGTATTTCTCTGTAGGTAATATAAAGACATAGGTATTATTTTTATTTAGAATTGGTACAGGAACTAAATTATATACATCATAAGTTTGTTGAATAATCAAAGGAGTCTTAATTATAAACACAATTTTTTCATTCATGTAATAAGAAATAATGCTAACTAACGATAGCAATTCTGATGCATTATCCATATTTAAATCCAAAGGATATTGTGTATGAGTCGGAACATGTGATACAGTTTTCTTTAATTCGTAAGTATATTGTTCAGGAGTAATTATAATTGGATGTAGGTTATTATTTTTAGCGAATAATATGGCATCAATCACCATAGAAATTTCATTATTTATTTCGCTGATTTTAAACGGTTTACATGTACTTTGACTTTCTTCCTTTTTATTAATACTGTTACGTTTACTGGTGAATTTATTTCTATAATTTCATATGGACCGGTAAACTGTGGAGAAAGTTTCTTTGATCTTCCTGGTTTACTATTTTCATTTGTAATATACACCTTATCTCCTAATTTGTAATTTTCCGTTTTACATTTTTTATCGTAATATTCTTTATTTTTATTTTTTGAATCGATTAAATTATCTCTCGCTAATTCTCTAGATTTTCTTAATTTTAATGTTAAATCATCAATATAATCATCATAAGAATATTTAAATTCTGGTTGCGCGGTTATAGATGAAGGTAAGCTTGGCTTATTTCCAAATAGTAATTCATGTGGTGAAAATTTGGTTGATGTATGGATAGCAGTATTATAAGAAAACATCGCGAAATCTATCCATTTATCCCAATCGTTTTGATCTTCTTTAATAAAATGTCTTAAATATTCTGCTAGAGTAGCATGACTACGTTCTAGACTACCGTTTGTCTGCGGGTGATATGCAGTGGTAGTCAATTGTTTGATTTTAAACAATTTCGAAACTTCTTTTAAAAGTTTCGACGTAAAGTCGGCACCTTGATCTGTTAGAATACTTTTGGGAATACCAAATTTACATACAAATTCTCTAACAAAAACATCTGCTATTGTTTCTGCACTATGTTCGGGTAAAGCGTAAGCCTGAGAATACTTAGTTAAGTCGTCTTGAAGAGTCAAAATATATTTATTTTCATTGAGAGTCAATGGAAGAGGTCCTACAATATCTAAACTAACTCTTTCAAATGCTTCGCTTGCCGTTGACGTTATAATCATAGGTTCTCTATGTTTTTTCCGTACGAGTTTGTTTTGTTGGCATGACTCACACTGTGATATAAAATCTTTTATTTCTTTTTTCATGTTTTGCCATTTATAAATATTTTTTATTCTTTTGTAAGTCTTGTGGAAACCTGCATGGCCTGCCATAAGACTACTGTGCATCTCTTTTAAGATAACTGGAATTTCATTTGGTGAAGGAATAATTAATGTATTATTATATATATTTATTTTAATTTTTGTTTTCCTGAATATGAATCTTAACATCGTTCTTGACTTTTTACAATTAAATCTGTCATATTTGTCTCCGAGACGAGGTAAGTGTAACTCGCTTTCCTTTTCTTTTATTAAATGTTCCTTGACTATATTTAATAAATTGAAATAAATTTCATAATTGGATTTGTCCCAGTAGTTCTGTTTTGTACAAGCATAGTGAAATGTTGACTCATTTTCATTAAATATGGCAACTTCATTTATTTTAATATTATTAATTTTATTTAAATGATCATACTCATTAACTAAATTTTTTAAGCTTTCATCGTTAATTTGTTTGTCCGCTGATATAGGTATAAAAATATTTTTCTTTATTATACTTAATTCGTCATTAATTTCGCATACATTATTATTTATTATTATAGACTTTTGCACCGTTTCTAAAAATGATTTATAATTTTCACGTATTTCTGACGTTGTAGTCATTAATTCTTTGTTTTCGACAGTTGGAACTATTCTGCTTAATGCGTCTGCATTAGTATTTAATTTGCCTGGTTTATAAATTGGAGTAAATTCATATTCTTCAAGAGATAATCGCCATCTGAAAATTCTAGCGCCATCGTTTTTTGAATTGAATAGGTATGTCAAAGGTTTATGATCTGTGATCATATTAAATTTACGACCATATAAGTATGGACGAAAATGTTTAACACACCATACGATCGCTAAAAGTTCTCTTTCAGTGGTTGAATAATTTTGTTCGGCCTTATTTAACGTCCTACTAGCGTAAGCAATAGGCAAATCTTGCCCAATTGGCCCTTGTGATAGTACTCCTCCTATGGCATAATTACTAGCGTCTGTGGTAAGATTGAAAGGTTGACTAAAATCTGGATATATTAAAATTGGAGATTCACATAGTTTCTTCTTAAGGGTTTCAAATGCATGTTGCTGTAGACTTGTCCAATTAAAAGGAACGTCCTTTTTTAAGAGTTTAGTTAAAGGTTGTGACAAGCTACTGAAATCAGGTATAAACCTTCTGTAGTACCCTGCTAATCCTAAGAATCCTTTTATATCTTTTACATTTTTAGGTATGGGGTAATTTTCGATTGTTGAAATCTTGTTTGGATCTGGTTTAACTCCATCTTCCGTGATAAAATGACCTAAATACATGACTTCGCGTTTTAAAAATTCGCATTTGTCAGGCTGCAATTTTAAATTATTAATGGAAAATCTTTCAAAAACTTCTTTTAACTTTCGATTGTGGTTTTCGAGATTATCAGCATGAATAACGACATCATCTAAATAAACAAAGCAACGATTTCCTTGTAATCCGGTTAAAACACTATTCATCAATCGTTGAAATGTCGCAGGAGCGTTTTTTAAACCAAATGGCATTCTATTATACTCAAAATGTCCTTGAGGGACGGTGAACGCCGTTTTTGGTGAGTCTTTAGGATGTACTTTAATTTGATGGAAGCCTGAGGCTAGATCAAGTGTTGTAAAATATTTTGAATGACCTAATTGATCTAATATTTCCGTTATTTGAGGCAAGGGATAGGAGTCCCCGATGCTGACCTCATTTAACTTCCTATAATCTACAACAACTCGCCATTTCTTTTGACCCGAAGCGTCAATTTTCTTAGGGACCACCCAGATAGGTGAATTCCAAGGACTATTTGATGGTTTTATGATGTCATCTTTTAACATTTTATTAATTTGTTTATCGACTTCCCCCTTTAAGGCTTCTGGATACCTATAGCTTTTTGTATTAATGGGAGCTTCCGTTTTTGTATGTATTTCATGCGTAACCACATCTGTGCAGCTTAATTTATCCCCATCTAAATGAAATATATGATTATATTCTTTACATAATTCAATCAAAGAATCTTTTTCTTCTTTATTTAAATGCTCTGTCCGTAGACAATTTTCAAGTTTCTCAAGTCGATTACTTTCGTAATTTTCATTAATAGCAACTTTTTCTAAGCTATTTTTATCTAAATGTAATATGTTGTTATTTAAAATAACTACATTTATTTCTTCTAAATTTACATTAGGTATAGGGAAGGTCACATCCTCATCAGTTGAGTTTAGTACGGTCGTAATGCCTTCGTTATTATTTACTGTAATAAGACTTGGGCATAAAAGTACTCCCGGAGCTAACTCTGTACGTGGAACAATCCCATGTTTAACTTCTTTATTATTAATTATTTTAATAGGAATAACACATTCTGTTCTTGCCTTGACTGTCAAAGTTAATTCCATGATTTTTTTATTACATTCGACTTGATAATTTATTTTTTCATAATACAAATTGAATTTGTTTTCCGCGAGTTTTAAGGTCTTGGTGCTATAATCGATCATACCTTTATATTTATCTAATATATCACCTCCTATAATACCATTAGCGCTAATAGGGAAATTATCATTTACGATATGGAGTATTAAATTTAAATTTCCTATAAACTCCAATTCGACATAACCTAAAGTCCTTGTAGGTTTATCTACTTTATCGATCCCTTTTAAATCAGCTAAAATATCATAATGAACTTCAGCGTCCTTAGGTACAGCACTTTTCTTTATGAGGCTAATTGTTGCACCAGTGTCTATTAGAAAATCTATATTTCTTGTATCATCTTTTAATATAAATGAAGCAAAATAACATTTATTATTTATCGCGGTTATGAGCCCCTCTACATATTTGTTACCCTTTGGTTGGCTCACGCCATCGGGATCTATTCGTTTTTTTGATTGGATGTAGAGTTTTTATTTGGATAACGGTTATTATTAGGTTTATAATCAGTTTTATTGGGTGAATTTTTATTCCTTAGATGATAGCATTCATCTTTAGTATGACCCTTTTTCTTGCAATAATTGCAAAATTTTGGGTCTTGATTTGGTCTCGAAATTGATCGAACTCTACAATTTACGACTGTATGGCCTGGTTTGTTACATTTGTAGCAATGTTTGGTATTAGAAATGTTTAGATTTTGAAATTTAGATATTTCGTTTTTACTTTTAAGCTGTTGCTCTTCAACTACTGCCATGGAAATAGCATCTTCGAGAGTTTTTGGTTGAAGTGCTTTTAAAATTAGATTTAAATCTTTATTTAATCCGGTAATAAATACACTTAAAGCTTGTGATTTAAGTAATTCAATGCATGCTTGACGGGCTTCTTGTGTTTGATTTGTTGAGTCTAAAGAATTTATCAATTTTACATAGCAATTCTCAACCTTGTTTGCGTAAGCTAAAACGTTTTCGTTATGATTTTGTTTGCAACTGCTTAATTCTAATTGCCATTGACCAATCGTTCGTTTTTCGGTGTATGTATCTAAGAGATAGTTTTTTAAATCATCCCAAATTTGAAATTCGCGGTTCCTTATCATTGACCTAGCGTTATCCGTGATTTTCGTAATTATTATCTGGAGTAATATTTTTTTTAGATTTGGATTAATTAAATTATTAACTGTGTCACAATTATCTAAAAATTCATGGATACGTGCCTTATTGCCATCAAATTTAGTTAGCATTCTTTCAGCCATTTCTAATGATATATAATTATTAGTAGTTGTCGATGTAGATACACCGGGACTTGCGTCTTGAGGCATGGTTAATACACTTGAAAGTGAGTGCACTTTTCACGATTTAACACTTAAGATGACTGGCAGATGATTCCGTACAGGAAATATCCTTTATAACGGTGTTTAATAAGTTATTGGCTCGTACTCACAGTAATAATATTATTTGAAGATATCCCGTTGACATTGTAGTTCACGTGATGAGTAGGAGACTGGGCGGCGTAAGCGGTTGAATCCTGATTTCCGGACCGCTGAGGGTACGTCTCGTCCAATTCCGTAGATCTCGTTCTCGTGGCGATGCTTAGATGCTCAGGACCGTTGTTTGTAGGAGAATCGGAGGTGAAGGACTCCGATGAAGGTCTCGTACAACTGGAGGTATATGACTCCAACGAAGGTCTCGTACAATCGAAGAAATTATCTCAATCTATCCCAATTCTTGACACCAATTTGTAATGGCCCGAGCGGTGGCGTTGTCGATAGGTGTGTGGGAGACACTTGATTGAGACACGATTTAAAACAACTGAACTTTTACTGTAGTCAAACGAGGTATACTCTTACAAGATAATATTAATTTACAGGAATTGATATAAGGAACTCACATATTGAACTGAACTAACTGAACTGTTGAACTGTTGAACTGTTGAACTAACTTAGGAAAGAGCGGTGGTAACTATTTATACATGAATCGTTAATGGAAGGGGTAGATAAGTACCACGACCCTTGTTCCTTCATTAATCATATAACAACAATAATTAACTAATGCTATTCTAAACATCATAAGTCTTATGAGGACAAAGTCAATCGATTACTTAATGATAGCAATATTCTAATGACAGTGAGAAAGGTAAACAATATCAATGTCCATTACAAGTTCACGAAAACAAAATACCAAGATTGCATAACAAAGAAGCTAAAAAATATAGGAATCAACTCAACGGACGAAAACATCGAAATACCCTGGAATACCATAACGGAAGTACTAAAAGCGGCTGCCCAGGAAACTTTAACTCTTCAACCAGCTCTCTCCAGAGATCATCGACTAGCTCTTGCTAACCTACAAAAGGCTAAATTCTTACAAAGCAGGCAACCAGATAATCCAAATAGACATAACCGCGTAAAAGAATGCCAGGCAACACTTCAAAAGGTTAAATATCAAGAGGAACAAAAAGCATGTAGGGCCTGCCTCAGCGGATTGGGAAAAAACCACCCAGCGAAACGCATGCAGATGTTGTACTTTTTTTACAGGAGAAACAAAATGCAAAAAAAACGTCGAAGAGGATCTACACATGTACCGATGACCAAATGGGAGCAAATTTTAAAAAATCCGAGGGCCGTCTTATACCAACAGTTAATATAAAAAATCCGATAACCGAAATACAAGATGGTGGACCAACTACAGAGGACGTAATGGAAATCATCAAGAAAATGCGGAACGGAACAGCTCCTGGGACGGACCAAGTAGTAATCGAGCTCTACAAAGCTATGCCCCTAATATTACAGGAAGCCGTCACCAAACACATGCACAAAGCCTGGATACAGAACGATGCACCGGACACATGGCTGGAGACCGTGCAGGTGCCAATCCCAAAAAATAATAACCCTAAAGATGCGAATGACTATCGCCGCATATCGGTTTGCAATACGGGTTACAGAATCTACGCCTCATACGTCCTTAAAAAACTAGATAATATAATAACGGAATTGGGCAACTACCAAGCGGCCTTTTTAAACAATAGATCTACAGACGACCACATCTTTACACTCAAAAGGGTCTTAGACGAGGAATGGCGTGCAGGTAAAAGAATTTATGTACTCGCCCTCGACATAGAAAAGGCCTTTGACAACGTAGACCTCAATGCACTAAGAGATATCCTACTTCAACGTACCAACAAAACGCTAACTAACAGGATAATCAAGGTATGCTTGAATGAACGAACATGCATCAAATGGTGTGGCCAGCAAAGCAGTTGGATTATTAAAGGAAAGGGGGTCAAACAAGGTTGCCCTCTGTCCCCTCGCCTGTTTACACTTGTCATCGACGAAGTCCTTAGAACCCTCGAGGAGGAAACCCAATTAATAAAACTCGACCAGGATCGTGAAATCTCACTCCCCCTGGTACTATCATTTGCGGACGACCTTATCCTCATTACAGATGACCTAGAGGGGCTAGAAGGTATCCTATACCATATTAAACCTCTTCTAGGTAGTGTAGGCCTCCAAGTAAACGAAACAAAAACAAAAATACTAATTAGGGACCCCATAGCTACACAGAAAGCGACCTACGTGACCCTTAATGGAATAAGGTTACCGACATGTGATGAGATTAAATACTTAGGTACACTTATAACATCTACATTAAGCAGAAAATGCACTATTAAAAAACGTTGCAAACAGGCCATAAGAAACGCCAAATCGTTACTACCATTCATAAAACACGCAAATATGGACTGGAAACTAGCCAGACTTATGTATCGAATGGTGATCGTTCCGTGCATGATACATGGTTTGAAAGTATCGGCATTTACTAAAGCTAACAGATCTAGACTCAGAAAATATGAGCGAGTTATCATGAGAGATTTGATAAACCACTCCAGGAATAAACAGAGACAAAAGAAAATGCATGATATCTTAGACGGAAAAACAGTAACCAAACGCATTAAGAACCACAGGATGTGCTACCTCGCACACGTTTACAGGCGCCGCGTACCACATCTGCTGCATGCAGCAATGGAGTACAAGGCCAAACTCAAGAAGGTCGGTCGACCTATCTACACGTGGAACGACAACCTAAAGCAGGACATGAAGTACTTCGACAAGGGAGTCGATTTCTGGATGGATACGGCTGAAGACAAAAACAAGATCAAGATCGCTGCTAGTGAAATATACAAAAAACCGGAAACTGATAGTAGCGAGAACTCCGACGACGACATCGAAACCAGAAACATCTAACACAACATAACACAGCAGAGCAAGGACATATAAAAGAACTGAGAAAGCAGTGGAACCTCGCCAAAAGATTCACGGGTTAAGCTCGAACTGAAGCACCTGGCCGCGTAGTCTTTAAAAGATGCCCATCCATAGACAAATATCACCCATCTCTCCACTAATCCAAGGCTTACTCTAGGATGCATATCCGGTAGGCTCTTAAATCCTACCCCTTCCTACGGGCACGTCTTCCTTACAAAAACCGCGCCCCCCGGTCTACTTCTTGATATGCAATGGTCGCTGTAGCACCATGAATATGAGGCTACAGGAGCTAGTGCGAATCTTGGGGTTCATTCGATTAATCGAGTCTGGTCAAACCACGCTGGGATCGGTGCAATTCATTCATTCATTTACTGGTCTTCAATTGTTTACTGCAATGAGTTAAAAGTCAAAGTCAAAGTTTTTAATTGTAAAACATAGGTGTAAAAATAGGTGTTTGAAATAGAATAGGTACAGAGATCTCTACATTTTGCCGTTAACAGCGTACAAATATCAAGTAGGTAGGCATATGAAATTACAATTTAGTATTAAAGTTTTTGTTAAAAATTAAATGACAAGCGGATCTCTGCACTTCGAAGTCCAGTTTATATCTCGGCGTTTATTTAAAACTCAAACTCAAATCATTTAATTCAACTAAACCAATTACATGCACTTTTGAATTGTCAAAGGGTCGGTCAGTCAGAAAGATGAAGCTAGTTGAGAGAATTTAGAAACTAAATTCTCAGACATAGAAAATCTCTACGGGCTTGTTGGTTTAAACTTACTGGAAGTTTAACAAGATAACAATATTTTGATTCGTGAAAAGTTTCAGAAAGGCAATCCTTCGATTTGTTTTTTTTTGTATTTACTTAGACTGACTTCCAGAAATTAGAAACGAGTATACAAGAGGAAATCTGAAAGCGGCATCTTCAGTTATGTGTCAGTTAGGAAGTAGTACGGCAATCTTTTAAAAATATAACATAATTTGTGGTGCTACTTAAACACGGACAATGGACATCAAATTGATATCAGAACGAACAGAACCTAAATGGGTTTCGTGTCAGTGGTTGCCCAGTGGTAACGGTCGCAACTTACGTATTGGACGTAGGTTCGAACCCAAGCAGTCAGTTTACTTTGTGTAAATTATTTCAGCACCACTGCTCCCAAAACGGTGGAGAAAATTGTGAGGAAACCGGCATGTCCTAGGGCCAAAAATTCAAAGACATGTGACAATTGCCAACGCGCACTGGGCCCGCGTGGTAGATTACGGCCCACTCCCTCTTGAAGAGATGAGGCCTGTGTCCCAGCACTGGGAGCGGCTGATTATATCTGAGATTATTATGTGAAGTTTCAAGTTAGTTTTTAGTAGTTAGAATTAGAATAGTTTTTATAAGGCTGTTTGTGTATGGGAGTTTAAATGTTTGTAAACGCACCCACGATACAGGAGTAATTCTTAGTGTGGGGTAACGTTTACAAAAAAAAATTGCGGTCGTTTTAAAATCCTAATTTATTTTTGTAGATGTTTTACATTATTATGCCTTTGGTATAACGTCGATACATCTTGAAGATAAAAAACGAAGAATACAGCAATGCTGTTACTCTTAAATCACCCTGAAGTTCATCTGTCTTCCACACTTGTACTGTAAACCTGTGCCCACTTTAGTTTAACTGACTCTTCGTGGACAATGTGACACGTGACCTTGCTACTTACCTATGTGATATTTAATGCGAAGGTCCCTGTTGGGAGGTCTGGGATGAATCATGGTGAAGTGAATGTCATTACGTCTTTTGATGTACGACCGGTGACACGAGACAAGTCTGCACCCTTCCTAACAGTTTACCTACTTGGTGATGTGGATACTTATTGCGGGTGACCGACTGTACCAGTGTTGGTCAAGTTTCTATGTCTCACAATCGAAAATATATGTATTTCATCTAAACCATGTCCATAGTATTATGAATTCGAAAGTATGTCTAAGTATTATAAATTCAAACTGTCTGTATGTAAGCTTGAACGGATATTGATCAAACGCATGGAGATGGCATCCTGGGGAAGGAAATTAGCTACGTGTTAACCTGGATGCACGTTCCCGTGGGATAATTTCCGAAATCTATCAGAAGTTAGTAATAAGATTCTAAAGAGAAAAGATTCGATTTTTTGTATGTTTGTTTGTTACGCTTTCACGCTAAATAGGATTAGGATGAAATTTGGCACCTGTCTTTAGATTAGGACAAAGAATGCTTTTTATTACGATATTCCCACATGATCGAGACTTATGCAGGTGAAACCGTGGGGCGCAGCACTATAAGCAACTGTTTCTAATGCTGTTACGACATGAAAGTAATCATGAATTATCACCAGCCTGTCTTCTTTAGCTTATATCTCCCCAGAAATTCGCAGAACCATAACAAGGCGCATAGAAGGAGCGAAACTAGACAGTGACTTACGCCAGCTAGTGCACAATTGCAGCGCAGATTCACGAAAGTTTTCTTGTGTGCGTAAGTCTAACAATAACACCACCTTGGAAAGATATGATCTCCCGCGAGAGAAACTCATACTTCCAGATTATTTCATCGAGCCATCAGAGACCCTTTCACCTGGACACATGTTGCCATGGGCGACTTCGAAAACTTTTAAGACTCCGCACTTAGGTCGGCCGCTGCAAGCCAATGTCCACAGTTAGGAGTTCTCAGATGGTTCTGGAGATGCGACGTCTCCCCGCAGACCAGCTTTCTTCCTACCTTTCATCTTCTGCCGCTTGCCCTGTCACCTGTACACCTGAGAAGCAAATGTCTGCCGTGAATGGTGTTGGCGTTGCTGAGTTCTGGGCCAAACAGGAAATTCAACTTAATAAGGTCACACATATAGGATGCATCCAGACAGATGGGCCAGGATTAGCAGCAGCAGCAGGGCAGCAGGTGGGCAGTGGGTGCCTGAAGACGGGCGTCGTCGTCAGCGAGGCAGGCCTGAGAAACGCTTGCCACACGATTTGGACTCGTTACTAACCGACTGGAAGGAGAAGGCACAGCATAAAGACAACTGGTAAAATATAGGGTTGACCCTTTTCCACTTGTCTCGTTTTTCAGGTAATCTAACCTGGGTTGGCCAAGCAGAGGGACCACATAGGTTAACTTAAACATAAAATTGCATCACATGCTTAGAAATAGAAGAAGATCAGCCTACAGGAGTACACTGCTGAGCGCAGGCCTCTCTATCTCCAAGCCATTAAAATCGATTCTACTTGAAAATGTAATCGAAAAAAAAAGCATTTGCTTCTAGGTATTTTTGAGTAGTAAAATATCTACTCATTAGCTGTAGGTTATTATTTATAAATGTAATATTTATAAAACAAACAAAATTTTAAGGGACTATGAAGGATTTTTTGAAATAATATGTCAGTGATAAGCAATGGGCTCAAGAACTTCTCAGAAAAGTAGAAAAGAATAAAAACAAAGGATTTTTTCCTAAGATTCAGGGAAAATGCAGGAAGAAAATAATATTTGGCTAAGGCGGAAAAAGTAGTAAATAGTTTTTAAAGAAAACTTAAATAGTGAGCACTTTAAAAAACCTACCAACTGCGGAAAGAGGGATAAGATAACTCAAAATAGATAATATATTTTGTCTTTATTCATTTAATAATCATAAATACAATATTATTAAAACTATACACTACTAATAACCAAAATATTTGTCACTATTATTTGAATAACAATATTATAATTCGATAGTTCTTTCTATTAAAATAGATCTTGTCTAGATATTAATATTACGAAGATGTTGACATTAAGATAATGTTATATTTTATTTTATTATATTATTTAGATGACCGAACATGTTTTTAAAGTAAATGTTTAATTTGGGGCCCAGGATACAGGCTTGCCTGGTTTGGGGCCAATGTAAAATCTCTGTAATCTTTTTGGCAATTAAGTTTTTTTTATATTTATTTATTTGCAAATGTATGTATATATATTGTTTGGCCATTTGGCAGTAGAATATCATAGACACATATTAAGTTATCATGTAAATACTTTATTTTAACTATGCAGCATGTATGTACTATCGCGGCCTTTTCCGCCTGCTCACTTAAAAATTTTTTCGCCTAAATCCTGCGGCGGCGCTAAACCACGCCCCCTAAAAGTTTTGGCCTATTAGGAAAGCGATAACGCAATTAGTTGCAACCTGCACTGCGCAGCTTAGTGACGTATCACGTGTACTCCTTTTTTTAATTTTACGGACGAACTATTTGACATGGGCGCGCTTACCGGAATTTTGAATATTGACCATTGAGCTGTTTACTTGAGTAAATTATTTTAATTATTGTCATGGTAAATTGTGTGGTTTTAAAATACCTTAATTTATAAATAAAACTTTATTAACGATGCACAGTGCAAAGTTTATCATGCAAATGTTATCTTGTGTGTAATTGAATACTTTCTAGTTTGTTTTACATCAATAAAAGTATTTGATAAATAAATAATAATATAATATATTTATTCCAAAAATTATAAGGCATAAAAATTTGTACAGTTTTGCTTAAATTTAACAAACAAAAAAAAAACAAATAAAAAAAAAACAAAAAATAATAATATATTTTTTTTTGTTGTTTTTTTTTTATTTTTGATTTTTTAAATTTTTTTTTAAATTTTTTTTTTGCATTTTTTTTGTGTTTTAGTATAATAATTAAACGAGAAACATGCAGAAAAAATATTCAGAGTTTTTAAACTTGAATGAATGACAGATTTATTTGCAAGAATATAGGTAGCTAACATAAGTTCTTAAGATCTATAGGTTTCACTATATTCGGCATTTCTGCCGTGCAAATATTTAGATTTTACATTTTGGTTATACTTATCACTATATACTTGGTAAAGCAATTACTTATACCTTTATGAGAGTGGTATGTATTACGGCTTTGTTGTGACGGGCGAATTCGGAATACTTTCTCGCTCACACACGCACTATTTGTTTCAATGTTATTGATTATATTTATTTGCAGTGAAATTTACTATTTGAAATTCATAATTTATATTTTTAGCCGTTATAAATTAATGAATGTGCATAATTCAAACACAATGCGAATTTTTATATGAATAAATAAATAAAAATAGTTGGTTTTAAGTAAAAAAAATGCATGCCATTGTTGTTGTTGGTTAATAATAACCTACTTTAAATTCCGTGCAAATAAGTAGGTAGTGACTAATTATTAAATAATTCATTTCTAGAAATTTTACAATAAGCCTAAGCCGAACAAAAGAGTCATAAAATTCAATAACCGCAGTGGGCAAAAGTCGGTGGCATCCTTTGATACTTTTGATATACTTAGCGGGTTTCGGTAATTACATAGAGGTCTTTCTCTCATCATTTATAAGATAAGAAGCATCTCTTTGTTTGACATTACAATGATGCCCCAGTGCAACTGATAACAAGTCATTTTATGTATCAGTAACATGTGTGTCAGCAACATGTCAGACGAGAGTTTAAATTAATTTATATACAGACTGTGATTTGTGATATAATAATAATAATAACGTTTATTTATAAAAAATGGTGCAGATTTACAACTGAATGATGAATTGATGACTGAATAAAAATAAATGCAAACCATACAAGCACTTTTCTTACCATCAGTACTTTTACGCCTTCTAGCTTATACATGGAGGTAGATATATACGGACCGAGAAAGTTGGGACTAGGGTTCAGTATGGATGAAACCTGAAAACTGATTTGTTTATTAGACTATTCCTTGTAGAGAAACACTGTCCAGCTGTGGATCAGACGCCATGAAGAAGAGGGTGTCTTAGAGGATAGGCCGCGGGCACCACGTCCATATCTGATAACCTCCAACGTATGGTAGTCACTATTTCACAAGCGCTATATTCTCAGATGAGAAATGTTTTACGTCGAGCCAACATGGTCGTCGACACTTGTGGCGCGTGATGAATACACGCTACGAACCTATAAATAGACATGTGCAAAACAGTGCACCACGAAGTGATGTGATATGTCATTATTACATTTCGTAATATTACATTACACCATCACGCGTGATGATAGGATGTTGCGCCATGCGATAGCACACCATCGCGCGTTAATGTAATGCAATGTTCTAGTGTAATAGGACATAGTGTCAAGGAAATATAAACCCTCTTATAATAAAAATAGAGTTTAAAATAACATAATAAGTCACCTGACCGGGCGAAATACGAAATCGCACGCGCCTAGTTCCGGACTTCCGATATAAACCGAACATTGCCGATGCGATGCGTTCGGGAGGGCTCGGTTCGAGCGAGTCTGCGAGTCATGTCGCGAGCCACTGCGCTGCTACCGCGCGCGTAATGTTTAGTGTGATGGTGTGATGCTTATTTTTGTCGAGTAATGTGTGATGTGATGTTACAGTACGCGCTCGGGTGATATTACGCGTGATGCATCACTCGCATTACTTACACATGTCTACCTAGAAACGTGATTCCTAATCATGATTCTAGAAGGATATGCGCTAATATGTGGGGCTGGATGAGTGCTGATGGTCCCGGAGAGCTTGTCCATTTCCCAGGGCGAGTAAATGGCGAAAGTTACCGCGAACTATTACAAAACGTAATGGTGCCTACTGTGCTCACAGTTTATCCGAGAGCAGAGCTCCCGGAATTTATTTTTACATAGGACATTGTTTTTCTCGTTAAGTTTATGAAATGAAGGCTAGGCCACACCAACTTCCTAGTTCTAAATTTAAAAAACCCGCGTTCTAACGCGTTCAATGATATGTTCTGAAGGGCATGTCTTGAATTTTTTTATTACCATACAAACATACTGAACTGAAAATTGCAAAAAGCCTAAGAAAATTTGAATATTGTTAATTGTGTGTTTTACCTACTTACTATGTCGAATATTTTATGAATATCTTTGTTCAGTTCAGTTAATAAATAAATAAAACTGATAAAACTTCAAAATTTTATTTTATTTTTTAATTAATGCCTAACCGACAATAGGATTTATCAAATCAAATTTCTAATTAGAAAAATAAAGACAAAATGTATTATTTATCTCAACGAATTTTCCCAGATCTATCTATACTAATATTATAAAGAGGAAAACTTTGTTTGTTTATTTGTAATGAATAGGCTCAAAAGCTACTAAACCGATTTAAACAATTCTTTCACCATTCGAAAGCTACATTATCCACGAGTAACATAGGCAACATTTTATTTTGGAAAAAAATAGGGTTCCGTAAGATATTGGGGTTTTTCGGACACAAGGTGTAAAAAATCAACCAGAAAAGTTACTTATTTTGCGTACGCTGCCTAAACTATAAAAGATAGAACCATAAAATGTTCAAATTAATTGTAGATCTTATAAATATCTACAAAAAAGTCCGCGACACACTATACCTATCTATGTCGAGTGAGGCACAACAACCATTTTTTAATTTAAAAATCTTGAATTTTTTTGGACTACATTTAAACGCATTTATTTTACTCATGCTATTAATCCTTATCAAAATAAATTATTTCATCAGTAAGTACCGTTTATGTAGATAATATTTGGTCTTTGAATGATTAAAATTGGACGTTTGGTTTTGAAGTTATGGCGAAATTAAAATATTACGATTTCTGCTGCACGGCCCGTTGCGAAGTGGGCGTCAAGGCCGTGCACGTGCAGGAATAAGTTTACAAAATCAAAAATCAAGTCATAATATAACTATTTACATCACATCCATGATCTGTAGTGTTATAAAGTTTTCATAATTTTCGCAAAGTTTAAAAAAATCATCTTCTTACTTCTATTTATTTAAAAAAAAAATATTATGTATCTTTATGGGTTATTTTGATTTCCTTTTTCGCAAAGTTTAAAAAATTCATCGTTACTTCAATTTATTTAAAAAAAAAAATATTTTGTATCTTTATGGGTTATTTTGATTTCCTTTTGAGATACGCAATCCTGTCACAAATCCGAAATATACGCGGACGAAGTCGCGGGCAGAAGTTAGTCCATAATATAATAAATAGGTAATAGCAGTAGTTTAAAAATAAAAATAAATCTCGAACGGCGCGTGCGTCACCGCGTCGAGCGACAGTGCAGTCGGCCCGTCTTATCTTTCATTCGTCTATTCAAGGTCAACGGGGCGGGGCTAGAGAGCGCTTCTATTTTTTGAGTGCAAGCAAAAATGAACTTAGTGGTGATAAGGCGGAAGTGTCCATGATAGTACCTATATGGCGTGAAATGATACCAGCGCACACAAAAAACAATAAAGGTATCAATCAATGGGAAAAAGCGTAAGTATTTCAAAATGCAGTGGTTTTCTTAAGAGTGAGTTGTATGGAGCATGACGATTATCATCTCGAGGGACTCCCAATCTGTAACGATACAATGAGAAAAGTTTTACTTAATGCTTAAAAATATAAAAATAAAATGACCCACTCCTGGACAAAGGCATCTTTCGCGATCCCGCACTTTTTTAGGCTTTTTGACTCCTTACTAATCGCTGTGTGTGCTGTAAAGTTAGATAGGAAATAAAGCCAGTGTAAGCAAACAAACATGTAATTTTGTCATTACTTTGCACAGCGACCAGCGTGAAGAGGTAGAGTCTGAAAACCCTTGCCCACGCGCATCAGCTCGAAGTGGTAGGACACCCGAAGTAGTAGGAGTTTTTTTTCTTTCAGTGACTGTTCTTCTATTATGTTAAATACTCCGGGTGTCTACAGACAATTTTCTATTAGAAACACCCAATAATACCACGTTCAGTAGTTGCGCCTGCGACCATTAGACCAATCAAGTAGGTACGCATGCGCAATGTGATGACATGGTAATGAATACAAATATTTGCATAAATTCTTGCGAATATACCATGACTTCACGTTTCCATTGACTTATGTAACCTGATGCCAAAGAACAGACAACACGTAAGTGAAACCGCGGGCATATCTAGTCTTTTATATGTATGAATGGGACTAAAATTAATAATAATGGCTACAATTATACGCTGCAGCGCCGTTGTTGACCACTAAAATTGTCCTCAAAATCATCACCTTTGATTATAGGTACTTACTAAAAATATACCTTGGTATAAAATAAATATATAAGGAAGTAAGTCTATGGCGGTATCGTTTTGGGTTGAGCCGGCTTCCTTTGATTAGGGGCGGCACGCGCCTTGTAGTAGATTGACTTAAGAAAGCAAAAATATATCAGTACCAATAGCCCAGTGCAAAAATACACAAATATGACGTATATTTTTATTTCGTTACCTTGAAATCTTCTAGAAAGCCCTCCAAGGACCTTCAGAAGAGCTGGTGCTGTCGTCGTTCTCGAACAAAGTGTACTTTTTTATTTTCTCCCTCTGCACGCCGCTCGGGCCCGGTCCTGCATCTTCGTCGGCTGTTTCTTCATAAGACTCATCCGTGGAAAAAGCTGAACTGCATTTTTCTATGGAACATTTGAATTAATTATTGCGATTATATAAATCTGTCTAAATATAAATGAAAACAAATGTTTCTTCGCGAGCAATAGCCAACAAAAAATAAAATAAAACAGCAAAAATAAAAAAAAAATTATTGAAGTATTAGAATAACGCGTAACAACTACACAACACCAAGTAAAAACAGAATCAAGAAGAAGAAAATTATTGTCTGCCTCATTGAGAAATAATGAATTTAGACCTTATTGCAATCATTACTTCCTTTTCATTACGTGTGTTCGGCCGGTGCGAAAGGCTAATTTCGTAATACATTTTATTAGCTTGTTAAGATTGTGCGATAGTGAACTTTATGTGATAGACACCAAGGTGCTTAAACTTTATTGTGTTACCTATAACTAATTTCAAGAAAGATTGATTTGTTCTCAGCAGTCAAACAGTGTTTGAAGTTTTTTAGTCAGCGAAAGGATGGATTAATTTGTGAAATGTGTTTTAGTTTTTGAATACTATGCTATGTATGGTATGGACATTTCCATTTATAACAATAACATCATCACAGAATCTGCAACTTACTTCTTGTTTCAAATACACATTTACACCCCGATTTTCGCGCCGTTTGCTTTCGTGAAAACGTTTGGTTCACCACTTTACCGACAATCGCTTGAGAAAAAGTATATACCGGCTTGCTAGAGCTAGGTAGAGAGAGACAAGGGATGTTAGTCATAAAAAAAAATGAAACTGGAATAGTTTCTTCTTATGACGAGAAAATTAAGGCCATGTGGAAGAGTTCTTTTGAAATACTGATGAATGAGGAGAATGACTGGAGTACAGTGCTTGAGAATAAACCAGTAAATGAAAGGGTAGTGAGAATGATTCATCATCATCATCTGCCTAGCCTTTTCCCAACTATGTTGGGGTCGGCTTCCAGTCTAACCGGATGCAGCTGAACACCAGGATTTTACATGGAGCGACTGCCTATCTGACCTCCACAACCCAGTTACTGGGTAATACGATACCCCTTGGTAAGACTGGTTGTCAGACTTTCGGGCTTCTGACTACCCGTAACGACTGTCAAAGATCTATGAATGACAGCCGGGACCAACGGCTTAACGTGCTTTCCGAGGCACGGAGGGGTCTCGGTATGTAAAGATGGTCACCCATCCACAGACCAACCGCGGCAAGCGTAGCTTAACCTGACCGATCGACCTGTGCGGTTGTGTTAGTGAGAATGGTTATTATGGATGAATTGAGAGTAGCCGTAAATGTAATGAAGAAAGGTGAAGCAATAGGTCCGTACGGAATACCAGTAAAGTGTGGAAGTAATTAAAGGTAGATTGAAGAAAGTGGTTAGTTTTATTCTTCAATAAGTTGTTGCTGGCAAGAATCCATACCTGACGAATAATTTGCCCATGTTTAAAACAAAGGTGATGTACTGGAGTACAGTAACTATAGAAGAAAAAAGCCAATGTCACAATATGAACGCTTGGGAGAATGTTATTGAAAGGCGACTGAGAGAGAGAGTGAAATTTCACAAAAGCAATTCGGTTTTATGCCTGGTTGGGAAATAACGTATGACATCTTCGGTATCCACCAGCTGTGTGTGTGTGTCATAGGTGGGCAAAAAAACATGCACAAGGTGGTTGACTTCGAGTACTCTTAGGCATATATACGACTTAATGCATTTTGAAGTTTTGTGGTGGGTCCTTCAGGAGAAATGTGTGCCAAAGAGGTAGTTGATTCGAGCGCTGTACGGTCAATGCAGTACCCAAGTCTGATCTACAGTGGCTTCGATATGGCTGTCGGCTTGCACCAAGGGTTGGCATTCAGCTCTGGCCTCTTCCTCGGTGATAATGAACTGTCTTACGTCGGGTAATAAATTTTTTGGCCATTTATCAAGGTTCGAAGTTTTCAAAGTTCAAAAATTGAAGTCTAATGACATACCGTCTGAGATTTAACTAAATAATTAGCTAGCCACATCTGGAGAGTAGGGCTGCAAGCTCTTTGTTACCTATTTCTCATTAACGCACACCCTTCTGAATGAAAAAATGTCATAATAACCCCACCGCCGTATCTCTACGTTGACGTCGTAGTGGGGCTTGCGCACTTCGTACTCTGTACCTGTCCCGGTAGGGTTCACAGATCTAGGATAAGGAGCCGGACCAAGAGAGATACAGAAACCCGCAGAGCAGCATGTGGCGAGCTGTTGGGCAATGGCGACCCCACGGACCCTATCCCCGGTAGTCTTGTTCCTCATCTCTGGCTTGCCTTTATTGGCCGGCTGGAGTGAACACTGATGAGGAACAGAGCTCTCACCTCTTTCCTGCCTTTATTGGCCGGCTTGAGTGGAGATTCGAAAGAGCAAACCTGTTCGGGGGAAGGTACTATTCCAGTAAGTGCTCGTAGGGATCTTGACCATCTTCCGGGCTCTGGGATTGTTCTGAAAGCCGTGGAATACCTCTCCACCCCTCAAACACCTCAAAACAGGTTGCCCCTTTGTTGCTACCTCACTATGTGCTAGCGACAGCTTCTGGGGGCTCATTATTAAGTGAACAAGTCAACCCCAGTGGGCAGTGGGCTGGCCATGTTTGTTGAAGGACCGATGGCCGGTGGAGCAGACGAGTCCTGGAGTGGAGACCGCGTATCGGCAAACGTAGATGGGCGGATGACCTAAAGAAGATGGCTGGGACAGACTGGATGCGGAAGGAGGAGGACAGGGTGTTGTGGCGAATCCTGGGAGAGGCCTATATCCAGCAGTGGACTGCAATAGGCTGAGTTGAAGCCACCCCCTGCCATTTTATCTGTGAATATTTTACTATCATTGGTCAGGCAGGGGACATAGTCCGTCGATAGACACCCAAACCCATAGCTATTGCAGTACATGGATCACCCGGAGGTTGTCCCTGGGTGCACTTGCGTAGTGTATACAGGGATAATCGTCGGTTGTGCCTCCTCATCATTTAAAATTGTGTAAGGGGCCCCTGGTACGTTTTCCAAAAGGCCGGGACCCTAGGGCCCCGAGATATATCAAAGACAAAATAAAATAATAATAAATCGTTTATTAACCAAATAAAATAGTGTTCATTATATTTTCTTCTAACTAGGTACAAAATAACTTCAAATTTAACTTTAACTTTAAATTCCTAAAATTATTGTTACAAGGGAAACATAATTTTAACTTGTGAACTCCACACTAGGCCGACCCTGTCTCGTGGAGTCCTTGAGAGTTTTTAACAATGTAGTGCCAATCTTTAAGAAAGGTGCAATCAACATAGTAAATTATTCAATCTATCTTAGCTGTGGTTTCGAGGTCTTTGAATCCCTCATGTGTCCTATTCTAACATCTCATTTCAAAGTAGAGCTAGCGTCTCAACAGCATTGATTATGCACACAAAGATTCACGACTACTAGCCTTTACCCCAGCAGAGCCTCAGCAAACTTATTAACTCTGGTACACAATTTGACTATTTATAAAGACTTTAGCAGAAACTTTCAAACTTCGTCCAGCTTCGCCAATGATACTAATCTTATCTGACTTTCAGAAAACAAAGCGTCGTAGTAAAGGGGCCTGCATTAAGCACAGTGAATGTTCACTCTTTGCAGACGATGTCAAGTTCTATAAGCAAATAAATTCACCCAGAGATATATGACCTTGACTCAGTGCACAACTGGTGTATAAAGAATAACACATTACCTTCACTAAAAAGCGAAATATCCTTTTATCCACGTCTTAATTGAATAGTCTGAAGCTGCAGAAGGTTAAAATTAGGCTTCACTAGGTACTCCTCCTGCCCTAACACAGCTAATTACCCAGAACGGTTCAACTTTACGCCCCCGGAAACTGCAGGAAACTGCAGAAAACTAATGATGACTCGAAATGTCCTCTTTTCTGTCAATGGACTGATCCATGTGCCAAAGCTCCTGGGAGATAGAAACGTACTCGTTCCTCGTAGCAGTCAACTCAGGCCAGACTGCAAATTAGATATGCTTGCACCATCTTCACCATCATATTTTGATAAAATACCTGTCAACTTTAATTAGTATAAGAATGTAATTTATGAAGATAAAATAAACATTATTTATTATTTATCTACAGCTCTAAGCAACCTCGGGCAACCACCGCCTCTCGCACCGATACCGATGACATCTTCTCCAACACCCTGGCTTATTTTTGTAATCATCTTTTACGACAACTTTTAGATTGCTAATTGCTGACAATTGATTTTTGTTAAATTTATTGGTTCTAAGTTCATCGGAATCTTTTTTTATTGTATATTCTCCGATTAGTCAAAATTGCAGGACCGAATGAGTTCTTTTTTTTTAAAGGTGGTTCCATTGTCATCAGGTCAGGATCTGATGATGGGATTCTGGAGAAATCGAGCGTAGGACAAGGGAAGGTGATGATGAGCCTCAACCTTAACGGCATTATTTATAGAAATGCACATCAGAGGAGTATTCCAATTTCACGATAAGGTCCAAATACGCTACTATTACTCAATAAAACGCGACGACAGAGAGCTAGTCTTGTGTGCTAATAAAAACAAACTGAAGTCCTACACAGCCGAACGATTAACTAATACCCATAATACTTACGATAACCAAGGTTCACCTTTCGATAGGTAGGTCTCATGTATAGCATCTTCGGTGCGTTTATTCTTTTTACCTTCAATAGTCGCCTTGCTGAAAGAAATTGCAATCATATCGTAAAGCCAATATCTCTAACACTAATATAGAATGCAGAACAACCTTTCATCCCCTACTTAATCCCGTTAAGGGATGATTTTTCAAAAACTCTTCATTAGTGCCCATCTTCGTTATAAAAGGAACTCTTGCGCATAATTTCCTGCTTCTAGCCCCAGTGGTTTAAACAGTGTATGGTCTTTCAGTGAATGAATTTAAGATTTTTACTAAGTAGATTTTGGGATATTTTTTGAGTTTATCCTCATCGTTTTGAGTAGAGTACCGAAGACTATGAACATAATGATATAAGTAAACGTAGAAAATAGTGCAGAATGGTACAGATATTCTATTCGTAAAAGTTGGCAGCAAAACACGGCATAAACCATCTGAAAATGCCGAAAAAAAAAATCGAAAAAGAATATTAAAAATATTTGGACCTAGATTTCGAATTAATAATTAATAGAAGAATTAATTAAAAGAAATATCATTCCAGAGGAGAGAGTATTGGCGGCCCAGTGGTAACGGCCGCGGCTTACAAGTTATAAGTGCTCAGACCTGAAAGGCAATTCTCGTAATTTTAAGACCGTTCACGGTCTGATTTCAGTCTCAATTTGTCAAAAGTATCTCTAATTTCCCTACATTTTAATTGTTTGTTACCAAAATGAGACTGCGACTAGATTTTGAACGTTTTAAATTACGAGTATTGGCCTTCTCGTCACTCGGGTCGCAAAAGTTCTGCCTTGGAGTTTGCCAAAGAGCGATGGAACGCAGCATTCTGGGTGTGAAAAGACAGCCCAGGATTCGGAACACCATGCTGGTTCCAATATCCCTACATCCAGTATGCCCGTAGAAAATAAAGCTGCCAGACCCAAATGGGATTGATCGAGTCACTTCAGCCACATGCACGATGTCTGCTAGGCAAAAGTGACCACACAATGGGTGCCTGAATGAAGAGAGGTCGAGATGACCTGGATGCGTACTGTGAGGGGTGGTTTGAGGTTCGAGGTGACCCGGGAAAATATTTCCTGGAAGGATGTAGCCTTTGCCCAGAGGTGGGACAGTATAGGTTAACAAAAAAATAAAGTAGTAAGAGATGATTCCGATGACAGCAACAGCGACTATGTATTTAGTTTATTTTGTTTTATATTGCCTTACTTTCATTATTTTCTCTTTGTAATATAATTATTTTAAACAATTATTTCCGTTCTTCAAATAAACATAAATAAGGTTATATTGCCAACGCTACCAAGGTTCACGCACACAAACGCATATCGGGACACGTCACAACTACAACCGAGGCTGAGCGGACTTCGTAAAGTAGATACTGGTTGACCATTCCATTAATAATACACTCGAGAGCAATGAATCCGGGTCACTTAAAGAATGTTAAAAATCTCGGAAATTAAAAATGATAGGTTAATGCAATAAATTGTATTTAATAGACAATGTAATACTCCTTAAATGAAAGTAAAAAAAATATGAGTCACCATACATTTTATTAACACAAAATTACATAAAGAAAAAAACTGCTGATCTCTCCTTAAAACAAAAATAGGAAACATGAAATTTTTGAACTTTATTACGATTTTCTTGAATTTTAATAGTTCGTATTGCCTCCTCGTGCTTCCATTACTGCGTTTACGCGGTTTGGCATGCTGTACACCAAGTTCCTTATACGATTTTGGGGAATATTCTCCCATTCCTCTGTGAGAGCAATTTTGAGCTCACGAAAGCGTGATTGGGGGAGGGTTTCGTTGTTTTACGCATCTGCCTAGCTCGTCCCAAGCATGTTCGATCGGGTTGATATCCGGGCTGCGCGCTGGCCACTCCATACGAGTAATGTTCATCTCTTGAAGGTAGTCATTCACAATCCTACCTGTATGAGGTCGGGCATTGTCATGCGTAAATATAGCATCCTCACCTAAATTGACCATAAATGGACCAACGTGATCATTGAGGATTTCTTCCACATATCTTACGCTAGTTAAAGAGCCGTTTTCTATGATCACTAGCTCTGTGCGACTTTCAGAAGAAATTCCGGCCCACACAAGTACAGACCCACCACCGTAGGCTACTTTTTCTTCGATGCATGCTTGCTTGAATCTTTCCCCTGGTCTTCGATACACTCTGTGTCTTCCATCGTGCTTGTAGAGCATAAATTTTGATTCGTCGGAGAACATAACTTTTGACCAATCTTCAATACTCCAATTTACGTGGCTCTGGGCATATCTTAGTCTTGAAATACGATGCCCACGCTCCAGTTTAGGGCCGTTTGCAGGTCTAAGGGGTTTTAAGTTAGATTCAGCAAGCCGACGTCTTACTGTCCATGCACTTGGGTTACTTCCTCCGAGGCGTCGAAACTGATTTGTGAGTTCAGTTCCTGTGAGAAAGCGATTTCGAAGCATGGTGTTCACCAAGTATCGGTCTTCTCGTGCTGTGGTACACCTGGTTCTGCCCGTTCCTGGTCTGCGTAGGTTAGAACCAGTTTCTGCGTAACGTCGGAGAACTCTTTGTACTGTTGACAGCGACACACCGACAGTCCTGGCTGTATCGCGCTGACTCCGGCCGGTTTCCAGCATTGTAAGTATTCTGGTGCATTCTTCAGGCGTAAGCGACATAATTTCAGCTTGAATAATGAATATAGAGCACTATCAACATGGTTTATGTACCCACATAAATGACAGATTACAAACAAAAGCAAAACCAAATGCTGTAATTTCGTAGTTCCATCTTCGAAAGTGGCCCTTTTTCAAATTTGATTTTTTTATGATATAACTTTACAATAAATAAGAAGTTTTAATACCTTCATTTAAGGAGTATTACATTGTCTATTAAATACAATTTATTGCATTAACCTAGCATTTTTAGTTTCCGAGATTTTTAGGATTCTTCAAGTGACCCGGATTCATTGCTCTCGAGTGTATTATCATAGAACGGATTTCGTATTTCAAGAGTTACAACTGCTATCGACCGGTTGATCATACCGTCATATCGACACATTGTATCAGATACATGTAACGGTCACAGTTCTCATAGTCTACCTGTCACAACACCAATTAAGAATTAAAAAAAAAACTGTAATTCCGCATCTCTTACATACTTTACTTACTGCCTATTATTAAACCTATGCGGTATCAGTTAGAGCAGTGGTGGCCTAGCGGTCCACAAATTACGAGATGTAGGTCAGGGGTTCGAACCCAGACAGACTCTTTACTTTGTGTAAATAATTTCATAATCACTGCTCTTAAAACGGTGAAGGAAAACATCGTGAGGAAACCGGCATGTCCTAGAACCAAAACTTGTGAGACATGTGGCATCTACCAACCCGCACTGAGGCCGCGCGGTTGATTACAGCTCACTTCCTCTCGAAGAGAGAAGGCCAATGTCCTAGCAATGTGAAGAAGGCTGACTATGCTGGTATTAGTTACACTTTACCAAAACGTACCCCTAGCTCTCTGCCCTAGTCGCAGTAAGCGCCTTTGGCGGGCCAGCGTCCGACTGCGGCTGTCCTTTCTTACTCTTGCCCGCTGTTGCTCAAGATCAGAACTACGTGACCGACTTAGACACGAGACTACAGTGGAAAGAGAAGAAAAAGAACGCTCTTCTTCTTCTTCTTCTTCTTCTTCTCCGTTTGAAGTGTCTTCTTCGCTATTTTGATTTTTAGTGGTCTGATCTTCTTGCTTGGCCACTTGGTCTTTTTGTTCAGTTACTTGTTCATCTTTATTCAGATTCTCAGTAATATCAGATTCTTCACCTGGAGCTGCATCGACGGCCATGATGTTTTCTTCTACTTTAATTTTTACGGTTAAAACTTGAAAAGGTTCCGCCATGGTCAAGTTTAACGACGCAATACCTTGATACCGGATATAAAGGTACGATTCGTGACCTACTGCAAGTGAGAACCGACCACAAGCATTTGCCTGAAGAGACTGGCGTGCCGGACGCAAGGCCTCACGCGCCGGTCGATATCAAAGTACAGTCACGCAGATATGTAATTCTAGTACTGACGTTTATGCATTTTATTTAGCAGTTTACTTGGTGCGGTGGAAACTTATCTCGGGTCACCGACTATACCTGTGTTGACGTAGGTGAAACTTCAATCGATTTAATCAATCGAAAATATGTGTATTTTATTACGTATCGAAAATATGTGTATTTTATTACGTATAACGCAGTTACGGCATGAAAATCAGCCTATAGGAGTCCACTTCTGAACATAGGCCTCTCTAACCTCCACCACTTATCTCGAATGCACTTGAAAGTATAATGTAAAAACATTCGATTCTAAGCAGGTCTATTTAATCTATGTAATTTTTATTAAAAAAAAAAACTATATGTGAAGAGGCTATGAAAGAATCTCTAAAATAAAACGACATTGATAAACAATGGCCTCAAAAACTTTTCAGAAAACTAGCTTCCCTAGTGCAGGAACAAAGTAAATTTAGTCGAGACGGAAAAACTAGGAAGCACTTAATTAAGAAAACTTAAATAGGGAGCAATTTATAAAATCTACCAACTGCGGAAGGAGAGGTAAGATCGCACAAAAATAGATAATTACTATATTATTTCTTTAATCATTTAATACTCAATCATCCAATTTTCTTAAAACTATAAACTAGTGACAGACAAAACAATTGTCACTTAATGTTATTATATCAATTCGACCCAGAGTTTTTTTTTTAAATATTATAGAAACCCCACATGATAAAGTCTGAAGGTAAATAGTTTGTAAACTCTTTTAACTGTCCTAAGATTATTAAACATTAAAAAATACAATTGTTTTGCGTTTTAAAAATAATATAATTACAATGGGTTGTAATAATTATATTATTTACGTATGGTATAACATTTCTATAACTCAACAGCAAACCACCATTTATGTTTTGCAGTGCCTGGACAGGGTTCATGTACAAAAACCGACAATAATCTATTGTAAAATATGTGATGTGCTTAAGAGCTAATAAATAAGTGTATGAAATTAAGTTTTAAGTGTTTTTGTGGGTTTTAACGCTATTCAATTAAGTAGGTACATTGGTAAACATTATGGATGTTACAAATATTTAAGATAATTTTAATTTCAAATCTATTTGATTATTATTGTTCTGCAATTTGGCAGTAGAGTATCAACACCAATCATCAATAGTTGATTGCGAATAAACAGTTATTTTTTGTTTTGACCAATCGGTATACTTTATGCCTAAAAAAGTATTTCATTATTCTACATGTTAAGTTAAATACTACAGTAAATACACTTTAATTTTGGGTCCCTATGACGCGCTGCGTCTGGAGACCGTAGTCCAAAGTAATACTTAATTGGATTGCATCCATATCAGTTACACATTCTAAGTCTTCTGAGGATTATAATTCACAATTATGCATCTCATATTTACTCGTATCTCTAAATCCTGCCATAAGGCAGGCCCTTCCTCTTCCTTAAGAGTGACTGGTGCGGTGCATGTAATCTAAGAAGGTGGTCATCTCGAAGTACTCCGAACCTGTAACGATACAATGAGGAAAGCTTTATAACCACATAAAAAAATGGTAACATAAATATTCGTCCCACTCCTGCACATAGGCCTTCTTCATCTCTTTCTTGTTCTTACACTTAGGCAAGTATTGACTTCACCTTACTAATAGCTGTGTAAAGTTATGTCATGAATAACGTCAACGTAACCAAGCCATACATTTCTAAATAGTGTAAGTTTGTCATAACTTTGCACAGAGTTAAGGGGTAAATCCTGAAACCCTTCGTACAGCGCGTAAGATTTAGTTTATTTTAAGTGGCAGATTTTTGTATTATAAATAACCAAATGTGGCGGACGACATACAATTAAACGCTGTTGTTCTCCACCCTTGGTTAAAATGACGCCTTGATATAAAAAAAACGTGTGGGGAGAGCGAAGTTCAAAATGAAAATCCAAGATGGATCTTGTATTTTCATTTTGACCTCAATTTCGGCTTCAGAGCCCTCGAAAACCAGAAAAACGACACCTATGACGAAAAATAAGGAAATGTTTGCAGTCGCGATCTTGGATTTTCATTTTGACCTCACTATCGGCTTCAGCACCCTCAACAACCATGAAAATGACACCCATGAAGAAAAATTTGAACATTTTTGCAGCCGCCATTTTAGATTTTCATTTTGACCTCACTATCGGCTTCAGCACCCTCAAAAACCATGAAAACGATACCAATAACGAAAAAATTTGAAATTTTTGCACTCGCCATCTTGGATTTTCATTTTGACCACATTATCGGCTTCAGCACCCTTAAAAACCATGACAACGATACCAATAACAAAAAAGTTTAAAATTTTGCAGCCGCCATCTTGGATTTTCATTTTGACCTCAGTTTCAACTTAAGCACCCTCAAAAACCATTAAAACGATACCAATAACGAAAACGTTTAAAATTTTTGCAGCCGTCATCTTGGGTTTTCATTTTGACCTCATTTTCGGTTTCAGCACCCTAGAAAACCATGAAAATGATCCCATGACGAAATATTTGAGAAGTTTCGACCTAGCTGGGGTATTCCATCGAGGATTTGGTGATGGAGACGGAAGGCGAAAAATTTAAATAACCTTATAGTCTAACTAAGCTCTTAAATGAATGTAAATTACAAGCGAGTCGGCGCCAAACAAACAAAAAGGCGTCAAGTGAAATGGTGGACGATCAGTTTTTTATTTCGTCGGTTTAATATTAGTAAAAAAATAATAATTACCTAATGAGCTTCTAATCAAAGACGACGAAACAATCAGAAGAGCTTTTGCTGTTGCTGTTGCTGTCGTCATTCTCGGCGTTGGAGGGTTCTTCTGTTTTTGCTTTTTTCTCTCCGCTGGCCCCACCACCGCTGGTACTTTCACCGCTTGTTCCCTCACCGCTTTCCCCTTCTCCGCTTCCACCCTGTCCTGTCTCGTTGTCGGCTTTTCGTTTAGGTGTATCTTCACCATCTTTTTTCCCTTCAGTGTTCTCCCGAGTGCTTCGTGTTGCGCCTAAGTACAATAACACATTGTTAATCAAAAAAAATTATTTAGCGTATCGCAGGGTAGACAGACCACGACATACAGGCCTCCCCCAAGTTGTGCTCCAACACCCGGATGCGCATACATCTAAGCCACACTTTAAAGGTCGTCGGTCCATCCATCTGGTGCATCTAAGTCTCTCTCATTTATATTATTGACAATATGTATAAACGAACAGTTTATTTACAGTCATCTTATATCAGTGGTGTCCAACGAAGAAGTCAAGAGGGTGATATTACGATGATAACAAGGATCTCAACTGATTAAACTCCCTAACAGCTAAGTATACTACTTGCCTCCTTAAAGTTTATTTAGATAGTCACGAGCAGCCCGAATGTAAATAGATTAAAAAGTATCTTATCACCGAATGCAATCAATTCATCAGCAGTCAAGTGTCATTTACTGTCATCAATTGTGAAGATCCATTTCTAATTTATCTCAGATTTGTTAATATCAGATCAAATTGTTCGTGTTATCGTTTTGGGTATCTATAAACCGGACTGTTGCGTTAGTCGAACTAGCGGACGTGGTTCCTCTCACCTTCTTATTATTATTTATCGTAATTATTAGTTATAGTACCAAGTATACTACCCTGTGACAGACAGTTGCATTGACGGATGGACAGACAAAAGCCGACGTAAACTGAGATTTCAGGCCCGGTTTACGCTCATTGGGTGCGGAGCCAAAACAAGTACTTTATAATATCATCCCGACCTTACTTGGGGTAGGCAGTAGCTACGTTGTAATACATGAATAAGGAAGGCAAGTCTTGTTTACTGGTAGCAATAACTGATATAAAGTGAAGTTAAACACAGCCGAATGATAAACTAATACCCATAACACCCATAGCTATTCTTACAGGTAAACCAGAAAAGTTGTGCGCTTCGGCAATCTACGTGTTTCTGAATTAGCATAAACTTCGCGCCACAGAGTAACCCCTCATAGAGGCAATGCTTCTAAGCTTTGTACTACCGCGCTTTGTAGCAGTGCATCTAGTGCATTTAACATTGCGCGTCTGCATGTCTTTCTGGTATACCCAAATTTAAAGATCGGCACCAATCGTTTCGTTTTTTTAGGTATCTTCAATCGGGTTTGTCTTTTTTCAATACCTTTATAAGGTTTCTTGCTGAAAAATATTGTCGAAGAATCGTCTTTAACATTAATATAGATAACATTAACACAGCACGCATAGCATGTCTAGTATCTTTAATAATAGCCACAGCATCGAGAGCAGGCGTGGTAAGAATAAGCCAGGGCAATATAACGATAGGGTAATATACAAAGGGGTAGGGTATTGGTACATATAGTCGAACAAGCAATGAATATTTGTTGAGTGAAAAACAGTATTGTCACGCGGTAAACCAGAACCGGCACATTGTATCAGATACTTGCAACAGTCAGTCTACCTTTGTCAAGTCGTTACAAGTCTAGCAAACGTTTTCGCAACGCAATAGCGTGGATGCGCCGAGCTTATATAGCTTTTTTATTGATACTGAAGAACCCCATTGATAAGAAATCGCTAAACTACACGTTTATCCTAAATGTATACACAATAATAGTATAATTCGCATTTGTTTACGCTTGATACATTGCAATAAAAACAAACTGTAAACACGCACCGTATTAACAATGCCAGCACCGTTATGTCGTAGTAGTAAGGGTGATTTTCGCAGTGCACGTGTCACCTTTACGTGCAGTGTGTACATCAGTGCTATAAATGACAGCACCTTTGTGTCGTAGTAGTAAGGGTGATTTTCGCAGTGCCCGTGTCACCACGTGACCGTGATCCACTGATGTGGATGGACTGTGCAATACTAATGCAGGTGTAACTAATTAATACGTACCGTTATTACGCCGCTGACGGCGGTATATGTACTGCCGGCGTGCTAGCGACCCTCCGAAACCGCCGTGTTCTACCCTCTCATGATCCTCAGGTTCATCAAGTACTTCTTGTTTGACATTAACTTTAAATTCTTCTTCCTTAGTCTCCTCTTGTTTCATGCTCGCTTCTTGTTCAGTTAACTGTTCTTCTGTAGCTTCAGTTGGTGCACCTGTAGCTTTTCGGTGTGCCAATGGATCTTCATCAATTTCCTCTTCTATGTCAATATCAAAACTCACAATTTTCTGAACGAGGTCCGAATCCGACATGGTAAATATAGCGATGCCTGGTACGATTAATGGCCTTCTTACTGCAGGTAAGAACCGATCAGTAGCTTTTGCCTGAAGAGACTGCCGCGCTGGAGGGACGCCGGTCGATATCAAAGCACGTACAGTCGCGCGCTTTATTCTTATTTAAATTTATGAAGACCCGATACTTTTTGTTTTGTTTGACTGGCTCGCGTTTCAGTTTCTCAGCTTTTTATTGGTTTTAGTTAGAAACGTAACATATTGCCCTGTAGCGAGACAACCTCAACACATTTCATGTTTGTTATATTTTGCTTGAACACAATGTATGAGATGAAAATAATATTTTTATTGAAGAAATTAACGAAAGCCAGTAAAGGGTATGTACGTGGGTTCATCAATAAGTACCCTTGTTAGTAATGAAAGCGCAAGCTTTTCTCAATTGTTTTATTTTATTTGTCTACGTAATCTCTTTTGAGGCGTAAGTATATACTTTTCCCAAGGTTTTGCCGATTCTGTAACCCATCTCAATATTTTTCCTCTTTTCATTCAATTTATTGTCTTAAAATCTTTATTGCCGTTCCTCATGACACGCCTATGGCCTCTGCTAGTTCGCGAACTTTAGTTTGGCAATCAGCGAGAATCATGTCATGGACTTTTTCTACGATTTCTTCGGAAACCACATCTTTCGGGCGACCTGGCCTCTTCATCAAAAACGACCACGTTTGAATTCATTAAACGAATATGTCACAGTTGTAATAGATGGCGAAGGGTCCCCGTAGACAGACATAGATAGACAGTATCCAACTTCACTTTTATTTGTTCGCCGTTTTTCCAACCAAAAATAAAAAGCGAATTACGGATCGATACTGCTCTTTTCTCTTTTTATCAAGAAAGATGAAATACGTCTGAATTTAGAATTGATTGCCAAATAAAAACTAACCTATGAATCAGTCTAAAATTTAGTGTGGTGTCGTTTGACAGATGACTGTACATGGCGGGAAATTCAACTTCTCTTAATATAGCCATCTGTCGTCAAACACGGGTACTAACTGATCGACCCAGGAACAATGGTTAAATTCATTTCACCACTAAGTACTACTTTTAAATAACGTAAGTCAGTTACCGGTATGCTACAAGTCGTTCTAACATTCCTCCTACTTTAAAGTTCATCCAAACTTTATTTTCATGGTCTCAAAAACAATGAAACAATGTTTGTATTAAGAACAAACCATTTTTTTCGTTTTATCAAACTGCCTGTTAATTTGCCACAAGTTTTTCTAGCTGACTGTCCTCTTTACCCATTTGGAGCGACTGAAAGAGACGGCGCTATACAAAGCTTTCAAACCATAATTTATTGACGTTAAACGAGTCTGTATTCGCCGAAGGGGTGAGCAGACGTGATAGTATTCCCATATTATTAAAGTAAATTCTTTCTTATTGCCTTGTAATTGGGATCTTATTGCCATCTATTGGGCGCAAATAAATATGATCCAAGGTCGACCTAAACTCTGGACCCCTTGCTGTGCAGTCTCCCTTAGCAGTTACCTTTAGATCAAAGAGACTCTATACTTTACAAAATTTGATATAGGTTTCAATATAGGTTTAATTTTGGATTCTTTTAACCGGCTTTTCATATACTTGCTTCGTTCATATTTCCGGTTACTCTGTCGTCCATTTTTGAAGCACTTCCTGGCTTCCGATTGTACTGTAACATGGTATACGTTGGTCAGCATGCACGCATGGTCAGCGTTCTGGTACACAAACTGGAAGAAATAAGGAATCAACATTAGAATAGTGTGTTTGCTCCTCCTGACTAATCTCAAAAAGTAGATACATACATGAATATGAGACGGATGAGGAAAGACTGGTTAGGAAGAGCACACGTAGGAAGTATTTAAGAAATAAGCTAACTACTTAGTTAGGAGTAGAGTGTCGGGGGAGCGGTGAATGACTATGCGAATCCCGCAGCCCCGGCCATAGGCAGAGGTGTTTTTAGCCGGTAAGAGTCCGGCATACCCTTTTGTCGCCCCCACGATGAAGGAAGTCCATAAGGATTTCTAACTAGCAGCAAAAAAAAGGTACTTCAACCTTGTGAAGCACAGTTCACAATAATATCAAGGTAGTGCAAATATTCAACGAGTTACCGCTACACTTAAACAGCTTGATTTATAAATCTACATTTAAAACAAAGCTTCAAGAATTCCTACTACATAGATAAGTGTCTCTACTCCGTTGACGACATGTAATATTTTGACCATCAATTTTTCTCCTGCCAACTTAATTAGGTAGGTATGTTGCTAAACTCGACTGAAATTGTTTAAACTAAATTAGTTCCAACTTTCACCAATATTTTTCATATTTCTACTGTACTGTACCGACGCATATCGCCCTCAATTATGCATTCCCGTTACAAAGTCTACTCTAGTAAAAAGTATTTTCTTTAATGCCACTAATTGAGCTCTTAGGTCCAAATAGACACTCTAATGGATGCAGGGATTGGAAATGCCAGTCCGGCGGAGACTATCAAATTAGCCAGAACCTTGTTACGCAAATAGCGTCCACTATTTAGTGGACGCTAGTGTTGTGCATTCAATTATGAACAAGTTCTTGATTTAATTATACTGGCTACGAGGGAATATATTTATTTGCCCGCTACAGTACTGTAGTTCATTTTCGTGAGAGGGGAACTGGAGTGCATCGGATTACAAAATACTAAAATGTCTGCCCAAATCAGCCGCACCCCTTTAACGCACAGTCACGGAAATTATTTTAAAAGAATGACAGTTCTGCTTTGAATATACGGACAATTTAAGGTGATAGTCAACTTGCTTAACAACTAAGTTCCTTGACTTTATTGTGCACTTAGTAGGGGATGGTTTCTGTTGTGTATTCAATTATTATCAAGCTCTTGAGATTTTATATTGGCTAGAAGCAACAAGGGCGTGTTTTGAAAATCATTCTGTGCTGGCAATTCATTTTGCTCGGGTAGAGTAATGAAAGCATTGGATCAAAATATCAGTGAGAGGGGAAAGCTATCAAATTACCGAGCGCGAATATTGGACGGTGGCTGTCGTGACGCCAATTAGTACCTTTAGCATTCATGCATGACGCCCATTTGCTATGAACTACTAGAGGAGTAGTTTTGATGATGCTACACACATGAAACAAAGGCACATTAAACGTGGGTTTAGAGAATTACGTCTTACATACATTCACATACACAAACTCACGCCATTTTCCCATGGGGTACGTAGAAAAAAAATCCTGCTACGATCCTTACGCACTCCTTTTGGTTCGTCACCCTGGCCTGGCCACCCGGCCATACACGCAAACGGAAGACCATCACGTTACGTTTTAATTCTTATGCAAATGAGATAAAACGGTATTAGTAACGGTAACAAAAAATACAAGATTCATCTTATTATCTCGCGAATAACTGAAAGGATACGATCTATGGCGACTTACAATAGTGGCCACAAGATACTCTATAGTGCGCGACCCTACACGATTCAGATAAAGTCAAAATCTTTCATTCAATCCGCAGCTGTGTGATCGAACCAGAATTAATGCACAATTAATGCGCAGGACCAGGTCTAAATAATACATCAGTCTACATTTCCTTTGATATTGCAAATCCATGCTCTCGCTTCAGTTTTATTTTGAATCCTCATCTCCATACGTGCCATCTAATTAGGGAGGCAGGCGACTAATGGAGGGGCCGTTCGTATAGTTTGTTATTGGCTTGAACGTTGCTATCGCATACTCCGTGCAATTTTCCAGTCGAATTCATACTTCATTTACCAGTACGTAAAGTCGAGTACGTAAGTCTTGTCTATCTGTGTGCCCGCGTTGTTATTCTAAAGTACGCAACAGATTCTGATGTGGTTTTCACCATCATTTAGAGAATTTATTCCGGGAGGTTTATCTGTATAATACATTTATTTTAAGGTCACATGAAGTAAACAAATCTGAATGTTCTGTCTAGTTGTAAAAACCGGGCAAAGCAGGGGCAGGTCGCTAGTTTAAACATCTCCGAAATTAAGCTTGCATGTTTAAATAATTGGTTCCGGAAAATTGAATTTAATGCCGCTATGCTTTTCGGAAAACAATGTTATGCAAATATAATTGACATTGCGTTTCAAGAGCTTTTAGTCAATTTTAAAGGTGCAAAATTGGATGGGCTTCCCCCATGGAAATTTTATACCTTTAAACGTTATGTTTAAAGACCCTTTCGATATTGAGTTGTGTAGCGCCTAATTACACCCTACATGGTAGTAATGGCAACTTGGTATCATAACCCCGTAGGCCCTTTATATACACATGTATTTCTTGCCGTGAAAAACTGCGGTTCATTCGCCGTGTGTAGGCACGGTCGTTAGTCATGTTGTATGGATCACTATGGAAGTTGATTGACGGACACGTTTTTTCTACGGCGTGGTTTATACACCGTGCCGTAAAGAAACCGTGCCATGTACAAAGGGCCTTACATCTCTGAATCACCTGTCAAATTCCCCTCATGAACCGCAAATAATGACTAGGGCAAACTGCTTATTACTTGAATAAGTAACGCGCAAGTACCACATAGTTTGCGGTTGGATCCGTAAGTCACATGTCAAACTCCCTAATTATTGGCAAATAATGGCGAGGGAAGAACGCTTATTACCTTAATTACTCAATTTATTCACTTCCGGTTGGTGCGACAGTAGTTTAGGTGGACATTACGTCAATTTATTAAGGGTACAATGAGTCATGCGGCTTAAAACTATTGCTTCCTGCCTATAAAAAAAACCTCTAGGAGGTTTTTTTGACTAGCAAATTTGTCATTTGCTAGTCACAGGTAAAGCCGTCTGTTCTGTTAAAATCTCACCTACGCGTGAAGAAGGAGAAAATATTTATTGTGGCTCGCACAGGAAGATCACAAACTAAACTGAACGCAATTATAAAAATATTTTAAAAAAATAAGTAAATAAACAGAAAGTCCTGTATGAGGTCCAAAGGCTAAAGGAAATAGGACAGGGGGAGGGGGGTGGATTAAAGGAAAAGAGCTTGATGAAGCCTGGCATTCCACTTGATGCTAAAGATTGACACTGTTGTGAGCTAATTTCAAGCTACCTTTACCAAGTTTTTACGGTGAGATTAAAAAAAAAATAGACCGGCTGGCTTCTTACTGCCATACAACACAGTTATTCCGTACAGCACCCTAATTGCGTAACACACAATTAATCGGAATCGGTTTCATTTTGACAGATCAACAACATTCATTGCGTTGATTTTGTACGTGTTGAGCAGACAAATTTTTCGAACTTTTGAAGCAAGGATTAGCAGTTTGCTTCAAAATGATTCAGATTACTATTGATTGTGTGTTACGCAATTAGGGTGCTGGACTCATTTTCAAAACAAAAACAAAGTATATGTTGTGAACCATACAGTTAAGTTTTTTGTCACGAGTTAATACGGATTTCAACGGAAAAAGACGTTGAGGATGACAGATGAAAAGGAGGCTGGATGGTCTGACAAAATGTTGGTGAAGAACAGCTCAACGGACAGGAATAAATGGAGTGAAATAAAGGAGGAATATGTCGCAAGACAGCCTGATCCGGTACCTAATAATTGTTAATGTAAGGGTATTATCAGAAGACATAATAATTATTAATAAATGTTATTAGTATTAATAACTTTTTGCAAGTACGAAAAAGGGTCAGAGGAAATAAAACCATTTATTTTCATACTGATTTCTTAAGACTGTTCCAGTTTAAGATATCCTTTTATTTTTCCTGCGTCATTTTAAGAAATGTATTTATAAATGGGGGAGCAAGACGCTATTTTGGCTCATGTTACAATTCAAAAATACTTTACACAATAATTATTTTATTTATATAACAATCTATTCCACCAAATTGATATTCTTCATTAATACATTCTTCTAATTAATATAATATACGAGTACATTTACTATTGGTCAGAAATAATCCATACAGTAGGTTTCGTAGAAGACTTAAAAGGAAATGTCATTTCTGACATAAACATCGTCCTAATGGGGTAGTAAGTATCGTCTGAATATTTAGTTTAAGTCATTCCAAATCTTATAACCCATAAGGTATATTGAACATACTCGTATTTTCTCATTTCAATTCGAGTTCAAGTCATTCAGTTTTAAGGTATCGAGACTTGGTAGGTAAATACCTATTGCTTGCTAATTTAATTTGACGACTTAATACATATTCTGTTGAGTTAATGGATACTAGATTTTGTTTGGTAGTTTCATGTTCTGAGACGTTCATATGAATTACTTCATGGATCCACTGCCTGAAGGGACTAACAGGTGTGAACACACCAACAGTCACGTTGCTCACAAAAGCAAAGGCACATACGCCTATAATTTTTCCATCATATAACGCAGGTCCACCAGAATCTCCAAAGCAAATGCGTTGCCAGCTGTCAGAAAGTTTCGGAATTATACATAACACGTATTTTGACAAGTTTTTTATATCCACATTACATTCAATGACCTTAGAATCACCGAACCACTGCAGCTTCATGGTGTGATTTTTCGGCTCGTTGGTTCTGCTACCACTCACGAAGGTTACAGTAAGACCTGCCATTGTCGTGAAGTCTAAAGCTGATAACATTCCATAGCTCCTTATATTCACCTGACGCACTAATAACAGGCTTATATCGTAATCTAAGGAGAAAGATCTTGAGTTATATAATGGATGCATGATAGCTTTCAATATTTTAGAAAACAATTTTGTTACTAAGGGTGAGATAGTAAAGTTGTCATACCAAACATATAGTTCTTCAGTATTTCTCTTCTCGAGGCAGTGTGCTGCGGTTAGGGCCCACCGCTCATTTATCAAAGAGCCTGTACAGAACCCAAATATATCATTTGTCTTGTCATTGACTTTAAAGATCTCTAACAATGCCACTACGTATGTGTATTCGCCTTCTTTAACGTCTTCCAGACCATTGTCGCTTAGCAGAGTGTCGAATACTAACTCTGCATTACCGAAGATTGAATATGTGAGAATTTGAAAAAATAATATTATGAACATAGTTTATAACATGAATATGTAAATATATTATGTACCTATTAAAGCAACTATGTCGAAAGAAATCACACTGCAGGCTATAACCGAGTAAGTACCTAATAAAATTCTTAATAATATTACTTGAGACTTTCGTAAGAGATTTTTTATAGAGGCTCGAATTACCTATTATATTTATTCTTTATTATTCTACTGGATCTTTCCCCCGCACCAGTTAAAACACTTGGCGACGCAAGGCGTTCGGATGAGCGTGGCCTAATGTCCCTCTGTTTCGTAATCAACACCATTTATTACATAGGTTCATCATTGACGGCACGGTTGGCGCAGTGGTTAAGCGATTGACTGCTGCGCTGCGTGTCGCGGGTTCGATTCCCGCACGGAACAAATATTTGTATGACCTACATGTATTTGTTCCGAGTCTGGGTGTTTTTCTATCTATAATATGTATGTATTTACAAAAAAAAAAATGTATATAAGTAGTTTATCAGCCATCTTGTTACCATAACACAAGCATTAGGTTGCTTAGCTTGGGACTAGATGGCGCTGTGTGAAATGTCCAGGGATATTATTATTATTATTATCAAGACTCATATTTTGCAAAATAAATATCATAATGCACAGTTAGGGAAATTAATTATTAAACCAATTGGTACCAATTTGCCGTGTTATAGATATTTCATACAACTGTTAAAGAATTACAGTTGTGGTTTGAATAGCGGACAATTCAGTCAATTTACTTAACAACTGATTTGCCTGTCTTTAATACTTAGTTGTAGACATACTTTTACAAAAATCCCTAGGATGACTACCCCAAGTTTCTTGGTATATCTTGGATTACACTTGTTTCACATAATTATTAATGGGTTACTAATGGTCAAGGGTCAACAATAGAACCGATCTGACCCTTGCAGCATGCTTAATGAAGCAGGATTAAAACACAGTGTTTCCCTGATAGAAAATAGGACAAGAAAGGCCGATTGACCCATTCATAATATGCGACGTTCTAGATTATGGAATTACTTTTGAACACAATTTCGTCGTCTCCGATTTGGACGGGTCTTGCCGCAATAAAAATGCTTTATATCTTCATGATGAGCTGCTAGCTCGTTAAGTTTCGGGAAAGAAATACAAACAGAATTTACTTTTTGCAAGCCTCTTATGCAATTATTATTGTTTTAGGTTCGGTCCCTTTGGCGTCAATATACTAAGCTATGTACCTCGATTTAGGGCCTACAACTGGAACAAAATTTATAATCCACTTCAGCCTGTATCCGTAACATATTGGGTTGCATCTACCAATACGTGACCATTCTGGTTTCAAAATGGAGTTACTCGGTATGATAATTCAATGTTTCTCTCTGGAATGCATTACTTGATATATCCAGTCAAGGTAGGGGCTTATTGGCGTAAAGCCGGTCTGAGATATAACATCACTTTTCATCCCGAAGGAACAGATTCCAATGATTCTATCGTCGAGTATCAAGGGGCCGCCGGAGTCCACATGCCAAGGTCTTTCCAATCTACGGGAACATTTTGGAGCAATACATATTAAATATTTCGACTTGCTTCTCATTTCCTCACTGCACTTGATGACCGCTCCTTCACCAACCTGCATCAGTCTGAAGCTGTCTCTGGTCGATGTTCCAAGTTTTTCAGTCCATCCACTACCCACATACGTCACTGGAAGGCCTATCATCGCGGTGTGGTCAACTGATGATAATCTGGCAAAACTTTTCACGTTTACCTTTAACGAGTGAAATAAACTGATATCGTTGTTCACCAACAAGTCGTCCCTATCAATGACGCGGAACGAGGGGTGTATGAAGGTTTCCAGTACTTCAGCAACCAAATCTGATCTGATGGGTGACTCCGTTAAATTCGCGAACCACACATAGTAAGGTATACCGAGAGATGAGCAGTGAGCGGCGGTGAGTCCCCAGTACTCAGTGATCATGGACCCCGTGCATACTCTTAGCATGTTATAGTCAAAATCAATCAATGAAATTACAAACGAATATTCGTCCGGTCTTATGTCGCGACCACCCAGGATTCGTAGACGCGTATCTTTAAACTGTGTTGCGGGGAACACAAAACGTTTGCCATGTGAGTTCATGATGATTGACATTGAGCAAAATATACGGAAGAGTGTGAACATGTCCGATAAGTTTGCATAGCGTACAGACATGAAATAAATCATATTTTTATTGACATAAAACATAAAATTGCATTTTGTAATGTTACGTAATCAAATATATCGCCGTAAACCAAACTGTAAAAAGAAATCGGTTTCTCGAAAGCAAAACAAAACCGTATTTTCTTGGCGGTAACATAACCATCAATTTCTTATTTATTAGCTGAGACCTCGCTTTACTGTGAACCTGTTGAAATTTTCCCAAAGCATTTTCAAAAGAAGTGTGTCTAACACAACCCTTTAAAAGTTCATTCGATCGAGTGATATTTGAGTCTAATGTGATATTATTAATTATTTATCAAAGCTAGGAATGATATGTTCCTATACTCATCACCTATAAACCGTACCGCGGCACCCTCACTCATTTCGGTAACACTTTTTGAACTCGGTACAAATCCTCCGGTGTTTTCGTATGACCTCGGTCCCTTTTCAAAGCTCAACTAACTGTATAGAGCCATCTCTGTCTCTCACGCTGAACATTTATTGATTTACTAAATGGACAGTTGGAGAGAAAAATGTTTGTTATTTATCAATATGAAACTGAAGATAATATTTATTTGCTTAAACATGTGCCATACATACAAGAAAATACATGCATGCAAGATGGAAACTTTTAACTTCAAAATATTTATGAAGGAATTAAGCTACATATCTGCTCTAGGCCCCTCAGAGTAGTAATATAGTAAACCAGACTACGGCTAAGAGTAACAGTAATTAATACCCCATGTACACAGGGCCTAGTTAAATAGTTTACATACGCATACATCGGTGACTGTCATTATTTTTGTGTGGGTATACGTAATATACACACGCGGTTAAAGATAAAATAAACGTGTACACAATGAAGGAATATGAGCCCATATTTTAGTCTGACGTAACAAGGTTCCCATAGCTAAGTGGTGTAAGCGCCTGCGATAGTCACTGATGCCAGCTAGACGACATGCCAGTTCGATCCCAACTGAGGGATTTTGTTTTGCTGCTTTTTACTTTTTGTTTTTTGTAATTTTGTGGTTTAAAAATCACTCAAGCAAAAAACTAGAAAGTTAATTAAATAAAAACAATAAAATCATTTTAGTTTGACTCTAGTGATTTTACTCAGTCATTAACATCCAGGCACTCAATTGTCTCGATTATGTAATTTAAAAACAAAGATCCCAGCGGCTTCGTACGTTTGAAACGCACACAAAAAAAAAAAACTTAAGGAAAAGAATTATAGCAAGATCCAAAATACAGCAACTATTAAATATTGGTAGATTAAGGTTTAAGTCAGTGACATTCGGCTAAGATCGGCCCTGTTCGACTTTGCAAAGAGCGCTTTCTCCTACTCACATTCCACTACGAATCTGATAAATAATATAATCAATGAAGATACGATGATGATTTTAATGCCAAATTACTCGTGATCAACTGACAGCACTAACCCACCGAATATGTATTTTTACTCTTATTAAAATTCTGTGACTATACATCACAGTATTTTGACGATTTATTACACGACATACAGGGTGGCAGGGACATCGACGCGAAACCTGTTACGGATTCAGTACATGATTCGGAAACCCCATGAGTTGAAATTTTTCGTCGGTTATTAAAAAATAAATTAGCTGTTCCATACATTTTGACCGCGTAGGTATTGCACTTTTCTATGAAACAGCTGATTATTATTTTGATAACTGACGAAATATTTCTACACTAGGGTGTTTAGAATCATGTACTGAATTCATTGCTTTATTTTTAATTATTTTTACCTTTTGTGGTAGAGTAATTTTATTCTAGGTGCATGGTCTGTAAACCCTTTTTTGAAAACATGCATACCTACTAGACTTGAAGAGTGTGCTAGGCTCGATGGTCACTATTTGGAGAAAGTCATTAAAAAAATCTTCATTTATTATTTTTAAATAATAATAAATCTTATTTGTATTAGCGGTGTATTTTTTTTTTTTTTTAATTTTACAAACTTGGAAATTTGCCCTAGACACCCTGTATAATAACAGTCCATAGTCGATTCTCAATCACCAAAAATCCATACTAGGAAACCCAATGCAGAAACAAGTAGCTTAAGAAACCCTTTCAAGATGGGTAAGAAAACCTTCTCAAGGGTTTTTGAGGGTTTCAATGGATTAGCTGTACAAAATTGTTCACAATGTAACATACCATACAAAGTGTTATCGTTATAACTGGGTTTCTTCATCTCATGGGCTTTGAAACGGTAATATAAAGCCATACAGGATATTACATGTTACTAATGGGTAAGCCACCCTTCGCGGTGTTGTAGAAACTCTGGTAAACCCTCATTATAAAGACATCACTTTTCATAAATAAATTTATTCATATTTCTCAAAGGAGTAGAAGTCCATTGTGTGTCGGACGGGCATTTATCGCTGGATACGAAGGGTTGAAGGAGAGTGGAAGCCTATTCAGGAATATCGTGGTGTGAGGGTAGGTCTCCCCTTCAAGTCTAGGCGGCGCCGATGTCCTGGTTCCATAGGTACCAGGTATCTTTGTGAAACGGCCGGCAGCTAAGTATGTCGAAAAGCTACAAAAAGAAGAGGTTTCTTGGTACAGAAAGAATAACACTGCGTAATGGTAAGCCTTCATAACGGTTCAGGAAACGCTTGCGTATCTCTTCAGGCTTATTATTAAACTATTTTAATCTATGAGGTAACTTGCCGATCACTACGAATTCATCAAACTGCTACATTGAATTATGTTTACATCAAAACTTTTGTCTAAACACTAATATAAATATATGAGGATATCACAGAAATCCTTATTAAATTATCTAACTTTTGAAAACATAATAACAGCTGTATCTATCTACACACATCAAAAGTGTCTAGGGGTCAAGTACGTTTTAGAGTATCGCCGCAATTGAGGATTATTATTTAAACTTTTTTGGACCGTTATTGATTCACTTTAGTTCTCTATTTGAATAAAAAAATTCCTTAAATTTTCATTAAAAATAGAAAATCAACTGTCAATCAGGATACCTATAAAAGTGTATAATAGCGTTTTTACAAGACCATTACAGCTTTTGCATCGGAACTGAAAAAAATTGCATTGATATCGAGCGACGACATCATTTGACAGGAGAAGAGATGATGAGCACCGTTGGAATGTTGCAAGCTGGTTCCAGGCAACGTACTGTGGCTGTCGCTCTTGGCACTACACAGAGCGTCATCAGCCGCCTCTGGACACGCTATCACATCACGGGTAGCGTAGCCGAGCGACATGGAGGACGATCTCGCATCACCACTCGCAGACAGGGTAGATTCAAAATATTATACTGCTCGACGGAATCGTACCAAGATACTACAAGGCTCCACAGCTCTTCAGGCTTGCTGATAAGCAAACACACCATCCGAAAACGTTAACGTGAAGTGGGTCTGTGTTCCCGAAGGCCGCTGAGCGTTCCACCTATAGCACCCCGCAATAGTACGGCGCGTATACAATGGGCTCGCGAACACCGAAATTGGGAGGAAGAAGAATGGCGTTGTGTTTGCTTTTCCAATGAATCTTGTTTCGGTATGAGGCCGGATACAAGACGTACTCGAGTTCGGGAGACCTCTGGACATCAAGAACGTTTGAAATTTTGTCAGGAAGTTCATTCACAACAATAATGATTTAGGCCGGTATTTGGATCGGTGGAAGAACTGATCTCATTTGGAACAGGGGCAACCTCAATGTTCACATTTATACGGAGAGGATTGTTTCAGACGTAATCATTCCTTTGTGAAGCCGGTTGGGTGATTCGTTTCGATTAATGCACGATAATGCACGTCCACAGACGGCTAGAGTCGTAACACGCACTCTTACCGATGCTCGCATCAACGTTCAGCCGTGGCCTGCTCGTTTGCACGCATGGGATATTCGTATGCTCCAAAGAAGAGCTCTGCCGAGGATGGATGCCGTGCATACCCCACAACAACTTTTTGACTTGTTAGAAAGAACGTGGTCGTGGTCTCAAAGTGATTTAGATGAACTGATTTTAAGCAAGCCAAATCGTTGTGATTGTGTGATTCGTGTCAATGGTGGAAACACAAATTATTATTATTTTTATCTTCACAATAAAAATGTAAAAAAATCCTCATTTTTGCCTTTTTTGCCATTTAATTGACGACATTAACTTAGGTTAATTTCACACAATATGCAAAAATTGCAATATTTCTTAATTTTTATAAAATGTAGGGATACGTTGTTAACTTAAACATAGGAATTAAAGTAAGAAGCCAGTGTGGAAGACTAGACTTGGTAAATATTAATTTTATAATTTTTTATCGTTAATAATGTACTTGATCCCTAGACACTTTTGATGTTTGTTTTCATTCAAAAGATAGATACTATGTACGGATAAAAATATGTATACTTCTCCTAAAAAATCTGTTTTACATAATGATTCTATAACGACTAAACCGAATTCCTAGTTACAAACCAAATCTTGGTCTATTGACCACGAAATCTAGTATTTACACCCTGTCCGCTAGGTTAACCTATTTTGATAGCTAGCTGTCTTAGCACTTAACTATTTCAAATTACGTAAAAGTTTTAGTATTTATGACTTCTTACAGGCATTATAATACCGTACGTTTATCAATCAAAGTATTGTGTGTTGCTACAATCACTACTTCCATCTGTCAAAAACGGTTTACCTAAGGGACAGAGTAAATTGATAACTATGTCTAAATATTTCCGTACGTCACGCCTTTAAACAAAAGATGGCATAACTTACAAAACTAACAAACTTACATTTACTATCTTACAACCTATAACTTCGATTAAGAAGGGTTTCAGAAGGACTAGATTTATAAAAACTACGAGATTATAAGGGTGTCGAACTTGTAGCGGGATTGTCCGAAAGGTAGCGGGATTGTCCGAAAGGGTTACCGCTGCCCTGGAACATAAAGGGCTAAGGAAGGAACACGGGTGGGTTTTAGTCAGTAAGAGTCTGACACTCCCTCCTGCTCCACCCAGAGCGGGAGGAGTCATTTGATGATTTCCCATCCTCAAAAAAAAAAAAAAAGGGTGTCGAACTTGCTAATTTGATGCTAGCTGTTATGCGGAACGGTGAACGAGAATATTGTGAGGAAACCATCTTGTCCTAGAACCAGCTATTTGGTCAGGATGAGCTTGACGCCTACATAGTTACAGGATTGGTCCACACTAGCTCAATATATAGAGGAGTGGAAAGGAGAAAGAGAGAGAACTTTGCCCTGCAGTCTGGGACAGTATAGACTAAAAATAAATACTAGTAAATAAATGTGGCTGTGTACCAATCTCGAGGCAATACAAAAAATAACTGTTTTTGGGTATATAACCACCAAAACAATTATTTTTTGTATTGCCTGCCTACCTATAGGTAGGTCATAGCTGATGAATCGAACAGCTTTGAACAGGGCAAAAAAGTAAGTACCTACCTTTTTTAAAACAAAGGACGCTTTTTATCAAGGAAAATAAAATAAATAATTCATATTGTATGTAGTCAGTAGTTTTATTCTGTAAGGTTCACTTGCCTGTAATAAATAATAATAATTCCTGGGGAAGTATATATATTATATCCGGGTGTTCTCGTATATCTAACGGAGAGTACTTGTATATACTCAACCTTGTAGCCAGGATAATCCATCAGCAACTTACTCAGGTATCAGGCCCGACCCAGTTCTCGAAAATGGAAATATCACATTATGCTGGGATCGATCCATTATCACTGATAGGACTATTGTATCGCACATTTTTTTCTTTAATCTGCTCTCCTAAAGAAATTACCAATACTGCGCTTATAACATCTGCCTTCTAGATCATCGATATTTATACTAGCTAGGACTAAAATAACTTGGGATATAATTACCCTAACGGAATGTTGGTTGCCCAACACTCACACAATCCCTGACTTGTCAGGTTACAACCCTTACTCATCCAAGAACAATAATACACAGAATGAGGGAGTAGTAGTCTATGTACACACATACCTTAACGTTTCTGTACACGAACCCTCTTTTTCAGATGCAAACTGTCTCCTGATAAAAGTAGACCACAACACTATAGTACTAGCAATTTACCGCCCTCCAAGCTACAAAGACATTACCAAGTTTCTAAATTCCTTAAACATGATTTTAACTAGTATCGCACACTTTAATAACATCATAATCACCGGTGATATAAATATAAATATCAGTGACCAATGCCGTGATTCTAATAAGTATAACTACCTAAACTTATTGGCGTCACATGGCCTATTGCCTTCACATACTCTGCCCACACGACTCAACTCTTGTCTCGATCATTTCATTCTAAAAACTCAATGCTCCGCCTCAACACTAGTGGCTCACTTTGCATTAACTGATCATGATACAGTACTATTATTTCTTCCTAAAAAGACGTCTAAAAAATCCGTAAAAAAAACAGTAGTACGCATTAATCACGATCAGTTAAACGCAGACCTAAGATTAGTTGACTTTAGTCAGGTTTACAATACACAAGATCCCGACGAAGCGGCAGAAGCCATGGTCAATTCGATTAAAAAAGTGATTGAAACTAATTCTAAATCTATTAAAGTACCCAACCGTAAATCAACTATAAAGCCATGGATAACTCCAGGTCTTCTTCGTTGCATTCGACACAGAGACAACCTTCACAAAAAATTTAAAAAGTCACCAAATAATGAGACACTAAAGATAACTTTCACCAGGTATAGAAACTTCTGTAACAAACTGCTAAAGAAGTTGAAAAGGGAACACGAAAAGAGTGAGCTCACAAAAGCTGGTAATAATCCTAGACAACTGTGGTCGGCAATAAATACATTAACAAATAGGGTAACTCACAAAGAAACTTCCAAACCTCTCCTAAAGTCGGCGAACACCCCAAAGCTGTCGGTTAACGGTGTAAATGATTTCTTTGCTGCTGTTGGTGAGCGTCTTGCCGAGAAAATAGTAAGCTGCCCAGCGGAGGTTTCTACTGACGCCAGCGATAGAGTCCCCCATTCCATGGTACTCTTGCCTACCGACGAGGTCGAAGTGGGCAATTTATTAATGAATCTACGCAGTGGCAGCGCTGTGGGATGGGATGGGATATCCAGTGACCTCCTAAAAAGACATCGGTTCTTGATTACTCCACCTCTAACATATATCTGTAATCTCGCACTCTCTACAGGCAAATTCCCAAAAGTTTTTAAAAAAGCTATTATACACCCGATCTTTAAGAGTGGGGACAGAACCCGTGTCGACAATTACAGGCCTATAGCGGTGCTCCCAGCCCTGTCAAAGGTACTAGAAAGAATAATGAACATTAGACTTGTCAATTACCTGGAAAAGCATACGCTTCTTTCCTCAACTCAGTTTGGTTTTCGCACCGGTAAATCTACTTCGGATGCAGTCCATGAATTGACGAACTTTATTGTTACAAACCTAGACAAAGGGCAAAAAGTCCTTGGCATATTCTTAGATCTTGCTAAGGCATTCGACACGGTTTCTGTACCTATTCTCACTGATAAGATGGAGAACCTGGGAATTAGAGGGATTCAACTTCAGCTCTTTAAAGACTACCTCAGTGGGCGTACTCAGTGCGTTAAGATGGATGATTTCCTTAGCGATGAACGCAAAGTCACCTACGGTGTGCCCCAGGGTAGCGTCCTCGGTCCGACCCTTTTCCTCATCTATATTAACGACCTGGGTATGCTCACCCTTCCTAAGGGCAGAATTATAAGTTTTGCCGATGACACGGCCCTCCTATTTAGTGCGGATTCCTGGCACGAAGTGTACTCATACGCTCAGTCGGGCTTCAATACTGTCACAAAATGTCTGCGCAGGATCGTACTTACACTGAATGCGAGTAAAACTCATTACCTTACCTTTGCACTAAAAAAATCAAATTTACCTACAGTGCCGGATACCATTAAAGTTCACTCGTGTCCAACACCGCATGATGCTGCCTGCACCTGTTTCCACCTTTCTAAAACCGAATCTGTTAAATATCTGGGGGTAATAGTCGACAATACCCTTAGATTTCAACAACATATAGACTCACTCATTACTAGGCTACGTAAACTGATATATGTTTTCAAAACTCTGAGACATGTAGCGGATGACAAACTAAAGAGGTCAGTCTACTTCGCCCTCGTTCAGTCATTGATAAGTTACTGCATAACAACTTGGGGCGGTGCACCTAAAACCACTCTCCTTGAACTCGAGAGGGCCCAGAGAGTTATCTTAAAAGTATCCAATTTTCTCCCATACCGTTATCCTACAGATCTGCTATACAAGCAATCAAAAACCCTAACAGTACGCCAACTATTTATCCTGAACACACTACTAAAACAACATTCATTACTCACCTATCACCCATCAATGATACATGGTAAGAGACGATATAATCCCGTAAGTCGCACTCATTCTCCCCTTTCGACAGTATTCTCCAACCGCTTCTTTTGTTATCTGGGACGATTCTTGTACAACAAAATCAATAAAACTCAACCGATTTTTAACCTTAATAAAGGACAATGTAAAAAGAAGCTTGCCACGTGGCTCCAGGGGCTCAACTATGTTGACACCGAAAAACTACTTACCAGTATGACTTAATGTATACCAACTGCTATTTATTAAACCCTCATCCACACTCTCTCACACACACACACCCACACATACGCACTCTCGTACATACACACACGAAACACATCTTACTCACGTCCTCACTACATAATGTTTACTAATAATTCTAACACTATACAAACACATTTTTTTATTTTTTATTTTTATTATTGTTTCTCTCCTTTTTTTTTTTTTTTTGCTTTGTCTATTGTGTTTTTTTTTCCAATCATTTATTATTTATTTTACTTAAACACCTTATGTTGAGCCACAGACTTTAAAAGCTATTATACAATCCTAATTCAAAATTTGTTAAATCACTTTCACTATAATTATCATGCAATGTATCGAACTGCTAGAGGGCGGAGACCTGGTGACCTGAAACACAGGCCCTTAAAGCCTAGCTTAGGCACCAGTCTCCCACAGTAAACTAAACCAAATAATATATCATGTGTAACAATGTCTGTAATGTTTATTGTGGTGAGAAAATAAATACTTATTATTATTATTATTATTATTATTTATCATCATCATCAGCTTATAGCAGTCCACTGCTGGACATAAATCGAGTTGAATATTCAACTCGATTTTCGGCAACTCTCATCCAGCTGCTATCAGCCATCCTGCTCATCCTGCTGCTGGCCGATATTTTTAATTGAAGTAATATTCACACATACAATAATTTGCCTTCAATGTTCCCACTGCTGGGACACAGGCCTCCTCTCTTCGAGAGGGACTGGACTCTAATCCACCACGCGGACCCAGTGCGGGTTGGTAGATGTCACATGACTTCGAATTTTTGGTTCTAGGACATGCCGGTTTCCTTACGATGTTGTCCTTCACCGTTTTGAGAGCAGTGGTGATGAAATAATTTAAGACATAATCCACAAAAAATAAAATCGAAACAGTTTGGAAGGTTATAAATAACGAAACTAACTAACTAACTAAACTAACAGCTAAAAGTACGAAACACTATAGGTATAATAAGACATTTATTTTAACTATATATTGGAGACTTTACGTGGTGCCATCTAATGCCCTTAGAAGTAAGTATAGCTCAAGAATTCGTCGATTTCTCTGGAAAGCGCAGGACCAGTCGTTGTTGCGATGTTTGGGGGAGACAAATGTCCACCGGTGAACGTTTTTTGGCTGATATGATTATTTTCATGATGTCATAGTCGATATTATTTAATAGCAGAGTAGGTAATTGGTACATCGTCTCACAATGAATATAATAAGTTACTTTGAAACATTCATAACAACATCATAATTTAAATCAGTTGCAGAAAAGAATTAGTACCTATATTGTATCTCACATTAAAACGTTACACCAGCATCGATCTGTTCTAGTGTCGCACATCGCAGAAGGGTGGCATGCAACTTAATTGACAGACCTACCTATGACATACGGCTGTTATGATACAGGTATAAATATTAAAAATTGGAACAAACCAATGCCGTTGCTCGGCCCCACCCCAACAGACGCAATACGCGTTGCAAGCTCCACCTGCTGTGTCGCCGCATTTTATTGTATTGATTTTATTACCGCTGTCTGGTTTCCCAGCGTCAAAGTTATGTCGCTTTAAACTACAAAGCAATCATATTTTTAACAGATATTTTTTTAGCTTTCATGGCAGTCATTGGAGATGTAAAACCAACATAATCGTTAGCGAATGTGTCAGTGATCATTTTTTATATTTAGCAGTTCTTGACTTTTAGTTTAGCATGCAATTATATATTATGTTAGCGGCCTTTCTAAACACAATGACATGGTGTAGGCCATGAAAGACCTAAAGACCTTATTTTGAAAATGTCAACATGCTGTGGGGGATCAATGCTAGCTCCTTTCTTTAAGAAAATATGCTTTCGCCTTGCACTTCATGACTATTCTGGTCGCTACAATGACGACTGGCCGAAAATTAACAAAATATTATAATTTAATAATTATAATTCGGATGTATAAGCGTTATAACTTTTTTCGCTTTGAGAACAGAATTTAGATAGTAGCTTGTAATTATAGACATTCTTAAAATAAATACCACGAATAATTGAGAACGTTTTGACTTGGGGAAAAGTTTTTTTTAGATTTCTAATTTTAGTAGCGACCATTTTATCCATCAAAAATTAAGAAGGAAGGCTTCTACTTACTTAAAAAATATACCTTTTTTCGTTGAAAATGAGGCAACGAAATGTATAGGTAGTTTTTTTGAAATTTTACACCTTTTAGTAGGTACTCAAACCTCAGTTGATCCGGCAGAGTAATGCTTCGAAACAGGATCGACTGACATCAGAGTTTTTGTTAAAAATGCCTGTTTTCTTGCTGACTGTATCATTTTTTTTTTAATCTGTGAAAGTAGAATAAACTAAAATGACTAACTACTAATACTACTAATTATTAAATATGTCCAAAAGTTAGGGACAGTCTCCTAAAACCGATAGCCTGCCCTTACTGCCCCATCTCATAAATCCACCCTGTAATTATATAACTAATGTTTCATATACAAATATTGAACCCTGCAAGGGCCACTACTATAATTATTATCTATTGTATCATCATATTCCATGGTGAAAGCCTCTTCTCAATTGCAGAACGCGCACTGATCGCACTCGCAAATAAATATCAAAAATATTTAGTAAAAAAATACAGGCTGTTATTGTCCCACTGCAAAGAAAATGCCTTCTCGATGTTTTCCTTCACCGTATGTCACACCATTGATTACCAAATAAATAATAATAAAAACAATCAAGTATCACCTCTGTACCTACTTTTTCTGTTCTGTTTTTCATTGTCTGTTTATATATGTGTGTACATAAATAGTAAAATAAATAAATAAATAAAATAAAAATTAGGTTAATAATTATTTTTAGTATCACAATAGCTATATGAAACATACACACACATCCTATGTGAATATGTGAAAGGATAGGTTCTTAGACACCCAAGATGTCAATTTGGTCCGCTCTCGGCCAGATTGACACATTGAGTGTCCTGTGTAGCGCGATCCTGGCAGGTCATTCAGCGGCGGAGCGTCTAGGTACTTAAGCTAATCAACGCCATCTATATCAGTCATCTCGGTCGGCGACAACTGCAGCGACACTAAGTACGGTGGCGCCACTATGCATAAAACGAAACTACTTGGGATCCTGGTGCGTTAGGCCGAACCTTGAGCCACCAGTCATCATCATCGTTTACGTGCCGCGAGGTTAGATGGCGCTGTGTGTATGGTTGGAAACTTCCTATATATAGTGTTGATATTTATGGTGCAAGTTGATAAAAATAAACCATATTTATTTCAAACGTACCCCTGATACTACAGGGATTCACATCTTTTTCTTATTATCCGCAAGTCAGAGTAATACTTCGAAACAGGATCGACTAACATTAAAGAATTTTTGTTCAAAATGCCTGTTTTCTTACTGACTGTACTATTTTTTTTTTATCTGTGAAAGCAGAATAAAATATGCCCAAAAGTTAGGGACAGTCTCCTAAAACCGATATCTTGTAGCTACAACAGTAAAAGTACCTGCCCTTACTGCCCCATCTCATAAATCCACCCTGTAATTATATAACTAATGTTTCATATACAAATATTGAACCCTGCAAGGGCCACTACTATAATTATTATCTATTGTATACAAATACTGGTATTCAGTTGCATCCGGTTAGACTGGAAGCCGACCCCAACATAGTTGGGAAACGGCTAGGCAGATGATGATGATGATGATGATGTATCATCCTATTCCATGGTGAAAGCCTCTTCTCAATTGCAGAACGCGCACTGATCACCTACTCGCAAATAAATATCAAAAATATTTAGTAAAAAAATACAGGCTGTTATTGTCCCACTGCAAAGAAAATGCCTTCTCGATGTTTTCCTTCACCGTATGTCACACCATTTATTACCAAATAAATAATAATAAAAAAAAGAATTAAGTATCACCTCTGTACCTATTTTTTCTGTTCTGGTTTTTATGGTCTGTTTATGTGTGTACATAAATGGTAAAATATATAAATAAATAAAATATAAACTAAGTTAATAATTATTTTTAGTATCATAATAGCTATATGAAACATACACACACATCCTATGTGAATATGTGAAAGGATAGGTTCTTAGACACCCAAGATGTCAATTTGGTCCGCTCTCGGCCAGATTGACACATTGAGTGTCCTGTGTAGCGCGATCCTGGCAGGTCATTCAGCGGCGGAGCGTGTAGGTACTTAAGCTAATCAACGCCATCTATCGGAGGTCGGCGACAATTGCAGCGATACTAAGTACGGTGGCGCCACTATGCATAAAACGAAACTACTTAGGATCCTGGTGCGTTACGCCGAACCTTGAGCCACCAGTCATCATCATCGTTTACGTGCCGCGAGGGTAGATGGCGCTGTGTGTATGGTTGGAAACTTCCTGTATATAGTTTGTTAGTATAAGGTGCAAGTTGATAAAAATAAACCATATTTTATTTCAATCGTACCCTCTATATTATTGTTGAGCGGTCGGTCAGTTAGTTAAGGGTACGGAAACTGAAGCTGTGAAATAAGCTCCACGAAAAATGTCCATGGATTTAATGATTAAAATATCAAATACCTATGGGATTTTTACAACTAAGTAAACTATGTTGAACAAAGCCTGCCTTCCTATATGGCTAATTTACCTCATTATGTTGTTTACTTTATGCTATGAGTATTTTATGAATACCACCTGACAGTCATTGATACCTATTAGTAAGTAAGCTTCCGTCTTCTCGTCGCATATTCCTTAGAGCCTAAAGACGTGAATTAATGCGCCCTGCCTTTATTACTTACGGAGACGAAATGTGGCCACTCACGGTAAGGCTGAACACTGGAACTAAACTATTTTGCAAATAATCACTAACAACCTTGATTGCTAACTGAACAGACAGCTTCTCTGCTGGGAAGTTTGTTGCGCCACTTCTTCCCAGCGAAAGCACTAGGAAGTGGTGCAGGGCGGGCGTTTTGGGGGACTGTCTTTTGTAATTTTGACGTTCAAAAAGGTCTGATTCTCAGCCTAGTTTGAATAAATAACTATGATTTTGATTTTCTATTCGCCAAACGCCTCCAAACAGGTAAGTACATCCTTTGCCAACTCCTCCTAACAAGAGGGATCTTTAATGACTCCTGTACTAAGTAACGAGACATACAAAGTTAGTAATAAGTTACTGCAGTAAGAACTATAGTTGCTAGTACTTACACTTGATCGTTAAGGTCAAGTAGACCGAGTTTGAATTACTTAACTTGCTTTAAACATAGACCACTGTGTAACAATAATATGCATACAATGTATCTACATTGATGTATAATAGGTATTTGAGCTGTAGTTGAGTTGTAGATAAAGGTTATTCTGTATACGGCGCGTTTTGTTAAAAGGTTCTTCTCTCAGGAGCCCTGGTGAACTACCGGTAAAGTTAATAAATAAAATTAGTAGTAATAAAGTTAGTAACAATTTTACTTGACACCCAGTGTTAGTAGGTACAGACACAGATTTACATATATAAAATTAAATTCAGCGTAAAGTTGCATCCACCCCCGCAACATCGGGGAATTCCACCAATCTGCAAACACATAGAGAATACTGTTGGAGCTGGCGCGAACACCCACCTCAGGGATTCACATCTTTTTCTTATTATCCGCAAATATCCTTGACGCACTGTATCGCCACAGCAGCACCATCAGTACCTACTCTCAGTGCATTATTATATTGAACGCGTAGATCACTATATGCCCGCTAAGTGAAACTGACTCACAGGCTGCACGTCTACAGAGAAGGACTGACAGAAAGCTTTGATAAGCATTACTTTAGCTGGCTTTGTACAATGTGCAAACCTGCAGGCCAGCATGTTATAACGGAGTCGGACAGCCAGCGACCTACGTTCCCATTCAATTTCACTAAGCAGCGACACTGTTTATTATAATGGTTATTTTAGTATAATATTATTAAAATACTAGCTTCTGCCCGCGGCTTCACCCGCGTGGATGTCGGAAATTATCCCACGGGAACGTGCTAACAGGATAAAATGTATGTGCTTCCCCAGGATGCCATCTATCTCGCGGGCCCTTTGTGGCTAATTACAATAGAAAACCAATTGTGTCTCATTAGTGGTGATTAAGAGGGTACCTATATGATATCCTTACCTAAGTACCTACCTAATAAAAAATAAAAAAACTCAATAACAGAAAATAAAATACCTACCTACCTAAATAAACCTATTTCTGATGATAACTAAACTCAATAAATAAGCAAAATCCCTAAAAACTAATATCTATACGAATGACTAATCCTACCTAACAGTATTATAAAATAACCTACGGTCACTACGTACACTATCAAATATACTACCTATACTTTAAAATTAAAATCTATACCTACGACTTATAAAAATAAACCTAAATAACTCTAAAAACTAATAGGAATAAAAAGGTCGCACTGAAAAACACGGTTTAGAATTGCAAGTAGCAGTTAAAATAAGAACGAACGCTCGCCACTCAACACGTCCGTTCAAATCAAAGTTCAAAAAATGTCCTTATATACGGTAGCGATCCGTGGCGGCTGCGCGCCACGCGTGTGCTGCGAACGGTGCAAGCCAAATTCAACCTTCAGCACTACATTTAGAGCATAACCTTAGTGAACTCCACTGCGGGTGACGTAATCTACGACAAACTTATTATTTGCGGTTGGTACAGTAATCGGGTCTAGGGATCGAACCGCAAAATTAAGTTTGTTTTTTATTGTATATACTTTTCCGGGATAAGTAGTACCCAGTGTGGTGCCCAGGATATTAAAGAATAATTATACAAAGTTTCATCGTAATCGAACCGGTAGTTTTTGCGTGATGCCTGAACAAACAGACAGACAGACAAAATTTTTTTTAATCACATTTTTGGGTTCGCTGTCGGTCTAGTAACACCCCCTGCCATTTATTTTTTTGATATTTTCAATGTACAGAATTTTCACTTCTACAGATTTATTATAAGTATAGATTTTGTGTGTCTGTTTATTTGATTCCAGAGTTAATCAACACCTCAAAAAACCTCACCACAAAAAGCTCACATAGATTAGTTTAAAGTTTTTAAATTATTCATAGTCAGAAGTATAATGGATACTTAAAATATTGCATTAATATTAACATTAACTCAAATATACGCAAAATAACATTAAACACAAATCTGGGTGTTTCCTTCCGAGGAGTTGCCAATTAAAGTGAAAAGAGGTCGAAGCGTGGGAAAAATGATGGTGGCCTTGTTCTTCGGAAGGACAGCAGTGCGATTCTGTAACCATCTCACCGTGAAAACTTAGGTGAAGTGAGCGTGGAGTGAGCTGTCATTCCAACTAATACTAGGGATTGACACTATTGTCAGCTCACTTCACCTAACTTTTCACGGTGAGATTTTTACAGAATCGATCGGCTGGTCATTATGCAACAATTGTTTTAGAGCATCGAAAAACAGTTACTGCAGAGTGGTACACTAACAATTGTATGCCACTTGTCTTGGAAAAAGTTCGGGAGAAACGACCTCGCAGTAGGATCCTCCTTCACCACGACAACGCCTCGTCGCACACAGCCAAGCAAACAATCGACTACTTGGCGACGTCAGACGTGGAATTACTAGCTCAACCGCTTTTTATTTATTTCCGAAAATAAAAGAAAAACTTTGAGGAAAACGTTTTATGGCCGCCGAGGAAGCAGTAGCTGCGTTTAAAAATGCCGTCGAAGAGACCCTTAAGGACGAGTGAGCCAAGTGCTTTTCTCAGTGGTTCCATCGGATGCAGCGATTTACCTATTGATCTAAGTGGACACTATTTTGAAAAGATATATATGATTTTCTAAGAACTTTAAGTGTCACCCTCATATATACCTACATACCTACTTCTTTAATATTAACATGCACCGCCACTGCCACTTTAAAATGCACTTAGAAATAACATGCGAAATGTGGGTGATACACCTCCACTTAAAGAAAATAATGGTACAGAAGGTATTTTCTAATAAGCCTCTGAATAATAGTTCTACCATAGTTCTCGAACGTACCATATATTTTATATAAAATTAATGAACATAACAAATTGTAGGAACTATTAATTATCATCAGAGAAAAAAGTAATCAAAAGTCGGTTCCACCATTCCCTTAACTGATAAGTAAAATTAATCACAGTCAGAGCTCAGTGAGTTAGTTCCTCCGGGTACCGGACGATTAATCTTGTGCCAATCGGACTGTCAAGCCGACGTTAACTGGAGATTGTTGTGGTGCCTACTAGCTATGGCTGCGCCTTGCGTAATTGAGCGATCTTGGTGGAGGTATTTTTTCATTATAAGTAATCTATTTGGGAAATCCAATATTACGAACAAAAAATAAAAAACATTTTCTCTAGTTCAAATACTAACGTTTTAATAAACAACGTTGTTATAATTTAGGGAGTAGGGTGTGATTGTATACAGACGAGGCCAAAGGTACGCATTATACCTACTTAAGAATTGCCAACAACACACCACTGTTTTTAACTAAAAGTTAAGTTAGGCAGCTTTCTCTTCGTTGCGGAGAATGAAAAAGCAAATTTTAAACAACCATGATTTAACGGAACCACCTCTCGATGAAAGGAGGAACAAAAAGTGCTGGTCACCGGCATCATTACGTTCACTGCAGAGGTATTGCAAATGAGTCGCGCTGCCATTGCAGCGCTCAGATTAGCCATTTGTTTTATTTAGTTTGGAGGCGAGGTTATGGCGAAGATACTTTTCTGCAGTTATATATGGGGTGAGATACAGATGTGTAACTATAATAGGAAGGTATTTAAAATCTGCTTATATAAGAACAGTTTAAACCTAATATCCTTCAGAGCATACCTGAAGAATATTAGGTTTAAACTAAATCTATGGGACATCTAAATCTAATGCCTAAATGTCATTGCACGTTGGATTTTCAATTCAAGAATTGAGTTTTTGTTAAGGCATTACATTTAGGTGTTGCGTAGTGTTAGTGCAAGCGGCGTTATTAGTATCGAGACAGATTTTCACTACTACACTGAGCTGGTAACTGCTTACTATGACGGCTTTTTTAAAGCCATTCGTGCCGATAAAATATTGGACTCTCCTGATTGATAACCATAGCAATTTCTTTTTCCACCACCAGCTGCCCTGCCCATTCCCATTTTAACCTTATGACTTACCTAACAAGTAACAATCTTATAAGAAAAATAAATTAGCAGCATTTGTGGAAACACAAGGTTCACAGCTGACTGATAGCGTCTGTCTAGCTCCTACATTAGTTGGCTAGCCAGCGCCTACGGGCACTCTGTCAAGCCTGCCCCGTAGATTGCAAGTATAGATCACGTACTATTTTTATCTACACGTACAATGAAAATCATGAGATTTGTGTCTAAAATCATTGTACGTTTATCGTACGAAATTATGAGCCCGTTTTCTTTTTGAAAATACCTTTATTTCCCTGCTTACTATAGATGTACTACTTATTATAGTTAAGATAAATACAAAATATTAAACAGGGTATACAGGTGATTATTACAGGGTAACAGGGTATAGGCAGGCCTCCTTTATTCGGCCGTACCTACAACGATAAATGCCTACACTTTCGCGTGGTGCCGTCGCCACTCCTTCAGTCGGTTGTCACCGGTCGCGTATTTTAGATCATCGTGTTGTTCACAAAAAAAAATTGATTCCTTTTTTATTGATTTAGACCCAGTTTAAAATAACGGAGACGTTTCGTTTTTTTTTGTATGGAGCTTTGGCTAGGACGTGTACATTTCAGAAAATCTGTGAAATATATCAATAAACATAAAAAATGCAATGATTTATAGAATTAATTTGTACCTATTAATTTAGTACAAAATTAAAATTGAAAATGTTTGACATTTGTTGTGAGTAAAATGGAGACATATTGAGTCAATGACAGATGACAATGACGTTAATGACATTATAACCTAAAACGGGATATTTTATGTTTTTGCTTCATTGCTAAGCTCTACTAACTACAACTACGTAATAATATGGGAAGTCGTAGAGAAAAATCGCAAAATAACACTGAAAGTCACGAAACGAACACACAAACGCAACGCACGAGACGAGACTGATTGACAGTCAGTCCCATGACATTGACGGACAGTACACTGGCCAAGTAGATGGTTAATCGAACTGAAATATCATTATCAAAATATTATATTGATATATTTTTTTTTATATGTGTCCATTAAAAAATAACGCATTAGAAATATATGTAATAGATGAATTAATAATAAGTGATACCTTTTAATAATTATATTTAATGTTTTTGTATTTACAGTTTCACACTCATTTCAGATCCATTCTGGTTTCAGAACGCATGTTTGCTGTCAGGACGCCGCCATATTGGCCATAACGATAACAAATGGCAATAATTGAAAAACTTTAATTTGTTTGTACACAAAGGGTTATTCTCAAATTCACAGATTAATATTTTTCCTACGCTCAGGCACACACCGTTTTTTGATATATTGTACAAGTGCTAGCCAAAAATGAAACATCTCCTTTAACGTTGAACGTTTGATAAAGAATTGTTACAATGTAGGGTAATCTTCGGAACTACTGATACGATTCTGAAAATTCTTTCACTAATGGGAAGCTACAGTATTACCGAGCGGCATATTATGTTGAATAAAGAAATTTCACGCAGATAAAGTCGCAGGCAGAAGCTAGTATTGTAATAAGATGGATTCTTATCACAGTCCTCCGACAGTATCTACAATAACTTGCGCGTACCTTGTTCTAATTAATGCTCCATTGGAATTTGTCCTCTTCGAAAAATCCTGTCGTGACTTTTAGAGCACCTTTTCAGAATAAAATTCAAAGGTCTATCTCTCGCGAAGGTCGAACGTAACATCAGATAAGTAGGTCCCTCTTCTGATTAATTCTATCCTTCAGCCAGATAAGAGTTTTCAACTTTATTTTAGGCTTTCAGCGAAAACAGAAGTTTCAACAGGACGGATACGCGATATCTCCCCGCACCTATTTTAGATGAATTAATTTGATTTCGTTGGTTCTTTGAAATAATTGCTTTTGCTCACTCTGATAACGTCAATCAAAATCATTTCCTGAGAAATATTATAATAATTGGAAGATTAGGTATCTATTCGTAATCAAAAGCTTTTGTTTCCAAAGAAAGTGATGAACGGTCACACAATAACGACTGTCCAAAGGAAGTGATAACTGTCACACAATAACAACTGTCCAAATACTGGGCGCTTTTTGACACCTTAATGTCAAGTACTGGTGAAAATGGGGCTCGTGGCTTTTTTAATAAGCAGACATGAGCTTGAGCACTGCATGAGCACTCGTGGACAACTCTCAAAGTAGGAATAATATCATCAACATCATCACCTTTTGCACTCCATTGCTGGACATAGGCCTCTCCTATTGCACGCCATTCAACTCGATTTTCGGCAACTCTCATCCAGCTGCTACCAGCCATCCGGCGAAAATGTTATAATATACATACATGCAATTATAAGACAGAGAACTATAGACTCACCCCCTATCACAAGAGGCTTGAAAATAACTGGCGAAATGTGGGTTTACTACAGTAACATCATAATCAAAAGTAATTTATTTCTATTCAAATTAGGCCGAGAATCAGCACTTTTCGAACTTCAAAATTACATAAGACAGTCTCCCAAAACGCCCGCACTACACTACTTCTCTCTTCTCTACTGCTCTGCCTGACCCTTCAGGGATTACAAATGTGATGTTATTGAGAGAGAGAAAGAGGGAGAGATCTTCTATTAAATGACTTTCATAACCTCCCTATTCCAACTCAGTAGAATATTAAATTTTCCTACATCCATACAAAAGAAGGATGAATGTAACTCACAAGGGTATATTTCATCTTCCCTCCTCCGACGAGGACTAAAGTGATGACCTCCGGCGTTCCCTCACTAAAGTTTTAAGTAAAAACCGTATCGTAAAGGCCTGAAATTTCAGTTGTAGGTACAATGACTGGGGTTTCAGAAGGGTCAAGTCTGTACAAGTATTGTGCCTACTTTTTACAAGTCTTTTAAATGCAGTCTTTGTCTGTAAGGGACTGCTTCATCAGAATCAGAATAATTTATTTGTAAACATAGGTCAGATTACAACGGAGTGTGAGGTGTTAAAAATAGATAGATTCTCTATGTTTTGCCCAGAGGCGTACAAATATATATAATTAACATTGTCAGTTATCATTTACCTTCTGAGATTATGTCAACTTTTACATCATTAATAAATTTAAAATTAATATTAATTGGCACATCATTACAAATAGGGAATCAAATTTTTATTAGTAACACAATTAATTAATACATTTTGATTCAAACTAAGTCTAAAATAATACTACATATGTACAAGTGAAAAAATAGAATCATAGGGCATCAAAAAATTCGTCCGCATCGCTGTCAACAGGAACAGTGCCCAAAAGGCTGGCAGCACGTTGTATGGCGATGCTAATTCTTTGGCCAAGAAACAGGCCAGCCCTCTGGTCACGTGAAGAGTCGACTAACCGCTTGGCGATATCTCGAAACACCAAGTGGGCACTCAGACCCCATGGCCCTAGTGTTTCAACCCCAAACGGCTCGAAGGTATAACTCCCAGTCAGTCAGGCTGGAATATTTTCGCCGTTTGAGGTTTTCTGCACCAACAGCTGCCGCTCCAGCACAGCCCACCGTGCTAGGAAGATGGGATGGCGCAAGGGTGTCGACACATGTTGCATCCCACACCAAAGGTCTGCCTAACTTCCAGGGCATTATGGTCATTCCGTCTGGTCTCTTCCCATCGTCGCGTGCGAGGCCGTTGGGTTCTAAAACAGCTGGCACCCCGGCGGTGACAAGAGCACGACGGATGATGTCGTTAATGCTGGCGTGCCGTGCTATCCGACCTGCGCTCCTACTGCAGGATAGGCTATGGTGTCCGAGGCAATCGACAGCTTCACCGCACTGACAGCGATGCGGAGCCCCACAAGGAGCACCCAAACGCAGACAGGTAGCGAGCCGGAAGGTGGTGTCACCCAGCATAGTGCCTATGTTGGGTGAAGGGAGCGCTTGAAGCCACAGTCCTGACTCCCACTCACCCACAGCCAGCAGGCGGGTACGCTCAGCAGTATTGGTGGACGTATTGATAAGTTTATTCCGTACCAACCTGCAGAGCGGCTCATCCCACTGTCTCTGGGAAGCTGGGTTTACGGGCCGATCTGTATCCGGGCAAGCCGCTTTCCAGACGTTCACCACGTCGGTCAAGTAAGGCACTTCAGAGTCAACCAGGCAGGGGGCTAAAATTTTCCCGGTCAACTTTTCGGTGCTGTGGACAGAGGACAGGAACGCCGGTAAGCTAATACTGGTAATTTTGCGGACGCCGAGGCCACCAAAACGGATGGGTAGTGTGGCTTGAAGCCACGCTCGGTCGTCCAAGGCCACATTTAAAATGGTTGTTAATGTGCGGATAATCTGGTCAGTTTTGTCCAACAGATGTGGTTGCTTCCATAAAGGGGAAGAACGTAGAAAATATATAAAATTTGGACCAAAACAACAGTATCTAATTAGGGTGAATGCCGAATGTAAATTAATTTAGGAGAGTCTGACCGAAATGTCGTTGAAATTTTTGATTTTTTCATCGATAAAAGGTAAAAAACTGTCTTCTAAAATTGGGGAACCTAGGAGGTGTAGTGAACTTTTGTCTAAAATTTTGATTTGTGGGGCTATTGCATTAAATTTATCTAGAGTCAATTGTCTGTCGGTAATGTCAGAAAGGTAAAGTTCACATTTTGAGGGGTTAAGGTCCAAACCAATACATCGAAATTCTTGTTTGAGGAGTAGTAAATCTTCCAAAACAGATTACAAATTAGATTAAATTATATCAGTTTCACTAAATGTCACAGAGATTAAATTAATTATATGTCATACTAGCTTCTGCCCGCGGCTTCGCCCGCGTGGATGTCGGAAATTATCCCACGGGAACGTGCTAACAGGATAAAATGGATGTGCTTCCCGAGGATTCCATCTAGGTATCTCGCGGGCCCTTTGTGGCTAATTACAATAGAAAACCAATTGTGTCTCATTAGTGGTGATTAAGAGGGTACCTATATGATATCTTTACCTAAGTACCTACCTAATTAAAAAAAAAAACTCAATAACAGAAAATAAAATACCTACCTACCTAAATAAACCTATTTCTGATGATAACTAATCTAAACTCAATAAATAAGCAAAATCCCTAAAAACTAATATCTATACGAATGACTAATCCTACCTAACCGTATTATAAAATAACCTACGGTCACTACGTACACTATCAAATATACTACCTACATAGGTAGGTAAGTCGTAGGGATAGATTTTAATTTTAAAGTATAGACTTTAAAATTAAAATCTATCCCTACGACTTATAAAAATAAACCTAAATAACTCTAAAAACTAAAAGGAATAAAAAGGTCGCACTGAAAAGCACGGTTTAGAATTGCACGTAGCAGTTAAAATAAGAATAAGAACGAACGCTTGCCACTCGACACGTCCGTTCAAATCAAAGTTCAAAAAATGTAATGCCATAGGTAAGGATAAGTACTAACGTAATGCGCGCGTGGCCGCGCGCCACGCGTGTGCTGCGAACGGTGCAAGCCAAATTCAACCTTCAGCACTACATTTAGAGCATAACTTAGGGACACTGCACACGGCTAAGATACTGTGACGTAACCTACGACAAACTTATTATTTGCGGTTGGTACAGTAATCGGGTCTAGGGATCGAACCGCAAAATTAAGTTTGTTTTTATTGTATATACTTTTCCGGGATAAAAAGTACCCAGTTTTGTGCCCAGGATATCAAAGAATAATTATACCAAGTTTCATCGTAATCGAACCGGTAGTTTTTGCGTGATGCCTGAACAAACAGACAGACAGACAGACAGACAGACAGACAAAAATTTTTTTAATCACATTTTTGGGTTCGGTGTCGGTCTAGTAACACCCCCTGCTATTTATTTTTTTTATATTTTCAATGTACAGAATTTTCACTTCTACAGATTTATTATAAGTATAGATTAATACCAATGTCAAATTCAATTCAGAACCATCAGAATAGGTCAGGTGACATGCAATTTTATTATGTGAACTTTTATATAAAGTCAATAGTAATAATAATAGGCACATGCATATCATGATAAATTAAGTATAATTAGTTTCAATAAATGTCAGAGATTAAGTTTCATAATGTCAAATACAATACAATTTAGGTTTATCTATATACATTATACATATACATTATGTAAACTTTTATGTCATTATTAAAGTCAATATTTTTAGGCATATGCATATCATTATACATTATCATTGACAACCTTTTCAATCGTAGGTAGTTCCTACGGTTGAAAATTAAGTTCATGAAATTGGTATCGAACATAATCGAACTATTTTACAAACGTACTATATTATTATATCAGCTAATAACCATATCCTCTGACTATAAAACCTATTATTCAACTTATACCATAAAAACTGGCTTCATTATGCTTCATATTAAAACTATGAGATCTTTTTAAATTTTTGACAGTTTTCTCTCATAGACAGCAACATTAGCAGACTAAATAATATTAAAATGATGCCTTTATTTTATCTATGCTATACAATACTTTTCTATTCACCCGATCAATCGTTGCCCAACGGTTAACGTTTACCAGCTAATCTCAGATCTTAGAAACAACAGTCACGATTACAAATGGCCTAGTGGGGAGGTACGTTTACATGAATTGCTCCGGATGGCATCCTTCAGTGACGGGTGGTGCGAGGCATACGATGAGCGGTTTACATGGATACAACTGAAGAAGGTACTGCAATGGGTTCCAATAGTTTCTGAAACATCAGCTTCCTTTAAAGTGAATACGCGGTGGTTAATTACTAAAGAATAATTTAGATACTATTACATAGTTTCTATCTGCATTTACTTTTCTATGGGTTTTTAGGTACAGACGCCAGCACATCAAGCTACTACAATCTGTCAAATTTCTTTAGTATATTTTCAAATTTATCGCTGAAGCATTAAGGTTCAAGGTTGATTGGAAAAATTTGACAGTTTCGGGTAGCTTGACCTGCTGGCGTCTGTACTATAATTTTCTAGGTGAAAACGTCACTGTTTCTTTGTCACGTAATTTACAGTACCATGACTGCATAACACACTTTCAATAAGCAATTTCAAACAAACAATGCGAAGGATTTTGAAGGAAATTGCTAATCCATTGCTTCATAATTATGCCTAAACAAAATGAATGTTGTTGAAGTATTTAAAATGAAAGTCATTGCTTTTGTTACGCAACTACGCCACATGACAATTTAATTCACAACTTTAGTGCAATTTGACCATGTTGGTGGAGGAAATCATAATCTGTATGGGAGCCACTTTGTTTTTCAGTAGATTAGCAACAAACTGGTATTCACGCTAATGAAAACAGCTTTGCAGTTTTTGAAACCAAGGAAAAGTTTTGGCAAAATGCCAGGGACATGTAAAACGCTGCTAACTTTAGCCATAAGTTATATGCTAGAAAAATAAAGAGGGCACAATGCATTACTTAGTAAGTATGCGGGGTTGTTGACTATTAAATTTATTTAGTAGTGTTACTTACACGATGTCTAGTATATAACGAGAGATGAAAAGGACTTGTGACGTAACTTGTGACGTTGTGAGCCTAGACAAAGTGACATTCTATCAGAGATCACAACGATGGAAAGTCAAAATGTATTCAAATGAATATATTGTATATAATGAATGTATTTTTAATAAATGATTTTGAAATTTTAATTCGTAATGTTGAGCTTGATGCACGCCATATTTATACGCCTCCTGGCATAACATGGCGTTCTGTTCACCAAACTCAAGATCTGTATTTCTTTACCTGTGTTAACAAATAAAAGTGATTTGATTTGATTTGATTTGATGACTTAAGCTATCGAAAAGCTTTCAGTTTGACAGTTCGACAACATTCATTGCGTTATTTACGTTGCTGACTTGACAATTATTTTGAACATATGAAGCAATGGATTAGCAGTATCCATAAAATAAATTTAGATTGTGCTGGAAAGTGTGTTACGCAATTAGGATGCTGTTGTAAGTCGTTGTAGAAATATAAAACGCTTTGAAAGTGAATGCCACGTAGAGGTCCGTGTCGAAAATAAATGTTGAGGAAGCCAGTCAGTTATGTTTATGAAAATTGCGTTTAATAGGAAAACAGCATGTAAATCTACAGTGTATAGGTATAGCATAATCTGCCTATAATGTTTCCACTGCTGGCACACAGGCCTCCTCTCTTCGAGAGGGAATGGGCTGTAATCTATCACGCGGACCCAGTGCGAGTTGGTAAACGTGTCTTCGATGTCTTCAAATTTTTGGTTCAAGGACATGCCGGTTTTCTCACGATGTTTTTCTTCACCGTTTTGAGAGCAGTGGTGATGGAATTATTTACACAATGTAAAGCGCCAGCTTGGGTTCGAACCTACGACCTACTACTATTCGTAACTACTACTATTCGTAATTACTACTATTCGTAATTACTACTATTCGTAACTAATACTACCTATTCGTAAGTCGGGGCCGATACCATTAGGCCACTGCTCCATACACAGTACAGGTATAGTCAACTTTATGTCATAGCTATAAAGGTGGATTGATAGTTAATTTCGTAATTTCGAAGTAACACGTTTCTGTCGTAAAAATAAACAACAATTTTCCGAATTTACTTGAATAAATCATGAATTTTCGTTTACAAGGAGTAACTTTACATAAATAAAAGTGTCGGAAACGTAGCCGGATTCTATAACCGTGCTTCATGGAGCTTGGCGATTGATAGCAAATAACATGGGGTGGGTTAATAGCTATTGATGAGAACGGTTCTAGTTCCTCCGGCTTTTAGTTAAATGCCAATATTTCTATGTCAGGGCTTATTCACTGATGTAAAAACGTTTGGGAATCCGACGAGCTAGCAAATGTTTGCTTTTCATCTGTTTTTGAATGAATGACGTGAAGTTTAAATACCCAGTGCTGTACATAGATATTTTCGCAAAGGCTTTTTGTTTATTCAGTTACTGTTAGTAATGTGTACTGTTACTGTTAGTAATAGGTAGTCGTAGCTGAATATTAGAAATTGTGTCTGTTGGCGATTCTCAGAGGTATTATAAATAAAATAGCGGACTGTATCAATAGGTATGGTTCGTATAACGAACATAAGAACGCGCGCCTCTCGGACCGTTGTTTTTGTTCAAGTGTAGGGCAGTGCAGGCCATCGGCGATCGGCACCTCGTCCCCCGCTCCCCGCACGCTGCTCCCCGCTCCCGTAGTCGCAGTGGCGGGCGGTGCTACGTTTTGTCTCCAACATGTCTATAGTGCTACAATTTTTTTTAGATAGGTAGGTACCCCTGCTTGCGCACTTGGCCCTGAGTCGTCTCTAGACCACTTGGGGACAAAGTAGAGCCCCCAGTGTTCCATGCGCGCCTTTATTCCTAGAAGGGCGCGCACGTAGCAGCGCGCGCGGCCGTAGTGCGGCCCGCTGGACATAGCGGGCTAATACTAGTCAGGGTGCGGCAAATGTACCAGTATCTCCGGGCCCCCGACTCTTGGTAGTAGAAGGAACAGTTTTGGTGGTGGTTGGGGTTTTTGTCAGATGGAGTCGATAAAACACTCCGTTCTCTCTAAACGGAGGATATCAATGAGAATTCCCACTTAAAAAAGGTACGTCTGCCTCACCCTTCAGAGAATAGAAGCTCGATGTTACATACAACTTCAAGAGTGCCGGCTGATAAACAGTTAATAGCCGTCGTGTTTTTATTTCACGCTCAGTTCAGCCAGCAAATGTCCGTGTGCACTGATCCAACACATTGCTGCAGGCTGCTCGAATGGAGTATATTGCCCCATGCAGCTTGAATTGCCAATAGCTCCACTGAGATTGACGAGCTAACAGCGTACGCTTGAAAAATACAACAAAGAGTAATGGCTAGCTGTGACTAACAGGTTTTAGATTTTTAGTCTGTATATTTTTGATCAGGGTACCTATACCTATTTCTGACGCCTGCCAGGGCATTTTTTTAATTTTATATTTTAAATTGTTTCTTTTTTACATTCTTCTCACATATAGAAGCAATAAGAATATTGTACCCAGGATTTTGTAATAATATCTTAATTTAAAAGAGTGTCCGTGGAGTTCCTTGCCCGTTCTTCTCCACAGAGATCTACGTTTTGGAATGGGCAACTAGCTTCAACCTGCTGACTAACTGACCGACAATTTAATTTTGACAATTCAAAAGTGCCTGAAATGGTTTAATTGAAATAAATGATTTGAGTTTGAGTTTGAAAGGTTTTTGTTTTGCTTCACTTGTTAGTATAGTTTCTTTATCTCAAGAAGCAACACGCTCTTTACTTATGGTAACCAAGTGTACAAACACGCTGTGAATGTGTGCGTGAAGACGAGTAGCGTCAGCGCATAACACACATACACGCACTTCCGACTTCGCAATTTATTGTCTCTGACGGTACCGAAAGCTCCTGAGCTTACACACAAATTCGCTTTAAAAATCGAGTTGGAATAAAAACCTGCTAAGTTAATTAGTTTGTCTTTCCGTACAGTGTGCGACAGCGGTAATAAAACCGGTCAAGTGCGAGTCAGACTCGCGCACCGAGGGTTCCGTGCGTAGGTATGTAACTACAAATTTACGGGTTTCGGATTTTTCCTTTACTTGTGCTACATGACATTGCCTCTTGCTAAATTTCATGATTCTAGGTAAACGGTAAGTGCCCTATAGGTTTTGTTTCCCTTGCGAGTTTCAAAATATGCGGCATAAACGGAACATAAACGCCCGTATCTTTTGATTGCGTTTACTTACAACTTTGATTTTTTCACTGCTTCAGAAGATTGCAGCCCTGAGTTTTGGTATTAATTTAAACTTGATAACTCCACGCGTTCCTGAGAAAAAGGGTCTTGACAGACGGACGGACAGACAGACGGACAAAGAAGTGATCTTATAAGGGTTCCGTTTTTCCTTCTGAGGTACGGAACCCTAAAAAGCAGTATAAGCTGCCCTAACAGCTGGGCATCGTTGGTCAAAAAGTTAACTTCGTTAAAATTTAAAGCGTTACATTTCGGAAGATTTAACAGAAGTTAACGTTAATCTTTAACTCATCAACACAACAACGATTATGGAAAGTTAATGAGTCCGTTAACAATTTTAAAGTTAACTTAAAAGTTAATCCGTTACTCGAAATGTTAACTCCCTTAATTACCAGATTAGCGGTCGGCCTCATAATCCATTAAATTTTTGTACTCTACTAGACCAGCTCATAGGTCACCGTGTTGCCACTGATGTACAGACGCCAGCACATCAAGCTACTACAATCTGTCAAATCTCTTTAATAGATTTTCAACTTTATCACTAAAGCATTAAGGTTCAAGGTTGATTGGGAAAATTTGACAGTTTCGGGTAGCTTGACCTGCGTGGCGTCTGTACGCGTTATCAACAACAACAATAAAAAAAAAACATTTTCTACAAAAACTACTCCTTTCTCCCAAATCACGAGATGTTCAGCGATGGCACACATCCAGGCGTCACGAGTCATAGAACATTTGTCGTGTAGTGGACACAAGGCTTTACTGAGCCTATGTTACAACCATGCACCTGTGTGCACTCAACCTGCGTGTGACCGATGGAGCGTGGCTAGCCATTCACTGACAAATTAACTGCAAATTGATGTTAGCCATGCCTGAGCGTGGCCAACCATGCCAACAGCTTTTTGCAGGCACGTTTATTTTCCGGTGGTCAGACTGAGTTTGTTTTATATTTTTATGTATTTTTTCTCACTCTCTAGCTAAAATCAAAGTCACTTTATTCACGCACTTGCACTTCGTGTTTCATATTTCGTTTTCCATGAAAATCGTTTACTGGAATAATAAAAGAATATAATTATTGTTATACATTGATAGGCGACCACCAATAACACTATCTCATCTATTAATCATAGAAATCACCAAGCTCTTTATGAACTTTTCCCTCCATTTTACCAAATGACAGGTGACAGCTGTCAATCTCTTGAAATTAGACAAAAAACACACATGACTTTTTAATATTAGTGTTGCAAGTGAAAATATGATTAAAAGTGCCGTAGGCTTAGGCCACAGATATCATTCACTGCAAAATACTAACACATTCAGGCTTTTAACAAAGGAACTGATCTAGGTAATCCGATTTGGTTTATATATTATTCACGACCCTTTTAATCAAAATAAACTATTCATGTTGCGAATTGATTTTGCAGTCGAAATGGAATAAGTTAGTTAGAGGGTCGGTGTGGATTGAGGAGCCACGTCTCATATTCAACAATTTTATATATTAATTATTAATTACAATATTTAATAGTAAATTAGCAGATGCAGAAGGCCCGATCCTGGATTTTGTACCCCTAAAAATTTACAGGAATTCACTAGGACTGATTTAAAGCAGCAGTTGTTTATTGTAGTTTTGGTAAATTAAAAATGACAAAATGCATGTTTTTTGACTTAGTAAAAATTGAGCAGTAAACTAAATAAAAATTGTTTAAACGGGTAGTTAAATAATGATTGAACGGGCAGGTACGAATTAGTCGGTAAGAAATTTAACTTGGAAGTAGAGGCTGGTCACACACAGTTCCTACCCAGAACCTAACAATGACATATGAACTGTCGAACCTAAAATACTATTTACCTAACTTTCCATTCCAACATTTTTAATGCCCATTCATTTATTAGACTACTTAAATATCTTTTGTGCTGACATTGTAGGATGAAATAGCCGACCAATTTTCTTTTTATTACAGTTCACAGTTTTCAAGTTTTACTAGCACGCTAATTTACCAACCGCCGAAAAATTTAATTACTGCCCGTTAACTTTTTCAACTGATCACAATACCCAAGCAATTTTTAAATCACAGGTATAAAAATCAGACTCGAAATAGAGGTCGAACGTAGGCCTCAATCATAGATTTTCGATACATGGACAGGTTCAAGATGGGCAGACAACATTGTTGCTATCGCGGATACAATCTGTAAGAGCTGGCACAGGAGTATAGTGATTGGCACAAGAACAGAGAGGCCTATGCTCTGCAGTGGATGTCAGGCTGTGGAAGATGATGATGATGGAAAGATTTCGTGTCGACACGAGAGACAAATACTTCAAAATGGATAGAATAAGAAATGAGTACATAAGAGGAAGTCTGAAAGTGGCACCGGTAACTGAAAAGTTGTGTGGAAATCGGTTGTCATGGTATGGACATGTGTTACGGAGAAATGAGGAAAATGTCGTGAGGCGAGTTTTGAGTATGAATGTCGATGGCTATAAGAGTAGGGGAAGACCAAAGAAACGATGGATGGACTGTGTGAATGATGATATGGTTAGAAAGGGGGTGACTACCGAGATGACGACTAATAGAGAAGTATGGAAGAAAAAGACATGTTGCGCCGACCACGAATAAATTGGGATAAGGGCAGGAGAATGATGATGAACTTTATGCGGCTATTAAAAAGCGAGCCGAATGCATTACATTTAAGATGGGAGGCTGAGAGGTACTTGTTAATTTGTAACAAAGTAGTGAGTTAAGGTGTACACACACTCGCGGTGATATGATTTCTTAGAACCTTTCACATCTGCGTGTTGTATACAGGCTGGCATGAACATCGTGACAGCGTAGATTGTAACCATAAATTCAGCACATGATTCTAGACCGCGGTGCGCAGAAAAATTACGTCGGTTGTTAAAAAAAAATCTGCTATTTCATAGAAAATTGCAATATGTACCTACGCGGTCAGAATGTATGGAACAGCTAGGTAATTAAAAAATACCGACACGAAATTTCAACGCAGGGGCGTTCGAAATCTATCTACTAAACCCACTGCATCTATGATAACAGCGTGCGCGTCGATATTCCTACCACCGCATACATTCGACCTCGCTATTGCACCCTAAGTATCAACGTCAGTTGCACGTCATAAAACGACAAGTCTAAGTTGACAGCTAGACAGTTTCACCCGTAGTGCAGTTTCAATTGACTGGTAATTGCTGTCAAAAGTGATAAAGCAAGTACGAGGGTGACTGTACAAGTCAAAAAACCGCAATTTGGTTAACCACACTTCTGTACAGTACTTAAAACACTTGAACTACGGACACCGCTCATACTGGTGAGGTGCTGTCAAAGTCAGGTGCGGTTTACTCCACCTCCTGTCATTCCCAGCACACACAATCACAATCCGAGGTTTTTGAAGGATATTTGGTAATCCATTGCTTCATAGGTTTGAAAAATTCGTCTGCTCAACAACGTAAATAACGTGGGTGAACTGTCAAAATGCGATCTATTGTCAGTTTATATACTGGTACGCACTTACCCCGCAGGTTACTACAACGCTTGGTTGTCCATCTAAGTCTACTCCATATTATTTATCTTCTCTAAGTCCCTTTAACTTGGGTATTCAATTCGAGGTCTGGAGAAGCATACCTCGAGGTTCATACTTTAAATTGCTCAGTTGTCAAGTTGTGTGACTGGAATGCTCTGAATGCTCTCTTCCATACTAATATTATTCATGCTAAAATAACTGCCTTTCTGTCAGTCTATGTCCCAGTCAGTCAGTGTAGTCTTTGACCCAACGGATTTCGATGATCAGGACCTGGGTTAGGCCATATTACTTCTTATCCCCATAGTACTGTAGTTTATGTGATGCGTGTAATATTGTGTTAAAATCATACAACGTTATATTATTTTAGGTACTGCGTTTGTTTCGAGCAAACGTCTTCACATCACCGCGGTTATACTATCACTGGTATTTCCAAACAAAATCCTAATAAAAAAATTGAAAGCATTTTCTTAATTTGCTTGACAGTTCGAACTAAACCAGAGTTTTTACTGGCAGCCTCCAAAGGTCGACTTTTAAAGACAACCTTTACAGAAAGTTACCGTGGGATAATTTCCAACCTCCACGCGAGTGAAGTCGCGGGCAAAAGCAAGTCGTTTTATTAATAAATTAAGTTAATCCACGTGAGTGTAACCCCACCTTCAAACTGTAACCTCTCCAGGATTTTAGTTGAAATTGAAATTTCACTCAAGTTACCGTTTTGCGTAGATATAACTTTTATGTTAGCTCTCTGGTATTACGGAAATTAGATTCATGATTCGAGTAGAATCTAATAAGGTGAGTATACATTAGAGCATTTTCTCGAGCATTTCCATATAATGTAATTGTAACGTTCTTACCAATGCTCGACGCTGCATTTGACGTAATGCTCACGTTTACGTGGACCGGCAGGTACCACTCGTGCGTTTGCTCGATAAAATGATACACCAATACGCTCGTTGGTTTTTAACAAACCATCATCGTCGTGTTCGAAGTGTGGCTCGATAAAATTTAAAAACGGCGAATGCTCGATGTTTTGTTACTGTAAATGCTCTAGTCCACCCAGATATAATCTATTCTGTACATAATCATCAACAATGGGCGCAAGGTAGAAATAAATATTGCAGATAAATGCTCACTAACCGTGAGCATTACGTCGAACGTAGCGTCGAGCATTCGCGGGAATGTTACATTACATAGAAATGCTTTTGAAAACTGAGCATTTGCCTGTAATGTACCATTCGTAAGAAGTTTACATTTCATGGAAATGCTCTAGTGTATACTCTCCTTACGGTTTCGTAGTACGTATCAACCGACTTGTTATGCTCTTAAGATATTGAGTCATTTGTATTCATTACCTATGAGAGTTATAAATAGAAGTGGGTGAATTGTTTGCTGAAACGTGGTCGCTTTCAATGGGCCTCATTAGCAGGCTATGGAGAGGGGTATGGGATTTGGAGTTTCCCTACGCCATCGTGACAGAAATGAAGAAATCCGCAGGGCAACCAAGGTAACCGACATATCTGTTAGAATTGCTAATTTTAAGTGGCAGGGTGGGCAGTGGCAGGGTGGGCAGGGGCAGAGAACAGTGCTTGCAGAACTGATAGCCGATGGGGCCGATAGGTTCTGTAGTGGCGACCGCGTTCGGAAGACGTAGCACTGGAAGACCTCGCACAAGTTGGATCTATGACCTTGTGGAGACCACAGAAATACCATGGATGCAAGAACAGGTCGAAGTGGCGATGCTTGGGGGAGGCCTATGTCCAGCAGTGGAGTCGCTCGGATGGAATGGTGTTTTGTTACAAGTTTAAATAGGTACAACTGAATTTGGTCTTTAGGAACTAAAATTTATTGTGACCATTTTATACCGCATCGAGTTCCAACCCCATAAAACTAAAACCTAAGCATTAAAACGGTATGAATAAATAAAATCTCATGAGCGATATAAGCCCCGACGCAAAATAATAAAAAATTCAGCCGCACCTTTTTCACAGTTTTCTCCATAAAATATCCCGTGAAAATGATCGTTCCCGACCTGCACACGTCAAGCTTGAGGTTGCCAAAGAATATTAATGGCGGGGGTAATGTACAGTCGACGAGGATAAATACCTTACAGTTACGCAAAATAAAAAAGCGTCTTTCTCGTAAAATAAAAATTGGAACTTTGAGAAAAGATCTACTTCTTAATAGTCATTATAGTCATCATCTGTGTCGCCATTTCCCAACTTTGGGGGATCTTGCAGTCTCACCGGATACCATTGAATACCAATATGAACATTAAGCGACCGCCTATCTGCCCTCCATAACCCAGTTACTGGGTAACACGATACGACTGCTTGTCAGACTTTCGGGCTTCTGACTAGCCGAAAGTTTCTATTTCTTAATATGGTTTAAATAATACTACATATGTTCGTAAAAGTATAAAATATCTTTGAATACTTTTGGAGGAGATCGCTCTTGAATCTTGCGTAAGTGTAAGGTAATGCTAGTGACTGTACGTAATGCTGAGAGGTTCCTTCTACCTGGTGTGCTGGGGTCTTAAATCTCCATTTGTTACCATCATGTTGGTGTTGACGGAATGGGGGTGTTTCGAGACATGGTTCGTGTTTTGTTTATTGTTGTGAACCCGGCATGGGTTCAAAACATGGGTTCAAAACAAAACACGAATCACAACAAAACACGTCTTCTTACAAAACGAGTTCTAACTTTAGTTCAAGCCCAAACCTGCGAGCCTGTTACCGTATTTCGAACCTTATTTGACTGGGATAAAGTTCTTAATACAAAAATGACAACTTAGACCCAGTTTTAGTTTTTGTAATTAAAACTTTAAAACTAACGGAATAAAGTTTGACATTCAAACATGGTGGTAACGGCCCCGACTTACGAAATGTAGAATGAGGGTTCGAACCCAGTCAGGCGCTTTAGTTTGTGTAATTTATTTCATAACCACTGTTCTCAAAACGGTACAAGAAAACATCATGATGAAACCGGCATGTCCTAGAGCAAAAAAATCATTGCATTGGGCCCGAGTAGTGGATAACGGCCCACTCCTTCTCAAAAAGAGAAGAGCCCTGTATCCCAGCAGAGGGAACATTGTAAGCTGATTATGTTATTCAAACTTGGCTCGATTGTTTAAATCTGGGTCAATACGGCCTATGGAGAATAATATGAGGGATATATTACCAAGTGCACACGTACGGGTACATCTTGATGAACGTAGTGTATCATCGCCATAACTAAATCAATCAAAACCAAAATCTATTAACCTAGGAATGTAGAAATCGTTTTACAAAGACATGCTATATTCATGTACTATATTCATTTTGGAAGATCTAAATGACAGGTCCATAAGTTAGCACCAATTTAGTAACTTGTTATACTATAGCCGCTTTAAGATAATAAAAAAAATCTTTATACAATAGCGACACTAATTTAACACACGGGTAGGGCTAGTGGCCAGTAATCATAAAAATTATACCAACATAATCAATTCGCAATTTGAACACTACCGCCTGCGCCGCTCGCCGACCTTGGGCTCACTCGCTTTCCTTCAATTCTCCTACTCTTTGCACATTATTCGTTTTAATTTCAATGATGCGATGTTATGATCCATGACCCCGGCTAATGACCCCTGCGTTACAGTTGTTTAAGTAGAGATTGCTCCAAGATGCTATTTTAGAAAATTAAAAATAAATATATACAATAATAAATAATTGTTCATAAAACGAAAATGCGAAACCGCGTACTTATAGGTACGTGTGTTAAATTAATGTCACCTTTAAAGCGGCACGCTGTATAAAACATTACTTTTATGAACTTAATGAAAGTATTACAAAAGCGGTACTCAGTTACGTGGGCTGGCTGTCAATGGCGTTTCGGAAAATGTTTCAGATACAGCCGAATTTTATAAAAAAAACTCACCGTGAAAACTTAGGTGAAGTGGGTTTAAAGTGAACTGTATTCCATCTTATGCTAGGGGATTGACAGTTCATTCCAAGCTCATTGCACCTAAGTTTTCACGATCAGATTCATTAGAATATCATCAGAATAGACTGGCTTACCTCTGATGGCGGTAAAAGATACGATAGGCGGTATCCTAAAGGCCAGTAGACACGATACTTTTACTGTTTGACGCAACCAACCAATCTCATACTTGTTAATAACTTGTTAAGCTAGCTTCCCACGGTCCGTGATATCGCGGACGGATGCGGACCAGCTCGCACGACGCACCGTGTGAAGGGTCTCGTCCGTGGTAGCACAGGACGTCTGTGGCGGTGCGCCGGTATCCGTCGCGGGGCGGTAACTTTAAAGGTGCGGTGCGACGCGATCCGACATAAGTTTTTCCGAATCATTCCCCATGATCCCACCGGTAGGATCACAGGACAGGGAATATTTTATGTCATTCGTTAATTTTCTGCCGTGATCAGTACAGAAAATAAAATTAGATATTTAAGTACCTTACCTTAAACGACTTTTGTTGTATGCTAATATCCACCAGCGACGTGGTTTCTTTTTACTTTTACTAGATCGCATAATTTGGTAATTGTTAATTAATACCACAGCGGCAGCTGCAGCGACGCCGCGACGATACGTTCACGTTTACTTTGCATTTTGAAATGAAGCCATCAAGAGATCTACACAGACCGACACGCACCGTTGAAAGAGCCCTGTCTGTGTGCGTTGCTGTCCGTTGTCGTCGGCTGTGCGTGATGATCCGCAGAATCACGCACCGTGGGAACCCAGCTTTAGTAAGTTGCATCGTGTACGGACTGCTAGTTATGTAGGTGCTAGTGCTGATACATTCTGGGGCTCGTGGCTAAATATATATTTCAATCTTTTGTCACACACAAAATTAATGTATTCTATTTATTTGAAGGGAGGATCATGGCCTGCTGGTGACAAAGTTACCAACTTTCTGATACAGTTTTACCATTAAACCTGTACTTTCCGATGGTGTACACTCATAATTTGTTATAATTATGTATTGTAAATAAAATCTTCTTTTACCTGCATTAAATACCATGTATTTCAATCCTATCATGCATTTGAATCGCAACAATCCCTATGTTTTACAATTTTGTTGAGATAAAACAGTAAATTAATTAGAATATAAGGAATACATATATATTTGTATTTACATAGCTAGCAGAAATCCCAGTGCGTACCTTAGTGTAAAATCCCATATAAACAAAGGATGGCAGTGCTCGCATCCTTCGGTGCATCTCCTGGGGGTGTTTATACTGAATCTAAGCCTTACATTCAACTTTGAAGAGATCCTTCCTGTCAAGTGTGCCTTTGTGTAAACCCTTTTTATTGCCTCCCCGCTTGTAATCACCTGTGGGCTCTTCAAACGTGTACTAAACATCTGTATCCCACGATTTAAAAGCTTAAAAAACCTCAATACTTCCCTGAAACGGAAACGGAGAAGAACGCTCATTATTTTGCTTAAACCAAAAAAATAACTAACTTTTATCGCTTGGGATAAAGGAAAAAGAACTTTACAGCAGAGGCGATAAAATACAAATTGTATGTTGAGTAAAGGCAATCACTTGAAGAGGGGCATCACTCTGGCCGCAAGTTAATAATATTGGTGGAGATTCCTGCTGAAGGTATTATTACCTCGGGGAAGACAGTGACGAAGGTAAACACTGGACCTTGAACATTGTAAAGGTCTGCATTTCTACTCCTAGAAATACCTTCCATGTGAAAAGAGTTAAATAACGTTGGAAAATCTGACTGAATAAAACTTTCAAAAATGTTATTAAAGAACAGCTTAGGCTGTTCAAAACAACAAGGAATACTTTTGGGCGTTGCCTACTCCGTATATAAAATTCGTTCGGAGCCTAAACTAAGAATGAATGAAAACACGACTTGACAGTTGTCTACTCACGATGTACTTTTGCCCGTTCGTAAAATTGATTTGTCACTTGTTATGACAGATCAACTACTATCGAACGGACTCGTATCTTCGTTGATGGGCTCAGTAAGTAGACCCACAGCTCCGTATTAACTCAAATGTGATTCGCGACGACAGTGACAGGGTGGTAGGTGCTGAATACATAACCCATATAATATTAGAAAACATCTTTAAATTCTTTAAATTAAAATTATTCAAAATGAATAAAAAAATTTAATACAGCAGCTCTCGTCGTCTTGAGTTATATTTCATAGCATCATGTTTTCATGAAATAAATACTCACATTTTCTATCAAATATAATATGTATTTTAACATAAAGGGATAATAATAATAATTATTATTATTATTTGCAAGAAATACATTTTTACAAGGAAGATCTTATAAAAGTCACTGTAGTCAGCCTGCAAGCAAGCGTGCAATATATTGAAATTTATGTCGTTATCACAGAATAAATCAATGATTTTATTTATAAATATGTCATTATTTCATTACATTATTACAAAATTTAAATCGTTATACTAATAGAGATTTACATTATAGTCCTTACAATCTATAAATATTAAAATAATTAGGGAAACATTCAATATTATTATTGTTCTTTATGTTGCATAAATTCCTTAATACTAGATATGTAGTTTATTTCGTAGGCCTTAAAGTGATGAGAGTACGTATAATCAGCCTGTAATATCCCAACTGCTATCCACCACGCAGGCCCACTGAGGGTTGGTAGATGTCACATGTCTTTGAATATTTGGTTCTAGGACATTCACGACGGTTCACGTATTGAGAGCAGTGGTCATAAATATTTTTTTTTTTTTTTGTTACACAAAGTAAAGTGCCTGTCAGGGTTTGAACTCGCGACCTATAAACTCGTAAGTCGGGGTTATCTGTTTCATACAATATGTGGCTAGGCGGCCGCACGTTCAAAGCAGGGAAGCTATACTGAATTGAAATTCAGCCCTAACCAAAATCCGCATCGTATTTCAAGTCCACAGTCAATATTGCCAATTCCGTTGTCTGAACCAATACGAAGCAAAGGTTGACCAAACATGTTTCTATTTCCATATTCATTTCATTCATATGGCTATTTCCGTTTTAATTTTTGAACGGACTTTAAAAAGTATCATTTCCGAAGGGTATTAACCGAGAGCGGTGTACAATGGTGAACCTTTGCCTCGCCTGGCTGGGTTCGAACCTACGATTCTTACCTATTTCAGACACCAATCTACATGGTCTTCACATGATCTGACTACGATTATGTCTGGAATTCTAAAGAGATTGTGATCTGTGAGATTGTTTTGGCCTTTCTTCTCAGGGTATTCAGATAGGAAATAACGACCGCATCTTGTTTTTAATTATGATTGAAGTGTGAAAGTGTTTGTACGAATCTACTTCCAGAAACAAAATCATGTCGGACCTGCGGAGTAATTGCGTAACACACTGTCAGTAGCAATGGGTTTAATTTTGACAGTTCAACAGCATTCATTGCGTTATTTACGTTGCTGAGCAGATACATTTTTCCAACATATGAAGCAATGGATGAGCAATATCCTTCATAATGATTCAGATTAAGATTGATAGTGTTTTACGCAATTAGGATACTGATCTGAAATAAATGTTTCTTATTAACTATCTGCACCCTAATATTACGTAATAACCACCATCTAAATAAGACGACCCACTGACCAAATCATTTTGAAGGATATTGCTAATCCATTGCTTTATATGTTCGAAAAATTGGTCTGCTCAACAAAGTAAATATCACAATGAATATTGTTGAACTTTCAAAATACAAGCTATTCCTACTGTTGGTGCATTACATTTCCCCGCTGTTACTAAAAATCAATAATCAAACAAGAAAAAAAAAATGAAGTTTCAGATTACGTTCAGTCGGTAGTCTTCAATAATTGGCAACATGAGCATGCAGCGCTCGTTGTTTAGGAAACAATAGCATCGACATATGTCGCAGCGACCCCAGTTATTTGTTTCCCATGTCGTAAAGGATTTCCAAACACACTGCTTACTGTTAAGATTTGTATACAGTTCTAGTTTAGCGACCCGCCCCTGCATCGCACGGTTTTTACAACTTGACAAAACCTCGACATTTCTTAATTATTTTTATGTTTCATGAATGTATTATACACAGAAACTTTACGGAATAAATTTTCTAAATTATGATGAAAACCGCACCAAAATCTATTGTGAAGTTTAAAAGAACTAAGCAGTTACACAGACAGTCACAAAAATCAATTTTATTTTATACTATTCTTAGATGTTACTGTCATGAAGTTATAACTTTTAGATATTTATTCTTATTACTAGCTTCTGCCCGCGGCTTCGCCCGCGTGGATGTCGGAAATTATCCCACGGGAACGTGCTAACAGGATAAAATGTATGTGCTTCCCGAGGATTCCATCTAGGTATCTCGCGGGCCCTTTGTGGCTAATTACAATAGAAAACCAATTGTGTCTCATTAGTGGTGATTAAGAGGGTACCTATATGATATCTTTACCTAAGTACCTACCTAATTAAAAAAAAAACTCAATAACAGAAAATAAAATACCTACCTACCTAAATAAAATTATTTCTGATGATAACTAATCTAAACTCAATAAATAAGCAAAATCCCTAAAAACTAATATCTATACGAATGACTAATCCTACCTAACCGTATTATAAAATAACCTACGGTCACTACGTACACTATCAAATATACTACCTACCTATACTTTAAAATTAAAATCTATCCCTACGACTTATAAAAATAAACCTAAATAACTCTAAAAACTAAAAGGAATAAAAAGGTCGCACTGAAAAGCACGGTTTAGAATTGCACGTAGCAGTTAAAATAAGAATAAGAACGAACGCTTGCCACTCGACACGTCCGTTCAAATCAAAGTTCAAAAAATGTAATGCCATAGGTAAGGATAAGTACTAACGTAATGCGCGCGCGGCCGCGCGCCACGCGTGTGCTGCGAACGGTGCAAGCCAAATTCAACCTTCAGCACTACATTTAGAGCATAACTTAGGGACACTGCACACGGCTAAGATACTGTGACGTAACCTACGACAAACTTATTATTTGCGGTTGGTACAGTAATCGGGTCTAGGGATCGAACCGCAAAATTAAGTTTGTTTTTTATTGTATATTCTTTTCCGGGATAAAAAGTACCCAGTGTTGTGCCCAGGATATTAAAGAATAATTATACCAAGTTTCATCGTAATCGAACCGGTAGTTTTTGCGTGATGCCTGAACAAACAGACAGACAGACAGACAGACAGACAGACAAAAATTTTTTTAATCACATTTTTGGGTTCGGTGTCGGTCTAGTAACACCCCCTGCCATTTATTTTTTTTATATTTTCAATGTACAGAATTTTCACTTCTACAGATTTATTATAAGTATAGATTTTATTTTCGATAATGTTGTAGGTACTTTTCGTCGAATGCTTGACGTCTGTACCTACTTATGGCTTTTTGAGTTGTAACTCAAAAACTTTTAACTAGGTGTCATTATTTTATCTAGTCCTATCTCTATTTTCAACATTAAATAATAATTATGAATGAATGCCGTTATTTTTCATTCCTTTGACAGCGAACTAAAGACCCATAATTAGAAACGTTCAAAATCTAGTCGCAATATAGAATTAACAAGTAATCTCATCTAAGTGCCAATCAATGTCAAAACTTTTCAAACCAGGTTTGCCGTAGATATTTTTAATAGATTAAGACCGAAATTAGAAGTCAAACGTTCTTAAAAACACGGAAATGGTCCCTCTGTTAGCTTCAAAAACCCCATCTATTTAAAGCAAAACCCTAAATTCTTTTTCAAAATTCGAAGTCGATAATTGGTGTCTGCGCAGTGAATGTATGAAGCAGAGATTGGTGGAAAGCAATCAGTTTCCATCAGCTGTCAGGCGCAGGTTGGGATAGCCTAGTGCTCCGCTATGTTCCGTACGTCGGGGCTGATGGCCGATGCTAGCCCATTTTGTTCGGAAGGTGATTGGATTTGTAATGGTTTGACAGCTGAGGATATATGTATTAATGATTCTAGACCAGTGACAATAATATTGAGATGATAGCTGGAGAGCAGTGATGGCCCCATGCAGCCGATTTCCGTGATATCAAAAACTAGTTTTTACCCTCGACTTCGTTCGCATGTAGGTAGGTCGTAAGATACATAATATATTAAAAACTTTCCGACCCACCATGTTGCATTGCACCTCCCGCCCACGCTTTTACTTAGTTTTCGCTAAGCATTCTTACCGACTTTTCTGTCATTTTACTCTACTTTTTAGGCTCGTAGCGTGATGATAAATAGCCTATGACCTTCCTCGAGAATTGGGCTATCAAATGCAAAAGAATTTTTCAAATCAATTAGCGAAATGTCTACTTATATTTTAAGCATTTCAGAGACGACCTGGTTTGATCTTAACTAAACCACAAAGGCTCATAGTATTCTAAGCTTAGCTTATTTAAGCTCGCAAGGCGAATTCTACTTTTTAGATACATGGATGCTAGATTACTGTATTTAGGTTAGAAAGGTAAAATAGTAACTAGGTAAATGACTTTGGGAACTTTCTGCATCACTTTTCGAAAAGTAGCGGACACAAACGAAACCTATCACAGATGATAGATACTATTATCCACTTTATTGCCGTGCATTTTTTTCCTGTAACATATGGGAATATTGAGAAAATAAGGTTTCAATACTTTAGTATTACTTTTACACTTCACATTCACTAGTCTACTGGCTAGTGAAACTGGATCTGGTCTCGAGTAGTTCCTCAGATCAGGAGACGCATTCATATTAGATAGAGGTTTACGAGACGCCGTCTCTACAATTGAAGAATGTGGATTTCAAGTACATATGCCACCCACTAGAACACGAGGACAACAATTAACCACCATCGAAGCAAACAAATCAAGATTAGTCACAATGAATGCCGGTGGGTGGTAGAAGCTATTAACGGAAGATTTAAAAGAGATTTTATAATCTTAAGACAACAGGCCTTTTTAATGTAACCATGAGAACATGATGGTAGATTTTAGAATCTGTGCGGCTACAATAAATGCAAACCAAACTCCATATGAAGATAATGAACGAGCCCAGCAAATATATACATAAACATAGTAAATGAAAATATGACATACTGAAAATACTCTGGCAGATTATATTATACTTAAGTAATAACTTGAATAAACAAAGAGCGAATGCGAAAGCGAGCGAAGAATGTAAGCGAATAACCCAGACCTAGCGGATTTCCCCAGGCTAACCTATGAAGAACTATTATCAGTAAATCTAGGTATATACCATTTTTTTTTGTTTTTTTTTTTAAAAACGTTGCCCCACACTAGGAATTTCTCCCGGGGGTGCGTTTACAAACATTTAAACTCACATACACAAACAGCCAGACCCGGAACAACTACTTGTAGGTCATACATATATTTGTTACGTGCGGGAATCGAACCCGCGACAGGCAGCGCAGCATTTAAAGCTGGCCTGATCGTATTGCAACGAACATTTGAGATCAAATAGCAATTATGCAATTGAAGTCAGACGGAGTTGATCGAAAACATGACACTGGTAAGGGGCCACAGCCAATCACGTCATGTGCGACTGAGACAGTATTATACGTACATTTTAATTGATACTAGACAAAATGGACGAGAAGGAATACATAGTTATTATTGTTCCTGCATCCATGGCCGCCGCACAGTGGGGTGTTGTGCACATATTGCGAGTATGATATACTATCTTTCACGGGTCAGACATGAAGATGTCAATCTTGCGCCAGCTGCCTTTTTGGATAATATTATTATCATAGATTATGATGAATAATAAAAGCCTATTATTATATATATACCTTCCTTACCTTCCTTACCTTCCTTACCTTCCTTACCTTCCTTACCTTATATATACCTCCTCTTTTTATTTATCCTTTGTTCAATCTGGTTTTTTTAGACTTAATTTTTTTTTATTAAAAGGTCGTTGCCCCACTTTAGGAATTTCTCCTGCATTGTGAACTCACATACACAAACAGCCAGACCTGGAACAACTACTTGTAGGTCATCAAAGTACCATATTACTATACAGGAATAATTTTTATTCAGTGCGCAAACTTTGACAAATTAAACTTAAATGAGTTTTATTAAACACCTATTTTTTATTTTGATAAGTCTTAGTACAAAAAAATAAAGTTATCGCTAACGAAAGATGTCTATTTTGAAATTGATTTTCTGGCCACTACGCGCCGCCCGGCGCGGCTGCGCTCGGTCGTTTTTCGTGCATAGGCGTGGGTAGATAGATATTTACGTGGGTTACATACAATGTACTGATCGCTGATTTTATCAGGTTCGAATTAGACTTTTTTAAGATTAGGCCGTGATCTGAAGTTATTTGAAGAGTAATTCCAATTTTTCCTTCCTACTTTCATGGGCTTAGGACCATCAAAATGCAGAAAATAACGCATTATAATCAATTAAATTAAGGCACTTTTAAAAACTTAATACCTACTTACATTTACCGCCAGTCGAGGTCTGCCAGACCCTAGTGCGTGATTTGGGGTCCTGAACTGACCGTGATCAAGCAGCCTCTGAGTGGCTGCTAAAATGGTCCTTTCATTAGGGACCGTGGGGTCCTTACCCCTTACCCCCTAGCATATATTCTGCGAGCTGCTCGTAGGCTTTCACCACATAATAAATAGACCCACACCATCACATAGAACTCGCGGTTACTAAAATCCGACATCTTAAGTATGTACGACACATGAGTACGCGACTAGACGCGACGTGTAACGACAGCGCAAGCGCATGCCTTGAGCAGACTGTCGAGCGCCCGGCCGGCCGCCGCCGCCTGGCGCCACCCTGCCGCCCGGAAGGGGGTTTCACCCCCTCTGCAACATCACTCGTAAGCCGCACGGCGCCCGCGTTCATTGATATTATTACGAATAGATAGTGTCCATATTTTGCTGATTTAAAGTCGGATAAAAAAATATAAAAAAGTTTTGAACAAATAATGGAAATGTGTTCTATTACTGATACTGAACCACCAAAAATTTTTTGCGCATTGCTTAAAAAATATTCCTGTATAATAAACAATTGGTGATGATGATGATTATTAATTGTTTAGTAGGGCACAAAATGTATCTTAAAATTGTCAAATACAGTATAATAGTTTATTAATATAAGTTTAGTACTGTGTTTTTACATTTTTTTTAAAACAAATTTTAAATAACATTCAGTGAACATAATTAAAAATATATATAACGTTTTATTAGCTATTCTGCGATGCAAAACAACATAAAATGTAAAAAAAATCAAATCATTTTAGACAAAAATATTTCCAACTTAGACTCATCATACCTCAGAATTCCCATATGTCACAACTTAATGCGTTAAGTAAACCTACTTACAGGTCTAAAGCTTTGAAATAAAGTACGTTTCAACTTTGTCCGCCGTGGGGATTTTTCCCATAGTAAAGTTCCCAATGTCATTTTAACGTAGTGACACACCTAGCGTAAAATATACGACGGAAATTTGGCATGCTCATGTTTTGTATGACAAATTTCGTGGCGCATTTTCGGCCTATTTAAAAATGATTGCAGGGTAAACACGTTAAACTTACCGTTGCGTAATTTCGGCAGATGTGTTGCTACATTACGCCTCTTTACACACGGTCCAGCTGGTTAGATTTAGTCACAAATTTTTAAAAGATTTCACGAGTATCGCCTCATCCGTTCATTCAGCACAAGGTAACCGGTAACCGGGGCGTCTCAATACGTACAGGCCATCGGACACAAAGAACTGCCTGCTATGGACATTTTAGGTAAACGTGACCTACAAACAACAAAGTATTGCTGCAAGATGCAAAATGCACACCTACTTGGGGGGACCATCTGCTGCATAGTGCATACCTACGTGACTTCACTGAAACATATAAGCAGAGTTGCTATTTAATATTTTGTATTAGCTGACCCGACGGACATTATCCGGCGCTGCGGTATTTGATTTTTTAAATACCGCCGCATCATGCAGAGATAGGAGCCTTTTTGGCCTTGCAAAGGTCTTCTTTTGTTTTATTGTTTTCACTTTTTTATTAGTTTTATTGTTCTTGTTTAGCTAGGGGCCCGTGGCTAAATAATAACAGCCGCACAGGTCGATCGGTCAGGTTAAGCTACGCTTGCCGCGGTTGGTCTGTGGATGGGTGACCATTTTTACGTACCGAGACCCCTCCGTGCCTCGGAAAGCACGTTAAGCCGTTGGTCCCAGCTGTTATTCGTGGATCTTTGACAGTCGTTACGGGTAGTCAGAAGCCCGAAAGTCTGACATCCAGTCTTACCAAGGGGTATCATATTACCTAGTAACTGGGTTGTGGAGGTCAGATAGGCAGTCGCTCCATGTAAAATACTGGTATTCAGCTGCATGCGGTTAGACTGGAAGCCGACCCCAACATAGTTGGTAAAAGGCTAGGCAAATGATGATGTTCTTGTTTAGCTATAAGTACCTACGTTCAGCTTTATATCAATTTGAGAACCAATTTTTTCAATAATAATTCATTTTAATACTTTTTGTTAACTTGAGTGCCGCGTTCAATAGATAAATTGGGTTAATCTCACGAAGTTAAAAATAAATTATATAGGTACTTACTTACACGATTTATCTTATCTAATGGAAGGAAAATGAAAAATAAATCGTTTAGATATCCGTGTGGTACGACTATTAAATAATTATTTTTCAATTTATACTTACATATTTTCAAGCCGACCCCAAAATAGTTGGGAAAAAGGCTAGGCAGATGATGATGACTTACATATTTTCAAGGCAATGTACGAAGCTTTTCCTAAGGAAAAAAATTGATTAAAATGTTAAATAAATATACATATTATAATGTTACACCAAAGAATATGAATTTATGATGAATTTAACATTTGTTTTGCAACGTCTTTTAACGGCGAATGGAAAAAAAACTGAGTAGCCAAGACAACTGTTTGGTAATTTGTGTTTTTATCGCTTAAAATGTCTCGCAATTCACAAAAGTGCATTTAAAGATAAGTTTAATTAATGACCTATGAATACTAATTAAATGGTAATTTTGATAATAAAATGCTAACACACCTTTTATTTAATTTTATTCGATAGCTCGTAGGGGTAGCGATGACATCAGCGCCTCTAGCGGATGATGAGAGAACCTCGTCCATAGAACATTTCATTCCTAAGTTCGCGGTGCTTTTAAAGGAAGTTATTTCACCGACAAACTTCTGAAATCTTTCGTTTATTACTTCGAGGTACCTGTACATTTAAGTACATAGCTGTTAACTTTAAAGCAATTCGGGTAGTTCTGATTAAAGCAATTAAAACTGCCTCTATCTAAGTTTTGAACTTGGTCCCATGGGCTACTTGTTATCTATATTGTGAAGGGCAGGAGACTAAGGGCCGTGTTACAGAACCTTACTCAAGACTCAAGAATTATTTAAATCTAGTTTCAACCAATCAAATGGCTTTAAGAAATACTTGAGTTTTGTATGAGGTTCAGCTTAAGACAGCCACGTTATTAAAATAAACTGATTTAAAGCTCCTGGCATTTAATTGATATCTTAGACAGAAAACATTTATTTTGTTGCAAAATAATAGAATATCTGTCATCCGAGGAACGTTTAGATTTTAGACAAATCTTTTCGAGATTCCAGCCGCATAGATTCTATAAGAATCTAGTGAACCGTTCAAAATTGAAAAAGCCACACAGAACAAACTACGGTCGTACTAAACGAAAAAACGAGTTGTAATTTGCTCTGTCCTACTTACCCCTCCAGGAAGGTGATTCTCACGTTCACACTCGTAGCATGGCGCATTCGTCATTGCCACTCGTCTCCTACGTTGCCTATAAAATGGTGACATTATCTAGAATCTGGGAGCATGGTAGTGCTCCGGCCTAAGTCCTAGAAAAATGAAATTTGGTGTGCCAGCTAGGATTTACACACAAAAACCAGAAAAAAAATGAAGAAATCTGTAATTTTCTTACTCACGCCTTAAAGCCTGCATACAAAATTTCAATTTCAGCTTTCTAGAGCTTCATGAAGTACCAGTCAGTGACACTGTGACCTTTCGCTCTCTCTCAGTAACCTTTTCGGTGATTCTTTTAGCAACTTCGAAACAAAACTAGACGGTGCCTTTTGCCGTGACGCGCCGTCACACGAATTGAAAAAAAAAAGAAAGCCGAAATGCAACTATATTGCTTGAACGGCTATAATATAGGTATGTGTGGAAAAAATGACTTATTTACCCTCATATCATAAAGTTCTTATTTTGCCGGGAGGAATAAATTAAACTACGGTTTATTACGTATGTTCAATAATTATTCCTAGAAAATATACTACACTATACCACACTATATACATTACATCTTAATTACAAACTCGCGGAGGTTACATATACTCGTAAGCACCAAATAGGCTATAGTGTACAGTACTGTGAAGCTGTCTACGAGGCTTCACGGGCCTAGCGTAGACTGGTCTCACACCTTATTCTAAATTCGCTTACATGTTCGAATGGAACCCGTGCGTAATTATAGCCAGCCTGCACTACATAAGGTTGCTTTCGGCAGACAACCTTTACAGTACCTACCCGAATGACAGATTTTATCCACGTACCTTGATAGTTTAAGGGTTACCAGGTTTTGACCAAAATATGGCAGTGAGGTGGTGCAAGAATAAACGAAATTGAATGAACTTAAATAATGTAATTAAATGCAAACTTTTTATTTTAAATTTAATAACATGTTTAAAAATGAATAAGAAGAATGACGTCAAGAATGACGTCTACTTCTAGGGTTGCCAGAGGAAATAAAATGACAAAAGTAAAAAAGTAAAATAACATGATTTTTATTTTATTTCTATTAAAAGAAAATAAAAAAAGCAATTTTTGACGTTCACGTTGACTGTCCAAGTAAAATTTACTACGTACCACGACGCGTCCGGATTATTTTTTTTCGATATTTTATTTTCCATGTATCCTTGTCTATACGTCTGCCAAAAATATTTTTTCTAGTTCAAACGTCCAACTCACAAAAGTCAATGTAATTTGTATTACCTAATGCATTATATGTAATGCACGAACGTCATGGCTGAGTCGGAAATGCATTACATATAATGCACGGACAGTCAACGTGTTAAGAACGTTCATAGTCTGATCTCAGTCTCAATCTGTCAAAAAATACTTTTAATTTCCCTATATTTTGACAAGTTTTGTTGCCGAGATGAGACTGCGACTAGATTTTGAACGTTTAAAATTACGAGAATTGACCTTCTGCCCTGCGGCTCGGCTAATAAACTCACACCCGTGTTTTAATAACCAATGTATGCATGTAGCACTACTATTATTTAATGGCTCAGAAACAGTTATACTTTTATTTTAGGTACCTACTGTAGCGAAATAAAAACTGAATTTCACTTGTACACGCTTAATTTAGTTAATTAAAAAATATTGTAAACAAAAAGTTAATGAAGGACACAGCACGATTCTTAATGTTTCAAAAGATTAAGTTCTAACTCTGAGGCGACGTCCCTGGTGTTAGAGCCCTATAAATTTCACTATTACGCGTCGGTCACGATGTTTGCAAACTTTCCTATGACTCCCGCAATTAATAATTAATAATCCTAAATGGGTGACAACGCACCAAGTCAATCTGGTATCAGGTAGCGACACAACAATTTATATGACTGTTTTAAATGTAACGTAACGTAACGTAACGTTGTTGTATTAACTACTAAAAATAAAAAAATAAACACTAAATATACGCAAATCCAGTCTTAGACTTCAGGCTGGCAGTCGGAAGGCTCCTGGCTGGCAGGTATCAGAATCCCAACAGGAACCATGCAGTCGTCTGGTCCCAGACTAGTGGTGGGGCGAATTCAAGATCCGCCTACAGTCTTCGGACAAATCTACAGAAAATAACGAAAAATGATAATCCGAGACGCAGGCAGAATCTTTTGTAACAAAAGAGCTGAAGACAAGTTAAATTACATACCAAGTCTGAATGAAGTAACCTGACTCGCCTCGAGACAAGTCTTTGATGCTGTTCGTTTAATTTCGGGAACACTGCCTATTACAATGAAAAGAATGGAATAAAATTTAGGAAACGATAAGAACTTTTCAATAATCAATAGGAACGCAAATATACCCTTGGATCCAGTCGAACAACGATCGAACTTGGTCGTTCAAACCGTTATATCGATACCTTTAATATCGTGGTAAATTATTACATGGTTAAGCGAAAAATAAATAAAATATTATGGACTTGCGTCCTGTGTCCAAAAAAAAACCTCAAATGAAAAATGTCCGTAAGAGAAAAGACAGGACACTTTTAGATTCAAAATTCAAAAAACCATATGAAGAAAATAAAACCTTTCTGATTAAAAATAAGGTTGGTTTTGTTATAAAAGAAGGTCGTTCGCAGGCATTAACTCCGTCTTTGTACAATATTTTTTTACATGTGCATAAAGTTTTAATAAACAAATAAATACTTCATGCACATGAGACACCCACAGATGAAAAATGGCTATCTTGAGTCGTTTCTTGTCTCTAGTATATATAGATATCCTGCAGACAATGTAGCTGTGAAACCAGATCAATAGATTGTACGTAGAAAATAAAGTGTAGATATTTTTCTCTGGCGTAATGCGTTCCGTGCTGTATAAATATACCATAAAGTACGGGCCACGAAAACCACGGATTTTCTTCCTTCTGTTCCCAATAAGGGTCTCGTAGTCAAATGTCTAAAACGGAACTCTTCTAATTTCCGTCTGTCCTTCTGTCAGACCGTCCGGATGTATCACTGCCATTTTACTGGGAGACCATTTGCACAATTCGAATGGAAATTAGTAAGAAGGTGTATTCTGTGCACCGCTAAACAATGGTGTAGTGAAATTTATTTATTGTTAGATCTCAGAATTAATTAAAAAAATTGTGATGTTGTTAATCTAAGATTATAATCTTTTGTTGTTGAGATTTATTATCAGCTACAATATTGCGGAAATAACTATGTAGTACAATTTTTTTTTTGTATAATATTCATCCTAACTACGAAACCCTTACTGGGTGCAGTTTGACACGCACATACCAGGTTTTTGAAAATACAAAACCATGCTTAAAATGTTTAAACGATTAATAAACAAGTGAAGTGAAAACGTTATAACCTTTAAAAAATCTTTGTTCATCGTATGAACTAAATTGAAACAATATTACAACTACAAATCTATAACTGAAAAAAAAAAAATGAAAAACTTATTACTGAAAAATCTGTAACAATATTCCAAAAAAGGCTAAAACTATACCTAATTAAAAATGTTTCTACTCAGTAAAAGAATATTTAGAGTCCAAAAGTGGCGATCTGTCCTATACATAAAAACGTAAGAAATATATCTATGGTCCTATATAAACAATAACATGTAGCCTATCCTATTTAACTTAATATAAAATGATAATTTGTAATACCTGAAAAGGATGACATTAATATATTGCATAATAATTGTATTAAATTCATTATTATTGACATTTAATTTTGACATAAGTAATTTCTCAATTTAATTGTACTAATATAAAAGATAATAATTAATTAATAATAATGTCAATGCATGCTAATTTATGATGATAAGGGCAGGCGAATGATAAAATTGCAATGCTTGTAAAAGGCTACTAAGTCATAAGTATCTACTAACATAACATAACACCAACATTGTACACTTAGTTTGCAATAAACGTTTTGACTTTTGACTTTGACTTTGACAATCTTGAATAAGGCACCACATTGCCGCCATGTTCTACTCATTTTGCTCAGTTGGAAAAGAAACGGTATCTGTTCCCTGTGGTAGTTCCGTTCCGCTGACTTTCAAGCTGCCCCCCACCTCGTGTGAACTCATTACACCTCTTTGTCAGTGTCGGTTGCAGCTCATTTCTGAGCTGAGCTTGACATATCGGTTCGGACCGCGACATTACTCGAGAATAGCATAACTTTGTGTTACACTTATAATGAATTGCCCCTCGCCCTGAATTCTTTCCATGAATTTGGGAAAGAAATTTTACCTAAGTGTACTAAATTAAATAAAAGCCTAGTTGTAGATAGTAATAATGTGTTATTTGCATAACAAAAATATCTAATTAACAAATCATTTTCATGACTTAAATACTCGTAAATAGCATGAGTACCTATAGCACAATCAGCCCATACCTAATGTTCCCACTGCTGGGACACAGGCCTCCTCTCTGTGAGAGGGAGTGGGCCATAATCCACCACGCGGGCCTAGTGAGGATTGGTCGTATAAAGTGAAAGAAGTTGGAATAAATAGACAGCATACATAAATATGTCGTAACTAGCAGCCTTGCTAAGTTATCAAGATACCTTGCTCCTGTTAGGGGCACCAACGGATAATACCAATACGTTTAGAACATACTTCTACTTTGCTGACTGGCTAATTAATATAATTATGTAGGTGTGATTACCGTTATATTCTTGTACAGATTATTCTGGAAAAGAATCCATACTAGTGTTATACATGCAACAAGTACTCTGTCTGTCTGTCTGTCATCTCTTCATCCCGGTATTACGTTCCCGTGGGATAACATTCGATCTCAAATGAAAAAAAATTGTATTACTTACATTATTACCTAGATATTAGTATCTAGGCAATAAAGTCATGTGAAATAGAATAAGCTAAAATATTGCATGGCAGCATCTTCCGTGAGTATATCGCAAGGGCATTCCGCCCTTGCGATATACTCACGGAAGATGCTACCCCTCTTGGGTTGATGAAGTCATAGATAAAATGTGTCGCTGGGGAGTTTGTTGTGCGGCTTCTTCCTCTTCCAGCTAAACCACTTGGAAGTGATGAAGTGCGGGCATATTGGGGGAGTATTTTATGTAATTATGACATTCAAAAACTGCTGATTTTCAGCCTGATATCAAGAGAATGTAGCCCTCGAGACCGTGTTGCGAACAGGGCGATCAATCTCAATGGAGATTAGGCTTCGGCGCGGGAGATATTATAGTAAACAAGTGAGTGCGCAGACAAAGGTGCAGTCTCTCTTCCTTCGATCTCATAGTCCGATGGGACGGCACGCAATCAATATTAAGTGAATAGAAGCGGCATCAAACACGCGCCACTTAATTCCCAGCGTAACTGACAACTGGCGTAAGTTTATCTAGATCAAATGGAGACTCCTAGACATGCAATGTAAGCCAAACTTCGGTGAAGAAAAACATGGTGAGGAAATCTGGACTTTACTTTATTATAAGTTTCGATCCCGTGGGAATATCAGGATAAAAAGAAAAAAATATCCTATATGTTAATCCTGGTTATAAACCATCTGTGTGCCAAATTTCATCTAAATCCGTTCAGTAGGTTTGCGTGAAAGAGTAACAAACATCCATCCATCCATCCATACAAACTTTCACGTTTATAATATTAGTAGGAAGTGACTTATCGTATGTGTCTGTGCTTTGTTCTTCAAAATCCGCAACAAATTGTGATGCTGTTTTCGTCATCATTTAGAGAATTTATTCCGGAAGGTTTATATATTATGCACAATACATAGTATTAAACTTACATACAGAATAGCAGGGACATCGACGCGCAAACTGAAATCATGAATGCAGCACATGATTCACCTCTAGCGTTGGGGGTTCAGAATCATGTTCTGAATCCATGGTAAGAGGTTACGCGTCGAAGTCCCTGCCACCCTGTGTATTACAGAAATCTCGATGTTTTATCTGGTCGCAAAAATCGTATTGAGCAGGGGCGGGTCGCTGCCTGGTACTTAAATCTGAAATCGCCAATCCAACTTGAGTAAGCGCGGTGATCAATGCTCATGCCTTCTTTGAATGAGACGAGTTCTGTGCCCTGCAGTCGGACAAAAATAGGCTGATATTATTATTACCAGTTTTCCGGCCTTTCACATAAAAAAAACTAGGTTAACTGTCTGAAAAATAACGATGACATTTTTATAGTTTCCCGAAGAATGACTTTTCCCTACTCCTTCGGGAAAGCAAGAACGCTATATTCCGAACACAATTTACTACACATAAAATATCACAGTTACGACTTTTAAAGTAACAACTATAGGGAAGTTTTAACAACATTTTCATGTCCCTTTTCCCGAAGTAACTTCTACAGCGATTTAACGAAACGACGACCTGTTATTACAGTTTATAGAGCCTATTACGAATAAAGAAACTACTATTCTGCCCTTCAACTACTCTTGAATGGAATTTCCAAGGGAATTTCAACCTTACGCTCTAATCATAGAGGTGTTTTTAGGTAGGTAAGAGCTGTATTTATGACGATTCAATGGTAATGAGGGCGTAACTATGATATTATTATAAACGTTTTTATATACCTCGCTGAGTTATGGACTGCTTTGCGATGTTGATAAAATATTTTACCTTTGCTTGATATTTCATCCGATATAGATCATTAGCACAAGCAGTTTATGTAAGAAGATATCGTTTAGCTAATTACTGTTACGATCCGACAGTAAACGAAAGTTAATTAACTTTTCAGGTTTTAAACACCCGAATCAAAACCAGATCACCTACATCGCTGCCTACCCCCTCACCGCAGACTCAAGATAAAATCTTAAGACCCTACAAGAGAACACACGAAATTTATTACCAACGCCCACAGTTTCTCAACAATCCACTCACTTCAGAACTTGGACGTCTGCAAACATATTCTCACTCGAAATATTGCGAGCTCCACAAAAAAGTTTCGCTTGTAAAGCTTTTGTTTCGACGCCAACGGTTGGATTTGTTTAAGAGTGAATTGATAGATTGGTTTACTCCATTCCCGGAGGTGCGAGGTGTAGTTTTGTTTAACATTTTTCAGGCTATTCCTATCCTCTTTGACATCTGATCTTAGTGGAAAATCTGTGTTGTGGCTTTCCTGTTGTTTAGTTGTGTAGATTTTGCTTTGTGACAGGTAACGGATATAGGATTTCACTTGTTTGTTGGGTGTAGTATCTGAATTTTTACTTCGCAGACGATTTATTAATAGTCTTCAATTTATTGTTCACCGCATGGTAACGCGCCGTTAGAATGGAGTAGAAAATGTTTATCTGACAGAATATATTGTGTAGAATGTAGGTAATAGGTGAGTTGTTATTACATAATGTTTCGTTCCAAGTGCATTCTACTGTTTGGCATGCAATAATTTGTACTTATTACTAAATGCAAAGTCTAATTTTACACGTTTTGGTATAAAATTTAAATTCGATATTCTAATAAATCTAAAGGTATCTGCCTAGGTGGTCATCTGACTAGGCTTTTCTCAACAAAGTTTGGGTCGGCTTCCAGTCTAACCGGATGCACCTAAATACCAGTATTATACAAGAAGCGACTACTTAGCTGACCTCCACAACCCAATGACTGGGTAACAGGATACCCCTTGGTAAGTCTGGTAGTCAGACTTTCGGGCATCTGACGACCCGTAACGACTGTCAAAGATCCACCAATTACATGCTTTCCGAGCCACGGAGGGGTCTTGGTATGTAAAGATGGTCACCCATCCACGGACCAACCGCGGCAAGCGTAGCTTAACGTGAACGATCGACCCGTGCAGCTGTTATTAAAAATATTTAGTAAAAAAATGAGTGCTCTTCCGAAGCCGACCGTAACTGCAGACCAGAGAAATACTTAGGAACCGCGCGGAAACGCTGCGGTCTGTCATAGACATTTGGCGATGTTGTCGCTGCGGTTTGCGGTTGCGGGCGGCTTCGAAAACGCTCCTTCGATTTTCGTCATTTTTTTGTCTTCAAAATCAACTTTACAATTTAACTAGCTCCCTCCAGAGAGAAGATTTATCTTAGATATTCTCGGTATGAGGTGCTTTTCCTTATTTAAATTGGCGCATTCTCACCCGTTTAGTTTGGGAACCGCTGCCCGCAGCGTCAACATGTCTACAGAATCTGTATACATAATAACAGTGGGACACAATCAACTTAGTATTCATACGATTCGTCGATGCGTCGGAGATTTTATTACGAGATAGATCGGCGTGGGGGTATTATATATCTCACGTCGAACTTCCGAATGATTTTATATGCATAATGTAAGACAGCAAGTGTATGACTTTGCTATTATATTTGAGTGTTTTCATTAAACAAACTTGAATTCGAAAAAGCTCGTGGCACTACTTCACCTACAGTCAAATCACTGAGCATTTTCAGTCATGACTGAAGCATTCATGAACGGAGTACTTATGTATATCATGAAAACGTGAATGAAGCCAAATGATGATGATTTTTCATTGAAAATGTACCTAAGTGCTGTCGTTGGCTATTCAGTTATTGGGTACCTACGTACTTTTTAAAAGCCTTTTTTTTACTCAGCTCTCGGAACAGCATACCAATTAAATCAACAACTTATAAAGGAGTTGTAAGTACTACCAAAACATTGCTTTAACCTCTTTTACCTCAATAGGGATTAGCTTACAGGCCAACATCTTAAACTGTCAAAAATCTAAAACTCCGTAAACATCTTTAAAGCTCAAATTTTAGGGTCCCAAAGCACGCAACCCACACAAACTAAGGATTCATTGTGTTAGTATGTAGGTATTTCTTGCAACCTCTGTAACTTATTTCTTGTGTCATTATAGATTTCTGTTTATATAACTATGTAGTTTGTTAGCACTTAATTTTTATACGTTTCAAACATAATTTTTTTCCTTAATTTTTATTCCCTAGGACCTTAGGTTATCACTGTATTTGAGAATGTTGGTTCATCTGTTATTGGCAACTGTATGAGCCCATGACTGTTATCTACTGTTATTTGATTTTGTATACAAAAGCTGCTGGTGTACCTTTATAAATAAATAAAAAAACAAGATCTCAATAAAATGATAAGAGCTTATGCAAGGATTGGTCACCCACCCGAGGATTAATCAAGACATTGCTTAACCTCGCCTACTAACTTACTAACAATGAAACGTCGGTATCCAAGGTCAAGTTTCCCCCCTTTCTAGTAAAAATGAGGGTAGTCTATTCGCCCATTTCTTACGCCTCACTAGGCCTGGCCTATATTCCTCTGAGTTAGGAGGCATAAACAACGGCTCATGTTTTTTTCATACGTACATGATTATGACGTATCTTGCGTATATTGATTTTGTAACGTAACGTGTTATTCTATTATATGGGCGTAGTTTGTATTAGCCTTAACGACAGTCAAAACCATCTGGCTGTTAATAAGCACCTGAAAAAATATTAAATGAAATATGTTAAATCAATATGTATTATTATAGGTATCTATTACAAGAATATTTTGTTTTATGAAATGGTATTTTTTTTTTATTAAGGACAATTCGTACCATGTATTATTCCGAGTATTTTTACATTGTTTTATTATTTATTAAAGGCCTACGCAGACCGGGACGGCATGGCAAGGGATTTAAATTTTTACTAATGGACATTCAAACGTATCGATATAGAAATACGACATAAATTGCTATGCCTTAAAATGATGCCGTGGCATCGAAAGGGATTTTATTGCACGGCATTGAAAGACGCGCCTCGGGCTCCCGTGGCGGGATGCCGTGGCGTACTGCGGTAGGCAACGGCATGCCAAGGACTCCGGAGCTCGTTTTAACATACCGCGGAGTGACATCAACACTCGATCAAACGCAATGCCGTGGCAAGGCGCTGGAATGTCGCAGTATCTAAGCGGCTAATGTGCGCTGACTGACGGCAAAATCCCTTGCCATGCCGTCCCGGTCTGCGTAGGCCTTATGAGTCTGTGTTGTCCTACTGCAGGGCACATACCTCCCTCCCCCCCCTTCCACTTGTCCCGGTCTACTGCGACTGTGGGCCAATCCTTTAAGAAGGAGTCAAGAGTTACTTTAAAAAATGAATAGACTGTCTCGTTGGTCCAGTGGTCGCAAGAGCTCCTGCTGAGCATGAGGTCCTGGTATCGAGTCCCAAGTCAGGCAATGTGTCATTGGGTTTTTTCTTCAGGAATTCCTCAGTAGCAGCCCAGAGCCTAGATTTGTGGCCGGTCAATGGCAATAGGTTCGCCCTCTATACATGAGACTTAAACATAACTAGCGAAATGTGGCTGTACATTACATAGGTGTACCTCTGCCTAACCCTAAGGGGAAAATAGGCATGTTGTAATGTATACGCTTCTACAACAAAGTTCCAAGCCCCGTTCAAGATCTAAGCCTTAATAAATTCAAATCATTCACTAAACGTAAGTTGTGCTAGAAAGCCTTTTATACCGTTAAGGCTTATATCGAGGACAAAAAGGCTTGGGATTAAGCTGCTTCCAATTTTTACATATTGAATGTTTTTATTTTGTTTTTGTTTTTTTTTTATATACATTTTGACATTAATGAATTTGATACATACTATGACATTTGCTTACTTTGTTAAGTATTCTATTATTTTAATTATTGTGAATGTGAAGACTATGTGGGTCATTTTATTTTTTATTTTTCTCTCTGTTCTGTTAGTTTTTGTCATGGTCTGGCAGTTTGAGTAATTAATGTGGCCTACCCAAATGTCCTTTCTTTGGTATTGTTCGGCGAATCGTTGACCTCCTTAAGTTTTGAGTTGAGCTGCACGATTTCTGACATATGCGTGCACTGACTGGACAGGACCTCTCAATCTGTGTGGTTCTTTCCTCAAAAAACCATCTCAGACATCGACCTACATGGTCTTCATATGATCTGACCAAGATTATGTCTGGACTTTAAAAGAGACTGTGACGTCTGAGTTTGTTTCGGCCTTTCTTCTCAGACTAGTCAGACAGGAAACGCCGACCTCATCTAGTTTTAAAATATGATTGACGTGTAAAAGTGTTTGTACAAACCTACTTACAAAATAAAATCATTTATCATTTATATTACTTTTAAACATGACTATGAAATCGCCTCACTAGTTCCCACATTGTACCTCGAGTCCCAAGACAAACTAACTGTCTAGTTTGGGTTTCACTGGCACATAATACTTTGTAACCTAGCTAACGCGTAGTGGGGTCACTCGCAAAACCTGCTTTCGCGCAACTGTCGAAGCAGCATTTGACCCTTCTTCGTCTGACCCCAACTCCTCAAACACCGCAAATATTCTCTCAGGGAAGTCTATCAGTGCCATATTTAACAAAAACTTTAAAAAGAACAAAGTGAATTGACAACAAATACTAAATGACCTAATAAAATAATGTCACAAAAATACTACGCCAGCGATGACGCTGGGTCATATTTACCCGTTTTGAGTTGATGCACGTATGTCTCGCTGTGTATGCGGCGTTGCACTTAGCATACCTGCGGTTCGGTTAGAAGGAAGTCGTATCTCTAGCTACATAAACGCTAAAATGGCACGATCGGCGCAAAAAAGAATAATGACAGATTTAAGTCGCCTCGGGTCAGTATGACCCAGCGTCATTGGCGCCGGGTTAAGGTGCCGGTCGAAGTGGTGGTGGTTGGGGAAAGCCTTTGTTCAACAGCAGACATCCTTAGGCTGAAATGATGATGAACTGTAGGTAATATTTTAGCTGCTCATGTTATCTCAACCTGTGTTTAGCCTATGTCCCTCCGTGTTACTGGATAATAACATTTTCTATTTTCTATTCTTGTAGGTTAATAAAACTTCCAAGCTAAAACGCAGTGTTCTTGTTTTTAAAGTTGATATTCATTATCTTTACTTCCCAATCGGATTTTCTTTAAGATAACTTGGTTAGGTTCTGTCGTCGCTGTTAAGAAAAATGGAAAATTCACCGCCGTGAAACAAACTTTTAGGCGCAATCTTTTCCTTTCAAAGTTTTTAAAAGGAAAAGGCACGTAATTGGATGAGTTCGTTACGACGTTTCGACACGATATTGATTTCCGATATTTTCGAGATTTTTCCAAGATTTCAAATTGTAAAGAAAGAGTGTAGCTACTGTAGAGGCTTTGTTCGGTTGCCTTTGACAACCGACCTTCACGAATCTTTCCATCTTCTACCTGTACTAATAATAAGGTTAAAAAGTTTGTTTGGTTTTTGTGTGTTGGTTTGAACGCGCTAATTTCTGGAACCAGCCGGATTTAGTACTCAATTCTTTTTGAATTTGTTAGCCCAATCCTTGAGGAAGTCTTTAGGCTATTTAACATTACGCCACCATTAGGAGCTAAATAAAGAGAAAACCTGTCGCTAAACGAAAAAGATGTAATAGGAATGGGGGCTGCGGGAAGTTTTATAAAAATGTGGCTATTACTTTAGTATATTATGTATCTTACAACTTCTACGAGGACAATGTCACTGGCTAGTATTTTATATAAGGTGATGGCATATTATGACATAAACACTCGGCTTAGAGAGCTTATAGTAGGCGACATCATGTAAAATATATAAATCGAACCCTAGGAATAGTTATAAGTATTTAAATTACAATTATGACAAACTATTTACACCAGGTACTAAATTCAAAGACTAACTAACTATATAAATAAATACGACGATAAATACTGACGACAATAAAATTCAGTCATGGCATCGACACGAAGAAAAAGAATATACAAAAACAAAAAAATATTTAGGCGTCGAAGTATTCGTCCGCATCGCTGTCATCCGGAAACGTGCCCAGAAGACTGGCAGCATTGCCACGCTAATTCTTTGGCCAAATAATGACCCACCCCTCTGGTCACGTGAAGGGTCGATCAGCTGGCGAGAAATTTCTTTAAAAAGGAGACGTGCACTCGGGCCCCGTGACCCGTGCGTTTCGACCTAAAACGGATCAAAGCTGTAGTTACCATTAGGTTACAGTATTTGCGCCGTTTGAGGGTCTCAGCAGCCGCTGCAGCGGTGCCAGCACAGCCTGCCGTGCTAGGGACACGAGGGTTATGAGTTATATATCATATAATATTTATAAAGAGAAAAGACTTCACTTTACGGTGTCAAAAACGCTCTCTAGGAAAACACACCAACTTACTTATTTACCCAATATCTGAGAACAGTTGTGGCTCAGTGGTAACGACCCCGACTTGCGAGTTGTACGTCGTAGGTTCGAACCCAAATTTATTTCATCACCAAAGCCTCTCAAAGACGGTGAAGGACAACATTGTGAGGAAACCGGCATGTCCTACAGCCAAAAATTCGAAGACAAGTGACATCTACCAACCCGTGTAGGGTCCCTCAGAATAAACAATTATTGTTAATAATTGAATAAGAGAATTTCAGAAATGATTAATGAAATCCACACAAGACAATTTGTCAACGTATTTTCATATCGTCACAGAGTTAGGCTAAACCCCTCCTTTACCACCCTTATTTAATCATCGTTTGAGTAGCTCTATGAATTTTGATAGCATACACCAGGCTACCAGAAGCAAGAAAGATTTAGGTACAGACTGGGGGAAAAATGTAAGTTAAAAATAAAAGCTACGGTAGAATTACGATTCCAAACGTCCGGCGCACCCTGGACCGCTAACACTCAGTAAGGTAGATTCGATCTGACTAATCCTTTCACCGCTATGCTGCATCGAAACGCCCGAAGATCCTTTTTAGGGCCAAATAACTAAAATAACCCCTCTGTGAGCTCTCCAAGCGTGTTCGCATTATCAGCTGAATCAATATTGAAGGGTTTTCATTTAATAAAAGTCCCAATTGTTATCTCACGATCTGAAAACGTCTCTGACACCACAATCATCGTGGCCACCTACTGGGCCTAAATTGTCTAATATAATATTAACCGTCAATACTAAAAGAAAAAGAACACTAATTTATAATTCCCTGTCATAATCTTATCATCATCGTCTGCCTAAACTTTTCCCAACTATGTTGGGGTCAGCATCCAGTCTAAACGGGTGCAGCTATGTGACCAGTATTTTATATGAAGCAACTGCCTATCTGACTTCCACAACTCAGTGACGATACGAATACGATACCCCTGACATGATCTTATATAGTATAGAGATCCCATGACCTCGAACTCGGTGTAATAACGTCCTAAGGTAGGTACACTTTGAGCATATCGGAGCGACAACAAGCACAAACACAGTGTTCTTATTCCACACATTGCGAAAGTGTATCGTTCTGCGCATTTTAAGGAGGTAAGCAGTAATTGAAGCAGAGTGTGTCGATTATCCTCAAGGTCTCCCTCTAAAAGGAAAACTGGAAGGATTTATACTCAAGCTGATTTTGTTAGAATATATATTATGATGTCTCTAAATCGCTTTTATTAATAGTAGGTACGGTACCTATTTATTGGTATATTTTTTATCAGGTTTAAATTATTTTTAACTTTTTAGTTCTTTTTGTTAACAAGTAATAAAAGCTTGTTTTTAAAAAGTTTTCTTTTTCTTTTAATTTTATTTTTAACTTTTTATTATTTTTAATGCGAGATTGACTACCGCGTAGTTCGTTGCGCGTAGCAGTGTTTTTCCGTTAACGAACGAACGAACTTATTTTCCCTAAGATGGGGTCGCATATTCACGTTCACCAAACCACCACCACTCACCATCCATCAAAAACGGTCCATCCATGAAGACGAATCAAACTCGACGCGGTTGTGTCGCTAAATTACTGAGTTCCCAATGTTCCTATGACCACCTTCCAGCTCCATCATCAGACCCTGGTTACCATCTAGCACCAAAGTGCTCGTCAAGACGAATCATACGAGCCCAAACTCGATGGGGTTGTGTCGTTTAATTACCGAGTTCCTATGGCCATCTTCCTGCTCCATCATCAGACCCTGGTTACTGTACTCGTCAAGACGAAGCATACGAGCCCAAATTTCATGAGGTTGTGTCGTTTAATTATCGAGTTCCTATGGCCATCTTCCAGCCCCGTCTTCGACCCTGGTTACCACCATCTAGCACCAAAGTACTCGTCAAGACGGTTCAAACGAGTTCAAACTCGATCGGGTTGTGTCGTTTAACTACCGAGTTCTTTTGGCTACCTTCCGGTTCCATCATCAGATCAGCTCCATGTCATAATAATTTTGCATTGTCGTCCGATTTACACATGCATGCAAAATTTCAGCTCAATCGGTAACCGGGAAGTGGATCAAATTTAACTTGCAAAAAGCTTGTAAAATGCAAACAATTAGTTTATTAGTTTACATTTAGTTGTAAGTTTTTAGTATTGGTTGATGTGATTTGATAAAATCATTTGCTGGAATAAGTTTCATAACAACCGGTCAATGAATTAAAAAAAAAAACCTACGACGAATATGCGATTCAGCGCCACCGAACGACTAGAGCCGAATACAATTCAGCGTCACCGACCGAGCATGAGGGTTCTGTTTCCTTCACTGTGCAAAAAGAGCGCAAACAGCGCCTAAAGAAGTTTGCACTTAAAAAATGCACAGTATTTTTCCTTCAAAGCTCGGGTTATATGAGTATTACGATCGTATTACCCAATAACTGGGTTGTGGAGCTCAGATAGACGATCGCTCCATGTAAAATACTGGTACTCAGCTGCATCCGAAGCTGACCCCAACATAGGTTGGAAAAGGCTAGGCAGATGTTGATGATGATGCTCGGGTTACACGAGGCCACTTCTTCAGGCTAGGATAGTAAGAAAGTGGGTACAATAGTAAGCTAGCAAGCTAGTCACTCCGGCCTCGTGTTTACACAACTATCCCCATTTCTAGACAGCTCTAGCAACATAGTAAATTAAACCAGATTACTACCGTGCTACTGTTTGCTATTCTAGCTTGTAGCGAGGCAGTAATTTAATAGGTACAGTCAGCAACAAAAGTCAGCTAACACTTACTTTTACAAATCATCTCAATTGATACAAAATCATGCGTTACATTGGTTTTCTCTATTTCATGTAATAGCAAAGAGTTAATTATTCTTAAATATTCTATTACTAAATGTTTTTTAAGAATATTTTGCTCAATAATTAAGATTTAAACAACTGAAGTGTTAGCCGACTTTTATTGCTGACCGTACTAATTTGCAGATAACACTGTTTATTTTGCACCGTCAAAATATTAAAACACAAAAACCGCACTCAATAACAAAATTAACCAATTTGGCCACACGTAGTTAAATCGAATACACAAACCAAACCACACGGAAAACCTAGTGCAGATAATGCGATATTATCACACAACACGTCATTCGCAGGACACTGAACAATTTCACCGGAATAAGTATTGTCGACCTCAAAATTACTTTATCACCCTAAACTTGAATGTCACACGCGCGTCATAGAATGATAAGGTCTATTGTCTATGTGTCGGCTAGATAGTTTCAACTTTACTGAGGTTTTATAATTTACTGGAATTTGTGGCTAAAGGTTGTAAAATAAATCATAAGGTGGACTATACAATACTTCCTGTAATTGGGCAAAGAAAATATGGTTCAGCAGAAAATCGGCAATGGATGATGCTTGACGCATCATCCATCAGATTATAAAGTGATTTCCGAGAAGGAAATCTATTGATTTTCATTTCGCGGTGACCGGGATTCTACATGTGCTGTTCGGGATTTCATTTTTGGTATTTAAATAATACTAAAATGATACTTCCCGTGTGGCCACTTTTCCGTTTCGCCAATACATATATACACCGTTAAATTTTGATCGTTTTAATCCTTAAAAGGGGTTGTACTCATCATTATGAACAACTTTTACTACGTGAAAACGAAAAAAAAAAATCAGTTGATCCATAGATTTATGTTAGCATAACTCGACATAATTTATGGATCAACGGACTTTTTTTTCACAATTTCACGATCGCTATTAATGATGAGTACAATGACCCCTTTTAAAGATTAAAACGATCAAAATTTAACGGTGTATACCTAATAAAATATCGGAACAAAAGGTTTTTAGTAGGTATTTATTGTCATAGGGACATTAAGAAAATCCTCCATCTTCTTAATATCCCTATGACAATAAATACTCGTACCTACTACTCTCATTCCCTATGTATTTCTTTTACATATAGATATTATGTTACCGAATGGTCAAAACAATCAAATAGTTTCTAATAACAACTTAAAATCACCATTATGATTACATTATGATTATATTAAAGAATTATTTTCATTAAAGAATTATTTTCATTAGTACAAACAGAGTTCAATCATTATTTTAAGAAGAACTCTAAAACTATTTGCCCTAAGTTTTTATTCAGTGACTGGGCAACTAAAGGAATCAGAAAAAGTAGGGACAGGTTATTTGAACTGTATGGCCTTAAGCCGTATATTAACACGGATACTTTTAATAAGTATGTTGCTACGTATTCTAAAACTTTTAAAAATATCTGCAAAGCAGCTAAAGCTTCATTCATTAGTAACAAGATTAAATCAGCAGACAATAAAATAAAGACCGTTTGGAAGATTATTAACAATGAAACGAACAGGAACAAAACACGTAATACTGATTTCTCACTTAACACTTCCCGCGGTCTCATTAACGATAACATCGATGTTGCTCAGGAATTTACAACTTTCTTTACCAATATCCCAATTAAAACTACAGAAACTTTAAATTCCTCGCCCGCACTAGCTATAGAATTATTAAGAGCGAATGTCTCAGCCTGTACTGTGGAATTTAAATTTAACCATATTAACCCTATAGTCATTATAAAGGCATTTAAGCAACTTAAGATTAAACTTACCGAAGATCTGTGGGGCATGTCTACTAAAGTTTGTCAATCCATTATTGAGACAATTGCACCCTACTTAGCTCTAATATTTAATTTGTGTGTAGATCAAGGGGTATTCCCGGATTTAATGAAGTTCAGTAAAGTTATTCCACTTTTCAAATCTGGGGACAGTAAAGACACAAATAATTATAGACCCGTATCGGTTTTGCCGGTTTTCAGCAAGGTGTTTGAAAAAGTAATGTTAAATCAAATGCTCAATCATTTCAATCGTAACAACATCCTACACGATCAACAGTATGGTTTCACCAAAGGACGTTGTACAACTGACGCCGGTGTCGCCTTATTAAAACACATCTTTAACGCATGGGAAGAGGCACAAGATGCAATAGGCATCTTTTGCGACCTATCCAAGGCATTTGACTGCGTGAATTACGAAACACTGCTGTTGAAACTTGAGCATTACGGACTGGGTAAACTAGCTCTTAGCTTATTAAAATCATATTTAAATGATAGATTTCAGCAAGTTCAAATAAACGGTGTGAACTCATTGGGCTTAAAAGTCAAAATGGGTGTACCGCAGGGCTCAATATTGGGGCCGTTCCTATTTTTAGTATATATAAATGATTTACCTCATTTACTAAAAACCCGGCCACAAATGGTGTTATTTGCTGATGACACATCACTGATTTTTAAAGTAAGCAGACGTGCACAGGAGCTTGACGACGTAAATAACGCTATGCTTATGGTCCATAATTGGTTTACTGTAAATAATTTAGTATTAAATGAGAAAAAAACTAAATGCATTAGATTCGCTTTACCGAATGTTAGAAGTAGTGAATGTCACGTTGTATTGAATAGGGAGATACTTGAATTCGTCGAAAATACGGTTTTCTTGGGGATCACGCTTGACTCAAAGCTGCAGTGGGGTCCTCACCTAACATCACTTGCAGGGCGGCTAAGTTCAGCCGCTTACGCTGTTTGGAAAATCCGTCAATTAACAGACGTGGATACCGCGAGACTGGTCTATTTTAGTTACTTCCATAGCATCATGTCTTACGGTATTTTGCTGTGGGGACGGGCTGCAGATATTGAGTCTATTTTCATCCTGCAAAAGAGGGCTATCAGAGCCATCTACAATCTCAGCAGACGCGAATCTCTAAGGGAACTGTTTAAAAAAATTAACATCATGACGGTTCCTTGTCAATATATATACGAAAACATTATGTACATTCGGAAAAATCTACATCTTTTTAGTAAGATAAGTGACAGGCATAATTTTAACACTAGGAATAGGAACAAACTAGATCAACCGCGTTTCAGATTGTCTAAAGTAAAAACTTCTTTTATGGGGTACTGTGTAAAATGTTATAATAAAATACCACTCGATATTCTTCAACTAAATGAGAAGAAATTTAAAACATGCATTAAACGCACACTATGTAGACAAGCATATTATAAATTGGATGAGTATATCGTTGATAAAAATGCTTGGCTTAATGCTGGTCCTGCTCCACAGGCACTTGGGTACGCTAGTTGATTGCAATTTCAATATTTGGAAGAGATGCTTCCCCTTTTTGTTTTATTTTTTTAAAATATTTTTGACATTACGAACTTAATGTATACTTTATTCATTCAAGTTTTAATTCTTAATATACTTCAATATTATACACCTCTTCCCGATTGGTAGTATTTTTTTCTTTTTTCTCATATTTAAATAAATTGCAAACTATAGTTTTGTATAATTTAGAAGCATTTTTTTAAATTTTGTAAATGTAAGAACCATGGATTCGTTTCTTTTTTTTTACGATATTTTGATGTTGACTTGACAGAGCTCGGCAGTTAAGAATATGTCATGCTCACTTAAATGTCTCACTGGTGGTGGCGCGTGTGTTGGATCATTCGGTTGCCTACGAAATGGTTGAGCTGGATGGTGCTGATCCACGCGTCATGTTCGTGAACGGGCGCCGTCGGTTGAGACTGGTCATCTCTTAACTGCCAGGGCTTATTTTTGAATTTTATATTTTAAATTGTTTAGTTTTTTTTACATTGTTCTCACATATAGAAGCAATAAAAATAATGTACCCAGGATTTTGTAATAATATCTTGATTTAAAAGAGTGTCCGTGGAGTTTCTTGCCCGTTCTTCTCCACAGAGATCTACGTTTTGGAATGGGCAACTAGCTTCAATTTTCTGACTAACTGACCGACAATTTAATTTTGACAATTCAAAAGTGCCTGAAAGGGCTTAATTGAAATAAATGATTTGAGTTTGAGTTTGAAAAAAAAAAAATTACATTACTAATGCTTTTTTTTTTTTTTTTTTTTGAGGATGGGAAATCATCAAATGACTCCTCCCGCTCTGGGTGGAGCAGGAGGGAGTGTCAGACTCTTACTGACTAAAACCCACCCGTGTTCCTTCCTTAGCCCTTTATGTTCCAGGGCAGCGGTAACCCTTTCGGACAATCCCGCTACCCTGGCAGGCTTCGGCCCTATGGGGCCCCGTCACTCATGCTGACATCTCTTTGAGGCGCGCGTGGAACACAACACGCCGTCCGGCACGGGCCTGGTCCTGATCGGACGGTGAGTTACCCATTACTCACCGCCCGCAGGCCCGCGCCTACGGTGGCCGGGAGTCGTCACGCGGCTCCCGACGCCCGGAGCGTCTCCCGCGGCGGCTGAGGCGTGAGGTGCGCAAGGCGCGTTCTCTCGCCCACCCCGCCACCTCCTTCGCTAGCATGACTGCTTCGCAGAAGGAGGTGACTGCCTCCCACTCCCTCTCGCCCCGGACCATGGCTTGAACCAGGGCCGGACGCGAGAGGTCGCCGCCGCTGCCGATCGCCTCTACGAGGACACGGCGGTGCTCTGCCCAAGCAGGGCAGACCTCCACCGTGTGCTCCACCGTGTCCTCTGGGCGATCCTGACAGTGGTGACACCCGGGCGTCTCCTCCCGCCTGATTATGTGCAGGAACCTCCCGAAACATCCGTGTCCGGAGAGGACCTGCGTCAGGCGGTAGGTGAGAACGCCGTGACGTCTCTCTAGCCACTCCTCAAAGAGGGGTCTTACCGCCGCTATCGTGGCGTGCCCTGCGCTGGGTTGCGATAGTCGCTCCTTCCATGCCGCCATGAGATCGCGCCGGAGGTTCGTCCGCTCCGCCGCGGTTTGCCGCGGATGCGGAGTTTCCCCCCGGCGTAGTGCCTCCGCGCGCCAATCATACAGGCGCGCGAGCACTATCGCCTCCAGATCCCATGGCGGCAGTCCGGCAAGGAGGCTTGCTGCCTCGCCCGAGATCGTGCGGTAGCCCCGGATTAGCCTGATGGCTACCACCTTTTGGGGCGCGTTCAGGTAGTGTGCGGCTCGTAGCCGCAGTGAACGCGCCCATACCGGGGCCCCATATAGGGCCATGGACCGCACGACCCCCGCGTAAAGCCTCCGGCAGGAGGCGTTTGGCCCCCTCAGGTTGGGCAAGAGCCGCTTTAGGGCGGCCCCGGCCCGTTCCAGTTTGGGGGCCAAACGTCGGAAGTGCTCGACGAAGTTCCATCGGCTGTCGAGGACGAGACCCAGGTACCTCATCGTGGTCTCGACGCCGATGTGAACCCCTCCTACCACTAGTTGGGATCCTGGAGGTGGCCCGTACCGAGGCCCATGAAAGGACATGGCCTCGGACTTGTGCAGTGCCACCTCGAGACCCAACCGCCGGATCCTTTCCACGACTATCGCAACCCCGCGTGTCATCGCGTCGGCCGCCGCCTGATGCGACCTCCCCTGCGCCAGGACCAGCGTGTCGTCAGCGTAGCAAACTACGCTGACGCCTTCAGGGAGGTCGGCCCGCAGCACCCAGTCGTAACCGATGTCCCACAGGAGCGGCCCCAGAACCGATCCCTGTGGGACACCGCACGACATCTCTCGCCGGTTCCAGTTCCCGTCGCGACCGGGGTAGATGACGGCTCTATCCGTCAGATACGCCCCGACTACTCGACGGAGGTAGGTCGGCACCCGGTGATACCGGAGTGCCTCCCCAATGCAGCTCCAGGGCAGGGTGTTGAACGCGTTGGCGATGTCGAGTGACACCGCCACGACCACCCCACCCCGGGACACCGCGTCCCCCGTCGTGAGGGCTCTCACGCGCATGATGGCGTCCACCGTCGAGCGCCCCTTGCGGAAGCCAAACTGGCAATCCGCAAGATCCGGCCCAGTCCCCACCAGGTGCCCGACGAGGCGGCCCGCAATTACTCTCTCGAAGAGCTTGCCGACCTCGTCGAGCAGCACTATGGGCCGGTATGCGGACGGAGAGTCCGCAGGGCGCCCTGGCTTCTGAATGAGGACCAGCTTCCCCGTCTTCCAACGGAGCGGAAACTGGCCTCTCTCCATGCATGCGCTTAAGAGCGCCTCCAGTCGAGGCCCGAGAGCCGTCGAGGCCAGGACCCAGGCTTTACCCGGCAAGCCGTCGGGTCCTGGGGCGGTGTTCTTGGCCTTCAGCCTGCCTACCGCCGCTCTCAGATCTACCCCGATTACTAATGCTTCACCTTGCGATCCATTTTAGCTGTCAAATGTAATGTCATAACGCGAATGCAATCATTTTTGCAAATGGCGTCATCATGTCATTGTGATTTGATACTTATGTACTCACACAGGTCAGGCAACGATGGACATTTTGAATCACCAATTTCCGGGTCGTCTGATCTCCCGTTTTGGCGATTTATCCTGGTCGACCAGACCACAAAATCTGTCGGCGCCAGACAACTTTCTTTGGGGCTTTTTGAAATCTCGTTAAACCACAACAAACCGTGCAAGTCTTGAAAATCAACATTGAAGAAGAAATCACCAATTTGAAGGCCGATTTTTTCAAAAAATCTTTTTGCATTTCATAGTCCTTTTCTTTAGCCTATTTAACATGGCGCTATGGCCCTTAGGATCTGAAAAGAAAGGAAAGGAAACAAGTCAGAAAGAATGCTAAACGAAAACGATCTGATATCACGGGCAGGCGATGCGATGCGACGGGGAGGGTCGGGGGAACAAGAAATTTCACGCGCACGAATTCCAATGTTTTGTAAAAGGTAAATGTGAACACTATGTGGGTCATATTATTTTTTAATTTTCTCTCTGTTCTGTTAGTTTTTGTCATGGTCTGGCAGTTTGAGTAATTAATGTGGCCTACCCAAATGTCATTTCTTTGGTATTGTTCGTCGAATCGTCGAGCTCCTTAAGTTTTGAGTTGTGCTGCACGATTTCTGACATATGCGTGCACCGACTGGACAGGTCCTCTCAATCAGTGTGGTTCTTTCCTCAAAAGACCATCTCAGACATCGATCTACATGGTCTGCATATGATCTGACCAAGATTATGTCTGGATTATAAAAGAGACTGTGACCTCTGAGTTTGTTTCGGCCTTTCTTCTCAGACTAGTCAGATAGGAAACGCCGACCTCATCTAGTTTTAAAATATGATTGACGTGTATAAGTGTTTGTACAAACCTACTTACAAAATAAAATCATTTATCATCATTTAAATTTCCAACAAAATGGCGGCCAGTTCACTTTATGACATTACTTTACTTCACCATAAACTTATTTGCAATAATATTACTAACAATGCCGTTTACTCCATCAACAGACAGATTGACTTTAATGAAATATCCAATTGCATTGTCGAGCACAACGTAAGCTGGATTATTTATTGATATCCATATTTCAATATGAATGCTTTTAATATTCCGCCAATTTCGAAATAATATCGCTTAATTTTCATTTCCGAAAATTCAGATGGTTTAATTGGTAGCTAGCGACTATTTGGTTTCAGATCTATGTATTACCAATGTAGTACATAGTACTGAAAAGCAGATAGCCACTCATTGAACCGTTCATTTGTTCATTTTCCTTGAACCAAAATAAATTAGGTTTGCAATTTGGTGTACACTATACGTGATATTACCGGTAATGGACAGTAGGTATCTCTCACTGCGAGCATTTGTTCGGGTTCGGAACATGGCAAGTAAGTTGGTACATATAAGTTCAAAATTAGCTGGCACAATCCTAACGTGAGAGAATATTAGGTAATAACAATAATAAGCTGAAAATCAATCTGCCTAGCCTCTTCCCAACTACATATGTTGTAGTAGTCGGCTTTCAGTCTAACCGGATGCAGCTGAATACCAGTATTTTACATGAAGCGACTGCCTATCTGACTTCAACAACCCAGTTACTGGGCAACCCAAAATATCTATATATAACGAAAATAATGTTTGAATTGGTTAAAGTTTTTTAATGATAACGAATTATGAAAAATCGAATCTCTGAAACAATATCTTGTATAGCGGACGTGGATAATTTTCAGGCAAAACATTGAGATGAAAAAGACTCATTACAGTTCCGCTCCATCCCTTTGAGAATAAGGAGGGTGCCGACAAGTAATTAAATAAATTAATGATCAAATTGGACATTTTAACAAGTAATCCGATTGTTCGGAGCCTCCTAGCGATATTGCCTTTTATATTGAGTGCTTTTATTTGCTAGCATACTCTTCGTTTTTCTCAAAATTAGCACGAGCTTAACGAAAGTAGCTCATTCAGTGAACAACAACAAACTCAACCCACAACCCCGTGACTACGAGCAACATGGTCAAGCGACACGCGTCTGCGGAGAAAACAAATGAAATAAGTTGCTTAGAGCATGCCACGACGCGGCTTGCGGAGCGAGGGACAGGCACAGGTGACGCACGCATCGAACGAGGCTTTGAACGTGGCCTAAGGCCGTTTGTTCAATGCCACCGTTAACGGGACGTCAACGAGAACGAGATGACGGCGGCGAAGTAGGACACATACATTTCTGTTCTGGCCGAAGGGTGTAGTGTGCCGCCGGTTTCGTGGCCGGCTACATGACACCAGTCAGCGAAACACGACGCAGACACTTTCGTTAGTTCTTAGTGTAATTATAATGTTGTATGTATTTATAGTATATTTTTAAGTTATATTAATATTGTATTTTATGTGTGTATATGGGCCTTGATGCCTGAAATAAATGGATAAATAAATAAATTTGCTATGGCAGCATGTCCACCGCACACCGTCAACGGGACGTCAACGAAAAACGAGAATTGACCGAAATTGACGGCGATCGTGTTTTCATCGCGATCGAACTCAGTGGTTCAGTATGTTATCTATGATAGACAAAACAAAAGCTAAGTGAACGGCCCCGGTGCGACGGCAGTATGTGGAGAAAATCAAATGTGTTTTGTGTAGCCGGCACATTAGCCCGTTATAATTTCGGGCAGATTAGGGGTCGCATAAAACTTCTTAAAAATTCAGTGACGGGATCCCGTCGTTCAGGTGACGAATTTGCGGTGGACACCCGGCCTTAGTAAATGTATGTATCGCTAATTCGGCGCCGTCATCTCGTTCGTGTTGACGCCCCGTTGACGGTGGCGGTGGACAAACGGCCAAAGGTGCTAACCGAGCTGACTGCCCATACTGCACCGGGTGTACTTAAGAACCGTACTATAAAAGTCTCTCTTAATGCACGTCTTTTACTGCACTCGATTCCGATTAGTATCATAAAGAGCTACTAGGCATTTAAGATAAATAAGTCGAACAGCTTTATTGAATTCCGGTGCCACCAATACATTTGCCACGTTCGCTCCCTGTGGCTCGATCAGGAGGCCAAATTGAAGCTACGTCCTTTATGGGCTCTCTTAAATCTGATATACAAAATACATAAAGTCACGCCTTACCTGTAATTCCTGAAGGGTTAGGCAGGAGTGTGCTCATAGTACACCCACACTTCGCCAGTTTTGTATAAGTTCCATGTTATAGACATTGCCGTTAACCGGGCAGAAATCCGACCTTGGCCTGCTAGGTACTTTGAAATTCCTAATTGGAAACCCCGTAATATGCGATTACGGAGTTTAGGCGCATAATATTCTAAATGACATTTTCTAAACATTATCTTAGCAGCAACGTTACTATTTCAATTAGCAAGCTGTTGAATCGTATTACAATTGAAGTATGCTAGTGCTGGCATTCGGTTACCGCAACAGTGGCTACAAGAGCTCGAATTAGCAAGCACGAACTCTTGCCGGCCGCAACGACGCGACGGCGGCCATCGCAGGTAACTTCTAGCGATCAGTCATAATCGGATTTCATCGGCTAAATTCGGAACATTTTGTGGTAACGCGAAATAGTTGCAAATAGTAAAATATATTGGCTTTAAATGAAATAAAGGTAACTAGCTTTTGCTCGCGGCTTCGGTCGCGTGGAGGTTGGAAATTATCCGACGGAATCGTACTACCGGTGATCGATGCTGTTATGTGCCTACCGTAATGCAGGTCATATTCGACCAGCGAGAGTCCAAACATTGAAATTCGTTCAGCCGACAAGACAAGTAACGCGATTGTCGTTCTGTGAGGTAAAAATACTGTATGAATAGATCGTTTTGGTAAACAATGTTTATCCAATACTTCAGCTTGAAAGACACTGAGATTAATTTTCGTATATTTAAGAAGAATAGCAGAAATCTGCCCTCTCAGTTGTAAAATTAACTTAGTCGGCAATGTTGGTTGCTCAATTTCTCTACAGAAAATATATAAAGCATCTACTAAGTTCACGCAAGTACTGTGCACCGCGTATCTGCAAGTTCTGCAATAGTCCGTTTCGACGAAAACTGCGTCGTATATATCTTACTATACCCTGAAACATGCACCGGATTGCACCGTCACACGTTGCATAGTTGCACGCTCCGACAGTGTGAACGTATCCGAACTATTGGAGCAGTTGTTAGCGCGCGGGGCGCTGTTGGTCCGTGACTAATGGATGTTTGAGTGATGCTGTATAGAATAATGTATGGGAATATGTAGGTAGTTCATAATTTATTGTTGGATGGTGAACTAACCTGCTTAGTGGGTTCAAGAGCTATATGATCGCTTTCAGGTGCAGAGGAAACAAATGACTGTAGCAGACATCAGTTTTAGCTCATGACAAAACGAGTTCTAGCTTTGGTCCAAGCTTGATTTTAGCTTTCCAAGCCCGAACCTTTCAGCCAGTTTTTGTGCTTCGAAACTTATTTTGACTGAGATAGAGTTCTTAATACAAAATTGAGAACTATTCGTGCTTATGCTCGCCCGGTCTTGTGTTTTTTTTTTTGAATTTTTATTAGAAGTGTTCGTAAAAACAAACCATGTATAACATATATAAGTCAAAACAACCCGGTTATTAAATGTTAAAGGATTATTTGTAGCTTCTACGAGATCTCTGTGTCCTTATTATAATAAGTTTAACCAGCAAACAATGTTTACTTCGCTGCAGAAACGTATACTGCCGTGAATTCCCTACAGAATTCAGTGCGCGTCAGAGCATTTCTAGCGGATGATCTTTATAGCATTGCTCAGCTAGCGTGCTATGGTTCACTATGGGGTATCCCGGGAGAGTTGCTTCACTCGCGTGACATAGCACTGTAGTGATCTGGTAGTGAAGACAGGGCTGCGTAGAGATGTGCGTGACATCCAGGGTTGTTCCTTATTGCACACGGTATTTGTTTTACAATGTGACCCGCACAGAAAGGACAAATTCTTTAGACGTAGCTCCTACATACATAAGCCAGTCACCGTAGACACGAAAATCACGTTAGGTGGCTTTTTTATGCCCTTTAGATGTTATAAGTGATTAACTGAACGAAGTCCGAAAATTTCGAGGTTTTTCGAACAAAGCACAGGTCTTTTGAAGCTGCCAACTTAGTTTTACACTATTGGTATCTATCCTAACAACATCCCAAAAACCAGTAAAAAACTAGTAAAAGTTGGATTGTTTTCCTGGAAAGCGTTTTTCGAAACCTTAGACCTCATTATAGCCGTCACTCGGGCCGGTATGTGGCGGCTACCGCTCTTCTAAAAAATCGTAACTTTTACGTTATTTTTGCGTCGAGGATGAAGGGCTTACAATATTATATTATAAGAGCATTGACCAATGATCACCGGAAAACGTGAACGAAAGGAAAAGCGAACTTAAAGGAAAGAAGAATGGCCACACTAAGTCAGTTAACTTTACAAAAAGAGCATGTTCTTTACTTCTTTATTATTCCTATTTTGTCCGCATTATTATAATTGCAATGTACGGCATTTTATACAAACTTTCAACTCCTTGTTTTTCGAAATGCATGAACCGATTTTAATGAAACTTTCTACGCATAAGCAGGATATATAGGTCTAAAAATTTAATTGAGAACATTTTCGGAAAATAATGTTACAGCTAAATTCGACCGATTTTAAATTTTCCATAGAAACAGAGATTTCCAATTATCTTTTAATAAATAAGACATTTCGAAAATGTTCTTTACTAACTTTTTAGACCTATGTATCCTGCTTATGCGTACGAAGTTTCATTAAAATCGGTTCATGCATTTCGAAAAACAAGGACTTGAAAGTTTGTATGAAATGCCGTACGTAGTAAACGCTCTTACGTTGACTGAGGTTGAAAGCAAACTTTAATAAGTTTAACGTTTGACTTAGGGTTGAAGGGAAACTTGGACAAATGTTTGGTGGGGAACTACTTCAATACTTCTTAAAACTTGTGGGTTTATCCTAGGCGTTTATAATGACGCTCGGAGGTCATTGGGTTCCACTTGTGGGTGACGTAAAACTAGCATTTTTTGAGTGATTTTTTCTCCACGGGCGAGATAACCGTAACGTTAGCTATACAGCGGTGCCATCAAATTATCGTCGTGATGATACTGCCGCGTGGAGATTGATTCATAGAGTTCCGATTGAATTTGATGGCACGGCGAGACTATGGCTGCGTTTCTCTCGCTCGTAGAGATGGCGCCTAACTAGTTGTACCATAAATAATACAACACTAGCTTCTGCCCAAGGCTTTGCTCACGTGGAGGTCAAAAATTATGCCACAGGAACGTACTATCGGGACAAAAAGTAGCCTATGTCCTTCCCCAGATTGCCATCTATCTCCTCGCCAAATTTTATACAAATCCGTTCAGTGGTTTAGGCGTGAAAAAGATAAAGTTGCTTTCGAATTTAAAATATTAGCATAGATATAAATGTACAATTACTGTACCTAACTACAAACACATGATCTCACAGCACGTATGGTCCCTGGGATATGCAGAGATTTTCACATTGAACTAAGATGGTGCCTGAGTTACCTGTGCAATGCGGGAGTAGCAATATTCGACAGCACTGATGACACTGACAGCTCTTGAACGCGGGTCATCTACCGTCAACGTCTGTCAACGAAGATACGACCCGTCCAAAAGTAGCAGTAACAACTGTCAAATTCAATTTCTCGGGCAAATACATATCGGGAGTAGGGACAGATGTCAAATCATGTTGTCATTCAATCTTAGGTCGGAAATAATCCTCCGAAATAATCATAATATTATTATTATATCCGTAAGCGATACTGCCTTTCGTGCTTAGGGTGTAGACTCCCAGATTTGCTGATCACGTCTAGGTTCGTTGGAGAAATTCGCCGTAAGCACTCGTGGCACGTCCCCCTCCCTGCACCGCGTAGCTACCTCAGCCACCGTCGCAGTTTAACGGTAGGCCTATTTTATTCATACCTACATTTTAATAATTTATTAGTTAATAAGTATAGTCCTGTGCCCGTTAGCAAACTCCTTACTTTATTAGTTTTTTAACCACATTCACATTGAATCATAATAATACAGCCCAACCAGCAATTCAGTCCTATTATTTCAGCTCATAACTCTAAAAAACTCTATAAACGATTTATTAAGGTTTTAGCGGTGCCACAGTGTTGTATAAAAGCGTTCGACAGTACATTATTGCTCTAAATGCTTAGAGAGCTAAAAATACCTATAAACAAAGAATGTAAACGTTTACTACGCCATTTTATACAACCGTTATAGTCAAGTACTATAGCAAGTATTAATATAACTAGTACATAATAATATTGCTTTATAAAACTGTTAACAGGTGCCGTTATTTCTCTGATTAACGTAATAAGGGTTCCAAACAAACTGCAATAGTAGTTTCGTTATAGCAGTGATGAACACTCAACTACAGGGCGATATTATGATATTGTGGATATTCAGATCGCTGCTATAGTACGTGTGCGTTAGTAGTCACAAAGACTTTACAATAGAGTGTTTTTGTGATGTAGTCTAATTTCAGGGCACGCTAATAGAACGTAAGTGTATTATAATAGTTTTTAAATGTATATTATAATTTTATCGATAAGCATATCACACAGACACTATAATAGAGCAGAATTATTGGATAACAACTTTTTTGGTGCCTAGCAATGCGCTTGTTGGTATTATAAATTGGTATCTATCACTTTAATGGCGCAAAAGTGACACATATATGTAGATAAATGTTTCTATTAAATGACAGCTGAGTCCCAAAACATTATCACAGCAAGTACCTACTATAATGGCTCTTAGAATATCGAAATCACTTTATATGATAAATATTTTAGTAAAAACTCAACAATTCGAGGGGGGCACTTAAAATTCATGGTAAACCTATCCCTACTTTATCAGTAAACCTGCAGTCGCACATCATTTCCACCGTAATAGACTAATATTATAATAACAAAATAAAATCTTAATCATCTCAGATTGCTTGTATCTTTTTGTAAAATTATTTTAATTATTTTTTGCACTCTGCACTGTCACGAATGTAAAATAATGAATGGTGAATGAAAAAGGTGAGGTAAAGGAAACTAAACTCTTGTATAGTACGAAAAAGTACTATAAAAGGTCGGACAGTAGCCAGTACATCATTATTTTGAGACCTGCATCACTATTACATAGATTTTATTGGACTATTTCGTCATTAGGAACACTGCAATAAAATTATTTTGTCACTGAACAGAGATGTAAATGCGCCACTTCCGAATAAAAGATACGTTCTTTGGGGTTTTATAGGACCAAGGACAGTTTTTTACAAAACGTTCTATGGTTTTTTATAGTACTAGTTTTTGCTGCTTGGGAGAGTGGCAGGGACATCGACGAGTGGAATTCAGCACATGATTCTAAACCGTGAGGGTTTAGAATCATGTGCTGAATTCCACTCGTAGAAATTTTTTGTCGGTAATAAAAAAACAGTCTTCTCTTATAAAGTGTAAATAAGAGTACAATAACTCATCATCATCTGCCTAGCCTTTTCCCAACTATGTTGGGGTCGGCTTCCAGTCTAACCGGATGCAGCTGAATACCAGTATTTTACATGGAGCGACTGCCTATCTGACCTCCACAACCCAGTTACTGGGTAATACGATACCCCTTGGTAAGACTGGTTATCAGACTTTCGGGCTTCTGACTACCCGTAACGACTGTCAAAGATCCACCAATGACAGCCGGGATCAATGGCTTAACATGCTTTCTGAGACACGGAGGGGTCTCGGTATGTAAAGATGGTCACCCATCCACAGACCAACCGCGGCAAGCGTAGCTTAACCTGACCGATCGACCTGTGCGGCTGTTATTATTTAGCCACGGGCCGCTAAATAAGAGTACAAGAGTAGTTTCTTTCTTCTTTCTTTCTTTTCTTTAAATTTCAACACAGGGCTTCAGAATCATTTATACTGAATCCATGGTAACGGGTTGTGCGTCGATGTCCCTACCATCCGATATAACCTGCCACGCGTTCCGTCGTATCTTCAGACCCGTCCGTCACATACCCACCCGTGTGTGTCATACCACTGAACGTAATCCCCAAGTAAGTGGAAAATCTTCCAGCGGAAAATAGAATAACAGAATTAAGTTCATACCTTTTTCTATCAAGGGGAGGAAGTTAGGAAAAAACCGGACAAGTGCGAGTCGGACTCGCGCACCGAGGGTTCCGTACGAATTTGTAGGTACGGTTTTCGCAATTGAAATGTGAAATGTCCAGGGATATTATTATTATTATTAATTTTTCCTTTATCTGTGCTATAAGACGTTGCTTCGTACCAAATTTCAAGATTCTGAGTTCACGGGAAGTAACCTGTAGGTTTTGATTCCCTTGCTGTCGAAAATTTGCGGCATAAACGGCTGCATCTTTTGATTGCGTTGGCTTAGAAGTTTGGTTTTTTCACAGCTCTAAGGGTCAGTAGACCTAAGTATTTGATATAAATTCCAGCTTGATACCTCCATCGCGTTCCTGAGAAAAAGCGTTTTGACAGACAGACGGACGGACGGACAACAAAGTGATCCTATAAGGGTTCCGTTTTTTCCTTTCGAGGTACGGAACCCTAAAAAGTGACATAGTTATACTTTTTCAGTGATCAAGATAATGGGCACGATGTAGTTTGATAATCTTGGCTAAAGTGTTGCTATCTCTTACAGGTAAATTATGAAAGATAGGTACAGACGCCAGCACATCAAGCTACTACAATCTGTCAAATTTCTTTAATAGATTTTCAACTTTATCTCTAAAGCATTAAGCTTCAAGGTTGAGTGGGAAAATTTGACAGTTTCGGGTAGCTTGACCTGCTGGCGTCTGTACTATACGAAAATCCGTTCCACTTTCTTAAAATCAGATAGAATGATATAAACACTTCGTTCATGTTATATGTATATGTGTCTCAAAGTCTATATTATTTCTGACACTACACAAGCTCAAAGGTTTTGTTCGTTTTAATCTTCGCACTATATTATTTTGGTCTAACAGCTGAATGTTCAAATGTATGTGGAGTAGGTACTTACCTGAAATGTTTTCAAAATTTGAACTAAGTGGGGATATATTTTTTACCTTTTTTATACCTTAGGGAGCTGATAATCAATCGTACAGTGGACCGCATGTCTGTCGTAACACTTTGACCTTGAGTTGGTTTAGCGTAGTACGGAGTTTCAATAGGATAAGAGGCCGTCTTATACTGGCTTATACTGTACCTATCTACAATTTTTTTTTATTGAGAATTTGCTGACAATACATACCTACGACTTATCAGTATACACATCCGTTTACAGCAACAAATCCAACCTTTGCACAAAAACTTAAATCACAAGTTTAGGTAATTTGTTCCGTGCAAGAATCGAACAAGCGATCTGCATATCGCAGAAGTCAATCTCTCAGTTATGTATGTTGTTACGTTGAACGGGGAAAGACGCCCAAGTGAAGCCAGCACGATACTTCGTCGTGCAACAAACTACATATGTATATGCAACTAGCTTCATTTTTCTGACTGACCGACCCCTTGACAATTCAAAAATGCCTGTAATTGGTTTAATTGAAATAAATACTTTGAGTTTGAGTATATTAGAACATACCCGCCAGTTGTCTGTACTCGCGTGCCGCGTCGAATAAATTTTCCTATATAATATTAATTTGATTTAAATATTTTGTAACATGTTTTTTGAGTCAATTATAATATTTAGTCAATTCTAGTTTACCGAAAATTATAAAAAAATATAAGAAGTACAAACTATTTAACCGTCTCTAAATCTCTTCTACCGATAAAAACGAACCCACAAAATGATTTACACGCCGAAATTCCGAAATGAAAAATGAAAAAAAAAACCGCAAGAAAAATCCGCGCGCAAAACTTGCGTGTACCATTTAAAACAAGCGAGCCCAGATAAGAGCGACCGCTCTAACTTGAACCGTCATTTTTGTCTAAGCACCCCCTTAGCCTCGCGGTTCTGTGGCGAGCGGGGTGTCGGGTAGTCCTCAAAGAATTGGCGGCTTACGCACGTGTAGAGTTAACCTGCGCACAAGTTGCAGAATCAATCAACGTGGTTATTTTGCTGGGCAATCGCTGGGGAAACCTACCGCGCATGCGTTCTCCATTAGTGATGTTAGACTCGATGTTTTTGTGCGTGAAACTTCGGCTATCGAATTTTCGGGCGTCTTGAAGATTGGTTGGGACGCCGCCGCGGCGCGTATTTTTTTGGTTTTTTTTTTTTATGTTTTTGGATTTTATTTTAGGAAATCCCACTGTTATATTTATTTTAATAATACCTGGATTAGTCAGTAATGCAAATACAATTATTTTATTGATTCAGCAAAACAGAACAGCATGACTGTTTTATACAAAGTACATAATGATGTTTTACATTAATTATATTCATGATAACAATTAAATTTGACGCAGATATACTTATCGATAGTTCAAGCGGTCAAGTTAGTCGATAGTCGCCTCACTCAGACCGCGAGAATCCCGCCGAAACCAGCCAGTAGAAGCAGTTGACAGTATCCGCGCGCAACCGGTGTGCGATAGACGTCCTCATGTCACAGGCGACGAATACCCCTCGCGATCAAGGTACGTCACTACAAACTTCTTTTTCCAAAAACATCATTTTTTTAAACGACTGCATCCTCTTTAAATATTTCAAACCTCATTACCGTGTAAAAAAATATACGATTTTTAATTGTATTCGTAATTCGGGTGAACGTCTTAGGCCGGGAGATAAGTGACAGCCAAATTGTTTACAATATAGGAATTTTTCGGGTGTTTTAAGCGGATTTTTCGGATATCTGGCGTTTTGTTTGTGTGTCGGTTGAATATTTTTTAAGTGTGAGTGCAATGGAAACTTTTTGCAAACTTTTTACGCGGGATGTTTTCAGGTTTCACGATTTGAATTGTTACTAATTTTAGATATAATTGCGGAATATTGTGTTAAATTGTGATTCTAACCCAAGAGGTTGGTGTTTTTGACAAATTGTTGCGGATAGGTAAATAATTAAGTGATATTTGGCGGGGTTGTACTTTTTTAGGTGTTTTCAGACGTGATTCTAATTCTCATTTAGGTAGATTATTAATTACGGTCTTAACGACTCCTTGTTTGTACACACCACAATGTTGTACTTCCCGAACTACGTAGTGTAATACATTATTATCTTTGTTCCGAGGTGTTTAATTACTACTTTATATGTGAAATCAATATTTATGTCTTGTAAACAATTTCTGCTGGTAGTCAATATGCAGATAAACTTTTACTCACTTTGTAAGTATCGCGTGGCAAGATAATATTGTTCGTTTAACACACGGGAATAAACGTGGTTTTAATACTTATTCTTTTACCTGACTACCACAAAACAGTGTTTATCAGTTGTTTAGGCTAAACACCTTTTAAACACGACATAACACTGACATTAAACACTCGTTCAACTTGTGTTTAAGTTTTTGTAGGCTACCCTTAATGTTTTGGCGAGGGTGTCCTCATGGTGGTCACAAGGTCGCATACTGAGCCAGTGAGATTACCTTCTCTTGTTGTTGTTAGGCAATTGTACTTCATATCCCCCCCCCCCTCCCCCTCATTTCTTCTAAACTTTTAACCTACCGCCATTCAAGCTGGTATGAATGTTCATCTGCTTCTATCAATTCGGTGAGTGCAAAGCGCCGATATCCATGAATAGTTCAGTAATGAATTCATTTTTCACTTTTGATTCATATTGTGTTCAGACTTTTCACTTCGAGTGAAAGAAAAAAATGAACAAAAAGTGAAGCACCTGCAATCTGCTTTACTACACTCGCTTAGTTTTCATTAGACCATTCTCACAATTTTTTATTGTTCACTTTTTTCTTAAGATTAAACATATCGACAGTCAATAATTAAATTAATTAATAATGGAAATACTATATCGGCTTTCATAATTCTCCAGGATACAACTGACAAGTTATATTTATTTTATTTCTGTAAAATGGGTCAAAAACACATTTTACGTAAAAATAACTTATGTTTTAAAACTAGATAAGTTCAGTGTTTCCTATCCGACTCGTCACAGTGTCTTTGAAAGTCCAGACATAATCTTAGTCAGGCTCTGAGAGGACCACGTAGATACACTAGTCTAAAAATTGAATGGTATTTTGAGGAATGAACACTTTTGTGGACCTGTCCAGTCAGTGCACGTATTTTTCAGTCATCGTCAACGGCTCAATTCAGAACTTTTAAGGAGTAATTTACTAAAGAAAGGACATTTGGGTAGACTGCATAAAGTACACCAGATTATCATTAAAACTAAATAAGAGGAAACTGACCCACATAGTCCTCACCTTCACTATAATTAAAATAATAATAGGTAATTTAATACTTTACAAAGCCAATATTCATATCATAAATATACTCTCATTAATTCCAATAAAGCAATTTTACTAGTAATGAAAATTCATATCCCTGTTTAAAACAAGAGTCATGTATGTAGGTGGGTAGGTGCCGTTGCGTCGTTTTAAATTAGAATTAATGTCTGCATTTAACCTGAAACGAAATGAATGTAGCAAGCTTCGTGGTTTACACTGAAACATTACCTAAGTTAAGGCTAAAGCAAGCAACGCAACATCACGCTTGTATTCCACGAAGGGGTAGACAGAAGTGTGTACACCTACAGCTTACCAGTAATTACCTGAAACTTTGTGGTACCGGCCGCGTCTTACGAGTTGTAGGTCGTAGGTTCGAACCCAGACAAGCGCTTTACTTTGTGTAAATTATTTCATCACCACTGCTCCTCAAAACGGTGAAGGAAAATATCGTGAGGAAACGACATATTCTAGAAACAAAAAATCGAAGACTTGTGACCTCTACCATCCCGCAATGGGCCCGCGTGGTGGATTACGGCCCACTCCCTCTCACCGAGAGGGGGCCTGTGTCCCAGTAGTGGGAACGTTGTAGCCGATTATGATTGATTAATCTAACTAATGTAAAAATACTTTAAGTCAGGATTTAGTTTTTCAGTTATTTCATATTAGTTTCGATGTGTTCATGGTATACAAAGTAATATCAACTCGATGGACCGAACAGTTTAAACGGGATCGGCGTTATGGAGCCACCGTTGTTATTATTATGTAAAACGTTATTTACCGAACTCATTACACCTCAAACTGAAAAGAGGCGTTCCTCTTTTCAGGTGGAGGTGTAATGAGTTCGGTCCTTATACTCATTTGCCTACGTTTATTAATATAATTCGAGCTTCAAATCAGGCGTCTGTTTTTTATACGAGCGTCAACATTGTCTGTCTTATTTATTTATTTTATTATTTATGTACACACAGTAAAATACATATTGATATGACAAAATCATAATATGAGTACAAAGGTACTGCTTATTTCTTAAGATTTTTTTTTTTCTTTTTTTTTGTCTTCTGTTATACGTATAGGAATTTAAACTATTCTCAAATCGGATATGAGTTTCATAGCGAAAGTTATTTTAGGAGAGCTGTGGCGGCCAGGTGGTAACGGCCGCGACTTACGAGTTGTAGGACGTAGGTTCGAACCCAGACAAGAGCTTTACTTTGTCTAAGTTATTTCATCACCACTGTTCTCAAAATAGTGAAGGAAATCTTGAGGAAACCGGCATGTCCTAGAACCAAAAATAAGAAGACATGTGATATCTACCAACTCACACCTGGCCCGTGTGGTGGATTACGGCCCATCCTATCTCACCGAGAGGATGCCTGTGTTCCAGCAGTGGGAAAATTATATAATGGTTATGCTATGCTTATGTTAGTGAAAGTTGTTTAGATTTACCGGCAGAATCACCTCATTGACGGATGCACGTGACTAAACCATCAGCCTGTATAGTGAGAATGAGGTTTTCCAGTAGTAGTCGAAATAGACAAAAGAAAAAGCAATCTAAAGTGAGCCGGCCATATTAGCCGTAGACCTGTTCGTCGCCAAGCACTGTGTACGTAAGGTCAGGGGCAGGAATTGGCTGTTAAGCAGATTGACTAGGTACCAACTTATATTGTGCGTATATTCAAAATAATCATTACTGAGTAATTCCTGATAGAAAAACCCATTAACACTTTTACTGACCTGGAAATCGAATCCAGAAAATAACCCCACAAAAAGTAGTATTTTTTTTTTTTAAACCGTTTCAAACCATACTGGTTGTTGTTTGTTTTAGTAACTGAGGATAATTCTAAACACCCGGGGATCTAGTATCATGTGCTGTTTTCATGTTAACAAGTTGTGGAACGATGTCCCTAACATCGCGTATAATATCTATCATACAATGTCTTGTTCAATTTTTACTGCCTCCGGCGCTTTGTTACAAGAACAGGTGGTTAGGAACATCGGACAAGTTAGGTTGTAGGATATTACGTAGGGGCTCCGCCATTGCTCCGGATATTAGACAGACCCCTCAATAGAGTTACAATTAAACGGAATATCCCGTGCCGTAGAAAAACCGTCGCTACAAGCTTCCATAGTTATCCATACAACACTGACGACCGTGCCTACACATGGCGAATAAACCGCACTTTTTCCCAGCAAGAAAAACGTGTGTGTATACAAACGGCCAACTTATTTTAGTTTGTTTGGAAAGACTCATCCAATCCGCGTTATGTGAACCAGCTAGATTTGTTAGAGTTCGTTTTAATAGTCAACTTTTAATTGACATTGACTTCTTTATTTTCACTTCAAATCATTTTCGTTCTGCTGTCCTACAAATATTATTGAACACTCTAATAATGTGCCTCAATTTGTGAATCTCAAATAACTCCTATTTCGGGTCCTAAAAATACTAAATCACCAAGAAGTAACTGTAACCAAATTGTATCCCAAAGCAAGATTTTTAGCAGGTGAAACCAATGGGTCGGGTAGGGAAGCACTACCTCGCCACACCTTTAAGTTATCCTCAGACCAATCGCCAGTGAGTGGAAGGACACACTTTAAAAAACTGTTGCGGCTTTTCGGCCTTCGTGACAATAGGATGTTATCGTTCAGACGGTGTTGTGTGTTTGAAACCATTAAAACACAACACAAATACGTCATCACAGTGCGCCATATTTGTTCACCAAATAAGACAAGTACTGGGATACCATCACTAAGTTCTTTAACTACCGGTGGATTCAAGGCAAACAGTTTTCTACCATATGAATTTCAATTTAAACCGAACTACCCACATATAAAGTTGGTAAACGGTACCCGTTATAAAGTACTTAGATAGAATTCCACTTTTACTATGTCTACATTAGATACAATATCTCTAAGATGTGGTTACATCGTTCTAATTAACTCGTTTACAAAGTAATTCGTTGAACTAAATTATATGAGCGATAATTTAATCTAGTCTAATTGGAATTATCGGAGTTACGAGTACGTCAGTAATCTTATGAAGATTCTTGTAAGAAGATTAACAAGCAGTGGCTCATTATCATCCGCCTGCCTTTTCCTAATATGTTCGGGTCGTCTTCCAGTATTACGAGATGGAGCTGAATGCCAGTATTTCTCATGAAGCGACGCCTAGCTGACCTCCACATCCCAGTTAATAGGCAACAGTCTTATAAGCAGTCTTACCAAGAGGTATCCCTCTTGGTAAGACTGCTTATAAGACTTTCGGCCTTCTAACTACCCATACCAACAGTCAAATGTCTACAAATGTCAGCCGGGACCTACGCCTTAACTTATTTTCCGAGGCATGGAGAAGTCTTGGAATGCAATAGATGGTCACCCATCTACGGTGCAACCTCGGAAAGCGTTGCCTAATTCATGGAGGCTTTTTATTGCACCCTACAAATCGTAGTAGAACTGGCAAAAAATCTTTCTAAAACCACCTCTGCCTGCCTCTGAAATACTCCTCGATTCCCAATGTGTATCTGCGTAGTGCTTATCAACCAGAGACAAATGAATTTGTAAACTAATCCCGCTCTTCATTCTTCATCCATGTTCACCTATCCAGGTAGAAACATAGTATGTTTTTACTTAGTATTTTTACGGAAATCATAGCAAATCATAGCAGTACTGGTTGACGATAAAATGACGTACCTACGGTGGTACTTCCCCGGCCGATGTATCTTTACGTAAGAGATGATATCATCGTCACACCTCAATAAGAAAATGATGCATAATTGCATACTGATACTAATCAGGTTTTTAAAAGACGTTATTTTATTTATCCGAACTACTGTATAAATTATTTAACTTAATTTAATGAGAATATGTTATTATAATAATTAATATTATATCAATGAAACTCTGTTCATAATACTTCATATCTCTTTCTCTTTCATTCTCTATCTTCATATCTCTTTTGAAAAACACTTTATGTTTCATATTTGCGATATTCGCCCAGCAGGTTCTTAGACACAAAAGCTCACCCTATATTGTGTTATCCGATTGAGATAAAACAATACCAAAGGATTCATCCAGACTATAAATAAAATAAAAGTGGTGCTTTAAAAGAGAATTCTCGATTCTTAATTAAGCCTTGGCAGAACTCTGCTGACTAATCGGTTTTTACTCGCACCGATCTCGTTAAAAGATCGCGCCGTAACAAAATATAAAAACAATGGAAAAAACACGGCACTCGTATTTACAGTTCCGGGAACAAAATTGGGTTTAAACGTACCCGGATACCAAACGTTGCACAAGCCTGCACCTCACTATGTAATTGGGTTCCGTAGTGACTAAAATATGCCTACAAATTACCAAAATTGCATTAATGTTATATTAATTATGTAAGTTGAACAATTCACTAGCTGTGAAAAGCTGCTAATTAAACCGGTTCAATAGGCTTACAGCATTGCACGATCATCCATCGTTTAAAGGCTAATAATAATAGATACAATTTGTCATTTCGCTTTGGTCAAGAACGAATAACTCGGTTGGGTAAATACCCACCGAAGCTTGTTGACATTGTAATTGGGCTGTATCCACAACTAATTGAATGATTTTATAATCTACTTCTATCCTGAAACTAGCGGTTCGGTGTGAGTTTGCTCACATGGAACTTTTAACCTCCGTATACTTTGACCCTCTTAGTGCTTATTTTTTATAAAGGCAAAGGCAAGGCATTAAATATATAAATAGTTAATAAATGTTTTATTCAGTATTCAAATTGGTAAAATTATTACATAAAGTCTTAGAAATTATTTACAAATGTATAATAATGTTAGAATGCCTGTATTAGGATACGGCATGAGCATACTTTAATGATTTAATATTATATAATTATATTTTTTTTAGTTATTCAATGCATGTTGTGTCACAGCGCATAACAAGTATAATCAGTTTATTATGTTCCTACTGCTGGGACACCGGCCTGCCCTTTGTGTGAGAGGAAGGGGCCGTAATTCACCACGCGGGCCCAGGGCCGGTTGGCGGATGATGTGGATGAAGTCTATGTAAAAGGATAATTAGGTAACAGTAGTGACCGTATACAGGTAGTTAAGATGACAATATAGCTAGATATCAGGTAGCAGATTCAGTCAAAAATAACTAATCAAATAAACACTTAGATTGAAATTCCTCGCTTGTCGTAGGTATAGCTTAGACAACTGATTGGTCAGGAACAGGGCTTGGAATACCAGTATTTTTGGGAACCAGTGCCATTGGCCTTGGTATGATATCGGTACCAGAGTAGTACCTGTAGTATTGGTACCAGCATCGGTACTGTACCGGTATCAAACAATTTTTTTGCTAACAAACTAAGGTTAGTCTGGAAGGCGACCACAACATAGTTAGGAAAACGCTAGGCAAATTAATTTTGACAAGAGACAGTATTACTCTAGGGAAAAAAAACATTACCACATTATGCAACGATGACTATAAAAAACGGTCCTTTTTGGACATAAAACCGGACGCCGAAGTATAACATGTCACATGCTCGAGCGGACATGTTGTAATTAAAAAGGTTCTTTGTTTCTCTACGGAACCCCAAACCGGGCCGCATAGAATGTCGCATATTCAGAAACAAAATACTAAAAAGCCCACTCTGTCCGTGCAAGTAAAACGTTAACGACAAGCTCCTTTCTAATTTGAGTTCCATTTCTATTAAGGCTTTGTGTCTAGTAGATATTCCGAGATTTTTCCATTAATTGAATTTTGAAAATCGCCGTTTCGCAAAAAATACTACTCGATCGACATTTACTCGTATATCTTATTTTTTTTCGTTTTGTTTGAACGCGTTGCTATTAATTAATTTTTATTTGGTATCAAAATGAAAAGCACTAGTTTCCGTTTTATAAATAAAAATGGCTGTTTTGATATTATTCTATTAGATTAACTTATCTAATAGGTTGCTCTATCCTGCCTTTTACATTGTTAACAGTACATTTTTCTTACTGTCCAAACTATTGTATACACTCGATTTTAAAATAATGTTACACAAAAATCTGTGGTTAGTGTTACAATTTGTTGTGCCACAATTTCGGTACTACCAGTACATATTAGATTAATTACTAAGTCGGAAAAACAAAAAATCTAGTTTAAAACAACTTGAGATAACGAGAGTTTAAATAAAATTAACAATGCAGTCGAGACCCACCTGTGTTGAATTGTTGCGTCGGTTATGAAATAAAAAATCTGCTGTCCCATACATTTTGATCGTGAAGGTAATTATTCGTATTATATATGAAACAACAGCTTTTTATTTATAACGGACGATAAATGTCTACTCCGATGATCTTTGCGCGTCGATGTCCCTCACTTCGTGTATAGTTTCATTGGGTTCCATGTGATACATCTTGCTATAATATTCCAGTTAGCCCCATCAATTATCAAGGCCTAGGGTCGGCCACAGTTCAGGCCGGGTAGCGATGTTACGACCTTTCGGTCACTGCGGCCTCTCTGGCAGGCTGTGCCGTCGATATATTACATTAGAGTACTCAAGAGCAGTGGTCGATTAGTGATATCGGCCCCGACTTTTGACTTGTAGGTCGTGAGTTCGAGCCCAGACTGGCAATATACTTTGTATTTTGCAATTCATCACCACTGCTCTCAAAACGGTGAAGGGAACCATTGTGAGGAAATCGGTATGCCCTAGAAACAACTTCGAACACTTGTGACATTCAACCCGCACTGGGCCCGCGTGGTGGATTATGGCCCACTCTCTCTCACAGAGTTGTGTAATATAATTTTGTAGTATACACATATATACAGTCAGAAAAATAGTTACATTGCTTAACAATGAATTTCCCTGACTTTACCTTCGTAGGTACTTGAGGCGAAAGACATTAATAATAAATTCATTAATCACTTATGATTAATGCGGGAGGTTTTGTTAAGACTGTTATGACACATATGTATAGAGTAATACCTTCTATACATACATTATACACTAAAGTCTTTTGGTCTGGCTCTTGTCCTTACTAAACTACGCAACGTATTTTGTTGTGATTCTCAATAATCTTAAGAGAATTTCTTTCGGAAGGTTTATGTGTATGAAACATTATTCTAAAAATCACAAAAGCACCACAGAAACTCTAAAAATACATTCCTAACGCCACCTTTGCATAATGCCTTCCACAATCTGAAAAGCTAATATTACAATTTCGCGGCGCCCCCTTATAAACAAGCCTCGCTTACGTAAGGGCGGGAGCAGGGTAGCGACTAATTATTGAAGGCCTTATACAGCTGCCATCGACATACATAATATGTTCTATACAGCTGCCATCGACATACACAATATGTTCTATAATTACGCCATAACTTTAAGCAGGGTAGACAGGAAGGCAAGTAAGCTAGTGAAATATTGCTCAGTATATTGTTAAATAGAGGATATATTGGAAAACCATGAAAGACTTGTAACAGACAGCGGGAAGTGCAGCTTAATTACTTTCAGTTCCGAGTTCAATCGATTCGCAGTTTTCTGGTAGATATTGCTACTAGCGATAAGATCGCCTCTATTTCATTTTTACAGTATTCATTTGTGGTTCAGTTTTTATTTAGTGTATTACAGTAGTAATGTAATAAAACCGTGTTTTTACTTGTGATCAAATCAAGGATATATGTAGGTTTTAGGTTTTTGTTTTTTTGCGAATAATCAGAAATCTTTATTCGTCTCAGCATCATATTACAGGCACTGGTTAGTAACATGCACAATCTTAAATAGAAAAAGGTGTCTGAGGTAGGAGAGTCCTGAGTTCCAGGTCACCCGGCCCTCTTAGGACATGTTCATTTGCAAAACGGTTAAGGTGCTAAACGAAATGGTTAAAGTAAATACCAGGATTAACCCCTTCGTATCGTATCCTACGTGGATCCACGCAAGACACAATGGCTTTTTAATTGTTTCTGTAACAACGGCATTCAACCGGTTGAAGCATGTTCAATCCATCTATCTATAATTTAACCAGGAGCCCCATTATATCGAAGCTATGCTCACTGTTTCGTCACTAATAGATATCTCCTATCCACAAGCCAGTTTGTGGAAACTATCTGTGACACGGAACAAGTCACAATGTGAAGTTTAGCCATAGTATGACTTTATCAAGTCAAGTGGAATGTTGATAGTATGTGCCTAATGTACGTTAAAGGGGCTAAAATTAGGGTTTAATCTGTTTGGCAAATCATTTCCGTTCCTGTTCGTTTGGGTTACAATTTAATTATCTGATAGATTATTTCATCTATCCTGTTTATCTGCACCCTAATTACGTAACACACTTACAATAACAATCAATTTGAAGGATTTTGTTAATCCATTGCTTCATTGTTCGAAAAAATTTGTCTGCTCAACATCGTAAATAACGCAATGAATGTTGTTGAACTGTCAAAAGGAAAGCCATTGCTATAGTTAGTGTATTACGTAGTGACCCCGCTGGTGATTAGTGTCTAGTGGTACCCAATATGTAGGTACGGGATTCTTAAAAAAAGGTTCTAACATTAAACGCATCTTGTGAAGTATTAAATTAGCTCGTTATAGCAACGAAAAGTTCGATTAATAGGTTAATGCATGCCTTGCAGCAACAGGTAATCTAATGCAGAGTACATACCACTTGCGAAATTATTCTAGGTGCATCGTCTTCACACAATATAGTTATAATTAATTCAGTACTTATACAAAATATTGTAAAACATTTTAAAAGAGTAAAGGTGGAGAATCAAGGAAGAGGTGACAAGAATCAATTCTATTTTCTTGTAAATTTTGACGTTAAATATTGCCTTCTATTTGAAATAAATTATTTGATTTTGATTTTGAAATGCACCTAGAGTGCTACAAGAAACTTTTAAGCTAGAATTAAATTGAAAAGAAGGCCTTGCCAGTAACATTTGCGACATCACGGAAATTGTATTCAAAACAAAATAGCGGCGTGTGATCTGATTTTGGCACCACTTAAACTTCAAAAAACCTATTTTAAAATGGGGTTTTGAGGATTTTTAGGCTTTTTAGGAATGGAGTTGGGGCTGTGTGTTGAGGAATAGGGTAATTGGGTTTTTAAAATGTGATCAGATAAGGTTAAGTAAATGCTCGATAATCTCAATGAATAAATTTTTATAAACATATTATTACTTAGGTATAATATTATTTGTGCTGATACGTAATAAGCAGAATGTAAAAAACATGTTTTATCAACAATGTTTCTTCAATCAGTGTTGCAGTTTTTCACGATTTCGGGTCCCAGGATCGTCATAACTCAATGCCATCAATGCTGTTTTATCCAAATTTAATGCAGGGAACGGAAAATCTGAGTTATTTTTTGGAGCATGACAAATGATGCCGGAATTTTAATCTACATTTCTTGGATTCTTTAAAATTCGTATTTTATGTTCGGTAAATTGAGAAGGATTCTTGATGAATATTGAAAATCGTTTAGATTCTTTAAAAACTGGGTTTGTCGACAAAATGGCTAGGAGAATGAGGGTAAGACGAGTTTTGAGTGTACCTACCTATTCATTGTTACAATCTTAGATTATTATTCGCCCCCCCCCCCCCTCTGCATCTTCGTCCCTACATCCGGAAACACAAGGTAAACTGACGATAACATGAAGGAACGAGTTTTTTTTATCAAGATAAATCGTTTCACCGTCGCGTTTTCAAATTACGTTAAAAAATAACAAAAGGTCCATCACATCGCCGTGCTATATTGTTGTGTTGTGTGCCTTTTAGTCTGTGCTAAATAAATGTATTTTCTTTCTTCCTCATTTTGTTGGAGTCTTGGATGTCAAATCACAGCCTCTTATACAAACTAATATCCAGCTATGTTTGCGATCGCTATGTCCGAGTAGAGGGGCTATAAGAACCCTGAGCAAACAGTCATATCAACGATCTACGGAACCTTCCTTTGAAGACGTGATCTTTGCTATCAAGTAGCGTTTCATGAACGTTATATATACGAAAACATTATGTACGTTCGAAAACATCTACATCTTTTTAGTAAGATAAGTGACAGGCATAACTTTAACACTAGGAATAGGAACAAACTAGATCAACCGCGCTTCAGATTGTCTAAAGTAAAAACTTCTTTTATGGGGTACTGTGTAAAATGTTATAATAAAATACCACTCGATATTCTTCAACTAAATGAGAAGAAATTTAAAACATGCATTAAACGCACACTATGTAGACAAGCATATTACAAGTTGGACGAGTATATAGTAGATAAAAATGCTTGGCTTAATGCTGGTCCTGCTCCACAGGCACTTGGGCTTACAAGTTGATCACAAATTCAATATTTGGAGGAGATGCTTCCCCTTTTTGTTTTTTGTGTTTATTTTATTCAATCAGGATTAATTTTTAATACTTCAGTATTAAATACCTCTTCATGATTGGTAGTAATTTTTTTTCTCTCTCATCTCTTAAATAAATTGCAAACTATAGTTTTGTATAATTTAGAAGCATTTTTGAAAATTTAGTAAATGTAAGAACAATGGATCCGTTTTTTATGATATTTTGATGTTGACTTGAAAGAGCATGGCAGTTGAGAATATGTCATGCTCACTTAAATGTCTCACTGGTGGTGGCGCGTGTGTTGGATCATTCGGTTCCCTACGAAATGGTTGAGCTGGGTGGTGCTGATCCACGCGTCATGTTCGTGAACGGGCGCCATCAGTTGAGACTGGTCATCTCTTAACTGCCAGGGCTTATTTTTAATTTTATATTTTAATTTGTTTCTTTACATTTTTCTCACATATAGAAGCAATAAGAATAATGTACCCAGGATTTTGTAAAAATATCTTGATTTAAAAGAGTGTCCGTGGAGTTTCTTGCCCGTTCTTCTCCATAGAGATCTACGCTTTGGAATGGGCAACTAGCTTCAACTTTCTGACTAACTGACCGACTATTTAATTTTGACAATTCAAAAGTGCCTGTAAATGGTTTGATTGAAATAAATGATTTGAGTTTGAGTTTGAGTCACCGACAGCTTACCTTCGCTAAGTAGAGTCGGTGACCTGTTACGTTTTGTTTCTTATAATTTTGAATTCATATTTCAATTGGTTTTTGGTGTTTTTAAGCGCAATTTGCTAATGGAGTTTTGTTAACCTTTCGTTCGGACAGACGAATTGTTAAAAGAACGTGAAGTACTTTATTACAAGTTCCGAGTATTACAAGTTTTTTTATAAATTCTTCTTTTCGAATCGGTGATATAACATTCGTATAGTCAACTGGGTTACTTTGGCAAAGTAGGGAGGTGGCCACGTTGATGGCGACTTCAATAGCGTTCTTTACGTCCTTAAATGTGCAGGAGTAGCGATAGGTAGCTGACATGTGAGCTATTCGAAAATATTATAAACAGATCTAGCTTTTCATAAACTCATCTAACAACATTTATGGCATGGCCAGCCTACGGTAGCTTCATCGCACCCAGTATTAAACACAGGCATTGTGAACCCTAAGAGCTCTAGCTTCAGTACCACCCTATGTTAAACTGACAGTTAGTTGGATAAAGTGACATTATTTTTATATCCCATTCCCACCAGTGGGACTTGGTGGTTCAGAGTACAATAATCCCTTTATGCTCTTGACCCACTCCCAATGATAAATGATAAATAAATGATTTTATTTTGTAAGTAGGTTTCTGGAAATACTTTTACACGTCAATCATATTTTAAAACTAGATGAGGTTGGCGTTTCCTATCTGACTAGTCTGAGAAGAAAGGCCGAAACAAACAGTTTCTTTTAAAGTCCAGACATAATCTTGGTCAGATCATATGAAGACCATGTAGATCAATGTCTGAGATGGTCTTTTGAGGAAAGAACCACACAGATTGAGAGGACTTGTTCAGTCAGCACGCATTTTTCAGAAATCGTGCAGCTCAACTTAAAACGTAAGGAGCTCAACGATTCGACGAACAATACCAAAGGACATTAGGGTAGGCCACATTAATTACTCAAACTTCCAGACCATGACAAAAACTAACAGAACAGAGAGAAAAATAAAAAATAAAATAAATAAAATGACCCACATAGTCTTCACATTCACAATAATTAAAATAATAGAATACTTCACAAAGTAAGCATTACATTGTATATATAAAATTCATTAATTTCAAAGTGTATAAAAAAAAAACAACATCAACAACAAAAGAGAACATTAAAACATTCAACATGTAAATATTGGAAGCAGCTCAATCCCAAGCCTTTTTGTCCTCGATATAATCTTGAACCGTATAAAATAAAAGCTTGTAAAAAGGCTTTCTGGCAAAACTTACGTTTAATGAATGATTTGAATTTATTAAGGCTTAGATCTTGAAAGGAATATAACCATTACAACCAGCCTCGCTGGTGTACTCAAGTGACCCAATAAACACGGTGCAAATAATAAAGAAACAAAGACCAATTTCCTGCGTTTTCTAAATGCCTGGTAGCCGGGGAGCCGTCCTGTTTGCCTACACACTACACTTGACCCAAACCGGAAAGGGAATTGTGTTTCCGCTTACTTTTCCTGCTGATTAAATTTGTTGTGGCTCCTAAAAAAACGTAACGCTTCGTAAGATGTCCGTTGAATTCTTATGAAGATTGGATATTTTATCTTGGTCAAGAATAAAGTGCGTGTTTTAGATTTCATTGAAATATTTTGACTAGGTATAGGCTGAGCGGTGTGCCCGAAGGAATTTTCTTATCGGAAAAAATGACGAACCATACAAACTCTCACCTCTTCGTCTCCCCTTGAGAGGATGATTTTACAAAGTCCCTACTTAGTGCTCACCTTTGTTACGGAAAGGGAGAACTCTTGTGCATAATTTCATGCTTCTATTTCTAGAATGAATGAATAATTTTAATATTTTATTAAGTTGATATGATGTGATAGCTGCTTAAACACAGTACAGTTTTTTTTTAAGAAATGTGCGCAGTCCCTTGGGGGACTCCATCCCTAGTCGTAAAATATTACGACAAGTAATAACTTGCTCAATAGAAAGATAGGTAACCGCATTTTGAAGAAAGACTGCTGCTTCTTGACTTAGTAAGCCAAGTAAACTTAAAATCCAAGCCATTTGTATTTTGTACGAGAAATAACATTCTATTCTACAATAAATCCTGCCTCTTAAGTACTCAAGTTGCCTCTGAGACGCGCTCCAGAGCTTTTCTCTGAAGCAGTCACTGAGGGCCTTAACTATCATCTTATGATCTACAGTGCGCTTCACAACAGTACTAAGTATATTGCTAGCAAACTAAAAGGGTAGCCTAGAATTCTGAAATCTGGCGTTATTATACGTAATTCCTATGTGTAGGAGATTTAGCCCCGAGATCCGGTCCATCCGGCGCCCACCAACTGAAACGGTTCGATTAGAAATTTTAATGTACGTCACAAAATCCAATAAACTCCCGCAGACGGCTTGTGCAGAATTAACACGTTTTCTTTTTTGTTAATTTATGTAGTTAGGCTTGCATTAGAAATATATAATTATTTCAAAAGTGAATATACCAGAGTATTTAAGGTCCAATGTCGCCGGTCTGGGCTTATCTGGCAAAGCCGAGAGACACATTTTTATTTTAAGAATTAAGTTTTTTGTTGAGTTTATTGCGTGTAGCCATTTTTCTTACTATTTTAGGGTCGACTCCCAACCTAACAGGATGCAGGTGGATGCCAGTATTTTATGTGTATATATAGAATTTCTTTATTCAAGCTACAAAGACTCAACAAGATTGTTAGTAAAACTTACGACTATGTTAGTAAGCACAGACACTATAAAAATAACGGTTGGTCACCGTTGCGGCATCCCATGAGAGACGGCACAACAGTGACCCACGTACACACAGTCTAGGAGGCTCGCAATCATGCTTAAGGCACTGTTGGAGCCGCCCCACACCCTGCGCACCAGGAAAACGCACCTTTTACGCATTGTTGCATAAAAGCAATCTACATGTGCATCTGCGAACATCCCTGATGCACTACAGAAACGGGGCAGCCCCACCAGTATCCTAAACGCATTGTTATAATGAACGCGGAAAGCGCTGCACGATCTTTGCGTATACTTAGCCCACAGGCTGCATGAGTAAAAAGCAGGGCTCGAAAGAGCATGATTTTGACAGAAAGTGAGCATCGTGCAAACCTGCGAGCCAGCATGTTCGCTCTAACCAACAACGCCCTCCGCTCCCGTTCTATGTCATCGTCTTTTAGGTTGGGAGTCAATATATGACCAAGATACATAAACCTGTAGACTCTCTGCAAAGGTGTACCATAAAGTAATATGTTTAAAAAAAAATAGATAAGATAGATAGATACAGGCGGTACTGCATCCGCACTTTGACCCCCAGCCTGAAAGACCGTGACCTCCGACTTCTTAGTGTTGTATGCCAAGCCATGAACTTTAGAAAACGCCTCACATTAAGCAACAAATTTTCTCAACCCGCTGACTGGTGCGCTCAGCTGCACCATGTCGTGCGCGTAACTGATATTACTGAAGCAGGTACTGTCTATATAACACCCGAGCCTGGTACTGCTGAGCTCGCCAATCAACTCGTTCACATAAAGGTTGAACGACGTTGGTGAGCTCAATCCACCCTGCCTCACCCCACACTCCAACCCGTAAAGACGAGAAAACGCCCCAGCCCATCGTACATTGTTGATCTGGTTTACATACCAGGCAAATTCACCCGCTCTAATTGACTCCACAACACATAGGAAACCAGATCAAATGCCTTACATGGAGCGACTACCTATCTGACCTCCACAACCCAATTACTGGGTAACTGGGTAACGATACTCCTTGGCAAGACTGGTTGTCAGACTTTCGCGCTTATCTTTCGCGACTACCCGTAACGACTGTTAAATATCGACAGCCGGTCAACCAATCCCAGGAATGAGCAACAAAAACATATTTTCTTTCTTTTCACTTGCACGCCATAAAACGACAAGGGCTATTTGTCTATGTGACAGTAAGATAATTTCAACCTTAGTGCAGTTTCAATTTACTGGGAATTTATGTCAAAAGTGGTAAATCAATTACGAGGTCGACTATGGTGCAAAAACAGGGCTTCATTCTTCATTTAGTCATTATAAACTCAAAAATATTCCCTTCTAAAGATGGGCCCGATGACCTTAATGGCAGCGCCTGGCAGCCGGTGACCGCAGTACATTACCTTCTGAAAGGAGATCACCGCTGGCCGTCCTCATAAAATAATCCTCTAGTCGCCTTTGACAGCCACGTAAACAAAGAGAGGCCTGTTTTTACCGAAACTGATACCCTAGTCTGCTCACTTTTTAATAAGTCACATAACACCGGAGTATAATACTCCTGTGAACATTACGAGCCTTTTTAAAAGTCACTTAAAAGCCTTATTTTGTTTGTAATGCGAAACCTTTTTTGTTAAAAAAAACTGAAATTTCTAAACTGGATGTGATGTTATGAATATTTCATGAAATTCTTTCCTTAGTGTGCGTTTGTTCAGCGTATTTATAATTGTACACGGCCTAAAATGCTGCGGGAATGTTTTATGAGAGGATGTTGGCGTTACAGAGTTCGTCCGAGGGGGCGTTATCGTCATACTTTGTTTCTACTAGGTACCAGGCGTTCAGATAGTCCAAGAGGGGTTCAAGTGTCAAGTCCAACACAACACAGAAAGATGTGAATTTTCTTTGCTGTTATCTGGGTGATTGGCTGGATTCAATTACAAATAGGAATATATGTAGGTCACGTTTATGAGGACGTGATCAGCTGCCAGGAGATGCAATAGATGTAGTCTACCATCTAGTGCCGTTAGTTGTAATCCCACGTACTATTTCATGGAAATTGTTCCACTTGAATCGCATCGCACTGTTGCGTCGCGCCTCTATGTGGGAGGCGTTTTTTTGCATATTCTCACTATAGCTCTAAAATTCCCAAAGAAATTTCAAAAGGTTTTCTTGAAAACAACGATTCTTGAATCGTTGATTTCAAGAAATCGAATCTTGAAATGTCGAATCTTGAAATGAACAGGAGAGATCATGAATTATAAATGTTCATTCGTTTATATACTGTACGAAGAAGTTTTAGTTTAAATTAACATAATCAACACAACACAATCAATGATGTTGAGGAGAATATACTATCACATCTTAGAATACACAATCACGTAACATTATGAAACATAACGATAGGGGGGATACCGGGATACTAATATTTACAGGATACTATTTTAATATTCTGTAAATATTGATATACCTGCACCGCCATCACTATAATTTATAGCTACGAAGGTTCCCTTCGAACTCGTTTAACGGGGAGCTGCCTAGCTCACGTTTAATCAGGCTGACTCTATTCCATCTAGAATGAATATCAGCGACCCAGTCGAACGGAAGCGGGCTGGGCAGAGCGCCAGGTTCATGAGATTTTTTACCAATTACATTTTTGCTTTCAACTGTAATTTCGTTATAGAGATCTGGTGAAGCGACTTATTATTTTTATGGAGCATTTTCTCAGGTGTTAAGGAGAGGTAATTAGATTTACAAATAATATTATTCTTATGTTTTTTATTGACTTTATTTCTCGGGTTTATCGCCATTTTGTATTATGTGCTTGTATCAGTGTAAACAAGTGTTGGAGAACCTAATAAGAAAAAAATGATTCAGTAGTAACATAATCATCGTATTTTTGTCAGACGTATGGTGGTAATGATTTCTCGTTTCTAAATCCATGTTTATGAGTTGCAACTGAAAACCTGACACATAACAAAGCTTCCAGAAATGGGTAGAGTGCTTAAAGGATATTCTGGCGCCTGAATGACATCGACAGGGTGGCGGGCGTTGGTATTCATTGGATCAAATCCAAAGACACATATTGACATAGTGTCACACAAATTGTATTGACAAATTAGGATGACGACGTTAGTTCTTATTTTTAATATACGAGTACAACATGTCCCGAAATTAACGCACACCACTAAAACCTCAATTAGAATATTACGTTATAATACATACACTGAATTTTTACCGTTATGTATAAAACATTGTTTATTTATTAAATTAGTTATACAGATTGTGGAAGAAAATTGTGGTCACATTACAAATCTGTGCAAGCACACAGTCGCATACGTGTAAGGGTCTAGCGTTGTAGGTACTCGTCCATATTTGTATGGAACGCAAAAGTACATCTGTGAATCTTACCCTGTCTGCATACGCCAGGTGAACTTACCTATCGTCAATCGTGGTTATACAAAATCGCCATCATCATCATCAGCCTACAGCAGTCCACTGCTGGACATATACCTACCGTGATTGCACGCCATTCAGCTCAATTCTCGACCACTCTCATCCAGCTAATAACAGCCACCCTGCAAAAATCTGCAAAGAACTGAGATGCAAACTAAATATGTGATTCATTGTCGATTTAGTAACTAATCAACTAAATTTAATAAACGCGAGATCTATAGGAGAACACACGGTACAACTTGACGTATATGGTTCAATATTTGAACTTTTAAACTATATCCGCAATACAATCTGAGATAACCGTGCTCTGGAGACCAATATGACAGGCAAAGTCAAACAGGAACTTTTCAATATAAAATCCTTTAGTTTCACGTTTTACTGAATTGAATTCTGAGAAACATTATAGGTTTTGTAAGATGGCAATGCGGCAGTAAATGGTACTTCGCTACCACGTATTCTATGATACCATGACATATCAAAGAAATTCACTAGAGAATTCCTCAGTTTAAGATACCTACCTATGCGATGAAAGTGAAGCCTGTACCTTGTTAAAACTAAAATCATGTAAAACATACTGTACAATTGTTTGTTTTTCCCAAATAAATAAAAAAACAAAAAACTTCTTTAATGTCTTCGACTTGACTTCTGAGTTTTACTGGGACTTTTTGGTTAGCAAAATATGGGGTTTATAGTATCTTTCCAAATGACAGCAGTAGCTTACTATTGTAGCTTCCAAATAAGTTTAGAAGATAGATACTTACTTAAATTCAGATTAATATAATTACATATTTTTTAATCTTTTGTTATAACTAAACAAACTATGTATCTTCCTGGCCTTGACCCATTTTAATTGGGGTCGCTCGTCGGCGCAAAAGTGTTCTTTTTCCATTATCGCCTGTCAACCGTCACGCTATCATTTAGTTCCTTTTCTTTTTTCATATAATTTCTAACTATATTATATTACTAGCTTCTGCCCGCGGCTTCGCCCGCGTGGATGTCGGAAATTATCCCACGGGAACGTGCTAACAGGATAAAATGTATGTGCTTCCCCAGGATGCCATCCATCTCGCGGGCCCTTTGTGGCTAATTACAATAGAAAACCAATTGTGTCTCATTAGTGGTGATTAAGAGGGTACCTATATGATATCTTTACCTAAGCACCTACCTAATTAAAAAAAAATAACCTACCTAAATAAACCTATTTCTGATGATAACTAATCTAAACTCAATAAATAACCAAAATCCCTAAAAACTAATATCTATACGAATAACTAATCCTACCTAACAGTATTATAAAATAACCTACGGTCACTACGTACACTAACAAATATACTACCTATACTATAAAATTAAAATCTATACCTACGACTTATAAAATTAAACCTAAATAACTCTAAAAACTAAAAGGAATAAAAAGGTCGCACAGATAATACTGCGGGTGACGTAACCTACGACAAACTTATTATTTGCGGTTGGTACAGTAATCGGTCTAGGGATCGAACCGCAAAATTAAGTTTGTTTTTTATTGTATATACTTTTCCGGAATAAAAAGTACCCAGTGTGGTGCCCAGGATATTAAAGAATAATTATACCAAGTTTCATCGTAATCGAACCGGTAGTTTTTGCGTGATGCCTGAACAAACAGACAGACAGACAGACAGACAGACAGACAGACAGACAGACAAAAATTTTTTTAATCACATTTTTGGGTTCGGTGTCGGTCTAGTAACACCCCCTGCCATTTATTTTTTTGATATTTTCAATGTACAGAATTTTCACTTCTACAGATTTATTATAAGTATAGATATTAAATTTAAAAAAAAAAAACCGCAAAAACCGCATTGTAAATCCCGTTTGGGAGCTACGATGCCTCGGACAGACACATAGAAACGCAGAACGATATAGCTGTCAAATTAAAACTATTATAACACCCCTTTTTATACGTCGGGGGTTAATGAAGCTATCATTGATACTTTTATCCAGCAAGGTATTTTGAACTTGCGACTTTAAGAAAGTTCTAAATTCAAACAAAAACCGCGTGTCGACTGTTTCTGACGTCATCATTAAACGCAGTGGTTACAAATGATGACGTCACAGTACCGCTGAGACAAATTGTCAATGCAATTGGGCAATAAGGATGCATATTAGGACTGACAAAGCTTAAGACCCTGAGTTAAATGTACCGTGAGTAACTTGGCAAAGATAAGTTCATCTCCCTTTCTTCCCGTGGCTGTTGAAATTATGACGGTTATAACGTGAAGAGGGTGGGATAATCAGTCCATTATGTTCCCACTGCTGGGACACAGGCCTCCTCTCTATGAGTGGGAATGGGCTGTAATCTATCACGCGGGCCCAGTGCGGGTGGGCAGATGTCACATGTTTTAGAATTGTTGGTTCTAGGGCTTCCTCACGATGTTTTCCTTCAACGTGTTGAGAGCAGTCGTGATGAAATAATTTACACAAAGTAAACTGACCGCTTGGGTTCGAACCTACGTCCAATACGTAAGTTGCGACCGTTACCACTGGGACACCACTGCTCGAAAAACACGAAACCTATTTAGTTTTGGTCGTTCTGATATCAATTTGATGTCCATTGTCCGTGTTTAAGTAGCACCACAAATTATGTTATATTTTTAAAAGATTGCCGTACTGTACTTCCTAACTAACACATAACTGAAGATGCCGCTTTCAGATTTCCTCTTGTATACTCGTTTCTAATTTCTGGAAGTCAGACTAAGTACATACGAAAATAAAAAAAAAAAAAAACAAATCGAAGGATTGCCTTTCTGAAACTTTTCACGAATCAAAATATTGTTATCTTGTTAAACTTCCAGTAAGTTTAAACCAACAAGCCCGTAGAGATTTTTTATGTCTGAGAATTTAGTTTCTAAATTTTCTCAACTAGCTTCATCTTTCTGACTGACCGACCCTTTGACAATTCGAAAGTGCCTGTAATTGGTTTAGTTGAATTAAATGATTTGAGTTTTAAATAAAGCCGAGATATAAACTGGACTACGAAGTGCAGAGATCAGTTTGTCATTTAATTTTTAACAAAAACTTTAATACTAAATTGTAATTTCATATGCCTACCTACTTGATATTTATACGCCGTTAACGGCAAAAAGTAGAGATCTCTATACCTATTCTATTTCAAACACCTATTTTTACTTTTTATGTTCAACAAATAAACTTATTTGACTTTTAACTCATTACAGTAAACAGTTGAAGATCAATAAACTATAAATATTAGTTTAATTCTATATTATTGTTTAGATGGAGAAATCTTTACAAAAAGTATTATAAGGGTACTGTATAAATTATATTCATTAATAAAATATGAACCATAGTCAGTTCAATTAAATAGTAGCACAAAAAGCGTAAATTAATTGGTTCCAATTTATATATTTGTGTCGGTCGCTGCGTCAGATTCTGACTCGAAACAGGCACAAATGAAACAATAATAATTATGTGTGATATGTAGAAATATTAGTCTAGTATTTCCCAGTCCTGTCTATTTTTTTCACTGTAAAATATGGCACATTCACCCAAAAATAAGTTTGAGCTCTGATTCGATAGATGGCGTTGGGATCGAATTAGAAGTCGCTATGGTTTCGATCCAAGCGGAGTATAAGGGTGACGAAGTACCATGTATGTACTAATTTCGGTAGACTATCGGTATAAGTGCTAGTGTATATAGCTTTCGCTTGCATTTAAAGATTATAATAACTTACGGTAATTTTTGAAGAAGTCGGGGGGTATTGTCCCTCGATTTTATAAAACCTTCACATGTGACATGACACTTTAGTGTAAGTGGCCACTAAGACTTGTCATCACTGGGTTCGAACCTACATCCACTCGTAAGTCGGGGCCGATGCCACGGTAGCCCACTACTCTGAAGAGGATGGGCAGTGGTTGCATTTTGTACTTATTTTCTACTACAACCAATCAGTTTAATAATTGAAATTATTGTGCTGTTATCTATTTAGCTTCAATAAGATTGGACTGGTATTCAACTGCAACCGATTATACTGGAAGCCGACGCCAAAATTTTTGACAGAGACACAGATAAATTAAGCTTTAAAAACCAGATTTTTCGAAATTGTAGCATAATATGACGCTAAAATGGTACACGTTAAAGGACATAGGTCAAAAATGTAGACTTGACTATTAAGTTACTTATGTTCACATTGTGGACATTTGGACCACTTTTGAAAGAAAGAAGAAAGAAAATACCTTTATTTAACACAGACTGAAAAACACATCATACACCAAATACATATATCAGATAAAAAAAAACAATAAAAATCAAATAAGAAGTGTAAAGTCCGATGTAAGAAATTTGCAGGAAAGTGTGCCTAATGGCTGCGCCAAAAAGGCCCAGTTCAGCAAAATTGCTAAACTAGTGCCCGACGCTGGTATTCAACTGGACCTTTTGCCCATTGCCTTTTACAAAATTATGCTGGTAAGAGTAGTAGTAAACTAGCTTCATTTTTAGGATTCCGTAGTCAACAAGGAACCCTTGTAGTTTCGCCATGTCGTCTGTCTGTCTGTCCGCGGTTTAGCTCAAAAACTATTGGTACTAGAAAGTTGTAATTTGGCATGAGTATACAAGTTAATGACGCCGAAAAAGTGGTAAAATAAAATTTAAAAAACAATAATTATTTAGGGTACCTCCCCTACATCTAAAGTGGGGATGATAATTTATTTTTTTCGTCCTTCCCTTAGTATGGGATATCGTTGGATAGGGTCTTTAAAAAATATTAGGGGTTTGGGAAGACCGTTTTTTGACCAAGTAAACCGTTCGTGACTTATCAAGCTTTAAAGTACCAATTTTCGTTAGAGTCAAAAATGTCCCCCCCCCCCCTCTACCAACAAAACTGTTGTAGTTAGAAATTCAAATGTCACGGCAGTAGTACCTATATATAACGAAGTTTAAAGGAAAACTATCACACTTAAGTGGGCTTTACAAGTTTACGAGTAATAGTCGACCAATTGTATTAGACTCGAAAATTTCGAACAACTCCATAGAAATGTCGATAGATGGCGCTAAGCGTCAGTTGTATCGCGCTATTGTTTCATTCCTAAATAAGTTTTATAAAAAGAAAAACAGTTGCTACACCGGCTATGACAAGTCTTATCCAATCTCAAAAAAAAAAAACACAAAACTTTCCGTGCAAAACTGTCGGATCAGATAAGGATTTGTATAGGAAGTCAAATTAGGTAGCTAGTCATGTTTGGCTTTTCTTTTAGTTAGAGCATGGTACGAAACTATCAGTCAGCGAATACGACCCGCACTTACTTAGCTGTTATAAAAACTACGGAACCCTACACTGCGCGTGGCCCGACACGCACTTGACCGGTTTTTTCTGACTGACCGACCCCTTGACAATTCAAAAGTGCCGGTAATTGGTTTAATTGAAATAAATACTTTGAGTTTTTGAGTTTTTTTTTTTAATGCCTGAGACTCGGCTCGAATAAGCTCGGTTAGGATTTCAGGTTTCCGAAAAGCGAAAGCAATTTGGAAACCAACGGTATTATAATATCGGATTATCACTCGTCATCGGATACTAACAACCACCTCTCTAGAACCGTTAGCTATGTTAACCTAACGATTAAAGCTAAGCGCACATCGTAACTGCGGCGGAGCGCAGCGCGTCGCGTTGTAAAATGGCACTAAAGCACATTAGGAGTCGTGGTGGGCCGCACAGCAACTGACTACGTTGTATCAGTTAGATTCTGAATTTGAACGGTTTTCACTCCAGTACAATGAAGCTCGCATATATTTGAGCGGGACGCTCGTATCATCTTCGTACATTTTGTTTTAACCATACCACACTGCAGATGGGCCGCACCGTAACGCAGAAACACGCCTGGCGAGCGATCTGCCAGGGCATTGAATTGCGGCCCAGTATGGCCCGACTGTAGTGTGCGATTGTTCATACACAATGTACTAAAGTAATGTAGGATGATTTTTGCAATGCGTTGCAATGCGGTGCGGTCCGCGAAAATGTACGCGAGCCTTAACTATCAATAACTTACGGTTCGGGTGTCAAAGAGGGCCAACGTGTGAAACGCGACTGGGTGGCTCATCCTGGTAACGTAATGTAACGTGTGCGTTGTTAATTAGGGGCGGACAAGGCAACTGTGCTGTGTGTTTTAACGAAGCGTATAACTGTGCATCAAATATAATTATACACTGAAAATATTTGCTCTACTGTACTGTATGGTTGTTTTTTGAATAAAATAAAACATGTATTACTATACATGTTTTATGATGCCTGCTGGGGAGGTTGTTGCGCCACTTCTTCCCGCCGCTTCAGCCGTATTGCGTGACCGTTCAACTCTTCCTTAGGAAACCAAAACTGAAGAATAACAGTTAGAATTTGAATATACGGACAATTTAAGCTGGTAGTCGGTAACATCCCTGACTACAAGATAATTACTCTCAAAAAACAAATGCTCACACATACATGGACTGTTTAAACTCAACCACCTAACTATGTTTACACCACCGCACGTAATGTAAGACGAACTGACCATTGTCTGTGTAACAAAGGCTATTATTTATATACATAGTACCTACGGCGATGATTGCCTGTAACGCCATTTTTAGTCCGTAACATGAAATGTGTGTTACAGGTTTTGGGTGGTACCACGTTTGCCAACTCTATCAGTTTTCGTTCAAAAATATTTAATGAAGTATGTGATGATGAGCTGATTTACACCGACCCGCACATCTAAGTTCTCTATTTATAACTATTTATTTACAATTGGCAGTATCACCACGCTTAGGATAATTAGCATCTAAGTAATGTCTCCACTGCTGGAACACAAGCTTCCTCTTTCTGTGAGAGGGAGTGGGCCATAATCCACCATGCGGGCCCAGTGCGGTTCGGTGAATGTCACGTATTGAATTTTTAGTTCTAGGACAAGCCGGTTTCCTCGCGATGTTTTCCTTCACCATTTTGGGAGCATGCAGTGGTGATGAAATACTTGACACAATGCGGGTTCAGACGACCTACAAGGTCGTGGGTTCAAACCCAAGGCTCCTGCCTCGAGAAATTGGAACCAAACTACACTATACAGTCGTACATCACTACATTTTATAAAACAACTAGCCGCGCCCCGCGGTTTCACCCGCATACGTTTTGTAGTAGGTATAGTAGGAAGTAGGAAGCCGCCGCCCCCGCAACTGTCTCAAACCGATTTTCATACGGTCTTCACCAATGAACGGAATGATTCATGAAGAAGGTTTAAGTTTATAATTAATTAATAATGTACTTAATTAATTATTGGTTTAATTAATTAAGATTTTGTGTAAATTAGCTGAAATATGACGATGATTTTTGAAGATTTCGGAAAAAGTCATGCCGACTGGGAACTTTACTGGCGTGCGCAGCGTACTTACACCACTACAGTTATATGAAAACTATCTATTACGGAATTATTCCTCTTAAAAATACCTATAAAACTTACGTTTTTGTGAGTAAATTCCAACCACCATGCAGACAAAAAAATATTAATAAATAAATAATGTTGCTCTTTCAAATTCTCTAAAAAGTCATCCTGTAAAGGTTCCGTTTTTCCTTTCTAGTTCGGAACCTGGAAAGAGCTAACTAAGTGGGACTATGCTCGATTGCCTTAGTTTCCCATAGTAGGTGCCCTAGTTAACACCGGTCGTAAATAATACATAGCCGAGCATTTGCGAACAAAGGGTGGGCTGGGCACAGTCCCCGCCGTTTTTAATTCAGATTTTTTAGCTCTAAGCGCGTAACGAGTATGTTGCTTGTGTGTAGTTAGGTTTGTAGGAGCCCAGGGTTTTGGAAGATGGTTTTGGCGTCATTACGCTGAATTGGGGCTAATTGTCCATTAATTTTATTATTATATATCACATTATATTAATACGTACAGAAGACATGGGACATCTACCAACCCGCACTGACCACCGACCATACAACGTGGCAATGCTGCGAGCCTTTCGGGCAGTTTTCCTGTTGACAGCGATGCGGACAAATTTTATGATGTCCTATGATTCTTTCCTCGCCCTTTTTTATATACTTGTACATACATATTATTTCTATTATTTAAGGACTGCAAGCCATTAATAGAGAGACATTATTACACTAGTAACTTGGACACATTTAAAAAAGCTTTGTAACATGTTTTCACGTCCAAGCGCCTTCATCTGCTAAGCGCTGTCCACACAACGTTCAGGGGGACATAATAATATTTTATTCATGATATTATACCCAAGTTTAGTCGTAAAACCTTGCCTGTTTATCTGACGAAGCCCTACAGTAAAACTAATCGAGTTACATGAAGCTATGGCCATAAACTGAGATATTTTTATACAACGTGTTAGGTGGTTGGTACACAGTCAATATCGATTGCGATCGTTGATTTTGCACGAACAACGCAAAAACGTAAATATATTAAACGTGAATCTATCCAAACATGTGCTAGCCAACCCATCAATCGACCCACGAGTGGTGTCCGGCCCATCACATCGGAAATAGCTCAAAAATATCTATCGCCCGACATTGATCAATGCTACTCAATCCATTTCGTCTATATAGGTGTATCAACAGCCTTAGGTACAGGTCGGCTTTTCTGAACGGTTGGGATGGGGTCGATTTAGGTAAATCAAGTGTATCTATGACATTATCGCTCCTGTGTTGCAACTGATTTTAAAGTTAAAAGAACGTGGCTAGGGATCACTTTTGAAATCAGAGTGATACATTAGTCCACTAGTGAGCAGTGGTGGGCCAGTGGGTTAGCCACGAGTTACGAGTTGTTAGTCGTAGGTTCGAACCCAAACAGGCTTTACTTTGGGTAAATTATTTCATCACCAGTACTCTCATAATGGTGGAGGAAAACATCATGAGGAAACCGACATGTCCTAGAACCAAAAATTCGAAGAAATGTGACCTCTATCAACGCGCACTGGGCCCGCGTGGTGGATTACGGCCCACTCCCTCTCACGAATGGTAGGTCTGTGTCCCAGCAGTGGGAACATTGTAGGCTAATTGTGTTAATTAGTCCAACTCCGTCACCGCAGCTGAAATTTTGAAAAAAACATGCACGAAATGGTTGAGTGCATAGAAATCTATCGCGACCACTCTTTTATTTCACTTCTAGATATACGAAACTGGCTGCCGTTTATTAGATCTAAATAAATTATATTTGAACATTATTATTTCGGACGAGTCGCTTCATAAATCCAGTCTATGTAGGGGGCGGGCCTGACTGGCGTATAGCCATCATTCACAAGTGTGTCGAAGACCTTCCCTAAAGACAGCACGCCGACAATGTCTGTGAAATCAACTAATCCTTATTCCTTTGTCTGCGTGATATAAGAAATCCAATCCAAGAAGTCGCTAACTGGTGCATAAGCATCTGTCATCGTTATCTATTCCGTAAAACTATCCGATTGTATATTAAAGGTCCACCCGAGTCACCGAGTCCGGTGCCACCTTTTAGAAAACTTCAGGATGACATCTGAAGGCCAATTTTCGTAATTTTAAGATCGTTCAAAGTCTGATCTCAGTCTCAATCTGTCAAAATGATCTCTAATTTTCCTAAATTTTTGACAAGTTTTTGAGATTTGTTTGTCACCGAGATGAGACTGCGACTAGATTTTGAACGTTTTAAATTACGAGAATTGTCCTTCTGGTCTATGTCATCATAATATGCTATGATAGCATCTTCACGGACTTGCAGTGGTGTTGCGTAGATGTTGCCAGGTTTATCCGAAATCCGAGAAAGTTTTTTTTTTGAAATTTCCGACTTTTCTGGAACTCAATTATCATTTGGTCCGATAGAGTTTTCTGATCCATATAAGAAACAGGATTAATTGGCATCAAAAACAGTTTTGTATTTGTGAAAGTCGCCTAATTTCTTGCTTAATGTAGTTAATTTATTTTTCATTCATTTTCATTTTCAAATCTGTGATTGCAGATATTTTCTCAAAAAGTAAAGGTCTTAATCTCCTAAGATCGTTTTACTGTAGCTATAACGCCCAAGGTACTTGTCCGTACAGCCCCGTCTCAAAAATCCATCCTGAGATTTTTTTAATTTGTTCGTCCCAGTATTCGGTAACGCAAATACCGTTGGCTGGCGCATCCGTTAGGCCCTCTGCAGAAAGTGAGACAATCCATCAATGAGGCCCTTTCTCGTTTCAGGAATGCCATCATAGAATGTTATTCATTCATTGCTGAGCAAAGACATTGTTGAGAAGCAATCAGTTACTGAATATTTATTGTTTCAATTAAATCTTCAAATTAATTGCGGTAGACACCACCCCAGTTTAATTATCATTCAGCTCATTCGTCTCCTTCAATGGACAGCGGTGGGACCGTTTGCGAATTGGTACAAATGGGTTGATTCGGAAGGGAGATTCGTGCACTATCCAGCATCACCCAATCATAATCTAGATAGCTTTGATGTTCACATTAAGTCGACATCGGATATACGGGTCAAGGATATTAATATATCTTGAAATTTACCGTGTTATAGCCATCTCATAGATAAAGTCAGAGAATGACAGAACTTGTGATTTTTGAATACCCGGACAATTTAAGTTGGTAGGCAGCTATTTTTTACTTCACATTGGCAAGGGTGTTATTTTTCTTTTTCGTCTGCCCCACATAAAAGGCTGTGTTTAAGCTTTATTCCTGTCGCTGTCATACAACTGTCAAACTGCAACTGCAAGATAGAGACAAGAAAACATTTCTAATCGAAAGCAAGTGCTAGGTAGGTAACATTTATTAATCTCGGTCTAACTCGGTGTTGAACAGACGTTCTAACCTCTTCATTTTTATCACACATAATAAAGGTCTAGACTACCTCGTTTGCCTGTTGGTTACCAGCGTTACTGTAAAGCATGAGGTCCTGAGTTCGACTCCGGGGTCGAGCCAACTTTTATTGGGTTTTTATCTGGAATTTTTCAGTAGTAGTCTAGAGTTTGGATTTGTGCCCGGCTGATGGCTATAGGCTCGCCCCCTGTTACATAGAACTTAAACATAACTGGCGAACTATGAGTGAACTATAGGCATACATCTGCCTAACCCTTCAAGGATTACAGGCGTGATTTATTTATTTATTTATTTATTCTCACACTGGAACGCCATACGGCAATTACACCAATGGACTGGTTGTCAGACTTTCGGGCTTCTGACTACCCGTAACGACTGTCAAAGTTCCACGAATGACAGCCGGGACCAACGGCTTAACGTGCTTTCCGAGGCACGGAGGGGTCTCGGTATGTACAGATGGTCACCCATCCACAGACCAACCGCGGCAAGCGTAGCTTAACCTGACCGATCAACCTGTGCATCTGTTATTATTTAGCCACGGGCCCCCCCGTGATATTATGTTTTATGTAAATGCTGACACAGATCTAAATAGAATAATCCTCCAATATCATTTTCACAAATTTTGTATGAACCATCGCACACAAAAGGACCCCGTCAGTTTTTTGCAATGGTTCATACAAAATTTGCGACTTTGCAAGTGTAAAACATTAATATATTAGAAATATCTGCACCCTAAATTGCGTAACACACTTTCAATCAAAATCTGAATCATTTTCAAAGATATTGCTAATCCATTGCTTCATATGTTCAAAAAATTAGCATGCTTAGCAACATAAATAACGCAATGAATGTTATTTAACTGTCAAAATGGAAGCCATTACTACTGTTAGTGTGTTGCGCAATTATCTCGCTGATCCTAATCGATTGCTATGCGCGCATTCAATAGGTACCCAAATAACTGAACTAGAATGCATATTAACTCCGTTCCAAGATGAATTTGAATGCCAGTCCCAGTTCTGTTTTCGCTTAATTAAATTCAAAGTCTCATAGTTTCTACAACTTATTGTGATAGCGTGAAGGGGCAATTATGTGAACGTTGTTGCTAAGAAGCAAGATCACCTAATTTCTTAAACGTTCATTGTTTGACAATGTCAAAGGATTCATAATTATTGATTTTCGGAAGGAATGAGACGATAACATGGCGATAGACAAAAAGACAATGCGTTTTGCCAAAAAGCCGTTGTCAAAATACGCAGAGTTCAGGAGCGACGAATTTAAATGATAAATCGGGGTCAAGCGTACCTTTGTATGTAGTAGGTTGTAATGTTGACCATAATAAAGCCCAGGAAATATTTTTTTAAGTAATTTGAGAACCAACTTAAATTGCCCGTATATGCAAATCACAACTTACTGTCAAAAGACTTTAAAAAACTTTCAAAAAAACACTCATTAAGGTGCGATATATTGTGCAGATAGCGAAATATTTAGGCGAAATATAAAATCTTTAACACCATTTTCTCATAGTTATTAATTAATAACTAACTACCTAACTAAACTTATGAATTAAAGTAAGAAATTAGGTAATTACCTAATTTCTTACTTTAATTCATAAGTTTAGTTTATAATGTGTGTTTAAAATTTTTGTTAATTTAATATACTTATTTGTTTAATATTTTTTGTGTAATATTTGCTTTATAATTTTGTATTATTTTCTTTGTTTATGTTTTGTGTATAGCTAAAGATTTAAAACTGTTACTTAGCAGTATTTTTATAATTATATAAGCCTTCTTGTACGTGTACACCCATTACCTAATGGGTTAGCAATAATTGTACGCCTTGCAAGGCAACACATAGTGACACAACATAATATTTTAATCATGTACAGACGCCAGCAGGTCAAGCTACGCGAAACTGTCAAATTTTTCTAATCAACTTTGAGCCTTAATACATTAGCGATAAAGTTGAAAATCTATTAAAGAAATTTGACAGATTGTAGTAGCTTGATGTGCTGGCGTCTGTACCACTACATTAAAACACCTATGTTTACAAATAAATAAATTTTAATTTGAATTCTTTGACAGTTGTATGAAACAGTTATAACACGGCAAATTGACGTAGGGTGACAATTTGCTTAATAATTTATTTCCCTGACTTTACTTACTTGTACATAGGAGTTCGTGGCTAAATTTATAATAACAGCCGTACGGGTCGATCGTAGGTCGGATGGGTATTCATCTATTACACATCAAGAGCCCTCCGTGCCTCGGGATCTGAGTCCAGGCTGACATTCGTAGATATTTGACAGTCGTTACGCATAGTCAGAATCTCTAAAGTATAACAACCAGTCATACCAAAGGGTTACCTTGTTAGCCAGTAGATGTGTTCTGGAGTTCAGATAGGCAGTCGCTCCATGTAAAGTACTGGTATTCAGCAGCATCCGGTTAGACTGGAAGCCGACCCTAACATAGTTGGAAAATGGCTAAGCAGATTGACTGACGTACATAGAACGGCCATAATCGGGACGTCAGTCATTCTGAAAATGAAAATGTTTAGTCCTACTTCGTGGCATTGAACATACTTACTCGTATGTGTTTGGGTTTGTATGTTGTTGCTCTAACTCACAAAACTTCCAGTGAATCGGAAAACCAAAAACTTTGCCTTAAGGCAGCACACATTTTCCAGCAATTACTCAAGGTTCGCGGGTTCGCGGGTTAAATCATTAATTTCTCTTGTCACCTTCCTTTAAAACAACCTCTTTCGACGAATTTAACCTTATATCCTCATTTTAGAGCACAATTTGGAAGAAAAACATAAGTTTAAGGTTTTGCTAATCATGCCAAACGAAAACCCACCTTATGCTTTTGGAGCAACAGCAGATTTTCATCCGCACGTATTTGCACATTTATCAACACAGTGATAAGCGGAAATGAATCTTATGTTTAACAATTAAAATCTAATTTGGCGTGATGATAGATTTGTGTCCATAAAACCACAACAGTACACTGCAATGCAAAACAAGTGGTTATTATGACCACACGCGTCGTGATCAATCACGGGTGGCCACGCTCACACACCAAAGTGCGTTACTTCATAATCCGTCGCGTGGCGGTAATTCAAAGATCGCTGAAATATTCATGACTCCTGCTGCTTAACCGATGTAGGGAAAGCTAAACACGGAACAATTTTATAGAGTTTTAACTCAAATGTAGTTGAGTAAACCTTATGATTGAGCGTATCACGCTTGTGAAACGCCCTCTCTGGACATCATCATCAACATTTCAGCCCAAATACATCCACTGCTGAACATAGCCCCCCAAGCGTTGCCGGACTTGTGCTCATCGCATCCAGTGGATTCCTGCTGCCTTGACCAGCTCATCGAACCACCTTGTAGCAAAATGTCAAATAACCACTCGCATAATAAAAAAGGAATGTCTTAGTGTTTTGGATACAAGAGGTCATACGCAATCTGGGATGCCATTGAAACAGACGTTCACGTATTTATTTGCTGCCTGTGATCATATGGCGTTACAGTCAGTATTGTGTAACGCAAGCCAAAGCAGCCTATTCATTGCAAAAGTCTAAGGAATATTTTCATAATCATCACGGCTTTGACACATAACATTATGCAGGACATAATCGTCACCAGCAATACAATCGGCAAATAGAAAATCGTAGTGATTGCAGCCGCAAATTGTGAATTTCGGGAGCTAACAGTTTAAACCGCTAGGATTCTCTGTGATCTGGTTGACGTCACTAACACTATCACAGTTCCATATACTTTTCCAGTATAACTTGACCTTGTATAGGCTTTGCGTGCAATAAGAAGTCAGCTTATACTGGAAAGTATAGCTGTGTGCGTACTACTGACGTAGGGCCGTTCGCGATTTGTGACGTAATTTCAAACGTGGTGCTATCACAGTTTCTGTAGACCGCGTGTTTGGACAGCTGCAATACCTGGCGGTGTTCTAAAACAGACTGCCGATGTGTGAGAGAGACGACAATCAACTAAGCAGATATTTTTTTTTTTTGTTTATTTACCTTCATCACGAGCATAGTCTAATTTTCGTCAGTATCTATTTACATATATAATGTAGATTTTAGTGCTAAGAGTCGGTTTTCTATAGTGCGTGCGGATGAGGTACTAACTTACAACCTCAACTGTCTGTATCCTCATGATATGGACAGGTGACGTTGGGCTATTTTCAGTAAGATTTTTCTAAAACAAGATTTTAAACATACCTACTCGTAGCAGGTACTAGTAGACAATAAACAAACCAGCCTGCCTTATATTTTCATTTCTCAACAATAGTGACACAGACATAAAACATAACTTTCCCCTCTTCAGCTACCAGTGTTAAAAGCAACAACAAACGTTCAATTAAGTTATAGCCCAAACAAATGGCGCACAAATATTGTTTGAGCACACAACAGCCAGCTAATACAGAGTTTGAACTATCATAAATCGTTTGAACACATTGTAGTAAACGGGGTATTCAAAAATTAATTTCATGTGAGCCTTAACGAACCGGTTCCACCGGCGTATGGTAATTCAGGGCCTTACTACGTGTGTGATGCCAGTGAGTGAGTTTCTTTCTCGTGCTTATGCAATCAAATTCTTCTCTCTTCTTGTTTACGTGCTTGATTACTGAAGGTCGTTTCCATAGATATAAGAAAGAAGGTCGTGTCCCTGAAAGGGCTTTGTGGCTTATTTCTATGGTCGTGTCCATGAAAGGCCTTTGGCGCTTTATGCACGATGCTCTTCCACTTCGTTCGGTTCTCAGTTTCTCTCAGGGCGTTCGTAACAGAGAGTCCAGTGAGGGCGGTTACTTGGTCTGACCAGCGGTTAGGTGACCGTCCGTGAGGTTTAATCTCATCAACCATCACCACCAACTTTTCTAGATTATTTGGTTCCCGGCGGGCAAAGTGACCAAAGTAACCGAGAATCCTTTGGTAATAGATCGTGGATAGTCTAACTTTTTTGCGTAGTTGATCAAGGATAGCTATGTTCGTTCTCTTGACGGTCCATGGCATGCGGAGCATTCTTCGCCAACACCACATATCAAAAGCTTCTATCTTTTCAAGTTCTAACTGAACAGAACAGATGGCCGGTGGGGCCGAAACGTTCTGGAGTGATGACCGCGTACCGGAAGACGTAGCGTGGGAAAGCCTCCCACAAGGTGGCCCGATGACCTTGTGGTGCTGCTGGAGAGTTTGTTGCCCCACTTCTTCCCAGCTAAAGCACTAAGGTTTGGCGAAAGGCGGGCGCTTTGGGCGCCTGTCTTATATAATTTTGGCGTTAAAAATGCTGATTCGCAGCCTATTTTGAATAAATGATTTTTAATTTTGATTTAAAACGGTTTAATTCAAGTAGCGATCTCATTTCTGCGACAATTAATGTCAAAAATGTAGGTTAAGTAGGGAGAAGTTTTGATAGATTGAGACCGAGCTGAGAATGGGTACGTTCTTAAATATACGGGAATGGCCCCTCCGGGTGACTTTTGGCAGTGCTTTAACAATCAAAGTCTGTGTTTTATTTTTCGGTATTTTAGAACGACGGAAACACCTTGGGAACTTACCACCTGAGTGAAGAAACTAAAGTTTTGCAAATTGAAGTACCTGCTTAAATAATGCTAACGACTTTGGACTACTTCAAGAAGAGAGTAAATAATAAAAGAGGTAATTTTAATTATCCCATTAATTATCTTTTGACTAACAAAACTGCGAAATACCTAATAATAATTCATTTTTATAGCGTTCCCTGTAAGTATTAAACTCAAATTCAAATAATTTATTTCAATTAAACCATTTACATGCACTTTTGAATTGTCAAAATTAAATAGTCGGTCAGTTAGTCAGAAAGTTGAAGCTAGTTGCCCATTCCAAAACGTAGATCTCTATGGAGAAGAACGGGCAAGAAACTCCACGGACACTCTTTTAAATCTAGGTATTATTACAAAATTCTGGATACATTATTCTTATGCTTCTATATGTGAGAACAATGTAAAAAGAAACAATTTAAAAAATAAAATTATAAATAAGCCCTGGCAGTTAAGAGATGACCAGTCTTAACCGACGGCGCCCGTTCACGAACATGACGCGTGGATCAGCACCATCCAGCTCAACCATTTTGTAGGGAACCGAATGATCCAACACACGCGTCTTCACCAGTGAGACATTTAAGTGAGTGACATATTCTCAATTCCATGCTCTTTGAAGTCAACATCAAAATATCGTAATAAACGGATTCATGGTTCACAGATGAAATGGCAGGGGGTGAATTGCACACTCAATAATGGGCCCCCGAAAACGGTCGCTAGCACACAGTGTCGTCACAACAAGGTGGCCACATGTCTTGAGGTGCTTGTGAGTGGAGAGGCATTCCACGGCTATCAGGACAATCCCGGAAGTACGGTTAAGATCCCTACCAGCATCTTACTGAAATACTTCCTTCCTCCGAGCATGTTTGCTCATGCGAATCTCCACTCAAGCCAGCCAATAAAGGCAAGAATGAGGTGGGAGTTCTGTTCCTCGTCAGTATTCACTCCAGCCGGCCAATAAAGGCAAGCCAGAGGTGAGGAACAAGACTTCTCCCGGGAGATAGGGTCCGTGGGGTCTCTAATGCCCAACAGCTCGCCACATGGTGCCCTGCGGGTTCCTGTATCTGTCTTGGTCTCACTCAGACCTGATCCGGCAAAGTAAACTCTTCCGTCACAGACCTAGAGTTTAGAGCGCGCAAGGCACCACCACCACGACGTCAACGTAGAGATACGGCGGTGGGGTAATTATTATTATTATTATTTATTTATTGCAGGCTTATTGACCAGTTGATTTGAAAAGTATATTTATGACGTGGTAAAATGTATAAAAACTTTTTTCTCTTGCAGTTTTAAGAAAGTACCATCTTTTAAAAATCAAGTACCCATGCAATGTTTATTTGTTAGTTTTCGCCTATTTTTCGACATCTGCCAGATTCTAAAAAGCCTTTTGGTACCTGCGTGCTACTAAATATTTATTTTTAGTTTCAGTCTATTTAGTGAAGACGGTAATTGCGGTCTCAGTTTTAATTGTTTGTGGAGGTATTTGCACCCACGATATAGCAGAAATTCTTAGAGAGAGTTTATTTTATTAAGCCTAATGGAATAAGGGATGCGTCAATAGTTCCTTCAATACTTATTTACTACACAGAGCGGTACATGTGCAGTGCACACTTCAAGAGCTTGTTGATAACCTAACCTAATGCCACATACAAACTGAAGCATTCCTGTATCAATAGGCTATGTCGAATTGTACTGCTTTGTAAGGTAACAACGCTTTAAGAGGTTTATTAGTGCTGTGATTCGCTGTAGATACTCCTTATAGAACAGCTGATGTTACGAAAACTTACTCTGTAACATGTGACATTACAAACTCAAACTCAAATCATTAATATCAATTAAACCAATTACAGGCACTTTTGAAATGTCAAGGAGTTAGTCAGACAGCGTAGCAAGTTCCTATGGAGAAGAACTAGAACACCTCCCATCGACTCTCTTTTAAATCAAATCAAAAGAATATTCGTATTCTATAATATTCGTCGGCATGGTTGGCGCAATGGTTAAGCGATTGACTGCTGTGCGTGTGGCGGGTTTGATTCTCGCACGGAACAAATATTTGTATGACCTACAAGTAGTTGTTCCGGGTCTGGCTGTTTGTGTATGTGAGTTTAAATGTTTGTAAACGCACCCACGATACAGGAGAATTTCCTAGTGTGGCACAAAGTTTATTTAAAAAAAAAAATTGGTACGAATGTAATACATCATTCGAGTTGAAATTATACATGTGAGAACGATATATGACCTATAATATTCCCGGGAAACAAAAATTGCATAACATTGTTGCAGCAACATAGTTCTGTTTACTGGAAACAGTTTTTCACATACATCCTACGCGCAATGTTGTTATAAACATGTTTTCGCAACACAAAACATGTTGCTAAAACAACGTTGTGCAACTAACCATAAAAGAGGCTTAAACAAACAGTCTTTTACTCGAAATTAATTGATATCTTCAATTATTTTCGAGCCAAGGACTGTCTGGGACTATCAAGGATTGGTTCTAGAATCAGAACCAAATAAAACGCTTGGTAGGGGTACCCTAATCGCTAATTACTGAGCTAAACGACTCCATTGTTTGAAATATTTCCTCTTGCGTGTTCCGTACGTACGTATCTATACATATACATACACATCGCCTCGGTGTTTGAGTTATCAAATTACTGTTTAATATTTCTATGCTTTCTGGGAGTGAAGTTATTCATCATGATAAAACAATTGAGGATCAGTTTATTGAAGAACAGACGTAACTGCAGTGCCTACCGACTTGGTGGTTATCTGTTAACTGACTTAATTTCGTAGTTATTTTACGACTTAATTTCGTAGTTATTTTACGACTTAATTTCTGAGTTATTTGACGACTTACTTTTTGAGTTACTTGATGACTTAATTTTTGAAGTTATTGATGACTTAATCTGTGAGTTATTTGGCGATATGTTTTGACAATATTCTTCATCTTATAGCGTGTCGCTCGATAGCAATCTATACAGCCAGCCCAGAATTTGACTACGGGCATGGCACCTTCAGTAGCGTTCATCAGCTACACTTGTAGCGTGCAGACAACCAACCTACTAACATCTTAACATCGTGTCCAGCGTGTCCTACGCTGGACACGATGTTAAGACAATATTCTTATACACTTTGAAAGATTATTTTACGTCTTGTTTCAATGAGACGGAAACGGTGGATTTGAGGGGTAAAGCAGTAGACCATAAATGTATATCTTCTCCTTATCTTTCCCCTAAGTTTCCATAAGTAATAATTATGTAGGTAACCTACTCGTTTTGAAGGTAGGTATTAAACATCTGATTCTGTTTTTATCGGGTATGTTTGTTGTAATACACCCTGAAACCCTTCTATATAACGTTATCATAATCTGTTCCGCGACAACTAGTGATCGTAAAATCATATCGGTTTCTATTGAGAATTTCAGAAACTTTTGTCAAGAATCCCGTGAAGGTGTTACACTTCACATGCGATAACTGTAACCGTGATAACACTATATCACTAAGGATACTGTACGAGCTACGCTGTACATTGACCTTTGTGGTAGTTTGTACGTCACACTCATATGCACATAAAAATATTGTTTAGCTGTGCATTCCTCCAACATAGCATTTAAGTGGGACAATTGTGTAATTATATTCAGTAGCAATAAATCCATCAAGGGAAATGATTCGTCTACTCATTTACATAACATAACATAACGTACCGTACAAGTTTACCTACATAACAAATCCATAACATTTTTACTGTTGGGAGTTACGCCCCAACAGATACTGTATAAGAATAATTTATTTGCAGAAAATTTAGAAGTAAACTGTAAAAGTTGGTGGTTTGACGTCCATAATTTGCCTGTTTAGGGAATGCAAATTGATTTTACATGAACACCTAATAGGTACTTATAAGGCCTGATTTTTGAATAGTCAGATAATTTTTATCTGAAGAATATATTGCAGTTTGACAGCCTTTGTATAGAAATGATGTCAAACTGTCATATTTATTCTTCAGATATAAGTTATCGGACTATTGAAAAATCAGCCCTTATACATAAACGTTCATAAACGTTGCTTAAAGATAAATATGTAGTAATCAGCGACTGTTTAACCGTACATGTTTGATGTTTAAACGTCACTTAACTTTAGTCATCGTTTATAAATAAACCCCAAAGAATATACATAAAAATAACTATGTTCTAATATATTTTTTTTTAAATTAAGATACATTTTAAGTTACAATAAATAAACACACATAACAAAATTAAAAACGTTAAACACATATTTTTGGCACGAGAAACACGTAAGGTGTATTCTTAACATGGAATATTTACCCAAATCGTCACGTTTCCGCTCGTTTTCAATTTACTTGTGTCAATTTGTGTATATTTGCTGATCGCAGCCTTTTGACTCTGTGTATCGAGAAATGTGCGCTTTCTGATAAATTGTGTCGCTTTGAATATATATTTGAAATATTATGCTCTTTTCCCTACCACGAGTAAGTGAAAAGAGTTGTAGAGTGTAGGTTTGAAATATTTCATACGACCTGCTTTCACGGCTATATGATGATTATATCTAATACGGCATCTAAGTGGAAAGTCGTGTGTCGAACTAACACTATGGGAAGGTTTACAGACAAACACTTTATAAGAGATAGTTATCTATTGGACAAGTTCACCCAAATTTGTGTGATTCTTTCTTCAAAAGTCCAAAATTATGTTTGGACTTTAAAAGAGACAGTGATCTCTGAGTTTGTGTCGGTCTTTCTTCTCGGAGTAGTCGAATAGGAAACACCGAATTCATCTAGTTTTAAAACATGACTTATTTTTGGCGTGTGAAAGCGTTTGTATAAACCAACTTGCAGTAAAAAATAATTTATCATTTACAAACTTTTTTAGAGACCTTTAATGGATCTTTAAGGACCACCGGCATGCAAGCTCTGTTGCCAATGGTGTAGACTGGCAAATTTGAAATCTGTAGGTATACTTAATTTTTTTAAATGTATGTCTATGAGCTACCGTAACGCTTATGTGAATCCTTTTAAAAGTCACTGTAGCAGTACGAAACGCTTTGAAAGCGAGTGCTACTTATTTATGCCCTCAGAGCAAGGGGAAACAGAATCAAAAGTCATTTATTTACAAATTAGGCTGAGAATCAGCACTTTTCGAACGTCAAAATTACAAAAGACAGTCCCCCAAAAACGCCCGCCCTTCACCAGTTCCTAGTGCTATCGCTGGAAAGAAGAAGTGGCGCAACAAACTCCCCAGCAGCACAGCTGTCTGTTCAGTTAGAAAATACTTGATTGTATACAATACTAGGTGTTAAGTGTGCTGTGTTAGTGTGCTCTGCTTAGTTCAAACCAGAATTAAAAAATAGTAATAACTTGCATGGCTGTCATAATTATTTGTTATCCCGCAGCCAATGAAAGCCGTGCAACACGAAAACCAATACAATATCCAATTTGAAACCCGTTACCAAAACGTTGATTTCGAACTCCGGTTCGCAAATGTAAATAAAATCGGGCCCAAGCGTTATTTATTCAATTCCGATTGTTTTCATTCTCTTTCCCTTTTGTTAAGTCAATAAATATTTTGCGGATCCCTAGTAAATTCGCTGAAATTGCGGACACGAACTCCGGAAAGCGATTGGCGCTTCAAGTGTTTTGATCGCCGTCATATTTTTGGACGTAGCAATGAAGGCTTATTGCATATTTATGAAGATTTTCCTGATAATTTAAAATGTATATTTTATATGCTTTGGCACTAGACAGCTGGCCTGGAGTTGCAACTAGACCGGTTGCTCTCCCACCAGACTGGACCAATCTGAACGATCAGTGTCGGAGAGCCATGTTTACAAGTGATACTTTATGCCAACACTTATACGGGGTTGTGCTAAAGAAGCGGGGCTGTTGGGCAGACATATTGTAAATACGATCTATGTAGCATACAATTTGCCTCAACCCCGAAAAAGTGTTGATGGCATGAGGCATGAAGAAGCATTATTTTGTAAACACGCGTTGAAGAGATCATCGCTCACCAACCCGCAGGACGGCGCAATTATATTTGGGAACCCTACAGAGCTTACCTACTTTTTACGACTTTCGATATCGAGGTTTTTCAGCCGTTTTAACGACCGTCCTACAGACGGATTAACGTGCTCTTCAAAGCTCAAAAGTCTGTATAGAAAATAAAACTGGAACCATTTTTGAATGGCAGCTTAAAAAGCTTGCTCTTTTTATAATACAGGTCTGTTTTTTTCTAAAAACTAAAGTTTTTGGTGCATGTGAAATCGAGCTCAGCCAATTTTGACGTATTTCTACTATTTCTTACTGGCAGATATTTTTGGTTTGTAGTACCCTTTTTTTTAAGTCATCCTGTATTTTACCACCCACACATCAAATAAAACCTCCAAGATAAGAAATCAAGAGGAGGCTTTACGCAATAGTGGGATATTAAAAGTCGAACCAGCCGGTATCGGTGTACCGTCCATGAGGTAAACGCGGGTGAAGTCGAATTATCTAAAAATATCAAAATCTTTTTCTACTAAATATTAAACTGGTCGATTTTCATGACATGATATTTTTATTAGCATATTGCATAGTGAAAATAACAACACGGAGTTTTAACTGTAATGGCATCTTAAATATTTTACTTGAAAAGTGTCTCCCATAATTTATTAAATTTTTTGCTGGTTTAACTGCTAAATGTGACACCCAGCACATAGGTTTTGATTTGTGATGCTTCAGTGGGGTCTACTGTAAGTCTGATTGTTTGATGAATTAGTTAAGTTAATTTGCTTACGATATAAATTGGCATTTTTAATACTTTTATTATAAAAGTATTGAATTTGAATTCGCTCATAACTAGATTTTTTATTCTTAATTTGTTCCTTATGACGTAAACTTTCTTCAATTGCCTTTTTAACAATTAAGAGTAGATTTACAGCCGATATGAGGCGAAATCTCATTATTTTATAAAAAAAAACCTTCCTTATGAAGTAATCTTTCAACGTATGTGATATTTTTCACTTCTAAGCAGATTTACGGCCGATATGAGACTACATCTTAAACTTTTTTCTTTATATTTGCTCGGCAGTGGACTTGTGAAGCTCGTTGTATTCATTATGATGCAAACATACTTTAATTGAGATTTTTATCATTTCTAGTCAGATTTACGGCCAATATGAGGCGAAATCTGAAATTAATTTGTGGCAAGTTCAATATTTACATCGAGCAGAACAGCAACGGGAACGAAGTTTTCACGTCAATTGGCGATTCTAAGCAAAAATATATTAGAAATAAAGTTATCTTGCCGTTTTTATTACCTATCTGCTCTGCTAACAGCCTACAATTTTTTGTAATTTCTTGGGATTTGGTCTTCTACCTACCTTAGCCTTACTCATATCAAAGACGATCACATTTTTTTAATGTGTACTTATCTTGAAATCTATGTTTAAGACCTGAGAGTTCATATTGGCATCAAAAATTGACGACTACTGGGTCCTTTTGATGAGGTATAATACAAATCTAACGACTACTGGTACAAATCGCCCTTTTTTACATTTGCTTAAATAAGTATTTATTATCACGAAAAATTATTGAAATTAACAACTTATTTAGAATAACGGATAAATTATCTATTTTATTATGTAAAAAGTTTCATTATAAATGAAATACTTTTCAGACGGCAGTTCCTCAAAGTCAGTGAAGTTCGAAACCCGACGAGTATTGGTACATTAACCTTATACCGTCCATGAAATTGAAGTAGTCAAACAGAGCGATGTTCCAAAGTTGAGCTATTGCTCGATATATAAATAAAAGTTATTTATGAAATCTCAACTTTCTATCATAAACTGCGCGGCGTCGTTTGACACAACTCAATCTAACTTTGTGCTGAAGGTAGAAATACCTGTTAAACATACTGACCGAAGCATCGAAGGTTCAGTTTCCTATTCGATATCAGAAAGGAAATTAAATATATGCCTAAAGTAATTATAACCTTGATCAAAGTAGTTACTGGAGAGTTGTATGTTTTGGATCCTGAATTAATTGGTTATCTTAAGATCCTTGTTACTCGTCTATATCTAGGGTTTTTTGGTAATTCATTGGATTTTAAGTGCTGATATTATTATATGAATTCTTGTGGAAGTCTCTTGTTCTGATCACCAGCCACGGATCCTGGCGTTTTGCTAGTGGCGGTGACGACATGAGTGAACAATTCAGGTCTTAATATGAATGAGAAAGTAGCTACATCTTTTTTTTAAAATTGATTTTAGTTCGATGAGTTTGAAGAATCGACTGCAGACGAATGCAGGGCTCCCACATCCGAACCATGGAATGTATTGGTGCCGATCCTGTGCTATTATTCTCTGCTATCATCTACCTAGGAGTCACTGATTGAATCTGGAGTCCCTAACTGCAGAAGCTTGCCCGCTAGTCTTTTCGTGGAGGCACCACGATTAAACCATTCCTATCTTGCGGTTCAGGCCCGCAATGTTTCTAAATCTAATCCTGGTACAACATCCGTAGATCCTGAAAGAACAAAACTTAGATGTTCAAAACAGAATAGTGCAAAATGAAACTTGAGCAAAAGTACCAGGAGTCGAGTACCGTCACCTGTTCGGGGTACCGATAAATCATAGTTTTGAAACTAGTGAGAGCTTTGTTATTAACTTTAGTTTTGTGGGTAGACCCTCTGTTGGGAATACACCCCTACGATTACTTACATTGTGTACTTATATTTTGTAGGTGTCACATGTCACCGTGCTTTGTCTTTGAATGTAACTCATTAACTCGTGGAGTCCAATCTTGTTTTCTCGTATTGGAGCGAACTGCTTAAGAATAACAAATAACGAAGCAAAAATATAAGGCAAAAGTAGCGGGGCTGACATAGTAATACATACATTTAATAATACATTTATTTATTTCATCCAGAGCCAAGGGAGCGCCAGAGCAAGTACAACATAACATCACGCATGTATTAGGGTATTCAGTATATACCAGAAGTACTCGTACCCATATATTACCCGAACAACAAGTTTTGAATATCAGAATGGTTACCAGTTAGTTATTTACTGTGTATGAAAGTTATTATTGAATATGGCTTGTAGGGAAAGGGTTCTATGAAGTAAAGCACAGACAGACAAGGCTAAACATTTATTTCAACTTAGGCTTGTCAGTAATTAATCAGAAAACTAGTCGTCCCTTCACAAAACCAGGTCATAATGGAGAAGAAGGACAAGAAACTCCATGAAAACAGTATTAAAGTATTCTATCAATACACTTCTTACCTTGTCATAAATAATTAAGGCTAATATCCAATTACTTAACTTACGTGATCAGAAGGCCAATTCTCGTAATTTAAAACGTTCAAAATCTAGTCGCAGTCTCATCTCGGTGACAAACAAATGTCAAAAACTTGTCAAAATGTAGGGAAATTATAGGTATTTTTGACAGATTGAGACTGAGATCAGCAGGCCAATTCTCGTAATTTAAAACGTTCAAAATCTAATTGCAATCTCATCTCGGCGACAAACAAACGTCAAAAACTTGTCAAAATGCAGGGAAATTTGACGTATTTTTGACAGATTGAAACTGAAATCAGTGTGAACGTTCTTAAATTTACCAGAATTGGCCCTTAGACCGTGAACATTACTAAAATTACGAGAATTGCCCCTCTGGTCGATCTATTTCACATAACAACGGCACTAGAACTAACCAACTGAACATCTACCAAGAAACCGCCTTGATAACGTCGATACAATCCTTTTTATACACTACCAACGTCTTTTACGTCAAACATCTACCGCCATTTTGAACCAATCACAGATCATGATATATTTTGGCTTAATATCTTCTAACACAGGTAATAATAAACAAATCTTGTGTAGTGAAACCGTTTTAAAACATTATTTGGTAATTAATCAATTTAATAAGAGTTGATTCTTAATTCTTAGACTTCATCAAAAAGTATGTATATCAACATCAACTGACAGTATTGTGCCAATCATTTGAAACAACCTATTATATTAAAACAGTAATGTAAACCTAAGATATACTACAAGTATAATCAAATATTACTTAATCATTTGTAGTAATAACATTCAAGTGTTTTTTACAAGTTAAGACTAATGTTTTTTGTAAACACCAGTCAAAATGCGTCGTAACGACAATATCTAGTCAAATTAGTTACTTCTACGTTGGTCCCAAGCTTCGTAAATGTGACAGATACCATTATCCAACAAACAATATTCTATTATTATAATTTAAAATAATAATACATATGTACATGTGAAAAAACAAGCAAAAGAATTATAGGGCATCAAAAAATTCGTCCCCATCGCTGTCAACAGGAACAGTGCCATATTATAATTATATCAAAATTAAATATCTAATACATGCAACCCCCGAGGGATCGGGTAGAGGTGTACCTATTATAGCATACCCACATTTCGCCAGTTATGTTGAAGTCCCATGTAACAGGAGCGAGCATGTTGCCATCAGCCGGCCACAACTGCTACTGAGAAGTTCCAGATGGACAAACCCAATAACTCTTTGCCCGACTCGAGATTTGAACCCAGGATTCTACTAGGACATTGATTTAATAGGAGCGTGGAAGCCGAGAGGAGGCCTGTGTCCCAGCAGTGGGAACATTTTTATCTTATTTTGTGTTTGTATTTTTGTATATGATCCACAGTTCGAGTCGAAATAAAAAGATTATTATTATTATAATAGGCTGATTGTGTGTGCGTGTGTGTGATGTGTGCAAGACCACCACGACGTCAACGTAGAGATAGGGCGGTGGGGGTATTATTATTATAAGGGTGCTAATGACCCGCTTGGAGGTTTTCTCTCAGCCCAACATAGTGAGCTACTAGAGGATTACCTCACATTGCATTTCGATGCTAAATACCGATTTAATACAACTGAATACTTTTCCAACTATTCTTTATAAAAGTGAAATAAAGATAAACACAGACCGGATGTAATCTAGATGTTCCTAGTTTAATCTCGGTCACGAATGTGGATATACAGTCCAAACACAGCTATATCCGGTCCGTGATAGATTCCCGATGCCGGATCAAATTGGACATTTTCGTTCATCGCTACTACCAAGCAATATATAAGCAAGTTTAATATTGGTTAAAAAGGATTTCAAGTGTCATGGATACTGATATGATGACCTCTAAAGAAAGCATTTGAAGAGCCTCCTCTAGTTACGATACTTGAGTTCCTCTGGTGCCAAACACATCTGGGTAGCGTGAGGAACCTCAGCCTGTTGTATCTCCAATGAGCGTTCTAACCATCTGCACTCCTGGATCAAGAACGTATGTGCTGATTCAAAAGTATCGGATGATAATGTAAATAAAATGGATTAGAAAGCGTATCTGTGGATACCAATTTGTTGTACCACTTACAAATTGAGCGCTTTGATTTGATTATTTGAATACTTAAATCCGACATTCTACTTCTAAATCATCTTAAAGATGTCTGTCATTGACAATTGAAGTAAAATCAGTCAGTCAGTATCAATATAGGTTAATTATTTTTCAATTACAATAAAACTTACTCATGATATTCCAACATTAAGTCGAAACCTTCGAAATACAGACAGATATGTTTAACAGTTTAATAGAATTTAACCTGAATGGGATTTGCTTTTTTTTTTTTTTCAGTATGGGAAATCATCAAATGACTTCTCCCGCTCTGGGTGGAGCAGAAGGGAGTGTCAGACTCTTACTGACTAAAACCCACCTGTGTTCCTTCCTTAGCCCTTTATGTTCCAGGGCAGCGGTAACCCTTTTGGACAATCCCGCTACCCTGGCAGGCTTCGGCCCTATCGGGCCCCGTCACTCATGCTGACATCTCTTTGAGGCGCGCGTGGAACACAAACACGCCGTCCGGCACGGGCCTGGTCCTGATCGGACGGTGAGTTACCCATTACTCACCGCCCGCAGGCCCGCGCCTACGGTGGCCGGGAGTCGTCACGCGGCTCCCGACGCCCGGAGCGTCTTCCGCGGCGGCTGAGGCGTGAGGTGCGCAAGGTGCGTTCTCTCGCCCACCCCGCCACCTCCTTCGCTAGCATGACTGCTTCGCAGAAGGAGGCGACTGCCTCCCACTCCCTCTCGCCCCGGACCATGGCTTGAACCAGGGCCGGACGCGAGGTCGCCGCCGCTGCCGATCGCCTCTACGAGGACACGGCGGTGCTCTGCCCAAGCAGGGCAGACCTCCACCGTATGCTCCAAACTAAAACTGTTTGCATGCCTTAGTTAAGGTAGTTAGTATAAGGATCATTTTAAACTTAACATCTGTAACTTGTACGTACTTTCTGTGCAAATAAAGAACTATTCTATTCTACCGCTTTTCATCAGACGTGATCGAGGTCAAGAGCAAGCCCAATTAGCAATAAAGTAAAAAACATCCTTGGCCGCCGCCGATAGCAGCATGGGTAGAATAAGTAAGTACTACTAAGTACCTTTTTTTTCTGAGGATGGGAAATCATCAAATGACCCCTCCCGCTCTGGGTGGAGCGGAGGGAGTGTCTGTGACTCTTACTGACTAAAACCCACCCGTGTTCCTTCCTTAGCCCTTTATGTTCCAGGGCAGCGGTAACCCTTTGGACGATCCCGCTACGAATAGGGTTTGCTTACACTTTCAAATGTACCTACTTACAGATGATACTATTCAAAATTGACTAAATAAATAAATTGTAAAAATCAAATTAAAATAGCTAAGGGTATCAAATTATACAAACATCTGTTCTAATATTATTCCTACACAATATTGTATTAAAGTATTTCGAAATAATAAAGTACCGGTCTCAACGTTACACAAAATGGAATTATTTTACGGGGCGCGAATGCTTCGAGGCGGGACGAGAGGAAATGACAAGCAATGTAATATATTTTTAAAATACAAAAGCACATTTTGGAACTAAGGTGCCTGTTACCTGAGACTGAGCATGTACGGGAAATGGGACATTATGAAAATAGCATGAAATTACTGTACTTGTCATAGCTTGAGACAAGCCAGTCTTTATAAAAGTTGCTACTAGAGAGGTAAACTTTGTCATAAGATTCCAGTAAAAATTAATGTCAAAATCTGACAATAAGCTGCCATTAGAGTAATCACCCACAGACCGCAGACCGCAGATGTAGACCGCAAGCGACCTAAAGCTGAAGTCTAACTCAATGTCGAGTGATTTGATTGGCCATCAATCACCTATTACAACCAACATAGACATGATAGTCAACATTTAGAGACAGGAGTACGTCATAACAATTATTTCTATCTATATACTCGTAAGTACACTACAAAACTAAAAAGTTTACTTGTTTGTTTGAACGCGCTAATCTCTGGAGCTCACAGTTGTATTTAAAAAAAATCCTTTTGCATTTGACTGGGCTATCAAATCAGTTCTTGAGAAAGGTTATAGGTTATTGAATACCACGCTACAACCTTTAGGAGCCAAACAAAATGAAAAAGAGCAAATATAAAGTAATAGCGCAGACCGGCGATGCGATGGGACTTGGTTAGTCGTTTTAATGAGGTATTCCACTTAGAGCACTGATTTCAACAGCACTTCCGCGAATCGCACTTGAGCACTCTAATCGCACTGAAACAAAATTTCGTAGCGTGCGGTTCGGAGGAACAGATTATCAATATTGTTTTCAGTTTCCGAACAGCACCTGCATACGGTTTGTAGTGATGGGATGTATGTATTCTTTGTTCAGGACATTATAGCAACGTATCGATACGGCAAGCGCGTAGTGTCACTACATGCGCTTGCCGTATCGAAACGCGCACAGTAAAGGGCTCCGTTGTCGTTATGAATGCGGTTAAATGTTTACGAATGTAATTTAATACTGTGGTGTCTTCAACGCAAATGAAGTCACGGAGAGAAGTTAGAATTATACAATCGACATTTGTTTCGAGGAGGCTAATAAATTTAACAGTCTTTCAGCTGAAAAACATTGCACGCAACTTTTCACAAACCGGGCAGATTACGCCCAATGCCTTTATGATGATTTCAAGATCGAATTTAAATGAGTCTATTATGTTTCACTACATGCCCTGGATATTCAAATTATTAAATGAATCCTGATTTTTATTATTCTATGTAGTAACAAACTACACAAACATTGTTTTATATAGAGCAAAATGTTCTGAACATAGTTTCACGTTTTAATATAAAATGCTAACTTTATCCGACCGTTGCTCTGGCGCTGAACTGATTTGCATCCCGTGGGACCGATACGTTTTCCCGGGTAGACTGTGTTGCTAAAAATGTATCTTAACGTGCTTGTTTGTAGTAGGCATTATCCCGTATACGTAGCTAGCGCCCGGCCCCGCTTCCGACGGTTTTTACGACTCGAAAAAGCATCGCCATTTAAAAAAAAATCACAACACCATAACAACAACAACACTAAAATAACATTACGTACGTTAAAATAACATTTATTAAAGAAATCGCGATGGTTTTTGCCTGTGTCCCAGCAGTGGGAACATTAAAGGCAGCCTTTAATGTTCCCACTGCTGGGACACAGGCCTCCTCTCTTCGAGAGGGAGTGAGCTGTAATCCACCACGTGGGCCCAGTGCAGGTTGGTAGAAGTCACATGTCTACAAACTTTTGGTTCTACGACATGCTGGTTTCTTTAAAATGTTTTCCTTAACCGTTTTGAGAGCAGTGGTGATAAAATAATTTACACAAAGTAAAGCTGGGTACGAACCCACGACCGACTCGTAAGCCGGGGTCGTTACCACTGGGCAACCAGTGCTCTTACTTACTTCACATAATTATTACATTTATACCTTCCGGAATAAATGCTCTACTAAATGACGGTGAACACCTTATCCAAATCCGTATCTTAGTTTAGAACAACGCGGTCATACAGGCACACTCGGAAAGCGACTTTAACAGATTTACTTTATAATATTTTCTTTTAAATATAGGCCATTGGGTTTGTTTGGAAAGGTACTATCTACTTGATAACAAAACTAGAATTATAGATTTTGTATCAACCAGATCAGTTAACTGAACACAGCGAATGTGGTGAAATAGGCCATATCTAATCCCCTGGCAACTGTCATAACGCATTTAGTTCGGAAATAATGAACAACTTTAACAGACAAGAGGTTTTAAGGTGATATATTGAAAAAATGTGCTTGTTCTTTATAGTGTACCTTTTTGAACTTAAGAGCGCGTATAAAGCAAAATTACCAATCTTATATTTGATTTACATGAAAAATTCCGGATCAAATCTTAAAATAAAAATGTATGAATAACTACATGATATTTCCGAGAGTTCACTTTGATCAAAAACATGAAATAGTAACATTTCCTCGATAGAAAAAAACACGAAGTAATCTCTAATTCTCATATTTTTCCGTTTTGTACTCAATACGGTAATGCTTATTGCGACAAAAATTTGATAATTAATTATATTTATACAAGAGTAAAGGCTGTGCTTAGGCATTTTATATAGGTAATTCCTTTTAGTTTTAGATTTATTACGATATAACAGTTTTGGCGCATACTACGTTCCTTTTTCTATTTTCAAAAATTTTACTAGCTTTAGGCGCGCTCTTAAGTTGTCGATGATTTTGAACATATGGCTTAGCATCCTAGAAGGAAAACACAAGGATATAATGTAATACGAGAGGGCTTAGACGAGTGGCAAACGCTTCCAAAGCGTTTCGTATGTATAGAGGGTACTCTATACCTCTATCTGCCGGTCGATTCTGTAAAAATCTCACCGTGAAAACTCAAGTGAAGTGAGCTTGATGTGAGTTTGTCAGTAGTGTCAATCACTAGCATTATTTGGAATGACAGCTCACTCCACGCTCACTTCACCTAAGTTTTCACGGTGAGATGGTTACAGAATTGCACTGCTGGCTTTATCTATCAGTCGAAAAGTACGTATACTTTTCTAATGGTTTGACAATAGCTTTTCAGTAGCTTATCTCAGCCCCAAATATTTTTGACATTTTCGTAATTGTTACTGTTGATAGAATGTCACTTGGTCTAGGTACTCAGTTTCTAGAAATTTCCCTACAACTCAACAGCGCATAATATATTATACCGTAGTACAAATAAAAAGGAAAGAAAAAACAAGATACAATTTTAACAACAAAGCCAGTTGAACCTATCTGCCTTCGTTCACCGCAGGAAACTCCAGTATAAAAGGCACAATCAGAGGAAGCGACGGAAGCCTAGCGTGTGCCGTGAAAGATTGTATCCAGTTCCGTTGTAATAAGGGCGATTATCGCAGCAGTAGGTTGCGATCAACTACTCGAAGAATGCGCGGTGAATGAAGTTCGGGAATTTGAATGATGTAATGATGTGCGGGTTTAAAAACGTGATTAATATGATTATATGACTGTTATTTGCGTGTTAATGTAGGTAGTTCTTCTTCCGTGTTAGGTAGGTTTGGCAGGTACTTTGAGACGACAAATTGGCACTAACCTGTCTGCCAAGCTTGGTTTATCATCACCATTTTAGCCGAAAGCCGTCCATTGCTGAAACATGGTTATGGTAAAATTAGTAAAATGCATTGTTATACATTTAACCATTTTTTTAAAAGTGCATAATAAGCCTATAATGTTCCCACTGTTAGGACACACGCCTGCTCTCTGTGAGAGGGAGTGGGCTGTAATCTTATTAGGACATGTCAGTTTCCTCACGATGTTTTCCTTTACCGTTTTGAGAACAGTGGTGATAAAAAACATAATTTACACAAATTAAAGCGCCAGTCTGTGTTCGAATCTACGACAGGCAACTCGTAAATCGCGGCCGAAGCCCCTAGGCCGCCACTTAAACCACTGTTCATTAGTAAAATGAAGAAACGTGCGACAGTTCATTTTCTGTTCCCAACCACGGCGCACAAATACAAACGAACGAAATTGAATGAACATCTGGAATAACTATTGTCCAAGCTTGGCCAATCGGAAAACCAATATCTCTTTAGAAAGAATAGAGAGAGATTGCTACTTAGGAATCCTGTCTCCCATTGTTCACGTATTGCCTGTATTTGAAAAACAATGTTAATGAGTATTGCAACGTATTTTCTTTTAAAGAATTACGTACATTTTCGTTTTTTAGAAGCCAAACTGAAACTTAACGCATTTATCTCAATTAAAACATTTACTTTTGAATTGTCAAAATTTAATAGTCGGTCGGTTAGTCAGAAAGTTGAAGCTAGCTAAGAGATGGTGTATGAAAAAAAGAACCAGATAGTGCAAGAATTAAAAAATAAAATCGAGAGAGCGAAAGAAAGTGCTAAACGCAACAGAAACGCGTTTCGTAGGTTGCGACGTAATTTTATTAGACGATGTCGTATGTGTATTATCGCTAGAGGAAGGCATTTCGAACAATTTCTGTAACTACATTTACTATGTTATTATTAAATAAAAAAATATGAATTATGAAAAAATTTTGACTATCCTCTGATTTACTTTAATTTAGACCTTGCTATGAAAAAGTTAACATAAAAAAATAATGAAGCTACAAACAGCTATGTGTTACATCTCGTTTTAATCGACATTAAACAGGCAAGTTTTTTTTAATACAGGGTCATTTTTTGGTAGTACATTTTTTTTTAAAGTAATTTTTTAAAGTTACATATAATTTTACGGGAGACTTAAAAGATATTGAAAAAAGTGCCAATACTCCTTAATCATGGTACCTACTATCATAAAAGCACTTTTGTTGTGATTATACATTTCTTAGAAGCTACTAAACACCATTTATTGTTTTAAAATAGATACCCATTTTACTGTAATTGCCTATTTATAACAAATTTTGGATTTTTTTTCAAAAAAACACTCAAATAGTCATAACTTTTAAGCTGAGGCGATGGTGGATTACGACCCATTTCCTCTCACGGAGAGGTGGCCTGTATCTCAGCAGTCGGAACATTGTAGGCTGATTATTCAGTTTTTATCTAGACATAAAACACATTTCAGGCATTTCCTATTTCACAAGTTTTAAAAGCATACGTTTTATTTGTTTCAGGTGAGTCACACTGCTCCAGAGTTCGCGGATATAACGTAACCATTGGTGCGTGCAGTTCCCATTTACTGATATTTAAGGCATTGCATTCAGTGGTCTTGAAAAACTTATTTTTAGTAAAGTTATCTTACTAAAGCATGCAGTTACCTTTAATTTATTGATACGAAGAATATAGCTTAAGGTGTCCTGTGGCCGTATTACGAAGTGGTAATGCCATCATGATTCCAGACCGAAAGCGGGATGGTGCTGTCAGTCATGTACAGCTCCGTCTGTCTCTTGCACTGGAATCGTGATCGCATATGGCAGCTGATCCTGTATCCGCTTAGGCGATAATATTTATATACTGAAAGTTAAATTTGAAGTTACGGTCAGGGAATATACAGGGGTTATAGGAGGTGAGGATCCCAAACCTCCAACACCACCACACACCACCTGTTCTATCAGTGAGTAATGAAACCCTACAAGAGAGTGGTAATACACACTCAAACATGGTTAGGTAACTTCGTGGCATTGAGCATAACCCAGGAGTATTGCAGCGCATGAGTCTATGTGGAGGCGGCGCCGCCCGCCACTCCTGGCCGTGCCTGTTACCAGGACCAACCTTCTCGCCAAAACACCATTGACCCGCGCAATTCGGGTTATTAACGATCTTCACGTGAAGATCGATGTTTTTACATGCCATTTGAGTAAATTCGCAAAAATACTGATGTTCTTTTTATGTTATAGTGTAGGTTAGAGTAGGCTATATTTTGTATTTTTATTTTATTTTTATATAGGGAAATTAGTAAAGTAGTTATTATTTGTAAATGTATTATAAGTACTGCTAGTTTTTACGTTTTTCATAGTTTTAAATGGGATATATTAATTTTAGGGCCACGCTATCGCATTAGGTACAACTTGTAATGATAGTAATTGGAGATTTTTAATAAATAAACATTGTCCTGCACCCTAATTACGTAATACACTTTCAGTCACAATCCGAAAGATTTTAGAGGATATTGCTAATCCATTAATTAATATATTTGAAAAATTCTTCTACTTTCCAACGTAAATGACGCAATTAATGTTATTGAACTATATAAGAATCAAATACATTGCCATTGTAAAGTGTGTCAGGCCATTACCCCGTTGTCTGCCATCTCAGCCTCTTAGCCATGAATAATTTCACCAACAGAAACAATAACGCCCTTTGATCGTCCTAAGTTAATTTAACAAAATTAAAACACATAAAACGTTCAAAAAGGTTTTGTTACCCTTTATAACCGGCAACCAATTAAAATAACATCGAACGAGTTATAACGTGAAATTAATTCGCAAATTGACTTTGACCCTTCTCAAAGTGGGACCCCTGTGGGACCCCCGTGGGACCCCTGTGGCTTCAGGATGTTATTTTAATCATTTTAATGGAATCTTTGTTTTTTTAGTCCTAAGCCAACAGTGAAACGAAATTAATATAATTTGGTTTCTGAGAAAGCGCAATGATGTGTCTCCGTTTACGTTAGCAAGTTTGATAATAGTTCGTGAACGTCTAAAGATACTTAGTGAGTAAACAGTTTTGTGGAAATAATCATAATTATTTACGAGATTGCAACAACGTACGTAAACAGTAGCAATGACTAGCTAGTAATGTTATTATCATTATAAGATCAAAAACTTAATAACTTAATAATAATTGAAAACTTAATCACAAACAGCAATTCTACAAATTCTCCAAAATATAAATAAAAGGTTTATAAAAAGTAAAAGAAACCGAACAAAATACCCAATAACAATTCATTGGCCATTGGTTTTCTGGCCACAGTTTCAAAAAGGCAGTGAAAATAAAAATAAAGTAGTTCGAGGACAAGTACGGACATAAAAACCGTTTCTGCTGAACCCTTTGCGAAAGAATGGACATCAGATAAAAGATCCGGCACAAATCCCTGGCTCCCTGAAGGATCCTGCCGCTGAGAAAGACGTAAAGATTTATTTACAAAATGTTTCGTCGTTAAAAACTACGTCAGTATTATATATTGACACGACATCATTTCACATAACTTTCCCATAATTACATTCTTATTTAAAAGCAAGAAAGAAAATACGTTTTTTTGCGGTAAACATGACGGGGAGAAAGAACACACGCACGCAACACATTACGCATCACATCCACACAAAATGGCCATTGCTCAGCATAATGCTAAAACTCTATGAGCCCCAGCGCTGGTATTCAGCAACAGCCGGCAAAAAAGGGGTGCGGGGTTAAAAGATACTTACGTTGTAACACCTCCAAATTATCTATAACATTTTAGTTCATCTGGTGCGGTTATCCGATGACACTCGTGATGGCAAATCGTACTATTTTCTTTCTTTTCCTGGCACACATTTTAATTTAAGCTCATAGTTTTTGATTCACAACTCAAACCTTTACTTGTCTTTTCGATACTTGAATAACAGAAAACTGAATCAAATCACATTAGGGGAAGGTTCCCAAGAAAAAAATACGGGGAGCTATATTTTTTTCACGTAAATCATAACGTCAACTGCGTGCCGGTCGTTTATCAAAGGAATCTGCAAAATTTTATCATTTATTTTAGCACTGCGAACTTCCTCTATCGATCGTCGCGACTCATTTAGCCCGTTGCGAAGGATAGCGGCGAAGAACGCGGAGTACATGCAGATACTTAGCGCATAGTTTTCGTAGGGGAAAACAATGGTAGTTTAGATTTTTGCACCAGATTTCTATATATTATTGATCCATTCTATATATTACATATCATCATTCCTAATATGTCTGCGGTAGTTATTCTTCAAGATAACTTCATAGGATATTTTCCTAAAAAAATCAAATTAGTCCGTCAGTTAGATTATCAAAAAATATTGGAACAGTATTTTTTATTTTTTTCAATTATTTAAAAAATGATGAAGGCGCCCGTTAAAGTTCCATGTCACGTCACTTGCTTGCGACACTTTTGCAAGCAAGTGACGTCACGACCCCTCACTCCCAAATTTTGACGCGCTTTATCTTTGTCATTTTTTGTTTGATTGACAAAAGAAAAAATACGTGTCCATTATTTTTCGATAATCTAACTGACGGACTAAATATATATTTTTTTTTTTACCCAGGCAACTACCCTAGACAAAACCTTCAGTTTCCCCGAAAAGGTCCCCAAAATGTAACCAGGATACGGACGCTTAGAAGTTTACTCCGGGCTCATGAAGAGCCCGATAGAAGCGCCCGTGAAGCTCCTTCCTTATTATAATATTATTACTAAACGCAACTACAAAAACAACAAGAATAGTGAAATAAAATCCGACTTGGAAAAGAGAAGTAAAAGTTAGTTTCCTCATCACATCGGCCCTTTAGTGAAGTTCCTGTTATTTCTGGGATAATTTTAAGCCAATGAATAATTGAAGATACTTCTTTAGGTTGATGATTTATTATTAGCATGTGCATTGGGTTTGTTTTTGACTGAACTAGGTTGGCAACTGACTGACTGACATATATATTTATAGACTTAGGATGATCTATATTAGGATGATCTATATAAGGATGATCTATATCAGTATGATTCATCGTCACTTAAATGATTGTGCCGGATTGAAACGATTCGTCGTTAATATGGTGCTACGATGGGTCTCATGCAACACGTGTCTTCCGTCTCGCTACCACAGATGCGACACTCCGTAAGAATGACAGTTTGTCAATGTCACTCTAATCCACAGCGAATTCCATGAGTCCTCCATGCTGCGCCGACACATTAAATGCATAGCATGTGAGTTTCACCCCTTTACTTAGTCTTAGTCAAAATTAGAAATTGAGCAATAATAACACTTACCGAATCTGATTTGTAGTTTCCCAAAATATTTACTAACTATTTCATATCTACGAATATGTATAATTATATATTATATAAAGAAATTCGTGTTAGTTTCACTATTTATAACTCAAGAACGGCTGAACCGATTTGGCTGAAAATTGATGGGGAGGTAGGTTAGAACCGGGAGACGAACATAGGATACTTTTTATTTAGTGACGCACGTATGCCATCTCAGCACCGTTTTAGAGTGTTTTAATTTGCACCACAGAACAACACACGAAACACCGTTCGAATTTTAAATGTGCACTCAAACTCAACGTTAACCGTTACATCTGCAGAGCACATGGCATCAACTGACTAGGATACTTTTTATTTAATACTTTTATTTAATTTTAGTAGTAGGGTAGGAGTAGTGTAGGAGTAGGTTAGGAGTAGGGTAGGAGTACGGTAGGAGTAGGGTAGAAGTAGGGTAAGAGTAGGGTAGGAGTAGGGTAGGAGTAGTGTAGGAGTAGGGTAGGAGTAGGGTAGGGGATAGGACACCACGCGAACGAAGTAGCACCGGGCAGCTAGAAATAATTTATATGGCAAAAAAGCAACGTTTGCCGGGTCAGCTAGTAATATAATATTTCAGGCGTTAAAAAGAATGCCTGTGTTAAAATTTCATGTAAATTGAAAACCAGATACTTTTAATCGTGTTACATTACACATTTTACATTAATAAGTTACAAAGAACAGTTCAGCCTAACCCGGCCAGAAATGTATCTAAAATATTATAAGAACATTGTACAAACGTGATATTGAAAGTCATAAAATTTATTTCGTTTTATATTAGCAGAAAACGTAAGTGGGTACAAAATATAGTCATAAAACGGAAATACATAAAACATAAAATGCGAATGAAACCTTTTGTAATTCACGTAGGTGTCTATCGCTATCGGCTTTTGTACCGATAGCTTTTATTATTTCGTAGACTGCTGAAACAATCATGTTTCAATCTTTGTCAACATTTTGCTTTTTCACTTACATCGTCACTGGAACGTCTAAAATTAACAATGAAGTGATTAAAAATGCAATAAAAGCAGATATAAAGTTTAATGAGGTAATGTGGCACAGCCATGACGTGGCGGATGGAGACTATCCCTTCATCGTAACGGTGGCATTTATTGAAGAAATGACGGTGACCCGGCACTGCACTGGATCAATGATACATCCAACTTGGGTCCTCTCAGCTTCACACTGTTTCTACGATTTACTCGACAGGAAATTCTACGTCTGGTACGGAAACTTCACTGTGTCGCCCTTAGTATCGAAATTATTTTCTTCAGTACTGAAGATTTACATACATCCAGCTTTTCTCAACACAAAGTTCACTGAGCGCGGGTACTTCTTCGGCGATAACGACATAAGCTTGTTAAAAGTTGGAAAAGTTATCTTGCGAACCTATGCGAGGTTGTCGACTATTGACCATTCAAAGATGTATGGACTTACTGTGAAGTACATTGGAGGTGCCGCAAGGTACTTTGGACTTGCCTCAAAGTACGTAGGAGGTCTCAGAAAGAAAACTGGGGGTCTCGGGAAGAACATAGGAGGTCTTGCAAAGAACAAACGTGCGGGAGAGCAGTTCAAACCGCTACAGATCGGTGAAGGTATCGTCATCAACTGTGGTATGGAACTGACGATGTGGTCCAAATACGTGTTATGCATTGCCCCAAAGTGTTCAGACAAAGCGCATCAGCCTCTGCACGGTGACTTTGGAGGGCCTTTCATTTACGATGGGAAAATAGTTGGTGTGATGTCCTTAAATTTTCAAATACCCAACACGTATTTATCGTCGAATGGATTAACGCCTTTGAGTCCTTATATAGACTGGATTAATCACGTCACACGACCGGGGAAGAGCAAACCAAACTTAACCCTGCAGGAAAAGCTTGAGATTTGTGAAGAAAAAGTTAGCAGGTGTAATATTACAAACTAGTGTTAAGAGTAGCATCGTTTGGGTTCAGGACTGTTTAACTGTAATGCCTTACTGTAGTTGGTCGTAAAATTGTTAATTTGTACATACTCGTACGTACTAAGTTTCTAGCAATGATAATAAGAGTTTTATGGCTTTGTTTTATTGTATTATTTTGGACGTAACCACGGTGTAACTATATAAGATTTCTGCCTCGTTGGTTGAGCATAATGTCTTGGGCTCCCGAGGCAGGCCAAGGGTTATTGCGTTTTTTCATGCATATCTGCGAGGCTGTGATGAAATACTAACATATTATCGTAATTATCACGGAACTCTGTTTGCGAACAAGTCTTTTAAACTCAAGGGGAAGCCTATTTCCTACAACTATGTATAAATTATATTTTCTAGTGAGAAATATTTCACTGGTCCTCTAAAAACTTACTGATCTTCAAATGATGAACACTTTTTAAAATGAATGTACCTCTTGAAACTATTGGCTCCTCTAATGATGCACAATTTTTTTAATTATTGCGCTTCTTATTAACCTTCTGGATGAAGTAACTAAGCTAAGGTACGCCGACCAAATGGCTTAGATTAGATTAGAACTGTGTTGTTGCGGAAGGATGTGAGTTGGAACACCGGGGTGGTTTTTAGTCAAGAAGAGTCAGACAGATCATCCATGAGCATTTTCCACACCGGAACAAAAAAAGAAAATTCGACCTTTGTTACTTGGCTATTTAGTCGTTTTAGGACCGCAAAAGAGGATAAATATGACGTTTAAAAAAAAAACTTCTGTTTCATAAAAAAATCCAATGCCAAAACGTATAGGTCAAAACGTATGGAAGAGCAATATTTTTTTTTAATAACCGACGAAAAATTTCGACGTTATGGGGTCTTAACTCATGTGCTGAATTCATGGTTAAAGTTTGCGCGTCGAGGTCCCTGCCACCCTGTATGTATGTACAATTCTTGGAACCAAAAGTTTTTATTTCTTGGGTCGTCTGGACCAAACGCTTATAATCGATACATCCATCATTTGCCAAACTCAATTAAAATAACTTTATCCAAGAGCCAGTGTTGTCTATGACGATACCTACACACGAAGAGAACTCATCCGTACTCGCAGTGTTGAATATCTATCATTACTAAAGCTACTACATACAGCAGGTAAACTGCAGACTGTACAGGCTCTAGGTTATTCTCTTCAGGAAATTTTAATCATGCTGTGACGGTTTGAGTCATTTATGCGGCCTACGCAAATGTCCTTTCCTTCGTATTGTTCGTCGAATCGTTGAGCTCCTTATTGTCTGAGTTGAGCTGCACGATTACTGGCTGGACAGGTCAACTCAATCTGTGTGGTTCTATCCTCAAAATACCATTTCAGACATCAATCCACCTGTGTTCTTCACATGATCTGACCATGATTATGTCTGGATTTTAAAAGAGACTTTGATCTCTGAGTTTGTTTCGGCCTTTCTTCTCAGAGTAGTCAGATAAGAAAAACCGACGTCATCTAGTTTTAAAAATATGATTGACTATTAAAAGTGTTTGTACAAACCTACTTCAGAAATAACGTCATTTACGATAGGTAAGATCGTACTCAAAATAGACATGTATCTAGTATTAACAACAAGGATTCTCTAATATGGACAATCAAAGCAATAAAACAATGTGTTAAGTAAGAAATTGCGAGCAAAGTAACCGAGCTAACACCTGGAAATTATTTTCTTTTTATTTGTAAGAACCGTTATTTTATAGCAAGTCTCACAGGTCGTAATACCAATTTTATTTCATAGTTTTTTTGTTTTATTTTTATAACGCATAAACAATATAAAAATAATAAGTTGAATTTTACAGTCTCGCACTTTTCTCGACTTGCTCATATGTGTGCCAATCTTGATCTCAACATTTTGAAATTTGATTTTGTTTATTTGTGCCATCCGCGTGCCTTTAACTCAACACCAAGAAAGCGGTGCTGTCACAAATCAGCTGTGGATGTTGGTACCGCCCCGCGCCCTTCGAGGCACCCATACGTGGTCAAACGAAACAAAAGCTTATAAAAGTGTTGCTCACTCACCGAAACTTTCTACGTAGCACCGAGCTGTAGCTTCACTGACTAAAGCGCTATATTCTAATGAGCAAAGCCAGAAGTTGAGCTAGATACGAAAACACCCCTGGATTTGTTCACGTCTCATAAAAACACTTTGTGAATATGTACTACTCGTAAAATTGTACAATTTACCAGTTTCTTATTTGGAATGAACCGGACTAGTAATTTCACGTAAATTGAAAAATGTTCCGATTCCGAATAATATTCTTTTTGCTAACAAATATAGTCTCCAATTCGATAAACAAGACCGAAGAGAAAAAAACCTTAAGAATTCACAAAGGTATCGACGTAGACGATGGGGATTTTCCGTTCGTAATTATATTAGCAGGTATTATAGAAAGTATTCCGGACAGAGAAATTTATAGAATTGGTGTGGGTGCTCTTATAACGGAAAACTGGGTTTTGACTGCTGCCCATATCTTCAATAAGCCAACCAGCGAGATTCTAAATACAATGTTTGTATGGTACGGCAATTTCACAAAGTCGCCCTTTGAAACATACATGTATTCTGAGGTGTTTCATGTTATTAAGCACCCTGCCTTTCGCAACCTGCCTTTTATTTTCGGAGACTTGTTCTATAGCACTAACGACATAGCCTTACTGCACGTGAGCAAAGTGAGCTCACCGGTTTATGGCAGACTGTCATCAGTCAACCGCGCGACACTTATTGGACTGTCCACGAAGTTCATCGGAGCTGGTGAGACTGACAAACCAGGAGACGATGTATACCGAAAGCTACAACTTGGAAGCGGGTTGATTGTAAGATGTGGTCCTCCAATAAGTGGATGGTCTCCAAACTTGCTATGTGTTACACCGACCTGCCTAGAGACAAGGCAACAAGGACGTTATTTTGGAGATTCCGGCGCACCGCTCTTAGTTGACGATAAAATAGTTGGAATTTTATCGATGAATTTTGTTACTCACACATTTGCGTGGACTGCGTTTACTCCAGTGGACTTGTACGTAGACTGGGTTTATAATGTAATTGAAAAAACGAGAAAGCAGCTTGGCGGACGCTTGGTTGATAAAGATTGGTATTTGCAAAAATTGCATTTGAACAGCACCACGTGATGGCTTCCCGTAGTAATTATTATAGAAGATGGAGATATTTGAACAAAACTTAAGTGTGCTAATGAAATATGAATATTAAAGTTTTTATTCACTAAAATAATAACATTAATCGCGCATCTAAACCCCAGACGAACCTAAGTAAATTGTTTTGTTGTACAATGTCAAACATGGGCTCTAACAAGAAACTCAACAAACAACAAATTAATACATGCCAACGCCCGATGGAAAGGAGCATGCTAGCAACCAAGAAAGCTCAGGCACAAGACCAAGGTTCAGGACATTGCCCTAAAAATCAGACGACTAAAGTGTAAATGTTCTAGAGGGCTTTATTTAGTTACACCACTTAGAACGCAAGAACGGCTGAAGCAATTTTTCTGATCTTAGATTTGTTGGATTCGCCTCCACCTCGAATAGCCAAAAACCATCATTCTTATTGATTCTAAGGCAGTACAAAGTTCACTGCGTCAGCTAGTAAATAATAATAATAATGTACCCAAACCTACCTATTAACCGAGTATTCAGATAGGTGACGGTGGACAGACGATCTGGTCAAGGATGCGGAAGACTCGAGGCCGGGAGAAATAGCTTGCAATGAGACATACACACCACAGCTTTCGGTGGATACGGGTTGAAGAAAAGAGAGATATGGATGTTTACATAAAATATAATTAAAACTTTAAGCTGCTACGAGGCAATTTCTAAGAAAACAATTATATACTATTTCCAAATCTATCCTTGCTATAAAATCTGCACTAATTATGCTAGAAAGAGAGTTTTTAAGTCAACTGCTATTAAACCACTTAGGGGAAGGGATTTTAACTCAATTGAAGTCATAAAAGAATATTCGTTGAAGCAGCTGAAAGCCATATCTGAATCCTACGAGACATGTACAGAGGCCACATTGAAAGTGTGATATCCGTTACTTCATATATTCGAAAAAATTGTCTGCTCAACAACGTATAACTTACGTTGTTGAGCAGACATATTTTTCGAATGAATGTAGTTGAACTGTCAAAATGAAAACCATTGCTACTGTTTTTTTAAGCAAGTTATTTATTTACTTATCCAAGATAATATTTACATAATATAAGCTAACATTTAGTGCAACTGTTAGTGTGTCACGCAATTACTCTGCTGGTCTAATTTACCTATAGGTGACAAAATAAACATTTAACTAACAAAATTCTTTCTCTTGGTTTTACAAAAAAAACCTATTAGTTTTACCCTAGATGTAGGTATTTGTTCTGTAAACACAATTAAATGTCTTCGTCTAACTGTTGACACATAAAGTTCGTCTATTGAGTAGTGAATACAGAGCATACTCACTTTAATACTTTTGAGATCTGCACGAAAACATAATGAAATCGATACAAGTTCCTACACGTTGTTGAAATAGATTCACTATATAACCCACTACGGATTAATCCACATCCACTTCGGCAAATTGTGTCTACGACCAAAATTACTTTAGGCCGATTTTTTTTTTTATTTCGATTCATACCGTATATAAGTTAAAATTAACAACCCAAATCCCGAGTCGACATGCGCTGCGCACTATTATCGCTAACAACAGAAAGAAACGGCCAAACTAAAGCAATGGATACTGAATATTTGAGAATCCCAACTTGATACAGATCTGTTCAATAAAAAGAAAGTGATATGTTTGGGTTCGAAGGTTGACGGTCCCTGGGTAGCGTCGCGCCGTGTCACATGGAATTTTTATTGACTGCTTTGTTTCCGTTCCGTTTTTTTAGAATGTCGAAAATAGTTAAAGTATTTCAGCCGATTATCTATACAAGATAGATAGACTCACCTTATTTCATAAACTCACAAAATATTGATAAATTAATAGTTCAGTGTTGTCACAAATTACAAGGTTCACTTGTTGTCTATGTGATTTAGTTTCAACCGTAGTGAAGTTTCAATTTACTCCGAATTGTTGTTCAAAAGTGGTAAAATAATTACGAGGGTGACTCTCTCTCCTGCGCTAGAGACTTTACAAGCACATTAAACTCAACTAACAACTTTGTTCTATCATTTAGATCTATACATCTATACATGTTATAGATTAAAGTCGCTTTTCATGCATGCCTGTGTGACAGCGTTGTTATTCTAAACTAGGCAACGCATTTTGTTGCAGTTTTCAACATCATTAGGGATGATGACTAATATTAGACATGTCCGAACTAATTAATGTAACTTCTAAATAGAAAAAAAAAATGTAAATAGAAGGCATAGTATAAAATATGAGATAATCGCAAAAATCAGTAGAATTGATGGACATATGGAACAGCTTCACGCTTTAAAAGTTTTTGGACGGGATTATTCCCATCCTTATCGCGCGGTACGGACAATGTACGGTGCTAGTATGAAGTTACATAGTTGTGACGTCACTTCTATGATAGTGCCGTCTTTGTCTAGCAGTTATTTCAAAACTTGCAATTTTTTAAAACTTGTACCTATACTTTTTATATTATTATATTATAATATTTGCAAACTAATATGTTTTAGATATTAAATAAAACCAAATGTCATCATCTCTACTTTTTCCGGAAGGTTTAAGTGAATAATACCTAGGTACATTCAAATTAGACTTAGATTTATAATAAAGAATATTCATGTTTTGTCAAATCTTTAGTCGATAATATGGGCCAGCTTTCATACAAAGTTTACCGCATATCAATATAGCGTTAGCTTATAATATATACAAACGTAGTTTGAATATCGGCTCGTGCCAAGTAGGTTAGTGTAGTGTTAAATCTGTGCCAGTAACGTGCCCCTCTCAAGTTTAGTAGCGTCATGAACTTCGAACTAAAATGAAGCTAAAGATAATATCAGTTCAGATTATTATATACATACATAATCAGCCATAATATAGCATAATGTTCCCACTGCTGGGACACAGGCCTCCGCTCGGTGAGAGGGAATGGGCCGTAATCCACCACGCGGGCCCAGTGCGGGTTGGTAGATGTCACATGTCTTCGATTTTTTTATTCTAGGACGTACCGGTTTCCTCACGATGTTTTCCTTCACTGTTTTGAGAGCAGTGGTGATGAAATTATTTACACAAAGTAAAGCGGGTTCGAACTCGTAAGTCGCGGCCGCTACCACTAGGCCATCACTGCTCCCTGTATTATAAACTAAATAAAAATCTTAAATCTTTTATATGCCCATAAAAATATAAAATTGTTTAAAAAATACAGTGATATCCATGATATAAATACTAGGAAGAAACACAAATTTGTTGTACCTACAACAAGGCTCAAGAAAATAGGTGGCTCGTTCAGATGCCAATGTATACGCTTTTACAATAAAGTTCCAAGCCTCGTTCAAGATCTAAGCCTTAATAAATTCAAATCATTCATTAAGCGTAAGTTGTGCCAGAAGGCCTTTTATACCGTTAAGGCTTATATCGAGGACAAAAAGGCTTGGGATTAAGCTGCTTCCAATTTTTACATATTGAATGTTTTTTTTTTGTGTGGTTGTTGTTTGTTTTTTTTTTTATATATACACTTTGACATTAATGAATTTGATCTATGACATTTACTTACTTTGTAAAGTATTCTATTATTTTAATTATTGTGAATGTGAAGACTATGTGGGTCATTTTATTTTTTATTTTACTCTCTGTTCTGTTAGTTTTTGTCATGGTCTGGCAGTTTGAGTAATTATTGTGGCCTACCCAAATGTCCTTTATTTGGTATTGTTCGTCGAATCGTTGAGCTCCTTAAGTTTTGAGTTGAGCTGCACGATTTCTGACATATGCGTGCACTGACTGGACAGGTCCTCTCAATCTGTGTGGTTCTTTCCTCAAAAGACCATCTCAGACATCGACCTACATGGTCTTCATATGATCTGACCAAGATTATGTCTGGACTTTAAAAGAGACTGTGACGTCTGAGTTTGTTTCGGCCTTTCTTCTCAGGCTAGTCAGATAGGAAACGCCGGCCTCATCTAGTTTTAAAATATGATTGACGTGTAAAAGTGTTTGTACAAACCTACTTACAAAATAAAATCATTTATCATCATTTATCATTTAATGCATTCACTGTCAGACAACGCACTGTCTACATGTACCGCTGAGTCTAGAAGCATGAAATTTGAACTTTTTATTTTGAAAATTCATCCCCTAAAGGTATTAACTAGGGGATAAAAGTGTTTGTGTGTAAGTACATTCATCATTTTTGTCGATGAAAATCCCTTCGGGGAAACAGTTTGTTGCACGTCGTCAGATCGTGTCCTAGGAAAACATTGCAGAATGGGTTTTCATGAAAACACGTCAAAATATTTTCATTTGTGGGAGACTGGTGCGTATACTAAACTAAGAGACACTGCATTTAAGATCAGTCGCGGTACTTTACAATATCTTATTATTATAGGCAGTACAATTAATGACATCAACAGCAATTTTATCTTTGTATAAACTACACTTTTATCGTTAGAACCCCGACTCGTATCGGTACAGAGTATACGAGAACGTTAAGCTCATGTCGCGGTAAAAAGATTAGCCTGTGATCACGTTAATGGCGTCGCTGCATGGCCTGCAGGCTGCAGAGTACACCGTCACTCGAGCACGTCCTTTTATTGCGCTTTCTTGATAGCCATGTCGAGCTACAATGGCTAGTAAATACTGAATTAGCCTTTTTAAAGCATGAACGTGTTTAAAATTAAATTGCTTTTACGGTGTAAGGGACATCGACGCGCAAACTGTAGTCATGAATTCAGAACATGATTCTAAACCCCCGACTGTAGACAGTTTAGGTCGGTTATCAAAAAAAATCTGCTGTTTCATAGAAAAATGCAATACCTACGCGGTCAAAAATGTATGGAACAGCATTTCTTTTATCAATAACCGACGAAAAAATATAACGCATGGTTCAGAATCATGTACTGAATCCATGGTGACAGGTTGCACATCAATGTCTCTGTTACCCTGTATAATAGAGCAATGATACTGAAATTCATTGGAGTTTGAAAAGTGGGTAGAACCATAGATATAGGTAGAGCTGATGGTGTTAATGTGATATGGTTTGAGAAAGTGGGTTGTACTGTCAATGTGTACCTGACAATTTACCTGTCTAACCAAACAACAGAATCTCAAACGACACAATGGAACAATAGATATTTGCAAGTCCCAAACACATCGGCTTTTGTCGTATATATTGTTACAACATACCGTACTTAGTATGTGTAATAATGGTTCATATCTTATTATATTACATCAATCTTCACGAAAACAAACCCGTTTGTCTCTTCCTTTAACCGAACCCATTTTGATACCTACAAATTGAAAAAGGTTTTACATGACACTATTATGCTAAAATCTTAAGACATCCCACAAAAATAAGCGAAATACCTTTGAATAATTTATCTTACCCACAGTGGTAGTTAATCTTATAGGTAATACGGGCTAGTGTCCGTAACTCCACGTCAAAGCGCGTTTCAGTTTTTATACAAAAAAAGTTAACGAAATGCTTTTTTTTCAAATAGGTAGGTAAGGTTCGGGAAAATTAATTGTTTATCAAATCGTCTGCCCACTTAAATTGTCCGTATATTCAAATCACAACTGAAATTCTTTGCCAGTTGTATGTAACGGTTGTATCTCACGGTACATTGACGTAGGGTGTAAATTTCCTTGGCAATCCGTGACTATACAATAATGTCGGCATGGTAGATATGAATTCAGCTATCATTGTGTCGGCTATTGTAACGGCCAATAGACTAATGGCCAAAGCCCCCCTTTGAATCGCTGTATCTATGAGCCAGATGCAGACGGTTCATGGGCTCGGCACGCATTGTCAGAAGATTTCTATCTACGAAGCCCTTATCATATTTAGCTGCTTCGTGCGGGTACAATCTACTTAAGTGGCGACAAGTCTTATTATCTAAATTTCTGTTCTGTGTCTCAGTCAAAACTTAAAGTAGGTATTTTACACATAAACCTTTCGGAATGAGTTCTTTTAACGATGGTGAAAATAGAATAGAATAGAATACTCTTTATTGTACACCATACAGATTACAGAACATAGATATATACAATTTTACAAAGGGTGACACAATGGGCGGTCTTATCGCTAAGAGCGATCTTTTAAACCTTTGGATGGATTAAAATTAAGGAGATAAAATAAAGATTGTAGGTAGTCTGTGGTGTGCCATTTACATTACCTATACAATTAATATACACATAAAATATATTTTACTCGTCTAAATAAATATATACATATAATAATAAACATGAAATAAGAGCAAAGAAAAAATAAAAAAATAATAAATAATAATATAGTAATGATGATGTTTAAGGAGAGAGGAAGTGCTTTTGTATCATAATTCTGAAAGCGGACAACGATTGAGCACGCCTTACCGACACGGGCAAGTCATTCCATAACCGTACTGCTTGAACAGTAAAAGATTAGTCAAAGAAACTGGTGGAATGCATCGGCATCTCTAGTCTCAGGTTTTCCGATGACCTCAGATATCTATTATGTGTGTCATGAAGGAACTTGAAACGTTCTTTAAGATAAGAGGGGGTTTTAGGATTAAACAAAATACTGTAGAGCTGAAATAAGATATGTGAATTCCGGCGAAGACGTATAGGAAGTCACTTAAGCTTTGCACGGAATTCAGAAATGTGATCATATTTGCGCAGGCCAAATATAAATTTTCTGCAAAAGAAAACCCCATCAAACTCCATTGTGTAGTTGAGAAGAACTGAGCGGTCACTCAGCCATACACAAAGAGCGACTTTGTTTTATAATATTTATAGATTTACCGTGATGTATGTTTTTTGTGTACAGTCACCAAAGGAGATAAGTAACAAGAGTCGTCGGATAATAGTTGAATTGTGATGTTTTCGGATAAAATTTTATTTAATTAATATAAAACAAACAGCTTATTTATCAAGCTAAATTTCATTCGAAAATATCCATCGGTTTCTTGCTAAACTTCAACTATATCCAACGACTCTGGTTACTATCTTCTTTGGTGACTGTACTAACTGATCAGCAGTTTGGGTACCTATTCTACTTCAAGCATATTCGCAAAAAAAGTCGAATAAGCATGATAATTCAGAACAAAAAGCAATTTGTTTGCGAAAAATTGCTGTAAACAATAAAGTCTAAATCATAACTTTTTACGACTTGCAAAACTCGATTTTACAAACTTTATACGAGTAAGTACCTACTGAAATTATTTTACAATAATTTCATATAGATTTCTAACGCCTGCCAGTTCAAACTGTTCACAGCATTGTGGTCCTAGTAACTTTAGTTGTAAAAAGATCCTATTTGAATGGTACCTCTGGTTTAAGGAGTCAGGTCTGTTAGTACCCAGTGCCCTACCTGAAGACCAATTCTCGTAATTTAAAACGTTCAAAATCTAGTCGCTGTCTCATCTCAGCGACAAACAAATGTCAAAAGCTTGTCAAAATGTAGGGAAATTAGAAGTATTTTTTGACAGATTGAGATTGAGATCAGACTGTGAACGGTCTTAAAATTACGAGAATTGCCCCTCTGATAGCTACTATCACAACAACCACGTCATCATCATCCTTCACGGCCAAGAAAGATGCCACTTGCGTCAAGCGACTCCCGCGCGCGTCTTCTGTTTCCGTCCTTCACTCCGTAAGACTCGTGGCATGCTAAACAACTTGTTCCATTTATTTTCTCCACAGTCGTTGTAGCAAGACGGATGTCGCTTGAGCATGTAGCTCGTAGCCAAGTGGTAAGATCCATCGATGCGAATGTGAATAGGTACCTCGCCAAATGTGTCGTCCCGTCAATAACTTTTGTATGTGCCCCTCGACTGATGCATTTTTAACACAGTAATTGTTAAAACTATTAGTGAGTAACTAGGTTAGAATAAAGAATGGGCACTGACGCTATGATAGCCGGGAACTACGCACTATCTGACGTGCCCTCTCTCTACCCAAGCAGTATTTCTTTAACATACGCCCTTTGGCAGCTAGAGTTGTATTCTATTACAGTGATACTTTTCAGATTTTGACGATTATAAATCCAGCGGATATACGCTTGTTTCACTACATTGAGATGACTGACTTCTCACCCACTAGAATCATGTGGAGGCAAAGGATAATATTCATTACTTCAAGATTTTGAATTAATGTAAAAAGAGCTAAAATCTAATTTAGACCTAGGACGTAAAGTTTGTACATATTGTTTATCGTTATTTCACTTTGTGTGAACTGCTATTTAGAATTATTTGAACAAAATCAATAAGAAAAAACATATTCTATGCCAAATCTTTACATACTACTACACAATTTATGTAAAGTCACGATCTGAGCCAAAACTCGCGAGTGTCGAAAGTCCAGCCAATATTTTTTGTCGGAACCCATTTACCGGCCACTTCTTATTGAAACCCTGCTAACTGGACCCTGAAATCTGGAGCCAGGCTTCTTGGCTGCATGCCACGCCATAATATACGATTAAATTCCTTCATATTTTTAAACTTTGTAGCTCTCGCTTTAATTAAGAGCGCTCTAAGTTACACCTCAACTTTGTTGGTCTCGCTAAGAAACTGGACTGAGTCCTTTTAAGAAAATATAAAAATAAAAAGATTCTATGTGAAAATGTTTCAGATTACAGCTGCAGCGAAGTTGCTAAGTGGTTCTGGAACACTCTTGAGATTAGGTTCGTCACGTCTTAGTAGATTCAATATGTTGATATTGAATTAGCGTTCAAATAGTGTCTGTAGTCACGGAATCAAACGCCTAATTTATATGCTAATGAAATCTGACCACATTGACATTACCAATGAATCAATCTATTTAGCTTATCCCTGACCACAGCCTCACATTAATACAGGCTATGTGAGGCTGTGGACAGCATTAGCCTTGATCATTGGTAGTATAAATATTCAGCAAATTAGAGGACCTCAGTTTTATATTAAAGATAACATCAAATAACTTATTTGGAAGGTTAAAACAATTTTTCCTTTGATATAGTTAGTATAACTGAAACCTTGTCGAAAGCTATATTTTTTCTAACGAAGCTCTATTACACAAATTAATATCTGATTTAATTTCGAATCACCATGGAGATCCAACGAGCGAAAACATAGTAACACAGGTAGATCATTAATACGATCATAATAATATTTATGAAGGAACATTTTCCGAAGTTCGGCCATGTTTGTGCCCGACTCGGCATCAAATGACGTTAAATTGCCCGCAGTTATTGCCGTCATTACTGTTACATTATCGTTTAATGCGATCCTCATCATTATACCCTCCAGCAAAATAAAAACAGTGCTTTAATTTAAAACGCTGACTGAGCACAGCTCATTTTTCTATAATGGACACTTAAAAAATCCGTTTCGTGTCCATAAAATCTTTTAATAAAAAATCCAAAATCACCCATTACTAGCCTTACAATGGCGTCGCGACGCTGGCTGGAAATAAAATTGTCTGGACTATCCCCGCTCCAGTTTTAAAAGAAGAATTATTTGCAAATCGGGTTTTTATGAATTCTTCATTCTGGGTCCATATTTTGGGTCAGCAGCCAATCGTTTTCAAATTCAAGTCCATTTTTTGGACGCATGGGGCATTCCCACTGAAACGCAACTGAAATGGAACAAGAGGAAGGAAGGAGTAAAAATGTTGGTACATCACTTTATGAGGTTGAATTCCGACCACCGATTTGCCTGCCAAGTGTAGTTGAGCAATATGCACAGGGCCGTCTTTCATATTTTGTAGTTATACATAATATTATGTATGTCTGGCTTTCTTTATCAAGGATAGGTTCGAGTATAACAACAGTTTACAAAGACATAATACTCAATAATCATTATCACAGGTATCATAGTACAATAGGGTTAATAACATAACAGAACATCACACCTGTAATTCCCGACGGGTTAGGCTGAGCTGTCGACCTGTAGAACACCCACATTTCGCCAGTTATCTTTCAATCCCATGTAAAAGGGGGGAGCCTATTGCCATCAACCAGGAACTCCAGACTCCGGGCTGCTACTGAGCGATTCCTAATGAAAAAACACTTTGCCTGACCTGGGAATTGAACCTAGGACCTCATGCTCAGCAGTAACGCTGGCGACCACTAGACCAACGATGCAGTATGGGTAATAATGTTTCCACGTATGGGAAATAAAAGTTTCCTTTCGAAGAATATCACTCATGGCACCGGGCATTCATGCAAGTTTCTAGTTGTATTTATTTCGGTAAAGCCAATACTCAACTTTTATTGCATTCCACATGTAGGTATGTAACATAATGTACATACTCACAGTTACCTTCATTCATTCTTCCAGGTCAGAACAAGCATTCTGTTACCGTTAGGCGCTGATCTGATTATTCCTCACGACACGTTTTATCCACAATCAGTACACAGACACAGCTCCAACTTTAACATGAGTCTACGACGATTTAGTGACATCTAAGGGTTGGTAATTTCGCCCACATTGATGGATATCATTTTTCCTATAAACACTATACTCCTAACACAAAATAACTATATATTTTATTGTATTTTAGTAATAATATATTTTATTATGACAGCTTTGACAACGACGTTTAATACGTCGCCATGGCCACGGTCCTTTCAAATTCTTACCGGCCTGTATCTTTTCAGCGGATTAGATATGCAAACTTATGTAAAATAATCACTGGCCACGTTCATATCTCAAATTCATATTTTCTAACCTGACGGACCCTGTCTACGCCTCCGTCCTCCGTCCTCCGTGAAGTCCTCCTATATCTATTTTGAGCCGCGCCTCACCCGAGGGCCGCCTCACCTGGCGGGCTGACAGCGTCCCCGCCGTGCCTCTCTCCTGCTGCCGTGCGGCGTCGGGCGTCCTATCTTGCTGCGTGGGTCCTCCTACGGATGTTCTCCGTGCCGCGCATGCACCAGCACCTGCCTTCACCTGTACCTGCACCTGCTCCCGTACCTGTACCTGTACCTGCTCCTATATAATAATACAATACAATGCACTAATACAATCTTAAGGAAACAATCGCTAATTTCAACCCTAATAAAATATTAATAAGCACAAATGATTAAAATAAAATATAAACGCGCCCCCTACCTTAAATAATAGCCAAATTGAATTAATTATCATTCTGTCACAGCATAACACAAACACACTCATAACAGCACACCCTCACCTGCACTTACACTCTCACAAATTCACACATGTCATCATAGTACACACCGACACACCCATGCACTTCGTGAATGTTGCACGTTTATTATTTTTGTTTTTTCTTTAGTACCTAATTTTGTATGGATTCCCTATATACTGGCATGCCTAAATTGGGAATCCAGTAATTCAATAATGTTTTTTTACTACAGACGCTTGAAGTAATGTTACTAGTGAGGTGATGGAGCGGCCCCAGTATCTGTAACACAGGTTAATTCCTAGCACGGAACTGGGTTTGCTACACTATCCACTATGATATTCGTAACTGTCGCTCATGATGACTGTAGTAATTAAGTTACCTGTACTCTAAGTTGTTTGAAAATAAAGAATTATTATTATTATTATATCTGTACCTGTACCTGTACCTGAACTTGCATCTGTATCTGCACCTGTCGCCAGCACCTGCCTCGCGTCTACCTCCTAGCTCCAGCTGTATCTCCACCTCAGCCTCCTCAACCCACCTATCACGCATCGTCGTCCATACACCCCACCTCCACATACTACACACCACTCTTCAGTCCATCTCCATCTTTTACTTGTAAATATATCTTTAATTGTTTTGTACCTCCCTTTCTTTAATATTTTTTTTTTTTTTTGATAGTGTGCTCACTCTTGACCTCAATCCAGCCCAGAGGCAGGGATGAGATCTACGGTGGAACGAGCTTGCCCAGAAGAAGCCTATTCACTCTCGCCTTGAAGAGATAAAATTAATTAATTATGTTATCCCTTAACTTTAATGTTTAGTTTTCCTTGTCGCTATACGACAGTTTTTTTTTTTAGGTGTCCGTAGGTGGTAAACTTACAATTAGATAATATGGACCCGTCGGGCACAGCAAAATAATTGAGTTTGGAGAGAGAAAGCATTAATTGTTGCCATCAAAATCTCGCTCTTATTTTAATTGCTTTTAAAACATCATCGTGCATCGGCGGCAAGTTGAAAGCTCGTGTCTACATTATTATAAACATTTCCCGTGAAAACGTTAAACTTAAGTTCAACATTTTGGATGAAATGTTTCAGATATTTTAGCAAAATGTGCCAGTAAATAAAATATTACATTATTATTTATGAAATGTTTTCGCGAGCACAGTCAGCGATATTAATATTTACGAACCAAGCGGTGTTTTATTAAAAAACGAGTATTTCAGGTAGATGTGATTGAATGTTTAAGTTGTAGAATATTTTGGATCTGTTGTGTCAACCCATGAAATGAGACTTTGTAAATTATATTGTATTATACAGTATACTAATGAATTCGTGTTCAAAATATATTTATTTGTTCATAATATTTTACGCAAAACTGTATCGTTAAAATAATTCCCTCTGACAAGGGTCTGATCATAGCCATTATTTTACCTTTCTTCATTAATTACAGCGTTCATTTATTAATTGCTACTGTCACCAACAAAATGTTGACAAGGTTTAATATTTTATTATCTGTTTTCGAGTATTACGCATTCAAAGTTTTCAAAATACAATGTAAAACTGTCTCAAAGGTATCCACGAGAAGTCACACAGACTCGCATCCCCCAGAGCAATAGTCTTTTATGCAAAAAGACTTTACTAAAGTGCTCCAGCAGACAAGTTTTATCTCTATTTTTCTTTTCTGAATATTTTTGATAAATAGCAAGACTTTTCCCGTTAGATAATGCCGCAGTACTGTTAGGATAAGTTCAGATTTGCTCGATCTTATGTCATCATGCGTTTTATCTGAGTTTGTTCCGGGTGCCGCGATTGACGACGGCGTCGTCTGACAACGGTGTGTGAGAGGTGGGTGTGTATCTTTACTACATAAGTAAAAACGTAGGTTGTGGCTTAATAATAACAGCCACACGGGTCGATCGAAGGTCAGGCTACGCTTCCCGAGGTCGGTTCGTGGATGGGTGACCATCCATTACATACGTAAACTTGTCCGCGCCTCGGAATCACGTTAAACCGTTGGTCCCGGCTGTTATTCGTAATTCTTTGTTAATCGTTACGGGTAGTCAAAAGCGCAAAAGTCTGACAGCCAATCTTACAACCGTTACCCAGTAGGTAACTGTGTTGTGGTCAGATAGACAGTCGGTCCATATAAAATATTATACTGGTGTTCAGTTATATGCGGTAAGACTGGAAGCCGGCCCCAACATGAGTGGGAAAAGGCTAGGCAGACTATAAGTTGACGCAACAAGTTAGAGGGCAGACTTACTAAGAGTAGGGACTTGAAAATGTTTCCCGACTATCTGAACTGGGGCCTACCATGATCATCTGCGAGGTAAGTGATGCACGAACCTGATCTAATTGCAGTATCAAATGCGCATTAACTTTAGTTAGAGAGTACTGTAACTAAAGGTGGTGTGCGCACATGATACTAAATTGCATGAAATTTCGCATGACGACTTATGTTTATTAAACTGGTTTCTCAGTGATTCTGCTATCAGAGTGAATGGTAACCTAAACCTTATTACATACATAGCAGTTTGTAAAACTGGTATTAAAAACGAATCAAAAAAACAATATGCAATTTTTTAATTTCAAATCAAATTCTAAAAGAAACATTTGGAAACAATATGAATGTGACATCAATTTACCGGTTATTAACAATATGATGTATTATAAAAGTACCTATGTTACTGCTATTCGTGTGTGCAATAAGTTGCCGCTAACAATTAAATGGAAATATGCTTAAAAATAAATTGAAAAACGTGTTAATTGATAATGTATTTTATTATCGGAATGAGATTTATGATAAAAAATAATATTTGCATATATCTAATGCCTTAAAATACTATTGCATGTCCGACTTGGGTAAACTATTGAAACTAAAATGTAATGTTTATCAATAAAAACTTAATGTACAGCTATGCAATAAATATATCTTTATCATCATTATTATTGAAAGCAGTGATATTTTCTGATCATATTCAAACAAAAGATTACTTGTTTCGTAACGGGATTATGTAACAGGGGTATGCAAAAATATCTGCTTAAAGAAATACAAACGTAGGCTGCCTATTCAGGATTATACCGAGGAAAATGATAGAAAAATATTTCGTAGCAAAATCTTTCCTCTAGAATACAAATAAAAACAAAAAAAAAACAAAAATACAATAAGCCTATTCGTTCCCACTGCTGGGACACAGGCTTCCTCCCTGTGAGAGGGAGTGGGCCGTAATCCAACACGCGAGCCAAGTGCAGGTTCCAACGTTGGTTCTAGGACATCTGGATTTCTCTCGATGTGTAAATTAAATCAATATAGAATAACATGCTCATTAAGAACTGCGAGGAGACGCGTTGGTCTTTCAAATAGGTATACTATTGTCCTGCATATACATAAGCGGTTAATGACCCTACATTCGTCGCCAAGGATTATGTCCCTGAAGGTACATGGGGTTCATGGGGAATGTGTTATGTTAAAGGTTCTACGTAGCAGTCTTTTAGGAAGGAACTAGTGAGAAATTCGTGCCTACATAAGATTTTACATAAGTGGCTTTATTCACAAGACGATGCTTCCATCTGAATGATTTTTACAATAAATGTTAGTGAAATGTCCCTTCTAGACTAAACAAGCTCTGTCAAATAAGTTTGTTGGGTTGTGATCGTCTAACACATAAAATATAGGCAATACCACGACAAACAGGCTGGAAATAGGTGTAACTGATTTCATAAAGTCTACAAATAAATATTGAAAAGATTAAGCATTTTAGCCTTTCCAAGCCGAAGTTAAAGCCATAACTAAAAAAAGAAGTAAAATAAAATATAACAACCCCAACCCACGGCAGACGTCAGACATCAGAAAAGCACGTGTATCGGGCCACTGAAGGAGCGAACAATTCAATAAGCGACTCCTCGTACTTCCCTATTCCGGTCACGTATAAGCACGAGTAAAAAAATAGTTTTTTCTCATGTTCCGCCCGCAACATTATTGAATATTCGTGAATTGAGGACTAATAAAATGTTCGTGCTATTTGCGCGTTGACATAGATAAATTTTCGTCACTTTTGATGTCCCAAGTTGATAATATAATAAAAAGGGTAGTCCACGTGCTATTAATTGATATTTAAAACTGCTAAAAAGTTGCGTAACTATCACGAAGTAGTCGGAGTACATACACTCCCCTACTTAAGAAGTTCCATAAATCACTGGCAGAGAATAGGCTTCCCCACTGTGATTATCGTAAAACGAGTATGAGACAGAGAGAGAATTTTAGTAAGTCGGGCTGCCAAGCATAGTTGGTTTCGAAGGGTAACGTTTCTTTCATAAACGTACAAGAGTTGACCGCAATCATTTGGCCAAGTAGCCATTCAACCCCTTCAGTCCCGCAACTGGCGAGACTTAAATGTACGCCCTGCCAGACACCTGGCGCACCTCGGCCAGTCAGTCTCGCTACCACTGATTGATTCAGAGTGGCAAACATAAATAGCCCATATCGTGATTAAAAACGAGTAGTCGTATTCTACCATTAATTAATATTCAGTATATATAAAAATAATTAATTGGCAAATTTTAAATCTCAATCAAATTCTTAAACTTCATACAAGAAATCTGATCATTGATTTTGCCCACGGATCGCTATCGAGATTGACCATTGTTATGGATGTTAAAGACATTTATAATTCCACAACACAATAGCAGAACACACAGAGCCCGGAATATTTGCGCCAGCTGCGACTTGAGATGCCAGTACTAATAATATTCGGGGCTGCGCAATAATAAAGCGTAAGTTCGTCTGTCACAGGCATTGTCAACATTGTGACGGGCCATCACTTCCTATGAGCGAACGGTGACGCCCACTGACACAATTGCTTCGTATGCGAAGTGTTGACTTTACCGTATTTAGCAGGAGCCGCCGAGGCATCTGAGTGCTCTGTGGTAGAAGCACTTTATTCGCGAAGTAAATCATGGCCTGCATCGGACCACGTCCGCAGAGCAGGCGTCAGTATTAAAGATTGCAGTAATTTACAGTCGCCGCGCGGTGCGAGGCTATTGATAAATGTGGAGTTTTAGGTCACTCCTGCGACGATGCCGTTGGCACTGGTGTTCATGGCAGTTACGTGGTTCATCTAAAGATCACTTATCAAAGAGATTTGAAGTTAATGATTTTACGATTGTATATTTTTATTTTTTTGCTTTTTAAAAATGAAAATGTGGTGATTGGTAAAGGACGTCAAAACACAAGCGTTAAGAAAAAGTAGTAAATAATCGACTTTTTATAAAAGTTAGTCGCTGCAGTTTTATATGCAAACTATTTAAAGAGGAGACAATAAACTTTTTCCTAGCCTTTACAACTACTTTCAGTCTACAATAAAGATCTTCCTATCTAGATTTATTTCAACAGTCTCAAAAGATTACATCCAATAGACTACAGTTTCACTTACATGCAGGCTCACACCCACAGCTACTTTCACTCGAACTTTTAACAAAGATACACAACCAACCTTTTCGAAGTCGGTTAACAAACCAGGAAATACGTGTTTAGTTTAGAGAAACGTGCTCTTGTTCGGTAGGAAATCGACGCCGGGCGAAAGAAGTAAGCGTGTAAATTTATCGTCGCGCGGCCGCGGTGTTTTTAGCGCTTGTCTTGCAAGAGATGTTCTGAGTGATGAGCGGGCGCGGGAGCGGGTACGTGGGTACTTACGGTGTGTTCACACCATAAACCACAGAATCGCGGCGCCGGCAGCGTCTAGAGACGGGAACACTAATGAAATTCGTGGCACCGAAAGTATGTCGAGTGCTTAACTTCAGTCACGGATCGCCATTCAAAGCAGTCAGATTTAATACGTAATTTATGTCGTCGTGTGAGTTCACCGTTTGCTAGCACTATGCAGAGCAGTGGTGGCTCAGTGGTAACGGCCGCGACTTACGAGTTGTAGGTCGTAGGTTCGAACCCAGCCAGACGCTTTACTTGTGTAAATTATTCCATCACCACTGCTCTTAAAACGGTGAAGGAAAACATCGTGAGGAAACCGGCATGTCCTAGAACCAAAATTTCGAAGACATATGACATCCACTAACCCGCATAGTGAATTATGGCCCCCTCCATCACTCAGAGAGGAGGCCTGTGAGCCAGCAGTAGGAACAGTAGAGTCTGATTATATGTTATACCTACTCGTATGTAACACTATGCAATAATAACAATTGATAAATGCGAATCATCTAAAATCGAACGAACGAATCGGTCTAACTAAATTACTGTCTATAACTTACGAAGTGTGGGTTCGCGGAAACAGTCGTGATGCTATGTTACGTGTTATGTTAAAAAAACCTAAAATAATCCAGAAAAAGTGACCACTCAGCTATATATGAATGCGCTGTCACTATAGCTGCTCTTCAGAAACCTTTTCATAACCTACTGTTCTCATGAAGAAGTTAAAATCGAAACTTTATTTAGGTTTCTATATTGAATTCTTGAAACATTATAATTAGACTGATATTTAAGTTTTAATTGCCCACTTCCTCTGGTAACTTGAACCACGCACCTCCCTCTCAGATTCGTCTTCAGCGAAAAAATAAATTATTCTTTTCTCCTGAAATTACTTCTCTCGGCGTATTACGGTTTGTATGTTATAACACAAAAGTTTCTCCCTTTGTGAGCGAAGGATTTATTTATTTTTATTAAACATTCAGCGGATGATAGCAGTTGTATGACGAATGTAATTTGTAACTTGTCCTCTATTATACATTGATGTGTTTTTATGAGATACTACGCTTTGAGGGCAATGTATTTTGAAAGAAGTTTTTTTATAAAAAATATATTCTTTTATAGTCACAGCGTTGATTAAATTACTGATATATGTAAATAAAACTCAACATCTACCTCTTGATGTTTATTTTAAATATTTTTCAATAATAGGGAAAGATATAAAATAAATATATAATATTACCAAAGCATCCATAGGCAGATGATTCCCAACAACCAGCCTATACCTAAACAATATTTTATTGTCACTATGGAACCACGTCACAAACGCTGTCACTTACTTTCGTGCTGTCTGTGCAAAAACTATCACAGATCTTCCGGGGCCAACGATAACAAACTGGTCTAATCCTAGTCGAACCTTATTGAAAACATATAATAATAATAACTTTATCTCGGGTGACATAGACCCATAAAAACCTTAACCTAGTACATATTTAATTAACAAAAAATTATTTGCCATGACTTGCCTACACAATACATAACCCACTGATTTTGAAAGGGACAGTCAAAACGTACAGCTATTGCGTTCAGAATGCCGTTATTGCTACCCGGTATACGGGCCAGCAGGGAAGCTTCTTTTTTGCGCATACCCCAGAAGTTGAAATTTTGCGTCGGTTTAAAAAAAATTGTACTTTTAGTTTCAACAATGAGTATAATGGCTTTTTACTTAAAAAAAAAGATTTAACCTCTTCACGCTTAGTTCTAAGTTATTATAGTATTATCTATTAATTATATTAATAATTATTAAAACAGATCAATGGAATCATCGATGGCTCTAAGTAGAAGAATGTTTTATAAAAGTGATTGTATCACTTGAACATCAATCACTAAATCAATCAAGCACTCAATCTTACAATTCAGGCGTGTCGACAGAAATTTGCGCCCTGTACTAAGCTCCGTCCAATACATCGCTTTATATCTTTCAATACGCTGCTTTATGTCCGCCGTCTGGACAATATGGCGCAGGCTGTTCAATGTCCGGGCGCCTGTCCGGGTTCTGTCCGAACAGGATTAGAATTCATCGAACCTATCTAAGTGTCACTCACAGTAGGGACCTATCTCAATCTAGTGGATGAAATGAAAATTGCAAGGACTTTTTCTTTAAAGGGTTTTCTTATTTTAGGGTGATTTTTTACGCTTTTCTTCTTTGGGCAAATTTTTTCAATTCTGATAACTTTATCTGAGGGATAATAATTATTGTGGTTTGAGAGCTCTTGTATATAAAATATGCCAAACCATCATAATTATTTATTCTTCTGGTAAAGTAATCAGTATATTGAAATGTCGACCTGAGTGTGTCAATATAATGACAATATTTTAAAATGTCAAGATAAGAAACTGAAACTGGCTGACTATGAGAGAAACCATCGGGAAACCGATAAAATCCCCTTTTTTTATAAACTGTGTGTTCAAAAAACCAAATGTAAGAATAAACTACCAAATTCATCACAAACATTGTAATCTGCATTTTTTGTTCACCGCCCAAAATCTTAAACTTTTTAACCAGCACTTGCTTCTTGATCTAAAAACTATACAAACACATTAACAGTATAACAAAACAAACAATGCACCCAGATAAAACAAACAAACAATATCGCTCTCCGTTTGTGTTCGAGATTCAAATAAACAATTTAGGAGCTACGAGTACGTGCTACGCGCTACGAGCGCTACGACGCTACAGCGTAGCGTTGACTCGGTCGCTTTGATCGGCACATTGCAAGTGTTTGTAAAAGACGAAAAAGCTTAAGAATCTACTGCGACTTTACTTCAGAGTTTGTAAAAATAAATATAATGGAAAAGATGTTGTGATTAATAGTTATAGTAGTGAATAATAGTTGCATGGCACAGAAGATTGTTTTTCGTTAAAGTAAAATTTAGCTTGTATGTCATCGTCATTATCGCAGTGAGAACTTTCACTGCGTAATATGAAGAAGCTATATTAAAGATAACTTTTAGCTAAAATGAAATTAAGTAGAATTTGATGAAAAAAATGTTTTAATTTCACTTAATGGGAGTGCGTGTGAAAATGGTTGAATAGTCAAGCAAATGTCGAAGTTAACTTGTTAATTTCCGTTCCTCTACACGTGGAAAGAGCTCCATCTTCCATTTGTATTCAAATGTAATCGAAGGTTTGTACGTAAATAAAAATACAAGCAAAGTGACTCCTTTGAAATTCAATTCGTATAGATCCGTGTTTAATTTCACGATAGTCTTATGTATGAATCGACATGGATGTCGCAATTGTATTGATTCTAAAATAGAATGTGACATCATATTGTTGGAAGTTCAAAAATAAGAAATAGTGGACTTCGTAAGTGCTTCATCATTTTTGACTACAATTCCCACTATGAAGCTTTATAAGATTATCAGCTGCATCCCGCGGTTTCACCCGCATAAGTTTCGATCCCGTAAGAATATCGGAATAAAAAGTTTCCTATGTGTTAATCCTAGTTATAAACTATCTGTGTGCCAAATTTCATCCCAATCCGTTCAGTAGTTTTGGCGTGAAAGAGTAACAAACATCCATTCATCCATCCATCCATACAAACGTTCACATTTATAATATTATGAGTAGTAGGATAATTATTTATTTGTCACAAAGACAAATATACATTGTCGTCTTATGACGTACAAGTTACAATCCAGCTAAGGGTGATAAAGGAACTACGAGGTCGACTATACTATTGCGCCCGGTGTCTGTAGTTCCTTACTACGTTTCCAAAGCAAATATGAAACTGACAGAAAACACTGCTCACCCCAGGGAGGAGTCTCGACTATCTGACACAAAGAGGTAACACATGAATCCTTCAGTTTCAGTATTTTTTCAGCGCATTTGTAACGGGTCGCCCGTCGCCGACCTCTAGGGAGCTAATTACGTAAATTCATTGCTGCCATCTTTCCCTGGATTAGGGTTGGCAGACCAGGGATCTCAGTAAAGATCGGACAATTTGGACATTTGTCTCCGACAATAATGTAGCATTTTTTTTCTGTAGGGTCGTCGCAGAAACGAGTTTCTTAGTATAAACAGCTTTAAAGACGGACTTGAGAAAATTCAACCCAAAAAGGGATTAAATGGGGGTGAAAGTTTGTAAGGAAGTCCGCCATTGTTGACGATGGGAAACCCCATCGGGCACAGTGCTCGTATTTGACTGATCTTCCAAACAGCTAGCAGCCAGAAAGAATTATTATTGATCGTATCTCATGAAACGGAGCTGCAATTATTGTCGTTCCTATTATGGAAGGCAGGTGTAACATTCCCACAAAAGGATAAGCTTGACCACCTCAAAAAAAGGGTTCATATCTTTGAAATATTGTAAATATTACTCGGAAAAGGCGCAGTAACCCAGACAGACCATTTATTTTTAGGCTTACAAAAGGGACCCTTTTATTATAAATATACTCGGTTATTCTTAGACGTGTGGCAACCCTACCTGAGACGTGTGACAACCCTGGCTGAGGTAGATTTTAGTGGCTCGTTTTGTCTCGTATTGTCAGTATTGTGACAGTGTGTGACATGTGGCGCCACTCTACTTAGTCCAAATGTTAGTTTACACTCTAATTAAACACTTTAACACTTCCCCTTAGAATCGCGGAAGGGTAACTTGTGTTGTAACTTTGAGGTTCTCTTACGAATATTAGTAAAAGTTAAAATATAATAGGTACTGGTTTTGATATCCGTTAGTTCGCTCCTGTAATTGATATTTTCTTGTTTGCAATAACCATTTCACAATTTTTTATTTCACCTGTTATCATATTGTTAATACGCCAGTCTTATTTAGTTACCGAGCCGGCTTAAAATCTTAATCACATAATAACACAGCATTCAGCAACCACACTGAAATAATCCAAGCTCTCATACATGAAATCGTCAAGGATCATAAAATCTCTAAACAACGTTTTATACGAAATTTCCGATTTTTATTTAATTTTGGGAGGAGTTAATGGAGTCCAAAATTAAATAAAAAATGTCCTAGATAAACAAGAATAATTATGTTTTGTGTATGTATGTATAAATTGTATATGTAAATGGTACCTACACCACTCACTACCTACAGTATTGTCTCTCCTTCATTCTTTAATCCATCCAAAGGTTGTCTTTAAAACATCGCTTATTGCGATAAGACCGCCCATTGTGTCACCCTTTGTAATTTTTTTTCATTTATATCAGTTATTTGTGTCCGTTTCGACTGCTCGGCCACAATTTCGTAGAAGCAAAACGACTACGTCAACATTACGAAGGAATTTGTAAAACACTAACAATAAAAGTCGCAAATTCGTAGATCCAATATTCAGAAAGTTATAAAGGTTTAACCATGGCCGCGCAGTCGAAACGTGGAGAACTGCGCGGCCACGCAGTTCTCTTAAAGTTCTCTTAAACGGAGCTTCGTAGAGGGCCCATTCTTTTTGCTAACCACAGATACGATTTCGAAGAAAATGTAGACAGTATGAACAAAGCCCTAATGTTTGGAATTCACGACTTACAGAACTTAAATGCTATGGCCGCGCGGTTGAAACGTGTAAAACTGCGCTGTCACGCAGTTCTCTTAAACGGAGCTTCGTAGAGGTCCCATTCTTTTTGCTAATCACTGATACGATTTCGAAGAAAATGTAGACAGTATTAATAAAGCCCTAATGTATGGAATTCACGATCTACAGATTTTATAACCTATAATGCAAGTTAGAAAAAGGGTGACCAAGATTTATGGTGCGTCAATCAGACATTTCCAAGCGTCGTTTTTGTACCACGTGGCCTATTATCATAATGAGGGAATAAGTATGCTTCATTGGATGGAGAAGTACTAAAGTAAGTAGATATAATAAAATAATACAGTTTATACGAAACTATTGTTACCGTCAAGATGAAGGGACCAAGTCTTGGATTTCAAATCAGCCTACATAAAAGTTTAATATTGTAAATCTACTATTTGCAACCGTTGCACTAATTTTTCAGTACTTTTTGAAGATAAACTTCACCGTAAGTCATTTGCATAATCCAAAGGTAGAAAATAGGTACTAAACATGAATACTTCGAAAAACCAAAAAATACTATCCATTAACAGCAGTGCGATTCTGTAACCATCTCACCGTGAAAACTTAGGTGAATTGAGCGTGGAGTGAGCTGGCGGTACTAGGGATTGACACTATTGACAGCTCACTCTAAGCTCACTTCACCTAACTTTTCACGGTGAGATTTTTACAGAATTGATCGACAGGCCTGACCAAATTTTTGAATCGTCATTATGGAGGGACCAACATTTATTGTCGATATTTCTCAAATGTTTCATGTTAGGGACCATCAAATTGCATATTTCTAAACTAGAATTAAGGTATTGTAATACTATATAGGTAGGTTACTCCTCCGGCCAGCCTATCCATATGGTCCTTTCACTTTGACGTCAAAATGGAGGGACCAAGGATTTTAAATAACATACTGTTAAATAACTACGTATACGTTGAGGTAGCTCAAATTTGTGCAAAGGTAGCAAATAGTAGATTTGAATAATGAACGTCAAGATGACGGGACCCCGTCAGGTATTTCGAATATCGTATCTCGCTTGCGCGGCTCAGGAGCCGCCGAGATAGGATAAGACACCTTCTCAAAATGTCGCATTAGTAACTTAGAATAAAATTTACCCAGATCTAAAAAAAAGTTTGTTTTTTTTCTAATTTTTTATTAAATGTTTACAAGTTATAGGTAGGTAGGTACTAATCGAATAGACAATCATTAATCCTTTTTACAAAAAAGGTACTTACCTACCATCTTGACGGTAACAATATTTTCGTATCTACTTACTTTGGTACTTCTTCATCCAATGAAGCATACTTATTCCCTCATTATGATAATAGGCTACGTGGTATAAAACGACGCTTGAAAATGTCTGATTGACGCACCATAAATCTTGGTCACCCTTTTTCTAACTTGCATTATAGGTTATAAGATCTGTAGATCGTGAATTCCATACATTAGGGCTTTATTAATACTGTCTACATTTTCTTCGAAATCGTATCAGTGATTAGCAAAAAGAATGGGCCCTCTACGAAGCTCCGTTTAAGAGAACTTTAAGAGAACTGCGTGGCCGCGCAGTTCTCCACGTGTCAACTGCGCGGCCATAGCATTTAAGTTCTGTAGGTCGTGAATTCCAAACATTAGGGCTTTATTCATACTGTCTACAATTTCTTCGAAATCGTATCAGTGGTTAGCAAAAAGAATGGGACCTCTACGAAGCTCCGTTTAAGAGAACTTTAAGAGAACTGCGTGGCCGCGCAGTTCTCCACGTTTCGACTGCGCGGCCATGGTTAAACCTTTACAACTTTCTGAATATTGGATCTACGAATTTGCGACTTTCATTGTTAGTGTTTTACAAATTCCTTCGTAATGTTGACGTAGTCGTTTTGCTTCTACGAAATTGTGGCCGAGCAGTCGAAACGGACACAGTTATTTTTATAATTTACGTAATAAAGTATATTGCTATGTATAGCAAATGCATTTATCAAGATATAGTTGTTTATTGGTTTTCATAGACGAACTGATAATAAAATTACAGTGAATTTCGGAGATCTATTTACTAAAATGTCTTTGAGAGTTCTAAAATCATGATTTTGTGTTGTACAATCTGAAGTCGTCTGTAAATACAAAACATTAATCTCCCTACATAGTACTTAACACATTTTCCTTTTATCTCGGGTCGATGCTCCCAAAACTTTAACGACTAAAGTATAATCATATTTTCTCCGCAGCGCTAATAAAGAAAGAAAGAAAAAGTATTTATTGCGACTCGTACAGGAAGATCATAAAACTAAACTAAACACAATCAAAATTAAAAAAAAAGTAACAAAAAGAAAAATGAAACAAAGTCCTATACGAGGCCAAAAGGCTCCTATCTCAGCATGATGCTACGACATTTTAAAAAATCCGATAGTCAGGCAACTACAAACAAAAATACTTATGAAATACTAGCTGTGCCCTCGGCTTCCCTCACGACACTGTTCTTTTGACATTATGAGTCAATGGAAACGTGAAGCCACGCTGAAGTTGTTCGTAAGAAAACTCGCTTCAAGTCATAAAAATAAGTATTCAATGCGCAATATATCATGGAATCTAAACCGGTCAAGAGCGAGTCGGGATCGCAAAAACCACGTACAGACGCCAGCATACCAAGCTACTACAATCTGTAAAATAACTTTAATAGATTTTCAACTTTATCGCTAAAACATTAGGTTCAAAGTTGATTGGGAAAATTGGACCGTTTTGGGTAGTTTGATGTGCTGGCGTACCTACACAGAAAATTTTTAGATGGTTATAAATTGATCCTTAACAATTTATAACATCTTACATCATGCCAAAAATTCCTACGTCACGCATTTTTTTAGAAAAACTTCAGTGACAAATATAGCAACAACCGCTAGAGAAGTCATGGAATCGTTTAGATTTTCATCAAACGCATAAAAAATTAAAAAATTAAACATCACGCGTAATCCTCGAAATGTTGGGTAGAAGTGATTTCTTGCCGCTACCGTGACAAATCCATCACACAGAGAGGTCTATGTGAGGGAGTGGGACGTAATCCACCACGCGGGCCCAGTGCGGGTTGGTAGATGTCACAAGTCTTCGAATTAAGTCTAGTATATCTGAAAACATATTTTTAGACATACTAGACTTAATTCACATATATAATTATTATCACTAATATAACTCCACCAACATATTCTATCTGATAGTCTACAGATCGGCTTAAGTGCGATTATATCGACATCTAATGCTATTACGACGAACCTTGTTATGTCTACCTAAGGTACCGACGTCACTCGACTTAAATGAGCTAGTTAAGGGCTGCGACGCTAAGCGTTAATTTTCGTAGCTTCATATTGTTTGATGTTACTGTAGAGTTCAGTAAATTGAATCGTGAAGCGTACAGTACATCTTTTACAGTGCAAATAAAAAAAAACTAACTAGTGATTCAGATTTGACGTATTCTTCTATCATAAACGAATAATTGCCATTACAACAAACGTATTGAAGGAAATCTCCAAGATAAATAAATGAAATTGTAGTAAGGTACAGTGGAATTATTATTTTTCCTCCATCTTCTTTCGGCATGACATGATTCGTTCCGTCTTGTTCCAGCGCCACTACGCCAGCACCTACATACTTTGAGTCCTCCATTACCAAATGGTGATATTTGAATCGTTTTAAAATCCAAGTAGAACAATATTAATTTAAGATAGTAATGCGGATTGGGATCATGAATTGGATGGTCACCCATCCACGGATGGACCGCGGCAAGCGTAATCTTGATCGACTAGCGGGATAATTGTGTAAGATAGTAACAATGGCTTTGCTTTTAATTTTAACAGTTCAACAACATTCATTGCGTTATGTAAGTTGTTTAGTAGACAATATTACCAAACATATGAAGCCATGGATTAGCAATTTTCTCTATAATCTTTGATTGTTACTCAACCACGAGCTCCCTACATGTGACAATAACTAATAGAATATAGACAAAAGCCTCCCATTCTCTAATACCGAACTTTCATTTAAAATACATAAGAACTAATTTGAAGTGAATTTCGTCCCAGTTTCGTCGCAGCCTCTAGACTGCAGAGAGGTCAGAATAGATAAACACTAGATCACTACTCACTAGTGACGTGCTACTACTGGCTGACTGTTGGAAGGATATAAATATTATAAGAAAATATAATGCAGGAGCATATTGAACTGGCTTTATTGAAAAGTAAAAAGAACATGACAAGTATAGAGTAAAGACCTTATATCCATAACTTTTTGAATAAAAGAGTATGAATATACAACATGCCCCCTCAAAAAGTTAATCCCATGGCACTCATAATACAAAGGCATAAAAAAACAGTAAACAAAATCATTATGATATACCAATCATTTGTAAACAACTGCGATGCTTTGTTGGACCCAAAGGTTTCGTCAAAACATCTGCAGGTAACCTCTCGGTGGGCATATACCTAAGTTCAACGGTTTTATCGTTCACTTTCTCTCTGACAAAATGGAACTTTACATCTATGTGTTTTGTCCTATTGTGGTGAACAGGATTCATGGCTAATTTTTGTGCACTCTGACTATCCGTATACAAAACTATGTTAAGAGTCCTACCTGTTATATCGGATATCAATCGTTTTAAAAAGCACGCATCCTTTACTGCTGTAGCCAATGCCATATATTCGGCTTCAGCGGACGACAAAGCCACTGTGGGCTGTTTCTTAGCTTCCCACGAAATAGGGCCGCCTGCGAGTTCAAAATAGAACCCAGTGTATGATCTTCTATCAGTTGGACAATTTGCCCAGTCTGCATCTGAAAACCCCGTCAAAGTTGTTGTATTACCTTGTTTTTTGTTGTATGTAATACCACAATCTTTTGTTGCTTTCAGGTAACGAAGACATCGTTTGGCAACATTCCAATGTGACTGATCAAATTTTGAGTTAAATTGACTTAAGCAACTCACGGTGTATGCGATGTCTGGCCTTGTATTTACAGCCAGAAACATGAGACAGCCTATCAACTCCCTGTATAGGTGCTCACACTCACCTACTCCAGGTTCAAGTGTTTTCTTGAGCAGAGGTGTAGACACACCCTTACAATCTTGCATATTGAATTTCTTGAGCAACTTATCAATATATGTGCTTTGAGATAATTTCATCCCATCCTTATTATGATGAATATTTATCCCCGTAAAGAAATTTATTTGTCCAAGATCTTTTGATGAAAAATATTTTACAAATTGACATTTGAAATTGTCAAACGTAATTTCTTTTTTATACAAAATTAGGAGGTCATCGACGTAAACAGCAAGAACCAAGGAGTCCGAGTACGAATTGTTTTTGAAAATACATGGTTCAGATGTCGGCATAAAACCAAGAACTGACAAAGTCTGTTTTAACTTTGTATTCCAGGCTCTTGGTGCTTGCTTCAACCCATAAAGAGACCGTTTCAATAAGCAAACTTTCGACTCATCGCCTTCCTTTACAAAACCTTCTGGCTGTGTCATGAAGATTTCTTCATCTATATCTCCGTTCAGAAAAGCTGTGTCCACATCCATATGCCGAACCTTATAATCTTCCTGCACTGCAAGAGCTAGCAAGGTTCGCAAAGATGAGTTACGCACAACCGGAGAAAACGTTTCATGATAGTCGACACCTTCTCGCTGTCGGAAACCTTTTGCTACTAGGCGCGCTTTATGTCTAACAACATCACCGTTCGCATCTCGCTTCAACTTGAAAACCCACTTGCTAGGAATACAAGTTTTACCTTTTGGTTTATCTACCAAAACCCACGTGCCCTTTCTGACTAAGGCATCATACTCGTCTTTCATTGCTAAAAACCAGTTATCTTTTTCGTCGCTGCTAATAGCAGCCCGATAACTGTTTGGATCGTCGCATCCATCATCTAGCAATGTTTTATATGAAAAATAATCCGGTGGTTTGCGATCTCTCGAAGGATATCGCCTAGATTGCTGATCATCAACATTGTTGACCTCTGTATCGACTGCTTCACTGTTTTCAACATCAGTATCCTCAGCATCCACGAAAGAATTATCCATGCTAGGAACATCCGGAACATCCATCTCGCTACTCCCAGGTGAAGAGGAGGGAAGAACTTCTTGTCTTGGCACTGCTGCCGATGGTGACTGTGAAAGCAAATTGACAATGTCAGAGTTGACAGTATCAATAGTCTCAATATTATCCTTCAGACCAGTAAAGTTATTTTCAAAAAATGTAACATCTCTTGACTTCATTAACCGTCTAGGAGTTATAGCATTCCGGAAAAAATACGTATGAGGATCTTCTGAATACCCTACAAAAATTTGTTCTTCAGCTTTCATGTCCAACTTAGATCTCTGGCTTGATGGAACATGAACAAGTGCTCTGCATCCAAAAACCTTTAGGTGAGACAGATCTGGTTTTTCATGAAACCACATTTCAAATGGAGTTTTACCGTTAAGCACGCGGTGTGGTGCCCGATTTTTTAAGTAGACGCTTGTCTCCACTGCGTCCTGCCAATAGCCTTTTGATAGTGAGCTATGTGACAACAGTGAGCGAGCCTTTTCTACTAAACTACGATTACACCGTTCACTTACCCCATTCTGTTGAGGGCTGTAAGGTGCAGTCGTTTGCCACGCGATACCAATAGACTGAATATAATCCATCAATTCCTTATTCATGAATTCAGTGCCATTGTCCGACCGCATAGCCTTAATCTTGCCACCAAACTGCCTCTCGACAAATGAATGAAAAGAACAAAACTTGGTTTTCACTTCCGTTTTAGAAGAAATAAAATACACAAAAATATAACGCGTATAATCGTCTACAAAAATAATAAAATACCTATTACCTGTAAACGAATTAGTAGAAAAAGGTCCACAAATATCGGTATGAACCAATAGAAGTGGTGACGTAGCTTTCCTGTATTTCAAACTTTTGAATGGCTTTCTAGCCTGCTTACCCTCTATGCAGGGTATGCATGGTTCCTTGTCAACCTCCGTGTACTCTACGCCGATAGCCTGACCTTTTCTTAGTAGATCCATGCCTATACGACATAAATGTCCTAACCTCTTATGCCAAAGCTGGAAGTTGGAACAATCAGAGTGCACAAGTTTAGCTGAAACATTATTGAACACATTAATTGAACAATTCAAAGTATACAACCCATTACATTCAGAACCATACGCTAAAACATGTTTACTATTTACAACATCACATTTTGTGTCATAAATTGTACAGCCTTTTTTATTGAAAACTACAGAGTAACCTTTCTTTACTATTTTATCAACTGAAAGTAAGTTACAGTTTAAATCAGGAACGTGAACTACATTCTCTATCTTGTTCGCCAAAGTACCTGTATCTATTGATACATCACCAATTCCAACAGCCGCCACTTTTTGTCCATTTGCCACAGTAATCGTTCCACCCTGTACAGGCCGATAACTGCTGAACCACTCGCGATGCGGAGTCATGTGAATTGTTGCACCGGAATCAATAATCCATCCTTCAATTGCACCTGGCGCAGAGAGAGCCACTTCCTTAACAACAGCCTGTTCCACCTCCTTATGATGATGGCAATCTGTACCTTTGAAAACCTTTGCCGACACACTCAAAGCCGCCTTCTTATTCTTCTTATTGGGACATTGGGGGCTTTTGTGTCCTGGTTCTCTACATTTAAAGCAGATTATAGGCTTGTTCTTTTTGCTAGTAGAACCTGTTGAACGTAGCGCAGCCACCTGGTCTTGGTGAGGGTCCTTGGAAAGCTCGTTTAACAGCTTCGCCTTAACCAACTCGCTGGTTACTTCAACATTAGAATTCTCTAAAGCCATTATCAGCGGTTCATATCGTGATGTCAAACCTCCGAGAATTATTGCAGCCAAAGATCCATCGTCGATCTTCTTACCAATATCTTCAAGATCTTGAGCAATGCTCATTATGGCGTTGATATACGATTCTATATCTTGGAAATCGATTAAGGCATATTTGTAAAGTCTACGCTCTAGTGATAGCCTACGACCCATACCTTTATCTTCATAAGCTTTTTGTAAAGCACTCCAAGCCTCCTTGGCGTTTTTCGCATTTCTCACATGCGAAATTGCTGCTTCGTCAACCGTAAGGCATATTTTTGACAACGCCTTCTGGTCATTACGAGAGCGCACATCCTCCGCCGTTTTATCAGAATCATCATACCCAGTGATGGACGTCCACAGCTCCTCATGAATGAGAAGCATCCGCATTTTGAACTTCCAGGTTGGGTATCCATCTCGGTTTTTTAACATTTGAATACCGTGAAAACTCATATTATTCCCTGTCATCATATAACACCTTATAATTCGTGCTGATAACGTGTTGGAAGGATATAAATATTATAAGAAAATATAATGCAGGAGCATATTGAACTGGCTTTATTGAAAAGTAAAAAGAACATGACAAGTATAGAGTAAAGACCTTATATCCATAACTTTTTGAATAAAAGAGTATGAATATACAACACTGACTGTAGACAGACTGCAGACTGCAGGTTGCAAGCTGCAGGCTACTGTCTCACATATAATTTTATTCTGGAAGTGCTTACTTGGAGAAAAGACGTCGTGCCACTGTCATCACATCCACCAGACGTAACAAATGATGCTCTCAATTTTATGATTGAGAGCATCTTATCCATTAATTATATCCCAAGATGAACTATATCTACAGACGAATCATGTGTAGATGAATACACTCCGTCCCAATTGTCCTTGTGTGTGTGTGTGGGGGGGGGGGGGGGGATCGATCGGTGCCTCTCACTTGTCTGAACGTGCCTCTGTTGTCAAAATCAAAATCAAAATCAAAAGTCATTTATTCAAATTAGGCTGAGAATCAGCACTTTTCGAACGTCAAAATTACAAAAGACAGTCCCCCAAAAACGCCCGCCCTTCGCCACTTCCTAGTGCTATCGCTGGGAAGAAGAAGTGGCGGAACAAACTCCCCAGCAGCACAGCTGTCTGTTCAGTTAGAATATAGTTAGTTGCATGTATACAATACTAGGAACCTATGTTCAGTAATGAACAATACAAGAAGCTTAAATTATTTGCCATATTATGTCAGCTAGCCACGCCAATATACCAACAAATATAATAAAAACTATACGTACTCAAGCTAAAAAATAATTAATTAAAATAAAAATAAAAACTCACTACCTAAATAAAAGCCTCCAGGCATAAAGGGCGTGACAGCTAACACATTTATGCATTGCTGGGTTCGTCACCTAGCTGTCACTTGCAGTCACAGATGATGAACTAGGACCATCGATGTGAAATAAATAAGTGAGTTAATACTAATAACAGTAACCTGTCAGTACCTAAGCTAATTCTGGAGAAAGAACATGAACATTGTCTTGAGTTAATTAGGGCGACCAACTATTCTTATCGTGTAAGTAGTCGTTGATGGAATAGTAAGCCTTTGAACAAAGGTTGGATTTTACTTGAGCTTTAAACGCATTAAAAGGCAAGTCTAGCAAAGAAGAGGGTATCTTGTTATAAAAGGTTATACCAAGCCCAACAAATGAGTTATGAACCTTATGAAGCCGGTGAAAGGGGGCACGTAGTTTGTCCTTATTTCTAGTGTTAACACTGTGAATATCACTGTTTTTAGTGTACAAGTGCAAATTTTGCCTAATATATAGGATGTTGGCGAAGATGAATTGTGATGCAACCGTGAGAATACCAATATCTTTAAAAAAATCTCTTAGAGAAACTCTGGCACCTAGCTGGTAAATTGCTCGAACAGCTCGTTTTTGAAGGACAAATATATTTTGTATATCAGCGGCTTTGCCCCACAGCAGAATACCGTAGGACATAACACTGTGAAAATAACTGAAATAGACTAAACGAGCTGTATCAACGTCAGTGTATTGTCTTACTTTCCTGACGGCGTAGGCAGCCGAACTGAGCCTTCCTGCTAGACTTGATATATGAGGTCCCCACTGAAGTTTGGCATCTACTGTTAGTCCTAGAAAAATTGCCGAGCCTACTGTTTCAAGCACCTCTTTATTTAAGACGATGTTGGGTCCTAGATTTCTGACATTCGGTAAGGCGAACTTTACACATTTCGTTTTCTTGGCATTGAGAACTAGGTTATTTGACGTAAACCAATCTGTAACTATTGTGAGTGCACTGTTTACGTCGTCAAAATCTTGTCTATTCCTGTCTACTTTAAAAATAAGAGAGGTATCATCTGCAAACAGTACAACGTCACAGATGCCCTTCAAATGGAATGGTAAATCATTGATATAAACTAAGAACAAGAATGGACCCAATATTGAGCCTTGCGGAACACCTAACTGAACTGGTAGCCCGGAAGATTTCGCGCCATTAACATCTACACATTGGACCCTATTATGTAAATATGAAATTATTATGTTGAGAGCCTCGTTTCTGACACCGTAATGATGTAACTTACGCAAAAGCGTGTCATGGTGCACGCAATCAAAGGCTTTAGAGAGATCACAGAAAACTCCAATAGCATTTTGCGATTTCTCCCATGCGTCAAATATGTGTCTCAGCAGAGCAACACCCGCGTCTGTAGTTGAACGACCCTTTGTAAAGCCATATTGATCATTATGGAGGAGGCTGTTTAAATTAAAATGTCTTAGCAACTGCTTGAGTATTAACTTTTCAAATATTTTGCTAAATGCAGGTAAAATAGAAATAGGCCTGAAATTGCCAACGTCATTCTTATTACCTGATTTAAATAATGGTATGACTTTACTACTCTTCATGAGGTCAGGAAAAGTTCCTAAATCAACACATTTATTAAAAGTAACAGCTAGATAGGGGGCTACGATGGCTATTATATTACTTAAAAGTTTAATGGAGATGCCCCAATAATCACCGGTGTTTTTAGACTTAAGTGTATTAAAAATATTAACTACATCACGTGGGGTTACATGTTCGAAACTAAATAAAGGACTACATTTAGGTACACTACTATGCAAAAGGTTTTCAGCTTTAGACGGGGACGAATTTAAGGAGCGAGTCGTAGTTATCGGTATGTTGGCAAAAAACTCATTAAATGCCTCAGCTACGTCAGCTGCATTATTAACTAATTTGTTGTCGACCATAATTGTTGAATAAGTTGGGTTATTGCGGCTGTCGAAGGACCAATAAGCGTTGTGTAATTACTTGGGAACGAATGTCATGTCGCCTGCACACAAGGGGGTAGGAAACAGTTAAGGACTTACTTGGTGGTTTTGCATGTGCCGTGCTGATATGCAGACCGGCGTCCGGTAGCTTCTGTTTCTCTGCTTCTTCCTGGTTCTGTGTCGGCCGACACTCGTGAATTGGTTTAATTTAATTAAAGGTGGTTTGGTATGTTCCGCGGCGCGCGCGCGTCGCGAAGCTTATCGGTTAGCTTGCGGTGCGGTTTACTGTTCGGTTACAAGTGAAGTTGAATCTCTGTCCCTCTGCTGGTGTTTTGTTCCACGTAGTCCGGAAACGGTAGTCGGTTGGCGCTTTCTCTTTCTGTCGCGTATGGACGTAATGATAGGGAGAGGGATAGATGGATAGGCACTTGGCGACATGACGTTGACGTTTTCGTTCGGATATTTAATAGAGAGAAACTTGTAATATAGAAACTTGCGTAAGCATCCTGCCCGGGTTTGAGGATATGTAGTATTCTCAAAAAAGGGAAAGGAATTGCGTTAAAGCGGATTAAAAGAAAGAGAGAAAAGAAAACAATTGAAATATATTAATTACGACTAAAATTACGTGATATTAATTACGCGGTGAAATCATTGGGAAGGCAACGGGCAGAGTTTAACAATGGGTCGCTTGAAAGAGCCACTGCATGTCTTCACCATAGCAACGCGGGTTGTCCCATCTTTGCCGGGGAAAACCTCGGTGATTATGCCCATTGGCCAACGTAAAGGAGGGACATCATCTTGATGCATGAGAACCACTGCACCAATCCTAACATTGTCCACGGCATCCAACCATTTTTGCCTAACTTGTAAGTTATGTAAATATTCTATCCACCATCTTCTCCAAAAGCTGCAAACCATTTGGTCAAGCAATTTTTTGCGGCAAGTTAGAGACTTCGTTGTTTCGGGAACGTTCACGACAGGCAACGAAGTGAACGGAGAAGCCATTATAAAATGAGCGGGAGTAAGCGGTTCTGATACAGTAGATACTAAGGTTAGCGATTTATTATTAAACTCAGGCAACTGCTCGCTACATGAGGAAACAAACGGACTGATAGGCCACTCAGCAGTTGGGCGTAGAAGCCACTCAGGTCCATGCCACCACAAATTGTGATTTAGTAGCTGCTCAGGTAGAAGACCTCGAGACAAACAGTCACTAGGGTTTTCTTTTCCGTTAATATGGAAAAAATGCTTAGGATCAAGGTTTTCTTGACATTTAGCGACGCGGTTGCTAACAAAAATATTCCATTTGTGCGGTGAGGAATGAATCCATGAAAGAGTAATTGTAGAATCGGAAAATGCGAATATTTTATTAATAGCGGTACGAGAGCGGTAAGTGACATAAACTAACTTAATTAAGCTTGACAAGAGTACAGCGGCGCAAAGCTCTAGACGAGCCAGAGATACGACCTTGACAGGTGCAACCTTGGATTTAGCACACACCAAAGTTACGTGTGCGTTGCCATTTGTGTCAGTAACATGTAAGTATATGACGCAGCCATACGCATTCAAGCTGGCATCAGCAAAACCTACTATATTTGTCACGCAACCCATAGTAACAGCTACATGACGCGGCAGTTTTAAAGAGGAAAGTAAAGGCAGTTGCTCTTTAAACTTTTGAAAGAGAAGTACAATAGAATCGGGTGGAGTTTCATCCCAATCTGTGTTTAATTTCCATAATTCCTTTATGAGTAATTTCGCGAATAAAACCACGGGAGCCACTAGACCCAGAACATCCCACAGACGGGCAACAGTGGAAAGAATGGAACGTTTAGTACAACTTTTATCCAAGTTAGATGTAGTAAAGGTGAAACAATCCTCGGAAGGAATCCATTTGAGTCCAAGAATCTTTAAGTTATCCCCGTCAGAAAAGTTAATAGAAGAGCGGTTGGAGTGTGGAATAGAATCTAGTAGTTCCAAGGAATTACTTGCCCACTTAGTAAGGTCAAAGCCCCCAGCCTTAAATAAGGCGATAAGTTCAGCGGAGAGAATCTTGGCTTCCTCCAGAGTGGAGGTCGAGTTAGCCAAGTCATCCATGTATAACTCATGCGAAGCGACAATGGATGCGCGCGGGAATCGATGTTTTTCATCCTCTGATAGTTGACGGACTGTCCTCATTGCTAAATATGGGCTGGGCTTAAGGCCAAACGCCACTCGGTTAAATTGAAATTCGCGAACAGGTTCAGCGGTATTAAACCGAAACAATATTTTCTGATATTTTCGATGCTCATCGATAACAGCAATTCGGAGATACATCTGTTTTATATCAGCTGTGACTGCAATAGGGAATAATCGGAAATTTAAAAGTAATAAAAATATGTCAGCCTGTAGATTAGGCCCTGTGTGTAACAAATCGTTCAATGACACGCCATTATGAGACTTGGCGCTCGCGTCAAGGACGATGCGAACTTTAGTAGTTTGTTTATCATTCCTAATAACAGGGTGATGCGGTATATAATAACCTACAGTCTGATCAGCCGCACTAGGTGTAGTTTCAGTTAAATAATTTTGATTAAGGTATTCTTGGATTATTTCGTTATAACTAGCGCGCAAAGCAGGGTCGCGAAGCTTAGTTTTTTCCAAGTGAATAAAACGTCGATAAGCGACAGCATAAGAATTTCCGAGTGAATCTGGATTCTTACAAAATGGTAACGCAGTACAGTACCTACCGCTGGAGTCACGTGACACCGTAGAAACGTACAGCTGTTCACATTCCCGTTCAGCGGGACTCATAAAAGATTTTGAGGGTATTTCTTCAATGTTCCAGAATTTATGTAAAGATTCGTCTAACGACAGAAAACAATGAGAATCATCTATATTCAACGCGGTAGAAAAATATGAAGCGGTATTTAAATCAGCGATATTATTTTTATTATTAAACGAACTAGTGGGTACTTCGTTTTTATTATTAAATAAACTAGCGGGTACTTCACCCATAAGAATATAACCGAACACGGTTTCAATAGCGGATGGCGCGGTAGGTGAAATAATTTTATTGTTGAGTAATAAATATGGGAACAGCTTTGCCCCTAGAAGTAGTTCAACATCACCAGGCATATGCCACAGGGGGTCGGCTAGCGGTAATTTGAACAAATGTTGCACTGCAGAGGTATCAACAAAGTGAGATGGTAATTTGTCAGTTATGCAGTCAACCACAAGAGCGGTTATTTTAAAGGAATTATTTTTATTTTTAGCAGTAACTGTTATCTCAACGTAACCTATAATAGGCCGCGAAGAGGTTCCTACTCCTTTTATAAATGAATTTGAAAGCGGTATAATATTTAATTGAAGTCTCTTACAACAAGCTGACGTAATTATGTTGTTTTGCGAAGCGTTATCGATCAAACATCTTACAGAAACATATCTATTATATCTGTTGTCAACGTATACTTGTGCGGTCGACAGTAATACGGTTGTGCGCGGTAAATCTGTACCTACGCGTGAACATGCACACAGCGCCACCTGTTGTGACTGCGCGGAACTAGGCACAGCGTCGCTCGATCCCGACCGTTGAGTAATTTGCTCCAGATGTAAAAGCGAATGATGTTTCTTGTTACATGTCCTGCAAGTATGTATTGACTTACACTGTGAAGCCGTGTGTGTTGAGCTAAGACAGTTTACACATCCACGTTTGTTTTTAATAAAGTCCAAACGTGAATTGGCTGATAGTGCTTGAAATGTTGGACACATATAAAGCTTCCAATGATCACTTCCATTACAGTGTGAACAAGTTTGGTTATTGTCACAAGCAACAAAGGTATGCACCGTACTATCACGTGACTGATTACGATAATTATTTTTGTTCACTGATACAGTTCGAGACGAAACAGTTCTATCCAATATTTTAACTTGCGATTTTATGAATTCAACGAAATCCGTATAAGTTGGAATCTCCTCCTCTCTCATATGCATCTCAAATAAATGTAAGGTAGCGGGGTCCAATTTTTTCAAGGCTAAATTTAATAGTATGAAATCCTTTAAGTCGTTAATTTTTAATTGTTCTAGTGCCGAAACAGACGCGTGAAAACTTTCAATAAAACTATTTAAAGAGGTGGAATTATTACTTGCAGGTTTAATGTTTAATATGTTAGACATGTAATGTGACCCTAGTGTTCGTTTATCTTGATACTTTTGAACCAAACTGTTCCAAATGGATTTATAATTTTCGCCCGATGGAATAATTCCGGCAGTAATTTGTAATGCGTTTCCTTTCAGATTACCCATTAAGTATTGCACTCGTTGAGAATCTGTAAGATTTATATTACTATGGATGTTCGACTTAAATGATTCGTAGAAAACAGGCCAGTTTTCAATCCTACCATCAAAAAATGGGATCTGAATTGGGGGTAGTTTGATCGAGTATTTAGATTGTTTCACGATATCACAAGTTGAGTCATCCGTTGACCTTGCAGACCTCGCGGCGACAAGTGAACGAACTCTTTCGACACGGGTGTAAACGCCGTCAAATGATATTTGACTGTTATAATCGATTGTATAATCAGGATTTATTTGTAAAGAATATGTATTTATTTTGTCTAAGTTAGCACTAAATTCCTGACGAGTGATCGAGAGTATTTGAGTGTCCGCCATGAACGTTTCCGCCGAACGAAGCTCAATATTAATTGTATTTATTTTCTTTGAAGTTTCATACAATGACGATAAACGCTCAAAGATTGCTTGATTTTTAGCTTGAAGTAATTTTATCTTCATTTTTAGTTCTTCCATAATGGGTTATTGTTGAAAATACAACGGATAAAAATTATTAAGTATAGCGGGTAGACTTACAACAAATATTTTTATTGTAAGTGAGTAAGAAGTAATTGGTTATAAATAAGTTAGTAGGCAAGTTTGCCGAACTAACTCACGATAATAAGCGGTTTTTTAATATTGACCTATGCTATTGTAATGCAGTAGGAGCAATATTAAGTTGGCACAATGGTTCTCAGTGAAATATGTACCTAGCGGAATGAACGAACGTTAGTACGCGTTCGTTTAATATGGCGGTTTTACGAACTTAGGTATTTGCCTAAATTCTTAGGTATGGGACCTATGAATGCTGATTTTTTGAATCCGACTCGAATGGACCAAAAACTTATGTTGAATAAGTTGGGTTATTGCGGCTGTCGAAGGACCAATAAGCGTTGTGTAATTACTTGGGAACGAATGTCATGTCGCCTGCACACAAGGGGGTAGGAAACAGTTAAGGACTTACTTGGTGGTTTTGCATGTGCCGTGCTGATATGCAGACCGGCGTCCGGTAGCTTCTGTTTCTCTGCTTCTTCCTGGTTCTGTGTCGGCCGACACTCGTGAATTGGTTTAATTTAATTAAAGGTGGTTTGGTATGTTCCGCGGCGCGCGCGCGTCGCGAAGCTTATCGGTTAGCTTGCGGTGCGGTTTACTGTTCGGTTACAAGTGAAGTTGAATCTCTGTCCCTCTGCTGGTGTTTTGTTCCACGTAGTCCGGAAACGGTAGTCGGTTGGCGCTTTCTCTTTCTGTCGCGTATGGACGTAATGATAGGGAGAGGGATAGATGGATAGGCACTTGGCGACATGACGTTGACGTTTTCGTTCGGATATTTAATAGAGAGAAACTTGTAATATAGAAACTTGCGTAAGCAATAATCTCAAGTTGTTTTTCTTGTTTAACAGATTTACCAGTTTCATTGTTAATAATTTTCCAAGTGGCTTTTACTTTATTATTAGAATTTTTAATTGTATCGCCTAAAAATTTTGATTTAGCAAAAGCACTAATCTTTTTGAATAATTTTGAATAATTTTTGACATACTCTAGGAAAGGAGTATCAAACCTGTATTTTTTCAAACCATATAACTCGTATAGTCTCGCTCTACTTTTATAAATACCTGGAGTAGCCCATTGATTAAAGCCAACAGAGGATCCATTAATGTTAATAGTTTTGGTCTTAAAAATAGATTGGTACTCTTTTTGCACAACATCAAAAAGGGCACCATAAATATCATTGGGATTCTCATATTCTACTATAGATGGTGTAATTCTATGAGCTATATTATTTTTAAACATTTTGCAACGACTGGCTGTATAAGGCCTGCATTCAAGTTTATGCGGCTTTTTATGTAATGGCATGGGGAAGCTAGCTAATAAACCACAGTGGTCGGACGTTAAGTCAGTTAACACTAATTTATGTTTGGCATCACAATCACTAAAAATATTATCAAGACAAGTTGACGAAGATGCTGTGATCCTAGTAGGTTCAAAAAACAAGTTAATTAAATTATAAGACCTAAAAAGATTGAGAAGTCTAATACTTAATGGAGTAACATCTAAAATATTAATATTGAAGTCTCCACATAATATAATGCTTTTGTTACTAGATTTCAACCTATTGAGAGAATCTTCCATTACCGATTCGAAACTAATAAAATCCCCAGAGGGGGGTCGATAAACGCAAATTATAACATATCGCTCAAGTTCAACACAAGACAACTCTATAGTGCGCTCGATTGAAAGATTAACTAAATCTAAACGTTGTTTACATTTCAACTTGTTTGAAACAAGAACTAAAGAGCCACCGCGAATAGCACTTTTTCTCACAAATGCACTCTGTACGGTAAAGTTTTCATCATTAATAAACACTACTTCATGTTCCTTCAACCAGTGTTCAGTCAAACATAACACCTGAACATCATAGTTCTCCATAAATAAACTTAATTCTAGCTCTTTGCCGGACAGACCCTGCATATTTTGATGAACAACATTCAACATATGCGGCTGACCTGTTGTCGCACCTAATAGTTTAAACTACAAGGCGTATCAAAAGTAGTGTTAGTATCAGTACTAACAGTAATCAATGGTACACTACAAGTACCAGTGTCACTTAGTATATTGTATGCTAAAAGATTAGCAATTTGTCTCCTACAACTAGGTGGCAAATACATAGTATAATTAGTCAGTTTGTAATCAGTAATGAATTGATTACAATCAAAATATAAAATAGCATCACTGTGACGACAAGTCCTATTATAAATGAACATATTTAAATTATAAATATGCTTATTTTGCTTATCAGTTAAATAGTAAGAATAAGGCAAGGCACAAAAAATAAATTTACAATTATTAGTCTCATTAAGATGCAACATCAAATGGACACATTCAATTAAGTCCTTTTTTCTTACATTTAAACTATCCCCATATAATAATATAACAGTTGAGCTGGGGTTTATTTTTGTCAATTTGATATTACTAATTAATTGGCTAATACTGGCACCGGGTAAACAATTATTAATTACATATTGTTGCGAACACTGACTTAATAAGCTACCAAAACCTTGACCAAATTTGTCAGAAAAGATATAAGTAGTGTTAATCAAATTGTTCATACTATTGCTATCATCACTAATAAGGCTACCTACTGGCTGAGTCACTGAGGGAGTGGGTGTAACAAGCTGGGGTTCCACGGAGCAGGTACAGCTAAAAGAGAGGTTATTTGTCAAAGACTCGTACCTCTCCGCATTATACTTGACCAGGTCTGCCAACTCATTAGCCTCCTGCATGCGCTTACTCAGGTCTTGTTGAGAAGCCTCATATTTACTAAAGATATCCTTTAGAGCGTATTCCCTAACAAACAATTCATCCTGAAGGCGCCGAGTGTCTGTGTTATACATAGCATTACACAATTCTAATTCACTGTTACAGTTTTTTAATTCTTGTATTAAATTTACTTTTTCTTGCCTAAGTTTTGTATTTAATTTGTTTACTTTTTGGCATTTTAAAGATTTTTGAGTTTTTCTAATTAATCTATTAATTTTAATATATTTTTTTAACTTATTGTGACTAGTAAACAATTTATTTTTAACTATAGTATCATCAGTTAAATCTATTGTTACAACTGGCTCAACACATATGGGACCGGACCCGCTACCAACCAACTCATCATAAAGACTGCAGGTGATCGCAGACTCTTCACGGGCTTTGAGAGTTTCCAAGGCGGTTATTGTGTTGTGGGCCTTGCTTAATTCCTGTTCTAGTTCAGATATGCGTCTCAAAGCCAGTTCGTGGGTATCAGTACATTCCTGGAAATTTGACACTATTTGACGGAGGTGCTGATGCTGGTCAAGTATGTCCATATGCTGTACATGTAGTTCAGTCAGCTGATTCTTAAGCTCAGTGTTCTTGTCATTAATGAGCTTTATTTCCACCTCGCTGTCTTCCCTTTCACAGAGCAGCTGTTTACATGTAGCTTCAGAAACCTCAAGCTTCATCAAGGTAGTCACACTCCTGCCTAGCCTCCTTACACACTGAGCGCGGAATACATTAACTTGTATTAATTATTCATTAAATTTTGAAGTAGATGAACATAGTAAGTTTACCTCTCAGACGCTTGAGGTGGAGGTTTGAATATGGGGCAACGGGTTAATCTTGTGTAGTTTATTTTTCTTTGTGAATTTGGACAGGAACCTTTGAGAAGACAGAACGAGAAAGAAGAATGCTCGGACTGTGATGTCATCACTAGGAAATGATTGTTATTGTCACTAAGATTTTTTTTTCTATTAACCTAATTTGTCCCACTTTTGGGCAAGGGCTTCCTATATTCTTCCACCTTTCCTTGTGCTGTGCCTTCTCCGTCTAATCGGTTAGGAACGAGTCCTAATCGTCACGCCAGCGTTTCTTAGGCCTGCCTCGGTGACGACGCCCGTCTTCAGGCTCCCACTGTGTGACGACCTTGGCCCATCTATCTGGATACATCCTATAAGTGTGACCCGCCCAGTCCCACTTCAGCCTCACAGACTTAACTAAATCCTTCGTGACGTTTAAGTCATCCAAAGACGTCGCAATAGACGCCTAATTCCTTCTCCAAAGTCACGAAAACTGTGATATATAACGCCAAATAGCTACCGTCACATTTCAAATAGACCAGTAACGCGATTGTCCTGAGTTTATTACTATTGCGGTAAATTACTTTCCAAGTAATTTACCTGAAAGTGGAAGAGAGTGTGAAAACAATTGCAATTAAATTAAATCGCGTGAAAGCCGCAGCTTGAGTTTCGTGTACTTTATAACCGCCTCATTGATTTAGTGGCATGTTTGGAAACAAGTTACTTCAGCGAGTAAAGGGGACACACATTTGGATCAGCACATTCGATGCCGCAATATTTGTTAAACAACAAAGCCGACTCGAACCAATTACTACATATGATATTCATCTTTCATTCAGCTCGTGCCGATCGGCAAACTCCGTTCGGCATCAATACTTGCTGAATTATGTTCGGGTCGGCTCGGCATTATTCGAAGTCAGAGGACTTTCTTTTTTCGAACGTATTACATACATATATTCTATGTTGCCTCCCGGCTGTACCGTATCATGTGTACCCATTCAGACACGCGCTAGAAAAAAAAACTTTTCAGCTGATTTGGACAGCTCGTAAATGTTTTGTTAATAAAAACTGAGTTTTTGACTGCTACATCAACGAATGCAATATGAACTGACAAATAAAACTATTGTGATAACGTTACGCTATTTCAGCCGGATGGATAATTCTGTATACTTTTATTGTTAACTGTTTAAGTATTGTTAAAGCCAGTACGACGGGATGAATTAGATATTTCGAACATGTGAATACTTTTTTTCTGGTACAGAGTCATCACATAAACGTGTAGCATTAAACATGGGCCTCATTTCTCATAATCAGCCTATAATTTTCCCACTGCTGGGACACAGGCCTCCTCTCGGTGAGAGGGAGTGGGCCATAATCAACCACGCGAGCCCAGTGTGGTTTGGTTGCAGATGACACATCATTGATCTTTAAAATAGACCGAAGGTCACAAAATCTTGACGACGTGAATAACTCTATTCTTCAGGTCCAAGATTGGTTTACGGTAAATAATTTAGTACTTAATGAAAAAAAAACCAAATGCATTAGATTTAAATTACCTAATGTTAGAAGTAGCGAATGTGACATCATATTGAATGGCCAAAAACTAGAATTTGTTAATCAAACAGTTTTCCTGGGAATCACGCTAGACGAGAAATTACAATGGGGACCTCATATAACATCTATTGCGGGGCGGCTAAGCTCGGCGGCTTATGCTGTTAGAAAGATAAGACAGCTAACAGATGAAGAAACCGCGCGTTTGGTCTATTTTAGTTACTTCCACAGTATTATGTCATATGGCATTTTACTGTGGGGTCGGGCTGCTGACATTGAATCCATTTTTATTTTGCAAAAAAGAGCTGTCAGAGCCATTTACAATCTACGTCGCCGCGAATCTCTTAGGGAACTATTTAAAAGGGTTAATATTATGACGGTACCTTGCCAATTCATTTATGAAAATATTATGTATGTAAGAAAAAATCAACATCTTTTTAATAAAATAAGTGATAGACATAATTTTAATACTAGAAATAAAGATAAATTAGATCAACCTTTTTTCAGATTATCTAAAGTACATACATCTTTTATGGGGTACTGTGTTAAATGTTACAACAAAATACCTTGTGAAATATTGCAATTAAATGAAAGAAAATTTAAAACTTACATTAAAATTACACTTTGTAAGCAAGGATATTACAAATTAGAGGATTATATCCAAGATAAGAATGCTTGGAAACATGCTGGTCCTGCTCCATAGGACAATCTCTAGAGTCTAGACAAAATCAAACTGGTTGCTAATGTAATTGTATAATTTATTCTTTTTTTTTTTTATTCTCTTTGACATTGATTTACATTCTGTAATTACTTAAAGTCACCCGGACTTATTACTCCTTATTATTTATTTATGAAAATAGTCTACTTTTGGAATGTTTGTAAATATGTGAGCACCATGTACCTATCACATAGTCAATTTATATGTCATGGTTTCATTAATTCATTTTAATTTTTTTTTTTTTTTTTTTTTACCTATTGTGGTATAGTAATTTTATGTTTAGGTGCATCGTCTTCACATATAATTATATAATTAATGTATGCAAAATATTGTAAAACATTTTAAAAGAGTAACGGTGGAGTTTCTTGCCCATTCTTCTCCATACGAAAACTACCTTTTGGAAGGGGCGACTAGAATCAATTTAATTTTAATTTTGACGTTCAAAAGTGCCTTTTATGTGCCTATTTGAATTAAATGATTTGACTTTGACTTTGACTTTGACTTTGTGACAGTCTTTGAATTTTTGGTTCTAGGACATGCCGGTTTCCTCACGATGTTTTCCTTCACCGTTTTGAGAGCAGCATGCACCTCTCAAAGCACCTCAAAGAGTTCGAACCTAGGACCTACAACTCGTAAGTCACGGTCGTCACCACTGGGCCTCCACTGCTCTCAACAGCCCTCGGGCCTCATTACGAGCCCCATAATGATTGTAAAGTGCCTAATCACGTTATAATCAACGCGTTTATTGGTTTTGGCAAACGGTGGTTGGCCCATTCTACATCAGCCTAAACAAGAGAATAAGTCGTGACCTTCACATTCTCAGTCCCATAAGCTATGGATTACAAGAGCAGTTCCATCATATTATAACGGCCGTCATGAAAATCTATCATTTTCACCAGTTTTTGACAGAGTGTCAAAAACGCTCTGTATTTGGTCAGCCGTTATCCCTTTCTTAGGAAACCAAAGAATTAATTGTGGCCCGTAGTATCGTAGTTGTGCTCCTTAGTCCCTCATACGTTACCTCCTTATATGTGTCTGCTAGTCCCTTAGACGTGGCTTTTAGTCCCATAGTGGAAAAACGGTTAATGGATAATCGAAACTAGTAGATGCAATAGAATGTAAATATATAATACATTTTGTATAGCTTGGTGTGTATACGCGGGATTAAATACAGTAACCTCTTGTCGATCAAACGCAGGATCGCAAGCACCCCTACGGCGTCGTACTACTCAGTTTAATAAGATTTTCCGGGATATCGAGTTCTTTGCTATTTTCGCTAAACAATTTAGAAGTATTGCGCTTAAAATCATAGCAGAATTAGGTACTTACATAATAATCCTAAAATCATAATTTCTATTTTAAATATTATTTCTTATTTTATTATTTTTAACTGTATAGTATATGTTTCAGTTTAGTTTTATTTTTTATATTTAACCATACTCTGTATTCAATGTAGGTAATTTACATTGCACGCCGTTCGTGTTTGTTTAACTTTTTTATATTATGTGGAAAATGTTGTTGGTTATACATTTATACTCCTATTTTAGTTTTAAATTCTATACCATAACATTGTAATGTGTTACTGTTTACTTTCCCAAATAAAATAAAATAAATTACGAGTTGCAAAAAATTGATCATTCATACTAATCCTGATTGCGTTATAGCGAATACACAATATTGCAATATGCAAATACTGCAAATCGATAGTCCATTAGGTTTAGGTAAACTAAAACCACACAGCTGAATAAATTCATTTTTACTTAGTAGGTAAGTTAAAAGTAAGTTTCAAAAGATTAGCGGAATGTGTTAAGCAAAAGTTTTTATGCGGTTCCGGTTGCCACATATTGCCACATGTGATATACAGGGTGGCAGGAACATCGACACGTAAACTGTAACCATGAATTCAGGACATGAGTTTAGACCCCATAGCTTCGAAATTTTTCGTCGGTTATCAAAAAAAAATCTTCTGTTTCATAGAAAAGTGCGATACCTACGAGGTCAAAACGTATTGAACAGCAATATTATAACCGATGAAAAAAAAAAGACGCTTTGGGGTCTAAACTCGTGTGCTGAATCCATGGTTAGAGTTTGGGCGTCGATGTCCCTGCCGCCCTGTATTGCATCTAATTGCATTCAATGAATTTGAGTAATAGCCGCTGTTATTCGTAGATCCTTGACAGTAGTTACGGGCAGTCAAAAGCCCAAAAGTCTGACAAGCAGTCGAAACCAGTCACGGTGAATCGTGTTGCACAATACCTGGGTTGTGGAGGTAGGATAGGCAGTCGCTCCATATAAAATACTGGTATTCAGTTGCATCTAGTTACACTGGAAGCCGACCCCAACCTAGTTGGGAAAAACTGGACAGATAGACTGATTTGAATTATGGTAATAAATATCACATTCAATTTTGATTGTTGTTTTAACTAGGCACCATCAGGGTTCCCTTACCAAAGCCCTGTTTATTTAGCACTTTCCTTCGTACTTATCTGCAAAGGCGTCAATTTCTTTCACCTCTAACGTTCCAGTGTTCACCGAACTTCATTACATAGGTAGTACATTATAGACAACCAACCGGTATTCAATAAAAATTAAACCGCAATCAACAAAGGGTCCCGGTGTGCCCCCGTCCTACCGCTACGGCAATGTAGACTGAGCTCTGACCCAGCTGTCTGTACCAATTTCAAGATTAAAATAAGTCCTACCAACGGTTTACTATCAATTTTTAACGTACATAATTTTATCTGAAAATTACCGGCTACGTTCGAGTTGGTTTATGGGATTAGCGGTCCTTTTTCTTCAGAATGTAATGAAGGTTTTCAACTTTAAGATATCTCTAGTAACTATCGTAAATTGGATTCAGCTAAAAAATCTGTAAGTCATAGAATACCGCGAATGATTTACTTTTCCAAACGGAGCTCGTTTGCTACTTTAAAGCGTAAAAAGGAAATAAGTTACCCACAATAATTTGCCGGGTTATAGCAATTTCAAATTTGAATATCAGCTGTGATTGGAACATAATATGGAAAATTTAATTTAGTAGGTAGTCTTTGTATGCTAACCCATTCCCTGTCCCATGAATCATATATGATTCATGTTGATTGTTTAACTATTGTGTCTACTTTGTGGACAGTGAAACTGTCAATAAATTGCCCTGACTCATTATTCTCATTAGGGGGTAAAGTATGAAATTGCCGACTTGTACTGAAAAATTGAAATTCGCTTTTTTTTTTAATTTAACATATTTATTTAATCAAAATAATTACTATTATTATCTATACATTGCTGCTATCTAATAGGAAGATCATGTGTTCTTTGCGATAGAACTCTCGTGATCTAGATGCGACAAACTGTGTGAAAGCATTTTGTACTGCCTCCTGAGAAGAAAACTTTTTATCACGTAAAAAAATTGTCCAAATCACGAAAAAAATGGTAGTCCGTTGGAGCAAGGTCTGGCAAATACGGAGGGTGGCGAATGGTTTCTAATTGCAGTTCCTGTAGAGTTAAAACTGTTTCTCGTGCTGTATGAGGTCTCGCGTTATCATGGAGCAATAATGATGAAGATCGATTCATGAGTCGGGGCTGTTTAACTGCTAGTTTTGCTATTATTGTTCGGAATATTCGGCACAGTAGACATCTGCCTTTATTGCTTGACCAGATCGGAGAAAGCTATAGTGAATAACACCATGCTGAGACCACCAAACAGTTACCATTACTTTTTATTGGTAAGCTTTGCTTTAGGACTTTTGCTTTAGGACTGTTGCGGCGTTTGACCTGGGGTCAGCCATTGCATTTTTCGCTTACGGTTATTGTAAGGAATCCACTTTTCATCACATGCCACAATTCGATCCAATATTCCTTCATTTCTGTATCGATTCAACAAGGCAACACAAGTTTCAACACGCGTTTCTTTCTGCAGATCAGTCAAATCATGAGGCACCCATTTCTCATATTTTTTTATTTTATTGATTTGACGCAAATGAGTCAATATTGTTGGTAAGGTAACGTTAAACCATGCCGCTAATTCCTGGGTAGTTTGAATCGGATCGGCTCCCACCATCCCTTCCAATTCATTGTTATTCACCTGTGTGGGCGGTCTTCCACGTGGTTCGTTCTTCAAATCAAAGTTTTGATCAGAAAAGCGTTTAAACCAAAATCGCACGGTGCGTTCATTAGCAGTCCCCTCTCCAAACGCAACATTGATATTGCGAGCTGTTTCTGCCGCGTTAGTTCCGCGTCGGAACTCGTATTCAAAAATAACTCGAATTTTCGAAGTATCCATCTTTCTTGTATAAGCTGAATAAAATAAACAACTGAAAGTCGATAATCGAATGTTGCACATTTTTTAGAACTTCGTACCATGTGAAAAAAGTTTCGCTCAAAAATCTCAAACCATGAAGGTCAATTCGAAGTACCTATTACAATAAAACGGCAATTTCATACTTTAACCCCTATTATTATAATTAGTGAATGAAAGTTTTTGTGTTTGGATGTTGTTTACTCACTCACGTTTTTGTCACGCGAAAACGCTAGAACCGATTTGGATGAAATTTCGCACACAGATAGTTTATAACTTGGATGAACAATTTTTATACAGATATTCCCACGGAATCGAGGCATGCGGGTGAAACCGCGGGGCACTACTAGTATTTCATTCACTACTATTATTTTATAATCCCTCCTTATGCCTTTTTCATATTGTCGAGTCAGTGGTAAAGCTGTTATGCTAGTGAGTCCTATTAAATCAACTGTCAGACGTATTCGGGTGTCCGACTGTCCGGTACGACTGTCAATGTATTCGGGTGGCAGTACTGACAGCCAGTACGTGATGTTCGAGCACTGTCCGAGGCACCGAGAGTCGCGGTGCGTACACTACTGACGCTTATCAAAAAGTGATATTAAGAAAAGTGATATCAAGGAATGTGTCATGCATCATCATTGTTTTTATTCACTATTGAATAAATGGTGAAGCAAAACATCGTGAGGAAACCCGCATGCCCTAGAACGAAATAATCGAAGACATGTGACATTTACCAACCCGCACGAGGCCCCCGTGATGGACGGCTCAAACTCTCTCACAGAGAGGAGGCCTGTGTCCCAGCAGTGGGTACAGGCTGATTATGCTACTACAGAATAAAGCTTTAAGTAAAACGACGACACGGTTGGCGCAGTGGCTGGGCGAATGACTGCTGCTCTGCGTGTCGCGGGTTCGATTCCCGCACGGAACAAATATTTGTATTGCCTACAGGTAATTGTTCCGGGTCTGGCTGTTTGTGTATTTGAGTTTAAATGTTTGTAAGCACGATAACATGATACAGGAGTAGATCCTAGCGTAGGGCAACGTTTTCACAAAAAAAAAAAATAGCTCGACATGTAGAAGAGACGAGCCTGTTGCCAGAAACCGGGTACAAATCCAGATTCAGGGCTTTTATTGAGAAATTCCTGACGGAAAATCCACTAATACTTTGTCCGACCCGGGAATCGCACCCAGGACATCATTGCTCAGCAAAAGCGTTTGCGACCACTTGTCCAACGTAACTTCGTCAGAATGCTAATCGTATTAATTTTATAAATAGATTATTTGCAGGTACGTACGGATCTATGTACAGTAGCCAGTTTGTGCTCAAGATATTTCTGACGAATTTTATCGTTAACTTTTTTATCGGTAGCTAATGGGATCAATTAAAATTACGACGGGGCAGCGATGCTTTCACGTCAATTTCGACAAACTTTATAATGGCGTGAAAGCGTTGCTCTCTACCTTCCACAACCGATAAATTGCTGGGAATTACTTTACGTACTAAGTAATTTTAACGGAATTAAATTGTCCGGAACATAACCGGAGTTCCCGACATAGCTTGCAGAGTAAGCAAGCTGAAATGGTAGTGGGCTGGCCATGTTTGTCAAAGAACCAATGGCTGGTGGAGCAGACGAGACCTACAGTGGAGATTACGCATCGGCAAGCAAAGTGTGGGACGCCCGCCAGCTAGATGGACTGACGACCTTATAAACGTGTCTATAGGATAGACTGGATACGGAAGGCGGAAGACAAACTTTACCTTTAGAAACCTATGTCCAACAGTGGGTTGCAATAGGCTGAAATGAATACTTAGCAATATTCTAAAGGTAGGCCAGTTTGTCACACTTTCAACTATTCATAGTTTTCCACAATCATGCACAGAGGGGTCTCTATGAATAAATGACGAGCGTCCGTCCATAAACAGACAGTGGCAACCGCAGCATAACTTCGCGGTTCTTTCAAACGTCGCAGCTGTTTTTATGAAAGTAAAAAATGTCAGTTTAAAAATGGAAGTATGTAAATACTAATAAGTAATATAAAGATTATAATAATGTCAATAATTAAAACAATTAATTAATTTATCATCAATTAGACTTCCTGTGAATAAATTTATGAATAGAAAATAAATTACGTTCGAGGTTTTAATTATTTCAGCGTAATTATAGCTGACCACAGTCATGTAAATAATTTAAGGGAGTAACTTTTGTCTCCGCGACTAATTTGTCTCTCGCTACAAATTCGTAGACTATCGTACAAATTCGTAGACTTGATGTCTACGAATTTGTACGATAGTGCGCGCATGTAGCGACGAGACAAATTGTGTCCACGCGTTTGGAAACAGGCCGGCGACCCAACTGTCGCACGTCTAATGGTTGCAATGCAAGTGCGCGCACGGCGACAAAATATAAATGCGGCAATATTTTACGAAATTGTAGCGTTGCTGTCGCTCCCGTGTGCACATCGTCCAAATCTTGGCGAGGAGACAGCGGCAGAGACAAAAAAGTTGCTAGGCAACTAAGTTACTCGTAGGCGCCCTCCCTAAAAACTAGTCATTTATAGAGAGAAGGTATAATTTCATCTACCAAATGGAGGTTATATATGTACTTGGGTAGGTATTAATAACTATAACTGGCCACTTTACACAATACTGGACTTGTTTACTTTATAGTAGTCTTTTATTTTCATTTTCAAAATAATGACGGTATATACGGTCAAAATGTTATTTTTCATTAATTAATTTTAGGTTTTTGTTCCTTAAACTTGTAGTTGGTTAATTATTCAAAAGTTCATTTTAATCTAGTTTTTACGGCCGTAACACCCAATTAAGTGTGTCCTTAATTAAAAGAAAGCGACACATAGCTAACTAGGCGGTGAGTCGAGGAAACGATATAAGAAGGTAGCAAGTAACCCAACTCACGTGCTCACCCAATTAATAAGAACCTTTCTTTTGTTGCAGCTCCTAAAAGGAAAATTAAGTCTCTCGGCTTCTTAGCGGGAGGTAAGTACTTACCTTTCACTGAAGCTTTTCATACTCACTTAGTTAAGTACTTTCTGATGCAGATTTTTGGAAAATATTTTTAAATCGAAAGTGCCAATGTCTCTGAGGGCGCATTTTACCGATAAAACTGAACGCGATCTGCACATCTGAGAGGCAATTGTCGTAATTTTAAGAACGTTCACAGTCTGGTCTCAGTCTTAATTTTTGTGAAAAATACCTCTAATTTCCCTACATTTTTGCCAAGTTTCTGACATTGGTTGTCGCTAAAATGAGATTGCGACTAGATTTTGAACGTTTTTAATAACGGGAATAGGCCTTCAGTTTAGGAATAATATAGACCCGTCACTGCTTCGTACGTATAAACATACATATTATAAAGTCGCTTCCCTTGTTTGTCTGTGAGACCGCGTTGTTCTTCTTAACTTCGAAATGAATTTTTATGCCTTTTTCACCATCATTTAGAGAATTTATTACGGATGTTTTATGTGTATAAATCGTTCATAAACCTACATATATCACAGAAATCTTAATGTTTTGGCATGTCCGCACATCAGTGCATTGCACCCGTACAAAGCAGGCGAAGGTTGCTAGTATGCAAGTTATTTATAAAATGAAGTAAATAATGTATGCTAAACTGCACAAAATAAATGTAAAAATATGTTTCAATATCCGAAAACATTCACAGAATTTGAGTAATTAAAAAATCGTAGCGATGGTCATCGGTACGATGTTTTACTTAAAAAAAAAACATTGATATTCACTTTGTATTTAAATATGTATTTATTATGAAAATCAAAGGCTGACTCTGAGTATAACATTAATACTACATGAAATACTGAAAATACTGAATTTTAACCATAAATATATGTACTTTTCTCTTTTATGTTCAAGCTCTGTATTCATAAAATATTAAAAATTACGTTCAAAGTTGTTTTTACATTGATACTGTTGAAGTATTTTTGTCTTATGCTATTAAAATTAAGAATATAGTGAACAGTCCAAAGAACTTCACTTAAAACAAGTTTTTGTCCTAGGCTAAGCTCGAACGCTTTACTTCTTTTGAAACCCATTCAGACATAATACGGTTGACGGATGTCACATATGTCTTCGAATTTTTCTTTCACGGTTTAGAGAGCAGTGGAGATAAAACACAAAGTAGTAGTAGTAGTTCCCACAAAGCAGAAAATTTCAAGTGTCTACTTATTATGGTTCAAAAGATCAGCCCCGTGACAGACTGGCGGTCGAACGGACAGCGCAGCTTTAGTAAAAGGGTCCCGTTCGCACCCTTTTGGTACGGAACCTCTTATAATCCAGAGCTAGTTTCTTCTCGTTTATAACAATTACAGTTTTAATTACACTTTTGTAATTAGATATTGTTCCTCCCGACAGTTTTGAAAAGTTTCAAGCCGAACTCCATTCGAAACATTAGTTTTTCCTCACTAGCGCCATCTAGCGCAGTAGGCAGGCAGGCTTGTAACAGTTATAGCTACTAACATTTCTTTTCCTAGTTCTGCTAAAGGTTGGTTGAAATGTCGACGGGGGTTTAAAAGCCGTTAGTCCCGAATGTCATTCGTAGATTTTTGACAGTCGTTACGGGTAGTCAGAATCCTAAAAAGTTTGACAACCAGTCTGACAACATTTCTGTAAATCTAACCACTGAAAGTCTAGCAAAATCACGTTACTCTTGAAAATACCTTCCAAACGTGATCTCTGAACCAGTTCTCATCACAAAGGTTCAGATTACCATCGTCCAGTAAAGCCCACTAATCCAATTCTATTAAATCAGCCCACCTAATTACTTGGCACCGCGTCCAGCGGCCATTCACCTTTCTATCTCGTTTCTCTGATGTAAATGAACGAGTTTTCTTTCTTGGCCCATTTTAATGATACAAACAAGAATTCAAAATGGGAGCTCGCAGACCACTTCAAAGGCTCCGGGGAATAATTTCGCTTAGTAACAGTTGATCGAGGTATGATTAATATTATATATGTATAGCTGAAGGGTTCTTTCAATCATGATGATCGATAGTTTGTGGATTTCATTGTTCGTGTTATATGAATGTTGATCACAGTCAGATGACCTATTATTGCAAAGTCAGGGAAATTAATTTTGTGACTATCAAGTTAAATGTGAATTCTGAACTCTGATAGATGTATAAAATTGCTGTAATACGACAACTTGACGCAGGTTATCAATTTCCTTGACTATTAACTTCCCCAACTTTTCAAGTAGTAAGCGAGCTCCATCGGCTGAAAAAGTAAGTAATTCATGGCATTAAAATATTCTATGACTTATAACTACTCTGACTGTATAAATGGCGCTACTATTCAAACAACTTCGGGTTCGGGGATGTTAGTCTATTTCTTGCTGAAAATCCTTTACCCGTGCCACCACGCAACTTTATCATCAAAGCGTGCTCATAAAAATATTCTAGGTCAGCTCACTAAACGCTGCCCACTCGGCCCGACACAACTACCCAACTGCCCGCTCCGCCCACCATTTGACGCACACTTAACCCTAAAATAAGCGCGCCAGCAAATCCCTTTTCAAAATACGATCTAAACAGTTTCCAAACGCCATTAATTCATAGCCTGGTATCGGTGGGTCGTTACATAAGTAAATTATATTGATAGCAAACAATGATCGCATACAAAACCCAGCCATTACTGTTTCGGGATAGTTTCTATTCGAACGATAACACTATATCTTTGGGAATTTGGAGGTCAGCAAAAGGAAGGTTATTCGGAGGGTTTGTAGAAGTGTTGTGTTAGCACTTTCAGTGGTGTGACGATTTTCTTCTTTTATATTTTTAGGGTTCTAACAAAAACTTACTAGCTCAATGTATAACTGTCGATAGTTTTGGGAGCAATACCGTTTACCAATTTATTAAAAATACTTTACCACCCCTTTCAGGAGGGTTAACACGCATTACAAGAACAATACCAAGACCCTCTTATGTGTGGTTTGAAGTGTAACGTGCAGTGAGGCTGCAAAACTACACTCTAATGTCGGTAATATTGCGTGCTAAAGCAAAAGATGTTATCTACTTATTGCGGAAACTTGTCGCCACAAGCCACTAAAACGATGCAACCAAAATCACTGTAGGTATTTATTTGTTCCTAGCTTTTGAACGCGGCTTCGCCTGCGTGGATGTCGGAAAATATCCCACGAAAACGTAGTACCGGGATTAAAAATACCCTTTGTATTAATCCAGGCTATAAACTATCTGTGTGCCTTTCATCCGAATCCGTTCAGCCGCTTCGCGGAACATACATCCAGACACAACGACAAATGGTCGAAAATTCAAAAAACTATGTTTTCGCCATCAGACTCATTCGTCCTCGTAGTACCTAATTACTTTTCTTCAAAAATATCCAATTTACAGTTTTGACTTCGTTACTATTTTATTATATGTTTAGATTACCTACAGGACAATGTTCGAAATATTTATCGAAATGCATATATTTATCGGAATCTGGCATGGTAAATGAATTTGCTTGCCGAGTGTATGGGTGAGAGCATTACGCCCCGGAAATGTTCAGTGTAGGATCATATAGATTTTATGTTTGTTGCACTAAGTGTCCGCCTGGAGCGCACTGCTTGTTTGTGACTTGTTGTATCAGATTAGCTGAAAGCTCTTCGTGTTAGTATTATTAGCATGTGGCTATGCAGCGGTCAACAGATTCAATAACTAAATGCTTCATTTACGACTTCATTTGTAATTCGAACTTGGTACTATTCATACTAAAGTCAAAGTCAAATCATTTATTTCAAATAGGCACGTAATAAAAGGCACTTTTGAACGTCAAAATAAAATTAAAATAAAATTGATTCTAGTCGCCCCTTCCAAAAGGTAGTTTTCGTATAGAGAAGAATGCACAAGAAACTTCACCGTTACTCTTTTAAAATGTTTTACAATATTTTGCATACATTAATTATATAATTATATGTGAAGACGATGCACCGAAAATATAATTACTATACCACAATAGGTAAAAGAATTAAAATGAATTAATGAAACAATGACATATAAATTAACTATGTGATAGACACAATGGTGGTCACATATTTACAAACATTCCAAAAGTAGACGATTTTCATAAATAAATAAGGAGTAATAAGTCCGGGTGTGACTTTAAGTAATTACAGAATGTAAATCAATGTCAAAGAGAAAAAAAAAAGAATAAATTATACAATTACAATAGCAACCAGTTTGATTTTGTCAAGACTCTAGAGATTGTCCTATGGAGCAGGACCAGCATTATTCCAAGCATTCTTATCTTGGATATAATCCTTTAATTTGTAATATCCTTGCTTAAAAAGTGTAATTTTAATATAAGTTTTAAATTTTCTTTCATTTATGTAATTGCAATATTTCACAAGGTAATTTGTTGTAACATTTAACACAGTACCCCATAAAAGATGTACCTATGTACTTTAGATAATCTGAAAAAAGGTTGATCTAATTTGTCTTTATTTCTAGTATTAAAATTATGTCTGTTACTTATTTTATTAAAAAGATGTTGATTTTTTCTTACATAGGTACATAATATTTTCATAAATGAATTGGCAAGGTACCGTCATAATATTAACCCTTTTAAATAGTTCCCTAAGAGATTCGCGGCGACGTAGATTGTAAACGGCTCTGACAGCTCTCTTTTGCAAAATAAAAATGGATTCAATGTCAGCAGCCCGACCCCACAGTAAAAGCCATATGACATAATACTGTGGAAGTAACTAAATTAGACCAAGCGCGCGGTTTCTTCATCTGTTAGTTGTCTTATCTTTCTAACAGCACATGCGGCCGAGCTTAGCCGCCCCGCAATAGATGTTATATGAGGTCCCTATTGTAATTTCTCGTCTAGCGTGATTCCTAGGAAAACTGTCTGATTAACAAATTCTAGTTTTTGGCCATTCAATATGATGTCACATTCGCTACTTCTAACATTAGGTAATTTAAATCTAATGCATTTGGTTTTTTTTCATTAAGTACTAAATTATTTACCGTAAACCAATTTTGGACCTGAAGAATAGAGTCATTCACGTCGTCAAGAGTATTAGTTAATAATGGCGAAATGTCGGTGTTCTATTTCAACCTCTGCCAACCCTCAGAAAAAACAGGATCTTCCTTGTTTCATCGAAAAGAAATTGCCAAACTATCACTTCCCAAAAAAATTTCCGCATAATTTCATTTGCTAAATTATTACTTAGCAAAAAATCTCTTCACAAATAATCGTAACGCAAACCTAATGTTTGGCATGTGAACGTTTAGACAATGACTTGTTTACTAACTAGTACTTTTACCAATTTTTATGTAGTCAAATATTTCAATTGGAATTACCGTACTCATTTTACGTAAAATAAAATTTGCCAAATATTTAGTATCGTCAGATTTCAATTTAGCAATTCTATTCAGTCAATTGTTATAGTCTAACGAGTTCAGTCTCGGGTAGCCTGTTTTTTTCCATATTTTTTTTCTATTTAATCTAGTCGTTTCTGGCACTCGCCGGGCGTTGCCGCGGCATCGCTCGCTTCGCTCGCTCGGCTCGTGCGTAGTGGTCACAGTTTTTACCTAATCTAACCTAAACATTTTTTTTAATTAACCTCGTCTAACCAGTTTGGTTCTTGATAGCTTGCTCACAATAATATCTTTTTTTCCTTATTTGCATTAAATAAATGATTATATTAAAAGACAGCCGGAAATAAGATTTTTTGGAATTATATAATTGAAAAATGCAATTTTACATTTTTCAATTATATAATTCCGAAAAATCTTATTTCCACATATAATTAAAATCTTATTTCCATCACCATTATTTCCACATATAATTAAAATCTTATTTCTATCACCACATATAATTGAAAAATGTAAAATTGCATTTTTCAATTATATAATTCCAAAAAATCTTATTTCTGGCTGACCAAACGTTTATTGTCTAAAGATTGTTTGCTGTAATAATTCATTTGATTAAAGACCAAATGCCTAAATGGCATTATCCTTGATAATATTCTGCCAAGTAAAAATTTTACCAAATGAAAATGTGCGTAGGTACTAAAATTATTCCAAACATTGCATTGGTATAAAAAAAGGTTGCTAAAATTTGTTCGGGTAGTGAAATTTTGGCAAAATCTTTTCGGCAAAACGGCAGGATCCCATGAAAGGTGTGATTTTATTTGTTTTTTTTTTTAGTTTGCATTGAGAGGTTTGACGTATTCTTTACAGCAGGGAAACGTTTTTATCCGAAATTGAAATCACAAAGGCATGCAGAATAAAAAACACAAGTCTACGATACCTTTATGGAAGTGACAACGTATCAGTATTGGCCCTGCTTGTGCCGTGTCGACGCTGCAGCGGCAATATTGAGCCATAAGGTACACACTTTCCTATAAAATGTGGGGAAAAGGTCGTCTCCCCTATCTCAGCTACCTCCTACAGTTTTACGATCAGCTGCAAGTTTACATAAATATGCCTGAACAAAGGATAGTTTGGCCAAAAAGCTATGGTAAAGCTTCAGTAATTTATTAGTCGTTCTGTGTAGTTGCCACTTACAAGTTGCGATTGGGACGGTCAGGTCGCGTCGTGTGGTCATCGGGAGTAACAGCTCGAGGGATAAATGATAAATGATTTTATTTCTGTAAGTAGGTTTGTACAAACACTTTTACACGTCAATCATATTTTAAAACTAGATGAGGTCGGCGTTTCCTATCTGACTAGTCTGAGAAAAAAAAGAAAAAAAGCCCGAAACAAACTCAGACGTCAGTCTCTTTTAAAGTCCAGACATAATCTTGGTCAGATCATATGAAGACCATGTAGGTCGATGTCTGAGATGGTCTTTTGAGGAAAGAACCACACAGATTATGAGGACCTGTCCAGTCAGTGTACGCATATGTCAGATAGTTTCCACGCACCCAAATCCACCACATCGGTTGGTGTTTGTTCCACGCACCCACATCCACCACATCGGTTAGTGTTTGTTCCACGCACCCACATCCACCACATCGGTTGGTGTTTGTTCCACGCGCCCACATCCACCACATCGGTTAGTGTTTGTTCCACGCACCCACATCCACCACATCGGTTGGTGTTTGTTCCACGCGCCCACATCCACCACATCGGTTGGTGTTTGTTCCACGCGCCCACATCCACCACATCGGTTGGTGTTTGTTCCACGCACCCACATCCACCACATCGGTTAGTGTTTGTTCCACGCACCCACATCCACCACATCGGTTGGTGTTTGTTCCACGCACCCACATCCACCACATCGGTTGGTGTTTGTTCCACGCACCCACATCCACCACATCGGTTGGTGTTTGTTCCACGCGCCCACATCCACCACATCGGTTGGTGTTTGTTCCACGCGCCCACATCCACCACATCGGTTGGTGTTTGTTCCACGCGCCCACATCCACCACATCGGTTGATGTTTGTTCCACGCGCCCACATCCACCACATCGGTTGGTGTTTGTTCCACGCGCCCACATCCACCACATCGGTTGGTGTTTGTTCCACGCGCCCACATCCACCACATCGGTTGGTGTTTGTTCCACGCGCCCACATCCACCACATCGGTTGGTGTTTGTTCCACGCGCCCACATCCACCACATCGGTTGGTGTTTGTTCCACGCGCCCACATCCACTACATCGTCGGTTGGTGTTTGTTCCACGCGCCCACATCCACCACATCGGTTGGTGTTTGTTCCACGCGCCCACATCCACCACATCGGTTGGTGTTTGTTCCACGCACCCACATCCACTACATCGTCGGTTGGTGTTTGTTCCACGCGCCCACATCCACCACATCGGTTGGTGTTTGTTCCACGCACTCACATCCACCACATCGGTTGGTGTTTGTTCCACGCGCCCACATCCACCACATCGGTTGGTGTTTGTCGCGCATCGCTCGTTTCGTTAGTCGGTCGGGTAGTAGGCCGATTTGTTAGCGTTCCACACGGGACTCCTAAGTTGTACATACAAATTATGTATATTGTTGGTCGGCCAACCTAGTTAACTTCTATGTGCGTGTAACTTTATAGCCTCCAGCAGTTTATAGTTCAGGCTACCTTGTGTATTTCTGAAATGTACGTTCATTGTAAAAGCGTACATAAATTATGAAAAAAAACTTGGGTGACAAATAAATGTTACCTTTTATATTCGAAACAGAACTCGACCCAACCCGCTCAGCCGGATATGATGACTAAACAGAATGACGTAATTTTCTCCCATCCAATTAGCCGAAATGGATCTTTGTTTATACCTTTTGCGCTCAGAAGCTTGAAGTTAATTATCCAAAAAATATAAATTCTTCTTTTATTCTTAAGCGCTTACTATGTAAATGCGGTGTTAAAGGAATAGGTTTTATAGATAGTCGTGAATTTTTTAAAGGATTATTGCTCTTGAAAATTATGTGTTGCATAATAAAATAGACAATTAATTATCGTGTATGTCCGATATTTCTTACATTTATTACTCAGTAACTGGGTTGTGGAGGTCAGATAGGCAGTCGCTCCATGTAAAATACTGGTATTCAGCTGCATCCGGTTAGACTGGAAGCCGACCCCAACATAGTTGGGAAAAGGCTAGGCAGATGATGATGATGTCCGATATTTCTTGTGCACAGGGCGATTCCGGACAATGTCCTTTCCTAACTTAGAATCAGGTTTTGGGTTTCGTAGATCATAGTATCTACATACAGCTAAGAATTTAGTAAGAAATGAATACTTACTGGGTAAGCCAAAACTTACCTAAAAGTTACTCTCAAACATAAGTTATTATTTAACAAGAAACATACATACATTATGTACAAATAGATACCTAATAACTAATATAGTAACTCAGAAGCGGAACTCCACCGAATGTATTCTAATTTGCAAGCCATGAGCGACCAACTACTAGAGATGAGCGATTGTTTTTTTTTTATTCCATTGCTGGCAATGACGACGACTCCGTCTGCGATCCCGGATGAAAAGTAACCTATGTCTTTCTCCAGGTCCCATGGACCAGGCATCTGTCAAATTTTGTAACAATTCGTTCAGCCGTTTTTGCGTGATTGAGTAACAAACATCCAAACATACATACTTTGACATTTTTTTAATTAAGTAGGATTAGTTCTTTTAGTCGTTACGGGTCATCAGAAGCCGAAACTCTGGTAACCAGTGTTACCAAGGGGTTTCGTATTACCCAGTAACTGGGTTGTGGAGGTCAGATAGGCAGTCATTCCATGTAAAATACTGGTACTCAGCTGCATCCGGTTAGACTGGAAGCCGACCCCAACATAGTTGGGCAAAGGCTAGGCAGATGATGATGATGCTAAAGTAGGATTAGTACATTTTCGTTTGATGTCCCGCACTATTCCCGTCGGAACAAACTAACGTCGTCTCTGTCACATATCAGGGCCTCAGCACTTACAATGAACGCGGCACTCAAAAGCCTTCAATAGAGAAATCCTCGCGTGGAGTTCGCCGATTAGGTTCTATAGAATGTCTCATTGTTCTACTGCGTTGGTAAGGTGCGGCATTTATCTATGTATGGGCGGGTCACTAACCCGCCCCTGGTTCGCATGGGTTTTACAACTTGAGAAAACATCGAGATTTCTTTATTATTTGTAAGTTTAATATTACTGCCGTCCTTTAACTAGAAGGCCGTTAAGCCCAAATATTTGTTTCGGAAAAAATGCCAAAAAACGCGGGCATCGTTGTTTCTTAAAAACTATGATACTTAGGTTAATGATTTTTGGACACATCAATTGATATTTCTTTCTGTTTATCCGAAATAACCCTTTCTGTTCAGAAACTATTATTAATTACTTTCAAAATTATTTTTTCTAATTTTGTTAAGCACGTAACCTATTTATTATTGCATCTTATTACTATACTAAAAGGCCCTTAACCATACGAAGTAATTTATTTAAAATTTTAACCTTCAGAATTCCTTAACTAAAAAGTTGTTAAGTGACCATAACTGCTTTCCAGCCATGACATTCGCTTCGATTTCAATTTCAATAACTTTCCTAATGACCGGTCACGGGGCTTTAGATGCTTTTTAACTAATTGATGCCAATGTTATTTGGAACTTTTGTAAACTCTTAACTACTTTACTTAACTAAAAGGTGGCTAAAAACATGTCGCTTCCATATGAATGCTTAACTTCTTTATAGTTAAGTATTCATATGTTAAGTATTAGTTAGTTAGAAGTAGTTAGTTAAGTATTCACATGTGAGTAATTAAGTACATGTTCCTTTATAAATCAAAAATATAAGCAACATTTAAAAGGGAAAAGAAACTATAATTTAACTAATCAACTATAACTAATTTATTAATAATAATAATATAATAATATTATTTATTTTCTCACCACAATATCTTTATAAAATAATAACAGAAAAAAAACAATACTGTCCAGTGCCCACTGGACAGTATTGTTTTTTTTAAAGAAAAATATTGTGGGAGACTGGTGCCTAAGCTAAGCCGAAGCCTGTATTTCAGGCGACCAGGTCTCCGCCCCAAACATACAATTTTATTATGGTTTCCCGTATACTGAAACTAGATAATGTTTTCAATTTTATTTATAGGAAGGAGTTCGTGAGGAGTGTGTGGGTGTGTGAGTGGGAGTGATCAACAAGTTGGTGCGTGTTAAACTGTTTGATGAATGCCGTATAAGTATGTGCTTGTGGTAGATAAACATAAACAGAATGCTGTGACTATTTTGGGATAGATAGTGGATTTTCGGTTGTATCATAGCCAGAGCCAGTCAAGAGTCATAAGCCATCCATTAAGTTTTTTCTTACACAGGTGTTTTGTGAGTGGGAAGATGTTGTGAACTTTGTTTACTTTGTTATAGAGGTAGCCTCCAAGAAAACAGAAGAATCGTTCAGAGAAACAAGTTGCAAGTCTACCAACGGACCGGTCGCCGGGGTCGTAGCGTCTTTTACCGAGCATAGGTGTGGGACTATAAGAAAGAAGTGCGTGTTGCTTCAGTGTGGTCTGTAGAATGAATAGTTGGCGAACCGTGAGAACCCCACTTTCCCGGTATGTGGAATGGTCGAAAAGACGATATTTTTAAGATTGCTCTCTGCGCCCTTTCAAGTTGGATTAAAGTCGATTTAGGTGCGCCACCCCATGTTGTTATGCAATAGGTTAATAAAGACTGACAAAGTGCGTAGAAGATCGTCTTCCTAAGGTCTTCAACCGCCACGTGTCTTAGGTTCTTAAATACATAAATTAATTTACGAACTATGGAGGTAAGTGTGTCGATGTGCGGATGGAAGCCCAGGCAAGGATCCAGCACCACCCCAAGGTATTTTATAGAGTTTGTTCTCTCTAAGCAGGTGCATGTGCAGGTCCTGCTGTGGGGGATGGGGCATTTATGCGCGGTGATAGATAATGGAGGCGCTAGACTTTGAGAAACTGTTCGCATAGCAAAATTGATATATTTAGTTTTGTCTGCATTCAGGGTAAGGGCGTTGTCATACCAACCGTTTTGGTACCTTATTCAGGCCAGATTGAGCACTTTCGAAAACGCTGTACCACGTGGAGAACTAAATATTAGGGAAGTGTCGTCCGCAAATGTGAAGATTTTGCCTTTGTCGAGATCGTTAATATAAATTAAAAATAGAGAAGGGGCGATCACACTGCCTTGTGGAACTCGGTGTGTAATAAATTTCTCGGAACTTATGTCATTGTTCCCATCTTCACGGTCTGTGTACGGTCTGTAAGGTAGTCTTCGAAAAGCTTTAATTGCATTTCCCTTATACCCAGGCTCTCTATCTTCTCTATAAGGATGGAAGTAGAGACGGTGTCAAAGGCTTTTGCCAAATCGAGGAAAATACCTAAAATCTTCTGCCCACCATCCAAGTTCCTAACAATGAGGTCTGTTAAGTCATGGACTGTATTAGAAGTTGATTTACCGGCAAGAAAACCATATTGGAAAGTTATTAGCTTATTGTTCATAATGCGCTCGTGGATTTTGGATAACGCAGGCAGAATAGCAATGGGTCTATAAATAATTACTTACTCGGTCTCTGTTCCCACCCTTATAGACAGGAATAATTACTGTTTTCTTAAAAGCCTTCGGAAATTTACCGGTTGCGAGGGCCAACTTGCAGATGTGTGATAGGGGCGGAACTATAATATTTTTGTTCTGTTTAATTATCCTAGTAGATATACCATCCCAACCCATAGCACAGCCAGCACGTAGGGGGACATTATCAGTCCTTCAACCTCATCCACGTCTGTAGATAGCAGCATCATTGAGTGTGGGCGCAAGTAACCGTCGGTGTAGCTTTTATGTGTATTTGGTTGAGTACCTTGTATTTTCTCAGCTAGGCTTTTTCCAATAGTAACAAAATAGTTATTCACTAATTCGATTGATTGGTCTGGCGTGGGTGAAAGTGTGAGCAACTGTGTTGGGGTTTCTTTAGTTTCAGCTCAATTCGTGATTTTGTTGATTGCCTCCCAAAGTTCTTTACTATTATGGCCGGCGTTTTTTATCTCGGTTCTGTTAGTGATCGTTTTTTTTTTTTTAGGTGATAGGTACAGAAATTTCTCTAGTGAGTATATGATACTAAAAGGGTAGTATCATCTGGAAACGATTTTACCCTCTTGTGCATATTGTCTCTATGCGTTATGCAGCGGAGAAGCCCTGGTGTGATCTACGGTTTATAATTTTTTTGCGGTAAGGGGTTTTGACAGTTTGGGTGTTTCGCTGTATGATCTGCCTAATGGAATTTAAGAGGAATTCTGCTGCCATGTTAGAATCCTGCATTTCATAAACTGTATGTAGATCGAGTGTATTTAGATCTGAAGTTAGTTGATCATAATTTATTCTTGTAGTTGTGTTGGAGGTCCTTGATTTTTGTGTTACATTGTGTAAAAAGAGAATTACTGTTTCGTGGTCGGTAAGAGCAGAATGCGCTACTAGTGTTTGAGCCGTAGTATAAACTGTAGCCCAGCTAACAACGCCCTTCTCCAGATACAGAATGGAATGATGTTCCATGCAAAAAGTGCTTAAAAGGTAATTAATTTAGACTTAGTTAATTAATAATAAAACAAAAAAATAAGACAAAAATAAACAGTACAGGACATTAGTGTTTTGGGATGTATTTTAACGTTGGGTTTATGCGTTGAGTGTAAGGTGAATGGGTGTGTGGATGAGTGTTAATGTGTGTGCGAGGGTTGTTTGTGTGTGTGTGTGTTATGTGTGGTTTTGTTTGAACCATTGATACGATAGGAACCGATAGGAACCTTTCACTAAATTATTTTAATAAACTAAGGTTCATTATATCAGCCATGAGGCAACTTCGCCTTAAATTATTTTAATATTATCACAAATAAAAGTTATAAAATATTTAGTAAAATTACACTGAATAAATAATAAAACATACAAACATAAACAGCACTTATCAAGTGTACAAATTAAATGTATCAAATCTTAATCCTACTAATATTATAAGCTAGCTTTCGCTTGTGGCTTCGCTCGCATTGAGGTCGGAAATGACCCTACGGGAACGTACTACCGGGATGAAAGGATCATACATCCTAACCCTGGGCATGATCTACACGTGTGCCAAACTTCATGCAAATTCGTGCAGCCTTTAAGGCGTGAAATGTCAAGTTTGATGTTAGTCCGCCTCAACGGCTCATCATAAATTGTGTTACTACCTAAAAAAAATTAATATCTTTGGAACTATTTATATTGTAAAAATGTTTCTTAGACAGAAAGAGAATTTTAAACTCTGTCATTTTCTATTAATAAGCCAAAAATGACCATTTGGGGGTTAACGGCTTTCTAGTTAAAGGACGGCAGATTAAATAATTAAACACAAAAACCTTCTGGAATAAAATTTTCTGGAATTTCTTTAAATGATGGTGAAACTGCATCAAAATTAGTTGCAAGGTTTATAGGAGCAACGCGGTCACACAAAGACACGAAAACTACTTTAATTTAAAATATGGTACAATGTAACTGAATTAAAGCACGTATTTGGTTCAGAATCGTTTACTGAATCGATTTTTGTCATTTTACATAATATATTATAGGTAATGTGCTATCCCAAAAATAATTAAGAATACGTAAATATTACAGTCACACCTTCGCTGTACAGTGAAAACAAACAAAATGGACAAAGTACCTACTACGCTCCATAAACGTATATGCGACTGTGTGCGAGAGTTTGTAATATGACCACAATTTTCTCTCACAATCGGTAAAACTAATTAAATAAATAAACAATAAATTTTAAACATAATAGTAAACTGATGTAGTGAATGTATTAAGATTATAACATAATATTCTAATTGAGGTGTTTGGTGGTGTGGGTTAATTCCGGAACATGTTGTAGATATAGATTACGTAAATATAGGTCTACGCCAATTGTGGAAAATTATTGAAATTTAATCATTTATGTTGGGAATCTATTTACTTCTCTCTTATCTACATTTGACATTTGAAAATTGGTTAAAGCCTAAAAACGAATTAATTTAATTGACCCCAGAGAGCTGTAAAATGAAGTACTAACGCAACAGAGTCGAAGCTCGTCACAGCCCACTGCTCTCGGCTCCCGGCGTAGCTCAAAAGCGCTATTAACACCGTCACAATAAATCGTTAACGATGGGCCGCCTCTTACACCGTAGTGTAACGTTAAATGACTGTGTAATCATTACTTTATTCTGTTTGCTTATTTAATTAAAACCGCCCAAGTGCGTGCGTCAACCATGCACAATGAAGGGTTCCGAAATTGGAGTGATTTTTTACACGTGCACACACAGTATTGATTTTATCGACCGAAAGAGTTGATGGCATTCTGCTACGAGAGTTATTTCTCCGGTTGAAACTGAAAAATCCCATACCTCTAAAACTATTGACTTAGATAGCAAAGTCACATATTTTTAATTATTGGATCCAACAGTACCCCACACACATATATATATGTGCATTCAATTTTTTTCATCCCTCTTTTACGTTTATGGACCACCCCTAATACTCGTATATTTTTTTTTGGAATTACGCTACACCATTGTTTACCGCTACGCGGAATACCGGTAAAACAGGGTGAATAGGGATGCAGGGGTGAAACGGGACGAAACTTTAAAATGGATTTGTACTTTAAAATAATATAGTTTGTTGCTAACAAGGACACTTAATCTTTAATTAAAAAGCTGTAAACCCATTAGAGTATTTTACGGTTTTAGACATTTATTTTCTCAAAAGATTTACAATCACTTGCAGAGAAAAATACAATATTATAATTGAAAATACTTATAGCCGATTGGCGTAGTGGTTTAGTACCTACTATGACAAAATTACATTAATATTTCTTAAGAGTTAAAGTAGCAGTAAAAGGGGTAGTTGCAAAGAAGTTCACACGAAACCAAGTGCGCGACGTCGTATGCGTATCGCCACTGCGGGTAGGTGTGCATGAGTTGAGGGATAGGTACAGACGCCAGCACATCAAGCTACTACAATCTGTCAAATTTATTTAATAGATTATCAACTTTATCGCTAAAGCATTAAGGTTCAAAGTTGATTGGGAAAATTTGACAGTTTCGGGTAGCTTGTCCTGCTGGCGTCTGTACAATACATGTTTATTAAGGCCCATGACACAGTGATTGTTTCACTGCGTTTAAAGTACTTAGATGGCTGTTATTATTGTGTTTAACTTAATTACTATAGTCATGTTATGATACAAAACCACATGGAATTTATTATTTGTATTATTATTTTCATATTATTACTTGAGTTTAATTATGTAGGTAGTGTCAAATACGTATGTTAAAATATTTAAATTATTATTATTTGTAAATATATTTATTTAAAAATGATTTTATGTAGGTCAGAATATAGTGTATAAATATATATGTATTTTTTTTGTCTATATGTATATATATGTGCGTTAGGTAGTGTGTAAGGTTTTTAAAATGTTATAGTATAATAATGTACTTACGTGTATTATATTCATAAAATGATTAATTGTTTAATAAGTTATATTTTGAATTGTATGTATGTTACATTGTAAATTAGTAGTTGATACCACTGAACTTAATATTAAGCTCTTATTAATGAAAAATCCTTTAAAATGTGGCTTTTTTATAGTTTATTAAATGTAAACAGAGATTTTGCTTCTTTTATATGTTTAGGTAGTTCGTTGTAGTGTTGGGCTCCATCATATATTATAGAATACTCTTGTTGCCGTAGTTCGTTCTATGCCTTCTTAAACACAGGTGATCAGCCTGCCTTGTCATGCGTTTATGGTAATTTTTTTTTTTTTTTTTTGTGAATGTAATTTGTGAGTGGATATCTTTAGTAAGGATTTCTCTAATAAAAATACATGTGTTATATTTATGTGTTTGGGCAAGATTGAATAATTTTGTGTCTTCATAAATTTTGGTAGTTGGTGTTAGATAGTCGTATCGAAATAATGTTTTAATAATTCTATTTTCTGTCAACGAACTATATTATTTCAACGTTAAAACCCATTTTGAAGTTTCGTCCTGATTCACCCTTGCATCCCTATTCACCCCGTTTTACGGTACATATATTTCAAAGGAGAATGCCACGGGATCGTACCAACTTGCGAGGGAGCGTGACACTACCAAATGTAGTTCATAAAATTACTCCTATTTTTTAAAATAGATTTACGTTTTTGTTATGAAAAATATTCCCGGATTTCAGACATCAAAAATAAAAGTATTTTTATTTACTTTTGTACGTATTTTCTCTTATGTTACTGCCATTGTACTTCATTTCCGAATGTTGCTACTACTGTTGAAAAAATATATATAAATAGGTGCCTGCATTTAAATGAAGAAGATAATTTGTAAGTACCTACCGACACCGATTTGCTATAATATTAAGTATATTTTTATGTGTGTCATAAAATCTTTAGGTCACACTTTGCATCGTATTAATTTAAATTATTATTTTGGAATATATTTTAAACATTAAAAGAGAAGAGAACCGGTTAAAAAAAAGAATTCGTTTTTTTTTGTGACGTATGTATTGCATTTGTTCTGTTGCGCCGTCACGGATGACGTTACTTTAAATATTGGTTTCATCTGAACTATTTAAATATATTTAAAATCCTTATTAACGAAAACGTTCAGGTGCTTTTCCATAACGTAGTCTTTGTGTGTTAACCATTAGCGATGCCACCTACCATCATTCATCGTCATCGTTCATTCGACATTTTCTCGAACGTAACCTCAAAATTTTAAGAAGGTAAAATAATAATATATTTATTCAAAAAATGATAAGGCATGAAAATTAATAATAATAATAATATCTTTGGACATTTCACACAGCGCCATCTAGTCCCAAGCTAAGCAACCTAATGCTTGTGTTATGGTAACAAGATGGCTGATAAACTACTTATATACATTTTTTTTGTAAATACATACATATTATAGATAGAAAAACACCCAGACTCGGAACAAATACATGTAGGTCATACAAATATTTGTTCCGTGCGGGAATCGAACCCGCGACACGCAGCGCAGCAGTCAATCGCTTAACCACTGCGCCAACCGTGCCGTCAAATTAGTACAGATAGACTTAAATGTAAATTATATTCCTAAGACTTACGTGCCCGAACTAGATAATCCTGTGTTTCAGGCGAGAAGAGCTAAAATAGTCTTTTAAAATTAATAAATAATCAAAAGTTGACCATATAAAAATAATTATATGTTGAGTAGCATAACTCGTAGTTTCTAAATTTGATAAATATTTGCATACCTATATTTACTTGTAACACAGTTTCTTCGTAAGACATACTTTGGAGAGCCTCCTTGAGGATTCTCTTACAATTTGTATAGTTCAGAGAATAAATGTTTGCTTTCGAGTTTAGTCTATTATATAGGAGAGGTCCGAGGTACAGGTAAAATTTATCTATAAAAGCATGTTTTGTAGAATTTTGTGGACAAACTATATCTTTACGTCTTTTATTAGTATATCCAGTGCTGTAGCGTAGCTGTCGAACTGTTAACACTTCACAAGATACAAGAGGTTAGTAGGAAAAAGAGAAAGGGCGGAAAGTAGACACTTTGAGAATCGCCCTCTGAGCTCTCACGATGGTAAGTTGTTAATCACTACAAATAAATACGAATTATGGGAATCCATGTAAAAAATAGTTAGCAATATAGGAAGGGCATTAAATTCTCCTCCAAATACACTAGGTTTGGATGTGACAGCGGAGTTTTCGTTTGGTACAGGGCACCCTATATTTGACGGCATTCTCCTTTTTACCGATATATCTCCAAGTTTAATGGCTGTGTGATATCTGGACAACTGGACAGACGGATAATTTCTTGATGTCCGTTTCACTCGTGGCACTCCCTCATATATAACCTGTTTATAAGGGTTACGTTTTTGCCATTTGGCTACGCAACCCTAAAAGTGATTTAAATAAGTTACCGAACTCCATTTAACAACCGTTGATGTTACTTTTTAGCGTTTTGACGAGTGAATAGGGAATACAATATGCATGTAATGTCTTTTCACTTAAATCATTAAAATAAAATGATTAAATGAAAATGATTAAAATAATAATACTACTACTTATTGCAATTTTTTTTTTTTGCTATTAAACTCCTACAATTTTCAATTAATGTTATTGTCACGGACGCACGGCCATGATGTGACGTCATTAAGTATGTAAGATACTGCTTTGTTAACATCTAATTATTTGCCCTAATTAAAATAAATTAACTTATTTTGAGTGTTTTATTCAAGCACAAAATGACAATTACAATATTAATAACATCAACTTAGTAAGGTATCAAGCACTTGCCGAATAAAAGATGCTGGCTGGCACTTCTGTTATTGACGCATTGCATTTAATTGGAAAAGGCTTCCAGATGTCCCGTCCGCCACCTGACGGTGTGGGCCGCTCAACAAACGAGCGTTTAGAAAAAGGCTTTTCACGAGTTGACATCATTTGGGTGATCCAACGGCAAGAAAAAGTGCCCGTGATCCACCCAGGTGAACTAAGCAGGTGGACCACGACCGAATCCCGTCCCGCAGGCAGGCGCGACGCGGTTTTGGTAGAACAATTTCCATGAAATTTCCATAGAAATTGTTCTGCTAGAGTCGCATCGTGCCTGTCTAAGGGAGCCTTTGCTCAGCCCCAGTCTACGTGCTGTTGTTTAATGAGTCCACGCCTCCTTTGTGTTCCGTTTCTCCAAAAAATGTAATCCATGCAAATAAAAATGAAATGCTATTCGTTGGTAAGCATCACTTGAGTTCGTTGATTGTATGTTCGTAATTTTCCGACTAAGGTTTTCAGGGAAACAAAAATTGGAAAAGTTTCCCGGAACATTGCAAAAATTTGAAAATCCTCTTTTAAATGGGATTTTTGTATGAACTATTGCTTAGATAGCAAAATAAATAAATAAAAAAGCCTCTTTAATTCATGGAAACAGTACAATGCAGTGTTTTTTTTTTTTAAGTTACCATTATGCTAACATTTTCTAAGGAACATAATTTTATTATTATAAAATGTATACGTTTAAAACGCTTCGTTGGAAAATGGTGATTAACAGTAATAATGTAAACTATACTTTATCAAATATACAAATAAAATTTCTCTATTAGTATTGGCATTTCATTTCATTATAATTATACGTACTGTTTACGTTTTAATACAATTCAATTTTATAATAATAAATGCATTTTATTTGTATAAAATTATGTTTTTATAATTTTTATTTTGCCTGTTAGGGTTTCACGGAATATATAAATATAAAACTGGTTTTAAAAATTATGTATTAGAAAATTGTAAGGAGATGACACAAAAGACGTTGACGCATTTTATTTGTATAAAATTATGTTTTTATAATTTTTATTTTGCCTGTTAGGGTTTCACGGAATATATAAATATAAAACTGGTTTTAAAAATTATGTATTAGAAAATTGTAAGGAGATGACACAAAAGACGTTGACGTTGACTTTCGTCAAAAACTGCCGAACCGGAGGTGACATCTGTCATGTCACCTCCGATAAAACATGAAAACGATGAACAAAATTGAACGATGAAGATGTTGACGAGATCAGCAGCTCGCCGCGCACACCTACCACCTCCGGATTCGTCGCTCAGCCCCGCCCCGCCGCCGCCGGAACCTAGCCCCATCGAGAGTGCTGTGACACCGGCCGTAGCAGTTGCGTCGAGCTCGAGCGACGAATATTTTTCCCCGCCGACGTCGCCTACACCTGTACGTCGGCAGGGGAGAGGCCGGCCACCGAAGAGCTTGGGACTTAGGGGCCATCCGGCCCCGAGCCGGGTCCCCGCTGCCGGTGGTTGTGTGCAGCGCATGAGATGGACTCAGTCTATGAACGAGAACGTCATGCGCGCATACTACAGGTCTACAGAGGGGGGAACTAACCTCACTGCGTACCGTGATAGGATGCTGTCTCTGTTCCAGGATCTGGAACCAACCGTCAACGTCTCGGCCCAACGACTGTCGGATCAGGTGCGGGTCATCCAACGTAATCACAGGTTGGACGATATCGCACTTGATAGGCTGCGCTCAGAGGTACTGAGCAACCAAATCGTCTCGACTCTGATACAAACCGCGGCACAAGCGTCAACTACTGATGCCATCCCGCCGCGGTCCAATCATGTTGAAGAAGATGATGATAGGGTTGACACAGTAGGTGTGTGCCTTGGACTCGCAGCTCAAGAATTTATTCGAGAGCAGCGAGGATCTTGTTGATACACACTCGATCCTGTATTGCGCGGCTGTGGCGGCATGTCGTTTAGCTAACGTCAAGTTTCCCAATTGTGACGCAGCTACTCGACCAAAACCAGCCGTACCAGCCTGGCAATGCAGGATCGAGCGTCGTATCGATGGGGCCAGGGTACTCATCGGCAAACTATACTGCTTCAGGGAGGGCAATACACGACCACGAGTGATGCGCTTTGTGAGACAGGCATTTTCGGGGACTGGAATCAGCCCTCGGGAATACATGTCCAATGTCACAGAGCGCATCGACTTCCTGAAGCAGAAAGTTTGTGCATGGGCGAGTCGTATTCGGCGGTATAAGCGGCGAGTTGATCGGTACACGCAGAATCGCATGTTCCAGAGCGATGAGAGGTGGGTATATAGAGCTTGGGAGCGACCTGAACAAAACGTGACGGACGTGTGCCGCCCGGATGATGCCACCACGAGTGCATTCTGGCGCAGCATCTGGTCGGTGCCCGTCTGTCACGCTGAGGGTGGCTGGATGCGGGATGTCGAGCGAGTGTGTGGAACTATACCAGAAATGGAACCTGTCGTAATTACACCATTAGACGTAGCCAGAGCAGTCCGTCCGTTACCGAATTGGAAATCACCGGGACCGGACGGACTGCACAACTTTTGGTTAAAATGGTTAATTAGTTCACACACTTGCCTGGCATCTCAGTTCCAGTCATCCTTAGAGTCTGGGTCGCTACCACAGTTTCTAACAAAAGGCGTTACCCACCTGCTCCATAAGTCAGGTAGTCCCGCGGAACCCAAGAATTATAGACCGATCACGTGTTTGTCGACGGTTTATAAACTTCTTACATCCATTTTGAGAGCGAAAATTAACACGCACATTGACAGTAACTCGATTATGTCTGCCTCTCAAAATGGATGTAGGAATGGGTCCCGCGGTACTAAGGAGCTACTCCTCATAGACATGGCCATTAGCCAACAGGTTCGCCGATCCCACAAGGATATGTCGACATGTTGGATAGATTATAAGAAGGCCTACGACTCGGTGCCACACACATGGCTCATGAGGGTGCTGGAGTTGTACAAGATAGATGCAACTCTACGCACCTTCCTTGAGTCATGTATGGGGCAATGGAAGACGGTCCTTCGCTATCCAGGATGTCGACAGATCCAGGGGAATGATGAGCCTGTATGGATTAAGCGGGGAATATTTCAGGGCGACAGTTTGAGTCCTCTTTGGTTCTGCTTAGCCCTGAATCCTCTAAGCACATTGCTGGAGGATTCAGGTCTAGGCTACCGGTTGAAGAGAGGTGGTCAGGTCATATCTCACCTCCTCTACATGGATGATTTGAAACTCTTTGCCCCCAACAAATTGCATCTGATGGAGCTACTGAAGGTAACTGAAACTTTCAGTAGGGCCATCAGGATGGAATTTGGTGTGGACAAATGTGCGGTCATGCATGTAAAGGGGGGGAAGATTCTGGAATCCGAGGGAATTCCACTTTCAGATTCCATACACCTTAGGTCCCTCTCCTCATCCGAAAGCTATAAGTATTTGGGTATGTCGGAAGCGTTAGGCATCAACGATGCTGACATGAAGCAATCGTTGAAGGAGCGCTTCTTTTGTCGCCTGAAGAAGGTATTAATTAGTCTTCTCTCGGGCGGAAATAAGGTGCGTGCCTTCAATGGTTGGGTCATGCCGGTTTTGATGTACTCTTTTGGCATACTCAAATGGACTCAGACTGAACTCGACGCCCTGGATAGAAGGGTCCGTACACTACTGACCGCAAACCGGATGCATCACCCACGATCATCGGTGATGAGACTGTATATCCCGCGGAAGTGTGGGGGTCGAGGCTTTTTAAATGCGAAGACCCTCCACAACCGCGAAGTGTGCAGTCTCAGGGAATATTTTTTAAAAGCCGAAGTGGGTATGCACCGTGATGTGGTCGCAGTGGACAAAGGACTCACCCCGCTCTCCATGGCGAAAGAGAACTGGCGCAAACCTGTAGTACTTACTACCGATGACCGCAAGAAGGTATGGCAAAACAAGGAGCTTCACGGGCGCTTCTATCGGGCTCTTCATGAGCCTGGTGTAGATTTCTTAGCGTCCGTATCCTGGCTGCGTTTTAGTGACCTCTTCGGGGAAACTGAAGGTTTCGTCTGTGCAATTATGGACGAAGTTATCTTGACGAATAACTACCGGAGACATATTATGAAGGACGGGACGGTTGACGTGTGTCGGGCATGCCACCGTCCGGGTGAGTCCATCAGACATATTATCTCTGGTTGTTCTCGTCTAGCTAATAGCGAGTACTTGCACAGGCATAACCAAGTAGCCAGGATTATTCACCAGCAACTTGCTTTGAAATATAAACTTGTCGACTCTGAGGTACCATATTACAAGTATGTGCCCGACCCAGTTCTCGAAAATGACCATGTCACGTTGTACTGGGATCGGTCTATCATCACTGACAGGACTGTTGTCGCCAACAAACCAGATATAGTGGTGATAGATCGATTAGTGCGCCGCGCAATGATTGTCGATGTCACCATTCCGCATGACGGGAACCTCGTGAAAGCTGAGAAAGATAAACAAATCAAATATCTTGACTTAGCACACGAGGTTGTTGACATGTGGAATGTGAGCTCGACTGTCATTGTGCCGATTGTCGTATCGGCCAATGGCCTGATGGCCGAAAGCCTCGATCAACATCTATCGAGGCTCTCGTTAGGCGGTTGGATCAAGGGCCTGATTCAGAAGGCAGTACTCCTCGATACGGCTCGCATTGTGAGGAGGTTTCTGTCTCTGGAGCCCTAACCACCGGTAGCTTGGACCCTGCTCCCGACACCGGTGGATCACTATTTTTTTATATTTTTAAATGTTTTTTTTTTTTATAATAATATTTAAAAATGTAATAAAATAAGAAAATTAAATAAATAAACGACATAATAATAATAAAAATCTTTATTTATACGAAAACCTTCAACATTGTTTAAAGACTAGGTCACATGATCAGTGAATTAAAGGTAATACAGATAGAGTAACCCTGACTCCCAAACTAGGAGATCCTGTATCTTGGGAGTCAGTGTTCTGCTGTCACTGTGATACAAAAACCTTTTACTAAAAAGTGTGTTAACAAAATCCTGGCAAACAATTTGAAAGTATAACTAAATTATTTTATCAAAGATTTAAACTAAGAGTGAAGGAATTTATTTATTAAACGAAGTTTACTACGAGTGTGCATGTGGAGGTAAGGGTGTGTGTTGGCTGACGCGAGTAAGCGTTGCGCATGAGCAGTGGCTGCGATCAAGACATGTATGTGCAGTAATTTCAAAATCCGGAGGTGCTTTGTTCTTATAATTAATAAAAAACGGAATGAAGTTGGTTTTAGCCACGTTGAGTGTCAGAAGGTTTTGTCGCAGCCATCCCCCAATAGTGCTCAAGGACTGTTCCGCAGTACACTTGACATCGCTCCATTTATCACCATAAACGACTATCGCAGTGTCATCAGCGTATGTAAAGATCCGCGATTTATGCAGGGACAGCGTGCATAAGTCATTTATGTAGACTTGGAAAAGTGTTGGTCCCAGCACGCTGCCCTGCGGGACGCCGTATGTCACAGTTTCTTCGTCACTTTGGCATGAATCTATTTTAACAGTCACCCTTCTGTTTTGTAGGTAATCCCTAAAGAGGTCGAGAGGTTTACCACGAATACCTATACACTCCAGTTTGTAGAGAAGGGTGGGAACAGAGACTGTATCAAAGGCCTTCTTCAAATCTAGGAAAATACTAGTGCATTTTTGGTGTTCATCTAGTTTTTGTGCTACAAATTGTGTTAGATCAATAACTGCGTCCTCGGTTGAGACTCCTTTTTTGAACCCGTATTGGTTGGATGCTACAATATTGTACTTATTCAGGTAGTTTACAAGGCGACTGTTTATCACTTTCTCTATTACTTTAGAGAGAGCCGAGAGTACCGAAATTGGTCTATAATTGTTGACACAGTCTCTGGCCCCGCCCTTATGAATCGGGTGGACTAGTGCCCTCTTGAATGGTTGTGGGAATACTCCTTTTGCTATCGAGATGTTAATAATGTGGGTTATTAGAGGCACAAGAGAACTCCGACAAACCCTGAGAAGGTTAGTCGGTATTCCATCCCAACCTGTAGCACTATCGTGCCTCAGGCTCATGATGGTGGACTCTACCTCAGGTTCGGTCACCTCAAGAAATACAAAGGAATTTACGGAGGTGTTTGGTATAGCGGGTAGTTGTGAAGTTGCAGGAATTTTTGTGGCTAGGTCGGCGCCAATCGTGGCAAAGAAGTTACACACTTTGTTAATTGCTGCTTTTGGATCAGGATTGGTGTTCAGCAGTTCTGTAGGTGATGGAGATTTCTTTTTTGTTTTTCAAGATTTTATCAAGGTATTTTCTGTTTTTATTAATCAAGATAATATTTACATAATATAATCTAAAACTTAAAATAATAATAATTATGTGTATGAAAAAATAAGCAAAATAATCATGGGGCATCGAAAAATTCGCCCGCATCGCTGTCAACAGGAACAGTGCCCACAAGGCTGGCAGCATTGCCACGTTGTATGGCGATGCTGATTCTTTGGCCAAAAAATAGACCAGCCCTTTGGTCACGTGAAGAGTCGACCAACCGCTTGGCGATATTTCGAAAAACCAATTTTATCAAGTAAATTAAAAAGGTCAGTTAGTATAAAATAATTAATAGTTATATAAGTGATGTATTTAACAATCAAATTAGCATATTAAATTGTTTCTACATACAAGTGTATCAAGAAAAATTAAACATATTTAATTACTTGGTTGTTTTTGTCGACGATAATCCCATAATAAAAGTAAGAGGAATAATCATTATTTTATATTTTAAATACCTACATAACTTCACATTTTTATTACATTTGAATAATCTATGCCGCGGCAGAAGTGAGACCATCTAAAGACTTGAGAATATCAATGGTACACGGGGCACAGTTAATTAGTTTACATCGCGCATACACCGGTAACTGTCATTATTATTGTGTGAGTATACGTAATATACACACGCAGTTAAAGATAAAATAAACGGGTTCACAATGAAGGAATATGAGCCCATATTTCAGTCTAATAGAACAAGGTTCGCATAGCTAATTGGTGTAAGCGCCTGCGATAGCTACTGATGTACTCGTAAGCTAGACGACGTGAGTTCGATCCCAACTGAGGAATTTTGTTTTGCTGCTATTTACTTTTTGTTTTCTATTAAGCTAATTTTGTGGTCAAAAAAATCACTCAAGCAAAAAAGAAGAAAGTTAATTCAATAAAACCAATAAAATCACTTTATTTTTTTATTAGATAAACATTGATGTTGGTTGTAATGAGCGAGCTTATCGCTTGGGTCATTAGCAAATGATCCGTCTCGTTTTTTTCCAATATGTTCCTTCCTTACAGTGGTTGTTTTAAGGTTCAATTTGGTGTGGGCTGTATGTTAGCAAGAACTTGTGTGGTCGATACGAGTATAATGACTTAATGCAAACTGGTTTTAAACATAAGTATTCTTTAGCTATTCATACTAGACGTTCGAATGAGTGAAAAACACTGTTGTTTATCAGTTATTTTGACAAAGACAAAGTTTTTTGTTGGTTAAGGATGGACGTAAATAGTTTGTCAAAGTAGGTAAGTATATAAATTGAAACAAAGTAAAATTTGAGGTGAAGTGAATTAACATGTTAGATAGTAATAAATTATGACAACTTCTAACCGCATAACAATAACGTCACTTCACCAGACTTTCAATAATACGAATTGTTGTCTAAACATTTAAAGAGCATTACAGCGGGCGGTATACCTAAATAATGCTAAGGTTTGTTTTTTTTCACATTCGCTTAGCAAATATGAACAAATATGAACTCTCCATTAACGTCTGTCACCTTTGCCAAGGCTGTGGATAGCAAAATGTGAACCTGATTAATTTCTGAACAGGGTAATGCAACGTTTGTTGACAAAACAATGTTTTCCCTTGTCTGTTCTTCTGATTCTCTATGTAAGAGGGTATTGTGTCTGATCTTGTAGTATTTGCAATGCGAGAGACTGTAACGCTTTTCGGTATGACCAGGTCGATGGCACTTCATACAAACATTGCTTTCTGGAGCTTTTTTAATGCGTGCTTATATGTCAAGATTTTTGAAAGGCTGACAACTGAATAAAAAGTGATTTTGAGAACACATAGGACATTTAACATTGTCTGAATGTTATTATTTTTAGTATTAGTTGTTGTAAGGAAGTTTTTAATTTTGTTGTTTCGTTACTGTTTTTTGTTATTGTTGTGTTTTTATTATAATTTAAGGATTCACGTAAATCTGCTCTGTTTGTTAAAAATTTAATATACTGTTTTAAATTTGGAAAGGCATCTATATTATTTTTATATTCTTCCCATTCCCTTCATGTGATCTTGTCAAGTTTTTCTGACATCATGTGTATTATAAGGGTTTCCCCTAGACCCCCGCTCAGAAGGCTGCCCTAAAGTTAACAAAGCACGAAGGCTTATATTTGTGACGTCAATCATGTTCCTTAACGATTTACAAGATTCATGTTGAATTTGTTCAACATTAAAAATGGCCTGTACGTAATTATTAACAAGTAATCTTTCACTGTCATACCTTTCGGATAATAACTGCCAAGCTGTAGCATAGTTATCTGCTTTGAAATCTGTGCTTTTTATCACTAATGACGCGCTGCTGGTTAAGGCAGCATGTAAGTAGTGAAATTTGTTAATGTCTCGTATGCTGTCATTGTTATGAATAAGGGAAAGATACGTATCTCGGAAATCAAGCCAGTGCTGATATTTCCCGTCGAAGTTAGGCAAGTCTATCTTAGGCAACCGAACGAAGTCGTGCCTGCAGCCAGAGCCGTGGCGCGCGACGTCATCGAAGGAGGTGGCAGATACGAGCGCGGGCGAGGAGGCGCGCGCAGGCTTGAGGATTGCCCTCGCGCGGGCCACCAGCGCGTGGTACTGCGTCTCGAACTGCTCCCTCTCGTCATACATTTCGTCCGCGTCCTCCGACAACAGCTCCAACTCTGTCTGTAACACGTCGATTCCTTATATCGTGTTTTCATTAAACTAAGACGATGTTTTACTTCTGCTGCTTGGAAGTTGTCTAAATCATATCCGTGCGTAAGCTTTGCTTTTAGCCACCACTACCACACCACATTTAGAGAAAAAAGGTTACCAATGTTTTTAAATTATCGGTAGTTATTTTCTATACAGTCAAAATAAAATGGCCTGAGAGTTCCGTGGCTTTCTCAAACATTGCAAACTTCATTTCTCCTTCATGAACGGGATCAAGTCGTTATAAATTCAATTTTCAAGTAATGTTTTAACAAAATAAAGAATACAAAAGAAAAAGACACTTGCTGCACACATGGTGTGAACTTACGACTTCTCGTTCAATGACCAAAGGCGATAGCCATGGTGCCAAGGTTGCTATAGTACTACAATGCGAAATATTATATCTTATTCAGTAACATCAATGAATGATTACTATTGCCATACGCACACTACTAAACACAGAGCTCGCTCGTTTTATTTGGTGTTTGTGTGCATAACCATGACTTCACCCGTAACGTAACGTCATAACGTTGAACTAATTGGTTTACATTTTATATGTATTATAAAATGTAAACCAATTAGTTCAACGTATACCCATACAATAATAATGACAGTTATCGATGTATACGCGATGTAAATTAACTGTGCCCTGTGTAACAAACATATTTCTCTACGTAAAATAAAATCGAATGTACAAAAATATGTTCTAACAAAGTTGTGGACGGTGCGTTGAAAATGGGTACGAGAGGAGTTACCAAGTGTCGAGTGAGCTTACGTGGGACTGTTTGTGCATATTGAATGTGATGTCGAACTGACGTCCCGAATCGAACCATATTCGATTTGCATCAAGTTTTTTCAGTCTGTATTTGTTGGTGTGTTTAACATACATTTGAATCAAACTTTTGCTGGAGACGGAGGATTTATTTCTTTATGTGGACGAAAAATGGTGTTTCTACTCAGGGGAGAGTTTTGCACAAAATGCTGAGGATTTTAATGGTGATGTTATAAATTATCTTGATTCCAGTGAAATTTCCCCTCTGATAAGGCAAACTTAAAAACCAAAATAAATAATAATTAGGTACTTAACGCAAAGAAACTTTAATTAATTAGTAAAGTCTGAGCTATGGAGGCTTTTCATACAGTTTAGTTAGAAGTTCAGGTTATCTCCGCATACCGAACTCTATCATTTTCTGCGCAAGTGCACAGAAAGTTGTTCGACAGCGAGTTATCGAAGTTACTGCGACGATCGGGAATATTTTATGTGATATGTTACGAGTGATTTTCAAACAAGCTTGCAGAAAATTTGTGTTGAAACTAAAATTGGAACGTACAAATCGTTCTAAATATTAAGAATGTTTGCTTATCTTTAGAACACTAGAAGTGCACTATGAGATAGAATAAGGGAGAGATAATAAAAGTTAGTTTCACCAACATTTCAGTATTTTTCGAATTAGATTAATAGTTTGATACTGAATGCTAAAACACTTTGAACCGTGTTTGTGTAACAACTTTCGTCGGATTTAAAACACTCATTTTAAATATCACACAAAACAATGTTTACATTCTGATGAATGTTGTATTCTGCAGCGCGGTGTGACTGGCAGCCGTCGTTGGTCTTAATGTATTACTCGAGAAATTGAACAAAAGTGTCGCACTTTGTGACACTATACTACCAAGTTATGGATGTAGGTTCTGCCTCGCCTTGTGACTCTAGCCATGTCACAAACAAAGGTCACCCCATGTACCTGAGACTCATAAAAAGTGACTGAAGTAACTGAGTTACTGGGGTTCTGTCCAGATGACTGGAAAGTATATTTCTGATAGTAATAACCACGTTCTGCTGTCAACAATACGTTTGTCGAGGGTGGTGGATGGCCTTTCATGACTTAGAAGAATTTTGAGAAGCTTAATTTAGCAAGCTCTGTTGAACATAATTCAGACGTTTCCTGAAATAAAAGTCTTCATTTGAAGTCCGTTTGCTTTTTCTTAATACAATAATTAATTTAAATACTTAATGAGCCATTTTAATTATTTAATTGTGTAGCTCGAGTACAGATTCATTCTCTGGGATTGCTGTAAAGAGTCCGCTCAAGGAACCGACGAATACGAAAATACATTTTATTCTTTCTGCAATGGTAGAAAGAAGTACCATGGGAATTTTAGTTCTGCTCAATGTTTTACAGTATCGTAGTATAATTAACACAGAGGATAAACGCTAACATCTCATCTCCTGATTAATATTTCCCCCTACTTTACGACTGTGGCGGCCATACTGGCAACATTAATCCTAGACAAATTCCGTGAAAAACATTCAGTTATATAATTTAGCACTTTTTGGTATGTAAGGTAAGTTTTTGTTCCTTAAATACACAAAGGACATTAAAAAATTAAAGTAAAAGGGTCTCAGCTGTACTAGATCATTCCTTAATCCAACGAGAGACTCCTATTTCGTACAAAAAGATAATCTCCAGGAGCATTTTAATTACTTTTAAAGCTCCCTTGTTAGACCTGTATTATGTATTCTGTACAAGACCGGGATTACGTGGTACCCGTCATAATATATGCTCGAACCTTTTCGCTCACGTATAGAACAGTATTAGTATCTCTTTCGCTCTGACCTGTTTTTGACATGTCGAGGTAAGCTGGCGACCTGTGGAGTGTTTTGATGATGTTCCCTGTAAATCGCGTTAGTTATTCAGGAATGGTGATTAAGGGGCAACATTCTTAGCCTTGGGGGATTACGGTGCGAAGGACGCCCACCGCTGTGGGTCATACTGTGATGTACGTGTGTGTAAGATTTATTACTGTTACAGTCGCATCTGGTTAAATTGGATGCTGCGCCACCGTTCTTGGAAATAGGATTATCTTAGACGCAAATGGAGTTATTCGAATGTCAGTCGTTGTAGGTTTCGTAGGTATTCGCGACACGTGCTTTCTAGGATTTTCAAGTCCCGTAATGGCAGTTGAAGATTAAGTGAAAGAGATAGAAATACATTTACTACAAATATTAGTTTTTCTCAGCGAACGGATTAACATAATAAACACGCAACCCTCGCCAGGCCTTGCTTTATAATCAACTTTACCTCAATCTGAACAAAACACCTACTTATGTAAAAAGTCAAAATTCTAAGCCAGTAGGAGCTACTCCTCCACACCCTGTACCCGCGTCCCCGCTAAACCTGAACTAAAGAAGACGTGCTTATAACTGTAGCGGGCAGTCTCCATTCTATCCATTTTTATAACTCGCTAGATATTATTGGAACAACACAATGTACATAGTGTTTCTACATTGTAAAATCTTTGCTCAGATTACCCAACGGTTACCTCCGTAAGTAATGTTTTATTATTCTGGCTGCTAGGAAAGTTAGATTTTTAGTTTCACCGAGCTTACAATTTTTATGGAAAAACTCCTGAATAGGTTTTGTTGTTTTCTACGAATGGAACCTATTTTAGTAGATTACAATCGCTTTCCCTGAAAATGGTTTTTTTTTTTCGTGCAGTTGCAAACAAAGTTTACTCTATTTCCGGATTTGCACGCGGCGTTACTAACTTTTCTGTTTCCATGAGTGTTCATGAACTATATCTATTTAGCTAAGCTCATATAGTCTCTTTTTAAAATGGGAACAAGATTACTTTGTTGTGCTTACCAGCATAAACAATAAATTGCGTAAAGCAAAATCCACTTTATAATCTTTCTACTTAGCAGTAATCTTAAATGCACTGACATACAACGCACAGGTTTACACCGCAGGGTTTAGAAGCTTGTTTGCATAAATATTCTTTGTATAACGAAGGGGCGCATGAACCGTGTATTTTTGAAATTCTTCCTAAAAGGGATCAAATAGGATTAAAGTTTGTACGGGAGCTCGTTTTTGTAAATTTTTATATTAGAAACGTGGAAGCTGGTACTTAGACTTTTGTTCATAAGAATTAAAACTTAGTTGTTTAACCGTATTTTTTAAATTTAAGGCTTCTGGTAGTTGCCAATGGGAAATCCTATCGGAACACAAGGCGTTAGAAAACAATATTTTACCCTCAACTTTCGTTTAGACTTAGCCTTGATAAAGTACGATTTAGGGCAGATTTTTCCAACTCCAGATATTTTTATCCGAGAAAAATTTTGAATTTTTGACAGTTCTTCCATAAAAAATCAGTCACACGTCAATTTTATTCCACGAATAAAAATTATCTGTTGATTGAGAAATTAGCCCTAAGACTATCAAGATTAAGGGATTCCCGACTTTTTTCACACGATACCATCTACATACCTAGATTGGCATACGAGAGTAAGTCGGTACCACCACATTTATCCAGTAGATAACAGTAGGTACGCCTGGAGTTTGAAATTCACGTCGTCAATCAGCAGAGCCATTGGGCGCTGTTTCAACTCAATGTACGTATCACATAGCCAGCATACACTGTAACAATGTAAATATGATGTACATATAGCTAGCCTACAGTACTACTTGTGACCCAAATTGAGTACTGCTGCTACTATTTAGTGAATGGGAACTGTCATGATATCTGGAAGCCTATTTAACTTGATTGATAAAAATCTTCTGCCATTCACAAGTATAAAGTTATTAAGTCAATTTCGAAAAATTCATGGCTTTTCGAATTCCAATAATTAAAAATTTACAAAACCCCCGACACAAAATAATAATAAAAATAGTGTGAATGTAAAAAGCCTAAAACAATAAAAAATAAACTATTGAAAAAATTGCCACAAATAGAACAAAAAAAAGATATAAACGTGAAACCCTTTATAAAGAAAAAAATTACCTTAAAATTATAACCTTACGTACCGCCTAATTATTATGTACGGTATGACCTCCTAATTATTAGCCTAACGTTCAGTTAAAGTTTAAAATAGTAGCGGTCCCCCGACGGGGCAACATTTAATCAAAAAATTTCATACGTAAATATCCATCGCTGCATCGTAAAAATTCCATATTCATTATAATCCTTCAATTTACACACAGGAAAACAAAAATATCAATTACATATTACATACATACACAAAAGAAACGGAAAAAATATAATGAATGAAGTGTTGTTGTCACTTGGCATTTGTCTTTCTGACAGAGTCACATAGTTAAGCGAAGAAATAAAATAAAGGCTCGAATCCATTTTCTCTCGAGGTGCTACTTGATATAGCTGCGATTAGATAAATATCATCAATACACTAGTTATACTCGTAGTGTCATTCTTTATTCTATAAGATATGCTGCGGAAACCCTAGCCCCTTTTCTTTATTTATACCTATATAAATATAAAAAAATATACAATTAAAAAATAGGAGACTCGATGACTGACCCCGTCATGTCTGGCTTGAAATGCTTAGACCGGGGATACACTAGTATTTGCTGGGTAGTCAATGTGTGGTGCGTTTAGGTTCAAAATCGCTTGACACTTTGCATGACCTTTCGTTTAATATTGGCTGTATGGTAATCCCATGTGTTTCTATTACAACATAATCAGCTTATTAAAATATATTTTTTAACCTTTACAGCAAGGATGATAAACCCGTGTGAGCGCCGCTCGGTGGCCTGCCTGCTCCTGGCCATCATAGCCGTGGTGGCCGCCGCCTCCTATGACCGGGAGCGACTGGAGATCGCCAAGCAAATCCTGGAGGAGGTGCCTCTTACTGACGGGTAAGTCTTGATGAGATGATGACGGAAAGTCTTTAACTGGTTAGTTCACAACTTAGATTGTAGGACTTCGTAATAATATCTACGTCGTAAATCATGTATGTGTGTCTGTGGTCTATACATCTATTGCATCAGTCAGCTCAGCCGAAAGACGTCCACTGCTGGACATAGGCCTCCCCCAAGCATCGCCACCGGTTTTGTGCTTCTCGCATACAACGGATTCCTGTGGCCTTCACCAGGTATATTGCACTAACTAGTTGTAAATAATCCCACAGGAACTTACAAACGGAATAAAAAGTATCCTATGTCCTTACCCAGGTCAAGGACTACCTGGGTGCCAAATCCGTTCAGTCACTAAGCTCCATTTACACGATGCAACTTTTTTGCCTGTGCCATGCAATAAAATTGAACTATCGAATGATTTGCATCGTCAATATTTAGACGGCACAACTTTTATTATTACTTTAACTAATAGTGGAATGCCACACGCCAAAGATTCTTAAATGGCGACCGCGTACCGGAAGACGTAGTGTTGGTAGGCTTCCTACATGGTGGACCGATGACCTTGTGAAGGCTGCAGGAACCCGCTGGGTGCGGGAAGCACTGGTCGAAGTGGAGGTGCTTCGGGGAGGCCTGTGTCCAGCAGTACACGTCTTTCGGCTGAAATGGTGACGGTGATGATGCCACTGGTGTTATTTTTTGGGGGCAGTCCTGATAAGGAGCTTGTATTTAGGATTTAAAAGCGATGCATAAGGTCAATGTGTGGTCTTAAAACCACAGATAGCTGTCTTCCTTATTTTAAATCTCTAAAAAAAATTCCGTCTTTGTACATACTGGAAACGGGTTTATTTGTGAAAAATAATCCACATCTGTTTCAAAAATTGTCGGTAGTCAGAAGCAATCCAATACGAACTGAATATATACATCAATTGTGCCAAGTTAAATGTAAAACCGCACTAATGCAAAAAAGATTTTTTGGCATAGCCCCACGCATTTATAACAAAGTACCTAATATTATTAAAACTAACCCTGTATTCAAATTTAAAAGGGCACTAATCGAAATATTAATTGAAAAAAGTTATCACACAATTGACCACTTCCTTAATGATGAATCACTGACTGATTGATATCATATTATACCAAATTGTCAAGTAAATAATTGTCTTTGTAATAAATCATATCATTTGACTTTTTATTTTTATTGTCACCTAGATGACATTTTTATTGTATTACTACGACATTTTTACGGTATTACTGTGGCATGCCATTATTGTATTACTGTGACATTTTTACTGTAGTTCAAACGATTTGACATTAATTTGTATTATTTTATTCTTATTTAAAATTATAGTATCTTTTGTGTAAATTAAATAATAATATGTTTTGCATGCCCATGTCACGGTAGAGCATGGAGGGCACTTATAATAAAACATTTATTTACTAAATACCCATATTTGTAGTTTTACTAAGTACCCAAAGTCATTCAATCGCACCGTGTTTATCAGACTTTAGGTGTAAAAAGGTAGCAGACAGACAGACAGAATGGGGAGCTTTCGAATTTATAACATTAGTACGGATACAAAGCACACCCCTCCGGGTTGCGATTTTTTCGTGCTCCGGTTAATTCTATTGATTAAGCTTGTTGAAGCTCCACGCGTCCAAACGAATTTCTCATAAAAAAGTACTGGCTGGTTTTTCGCGAGCTAGGTTCATTTAATCATCAACGGAGCTTTTATGCTACTCCACTAATACAATACGATGGCCGCTCTTCTTTAATCTTCGTGAAAAGGTTATCACTACCTATACCTAAGTGTATCAGACGGACAGCAGTGGAACTAGGTCTGGAGTATACAGAGTGGGCGTAGGTATCGCAGTTTTCTATGAAATAGCAGTTTTTTTTTTTTTGATAACCAATTATACATTTATGAGGGGCCCGTGGCTAAATAATGTTACGAGCTTCGGGTTCGTGACAATTAAAAATGCCGATAAAAATTACCAAAAGTTACACTTTAATTAATCAACACTAACAACAATTTAAAACACACTAATTATAAAACACAATCGCTCATAAGTCGCACTTGAATATCGCTTTCGATGTATTCGCATCTGTCACAGAACTAAGTCTGATTGCTCGCGGCTATTCCCGGCCTTATATAGTGCCGCAGATAGTTCCAGAACCTTCTATTGTAGAACCGTCTAGAATGTTCGAGTACATACCGGCCCCGACTGACTAGATGTCGATAGTTCTAGTAAGTTCTAGCTTCGTCATATCTACTCGTCAATAGATGGCGCTGACGGATGGCGTGACTATTAGTTCTACTATTCCATAATAGATGGCGCCAGTGGTAACTAATGTCACCGTGTATCAGGAATTAATCGTGGCGCGTAACACTGCCCCCTCCTAAGACATGCTCGTCCCGAGCATTATCGGCTCCATAATAACGCGCCAATCGATCCACATGGACGATCTTAGGAGTACCTCTTGCACCTTTCTGTATCCGGTAGGTTACGTCATTGATCTTTGTCACAATCCGGTACGGTCCATCCCATTTAGCTTGAAGCTTAGCTAGTCGAACCCTTTACTGTTCATTTTGCGGTCATAACGGGTTTTCATCTTTTCAGACATTTGCTGGCCCGATTGTCTGACGTGCTCATAAATGTCATTCATTTTGTTCCGCAAGTTATTCGCATAATCGGTTATACTGCGTGGGGCATCAGGTGGTATTCCGGTGATCAGGTCTGCAGGCAGCCGTAATTCTCTTCCAAAGTTTGCGAAAGCTGGTGTCACCGATGTACTTTCGTGAACAGCGCTTCGATATGACAACAAAAACGGTTGTATGTGCTTGTCCCAATCTCGTTGCCGATTTTCCACAACTTTTGCTAGGTACAGTCAACAGCAAAAGTAGATGATCAAAATCAGAAATTTAATACTAATGAACGGAGTTCGTAGCTATATGGCAGCTGTACTAGTAGTAAATGTTTGGTATAATTTACAATCACATACTTTTGAATCACTTCAACGCCACACAGTTCTGACGAGAACTCCGTGCATTAGTATTTAATTTCTGATTTTGATCATCTACTTTTGCTGTTGACTGTACCTCTCTAATGTCTGATTAAATCGTTCCACCATTCCATCTGATTGTGGGTGGTAAGAAGTTGTTCTTGTTTTGTGGGTACCCATAACTCGACAAGTTTCCTGGAATATTTGGGACTCAAAATTCCTTCCTTGGTCACTGTGAATCTCTAAAGGTACTCCAAAACGACAGAAGACTTCGTAAACTAATTTATCTGCAACTGTCGAAGCTTCTTGATTTGGAATGGCGAAGACTTCCGGCCACTTAGTGAAGTAATCCATCACAACCATAAAATACTTGTTACCACTTTCACTTTCCGGAAACGGCCCCGCAACGTCAAGGCCTATCCTCTCCCATGGTGCACCAACATTGTACAATTTCAATGCACCTCTACTACGAGTCTGGGGTCCCTTTACAGCTGCACAACTTGTACATTTGCGACACCAGTCCTCAACATCGTCCCGACAGTGGACCCAGTAAAACCGTTCTCGTATCTTCAGTAGAGTCCGTTTTACTCCCAGATGACCTCCTGAACATCCATTATGGTACAGCTGTAGAACATCCGGTACTTGAGCTTTAGGGACAACCATTTGCAAATGACAGCTGTCTCCCCGAGCATTTTCCCATTTACGGCACAGGACTCCATCCTGAATCACCAAGCTGTCCCATTGGGCCCAATAGCTTTTTGTGATCGAACTCATCGCTGAGACGTCGCTCCACCTGGGCTTAGGAGCTCTGGCCTTCATCCACTTCAGAATCGGCTTGATGTCCGAATCTTCCTGCTGTGCACGTTGTACGCTTTCCTTCCACTCGTTGCTGAGGTCTGTCTTGAGCATCCTCACAGGTACAACTTCTTTACTCTCTTGCCTAGTCTTCAAGGCGGCCGTCTCATCCTTCCGCTGGTTGACATAAGTACGGTCCTGTTCGGACCGCGCATGCGCTTCGCGTCGCACTCGCTCCAACTTTTTCTGTTCCATGTCAACCGCGCGCTTCAATTCTTCTAAACGTTCTAGAAGGGCTTGCTGTTCCTGGTGAGCCATAAGCAACGCCTTCTGCTGGTGCTGAAAGTCCTGGGTGGTGCTGTTAGCTGCACTGCCCTCTGGAGATCGGCCGTCTTCCCTTTCTGCAGTTCGCTTAGGGCAACTGGATCGAAGGTGGCCCCTTTCCCCACAGCCGTAGCACCTAGGGCTGTATCCTTTACTGCGGTCGCGAACTGTAGCCGCTGCAACCTCCCTGACGCGATGGGAACGATGATCCTGTCGCACGGCTTCCACCTCCAGTGCATGAGCTAAGGCGTCCTTAAGCGTCCCGTGGTGCCCGAGCCTCACAGCAGCTCTAACTTCAAGATCACGGATGCCGTCGATGAATGCCTGCACCAGGTTTCCATCAATAAGCGCAGGTACAGACTGGTAAGCTTTACGCACCAGCTTCTCCACTTCAAGGGCCCACTGCTGCAGGTTTTCATTACTGCGTTGCACGCGATCCTTGAGCTGCGCACGAAACACGTGTTCCAGGTGAGCGTCGCCATACCGAGCCTCCAATGCCTCAAGGAGCTGCTCGTACGTCACTTCCTTACCGAGAGCTTCCAGAACAGTTAAGGCTTGGTCGCGCAGGCCTAGGGTGAGGGCAGTCATGGCCTGACTATTATTCCAACCATTCGCCTTCATGACAGCCTCAAATTGGATTTTGTAGGCCGACCAGGAAGAAGTTCCGTCGAATGGTGGCACTTTGAATCCACGTAGCGCAGGTGTTGTAGCTACGGGAGCTGCGAGTCCATCTCCAAGTTTAAGGTAATCCAGCGTTTTCTTTACGTCAGCCATCACGGTTTTCTTCACGTCAGCCACCACGTTGTCAACCCGATCATTCACTTTGTCGATCCGGATTTCAGCTTCCGTCAGGCGGTTGTCACATTGAGCAACCTTATCCTTCATCTCCTTCATGTCTTTCCCGAAGGTAGCGTGAAGGTCCTTCATAAGGAGCATCTGCTCTTCCTGGCGGCGCGCTTGCTCCTCCTGGCGGCGCGCTTGCTCCTCCTTATCGTGTTGTAGCTGTTCTTCCAACCGACGAGCCTGTTCCTCCTGTCGGCGAGCCTGTTCCTCCTGTCGGCGGGCCTGTTCCTCCTGTCGGCGGGACTGCTCCTGCAGCATCATCATCAGAGCAGCAAAGTCTGGTGCTGATGATGCTGGAGCTGCTGCGGACAGGTCGGCCTCCGTGGTTGGTAGCTGGCCCTCCGACCTCTGCGGCGCAGCTCCACCAAAACGCCTCTGGTCCGTCTCCTGTTGGCGTTGACTCCGGGTACGGATACCCTCCGTGTCGTCTTTAGGTAAAATCGGCATGATTAATCCTTGCTTCTGACACCAATTGTTACGAGCTTCGGGTTCGTGACAATTAAAAATGCCGATAAAAATTACCAAAAGTTACACTTTAATCAATCAACACTAACAACAATTCAAAACACACTAATTATAAAACACAATCACTCTTAAGTCGCACTTGAAGGTCGCTTTCGATGTATTCGCTTGTGTCGCAAAACCAAGTCTGATTGCTCGCGGCTATTCCCGGCCTTATATAGTGCCGCAGATAGTTCCAGAACCTTCTATTGTAGAACCGTCTAGAATGTTCGAGTACATACCGGCCCCGACTGACTAGATGTCGATAGTTCTAGTAAGTTCTAGCTTCGTCATATCTACTCGTCAATAGATGGCGCTGACGGATGGCGTGACTATTAGTTCTACTATTCCATAATAGATGGCGCCAGTGGTAACTAATGTCACCGTGTATCAGGAATTAATCGTGGCGCGTAACAATAATAATAGCCGCACAGGTCGATCGGACAGGTTAAGCTGCGCTTGACGCAGTTGGTCTGTGGATGGGTGACCATGTTTACATACCAAAACCCCTCCGTGCCTCGGAAAGCACGTTAAGCCGTTGGTCCGTTGGTCCCGGCTGTCATTCGTGGATCTTTGACAGTCGTTACGGGTAGTCAGAAGCCCGAAAGTCTGACAACCAGTCTTACCAAGGGGTATCGTATTACCCAGTAACTGGGTTGTGGAGGTCAGACAGGCTGTCGCTCCATGTAAAATACTGGTATTCAGCTGCATCCGGTTAGACTGGAAGCCGACCCCAACATAGTTGGGAAAAGGCTAGGCAGATGATGATGAACCGATTATACATTTCTACGCTGGGGGGGCAAGAATCATGTGCTGAATTCATGATGACAGTTTGCGCGTCGATGTCCCTGCCACCCTGCATATTATTAAATAAACGAGATATTCTAACTTTAGCCCGCGTTTAGACCTTCAGATTTTGTAGTTCGTTCTCAATTCCGAGTATGTACGGTAAAGTTCTCAAAGGTGGTGCGCTAAGGTAGCTCACGAATTTTAAATGTTCTTAGCCATAGTACAAAACTGAAAATTTAGTACAGGAATAAGTTGGCAGTTTTGTTTACAAGATCAGACGATCTACCGATCTATTCTATCTATTTATTGGCATTATAATCTTTGTTTTCTGTTTTTATATTTTTAAGGTGTTTTCATTTTGTGTAATGCCAATAAACGCATTTTTCTTTCTTTTCGTTCTTTCTTTCTTATTCTGTAAAAATCCCACCGTGAAAACTTAGGTGTAAAGTGAGGTTGATGTGAGCTGTCAGTAGTGTCAATCCCTAGTATCATTAGTTGAATAACAGCCGATCCATTCTGAAATCATCTCATCGTGAAAAGTTATGTGAAGGGAGCTTAGAGTGAGCTGTCATTCCAACAACTGCTAGCATTAGTTGGAATGACAGCTCACTCCACGCTCACTTCACCTAACTTTTCACGGTGAGATAGTTACAGAATCACGCTGCTGCTCACTCAAGCCCACTTCGCCTAAGTTACAATGAGATCTTTACAGAATAGAGCGGCTGGTGGAATGACAGCTCACTTCACCCAAGTTTTCACGGTATTTTTACCGTATAGATCGGCTTTATTTGGATAACAGTTAGGTTCTTATTTACATAAACTGACTCAATGGCTTAAACCGTATCAAAAGAAAAACATTGTTTTGTATTATACGAACACAACAAACACTCATGCCTGTTGTACTTGTACGGTCTTAATACAAAACAAGGCTTTCCGAGTGGGCATGCATGATGTTTCACGTGTCGTATTACACATGGGACGTAAATATACTCGTAACTGGTGTACTGTGGGTGTACTACAGGTGCACCTCTGCCCAATCTTTCGGGGGAACAAGGCGTGATGTTATGTTTGTATAACAGGCTAAAGTTTTTTAAGTTGAAAGTTATAGCTGAAATGGCAGAATGCTTGCCTTTCTTCGCTACAGGTAGTGGGTTAGAGTCCCATCTAGGCAAAACGCATGTACCTACGTTAGTACAGTTGACCTCACAATTGTTTTACCACGTTTGAAAACTTTTCCCAGTAGATTGAACGTTTACTAAGGTTGAAATTATCTAACTGTCAGAAATGGTCTTGAATTCCAAATGGACCTAGTCATATAATGTCGAGTAAGTGACATTCAATCGTAAGTGCTCATTTACGGAGACGCGGGGCGTCGCGCGTCGCGTTGTGCGGGGCGTCGCGCGTCGCGTTGTGCGGCGCGGCCCGCACTAAATTAAAACATATGGCGTTGTATGAGTGCGTTTACGGAGAAGCGATTTTAGACGCGTTTGCTTGAAATGGAGCGTTTTTTGCGGCCGAGCCCGCGGCTGGCACCGCCGCGTCTCACGCGGCGTTTATCGCGGTGGCGGCGGCGCACGCAGCGGCAATTCTCGATGAAGCGATGCCAGTTCCTTCTGCCAGTCATATTTGGAAATTGCAGAACGCAATTAATTAATTATTAGTAATTACTAATTAATATAATTTGCGCTCCCATCTTCCGCTAATCTAAAACTGGTCGGTTTGATTGAGTATCCCGCGTGCGCCGCAGCGTTGCCCGCCGCATGCTTTGCTACACGCTTGAGGATTCGCCGCGGGCGCTGCGGCGGGCACCGCCACGCTTCCCGCCCCGCGTCTCTATGAACAACGTCTGATATTGCCATACGTTTATGTTTACGCGTGCGATGATAAGCGCTGCTTGACGCGCCGCCGCTCCGTAAACAGAAAATCGAACGTCGCGCCGCAAGACGCCACGCCACACGCGACGCGCGACGCCCCGCGTCTCTGTAAATGAGGCCTAAGGTGATAGGTGAAAGAACAATCATGGCATCAATTCAGGACCCCTGGACCAAGAGAGATATTTGATGTTTAGAAAATACCAAAATTTACTACCTTTTTGCTACTATTTGATACCTAACTTTAAATATTTAGTACCTCAACTGATAGCGAAAAAACACGTAAAGAAAGTGGTCAGCCATTCTGACATCAGGATGTCTGGACCATTTTTTTTTTTCATAGGTTGAGACAACACACCTAATTTATCTCTTTGTAAATATTTACTACCTTTTTAGTACCTCAACATATATTTTTTTCAAATTTTTTTGGCAGTCCAAAAAAATGCTACGCATGAAAGATTGCACCAATAGAGATATTTGATGTTTAGAAAATACCAAAATTTACTACCTTTTTGCTACTATTTGATACCTAACTTCAAATATTTAGTACCTCGACTGACAGCGAAAAAACACGTAAAGAAAGTGGTCAGCCATTCTGACATCAGGATGTCTGGACCATTTTTTTTTTTCATAGTTCGAGACAACATAACTAATTTATCTCTTTGTAAATATTTACTACCTTTTTAGTACCTCAACATGTATTTTTTTCAAATATTTTTCGCATTCCAGAAAAATGCTACGCATGAAAGATTTTTATACATAATGGATTTTTTATAATGGACATTTAATTTGCCACATAAAGCTTAGGTATATTTTTAGGATATAGATACATTTATATTGTGAATTAGAAAATCATACACTCTAATATAGAAAATAATTTTAATAACTAGGATTGTAGGCTACATATCAAACTATAAATATCCAGTTTATGCTGACCTCTTATTGTAAGGAAATCCTATAGAATGCTAGATCAGCGTATACTGGAAACTTATAGTGTACATGATGTTATTGATGAAAGTTAAATAATTAATATTTCATGGCGTATATTAAACAATGAGCAGTCATGTTCTTACAACTTATAGTAACTCTACTAGACATATCGTCGTAACATTGCCATTTCGACTCTCGTCGGCAATGCGATTTATAATGTCCTACACCTTCGGGAGTCGCAGATGGCACAAATTCAATAACAGACAATAGATTGTATTCTATACCTTTTAAAGATATATTTTCTGGTAAATCATTGATGCAAATTTGTACTTCAGGGTTGGGCTCAAAGGCAACAATATTCTTCAAATTATAATCTATGCTTCTTATACCTTCGCGGGCTACTGTGAAGGTCTCTTTGTACTTACGGTATATGGAGGGAGGTGATAAAAAACTTTAAAAAATAACAAGAAGATTACAGAATGTAACAAGATTTAGAGAAACAAAACAAGCATACAAATTTTAGGAGGGGGCCTCACTTCACAGTGTAGGTTTACAGGGCAGGTTTAGGATTTTACATATTTTTTTTTTAATAATAATTAATAATATTATTGCTTATTCTGTAATGTTTGTTTGTGTGTCCGTGTTGTTGTGTGTTGTGTGTGTGTGTGAGGGAGAATATACATAACTAACAAAGTTTCTTGCGTAGCATTTTTCTGGAATGCGAAAAATATTTGCAAAAAAATATATGTTGAGGTACTAAAAAGGTAGTAAATATTTACAAAGAGATAAATTAGTTATGTTGTGTCGAACTATGAAAAAAAAAATGGTCCAGACATCCTGATGTCAGAATGGCTGACCACTTTCTTTACGTGTTTTTTCGCTGTCAGTCGAGGTACTAAATATTCGAAGTTAGGTATCAAATAGTAGCAAAAAGGTAGTAAATTTTGGTATTTTCTAAACATCAAATATCTCTATTGGTGCAATCTTTCATGCGTAGCATTTTTCTGGACTGCCAAAAAAATTTGAAAAAAATATATGTTGAGGTACTAAAAAGGTAGTAAATATTTACAAAGAGATAAATTAGGTGTGTTGTCTCAACCTATGAAAAAAAAAATGGTCCAGACATCCTGATGTCAGAATGGCTGACCACTTTCTTTACGTGTTTTTTCGCTATCAGTTGAGGTACTAAATATTTAAAGTTAGGTATCAAATAGTAGCAAAAAGGTAGTAAATTTTGGTATTTTCTAAACATCAAATATCTCTCTTGGTCCAGGGGTCCTGACGCTTACAATTTTTTTGTGCACACAAGTACAAGGTGATAAAGTTTTTATTGTGGATCCTTGTCCTGCCACAGTAAGTGACGTACAAATATCGATTAAACCGACTATCGACTAAACCTGTCTGTGTATTAATGCAAGTGAGAACTGAGCTCACCAACGTACACACAATACGACCAGACAGTATAGTAAAGCTCTCGAGCCGCCCAGACAGACGGTTAACTCGTTATCGCGTCAGACCATGAAATGTTGAAATGCGATATCCTTTCGTGCGTGAACAGTCACAAAGTGAACGTTACCGACATCAATGCGGGTATCGCTGACGTTCAATTGTAACTGTCTCCTTGAAGATACAATGCTTGATCTGTGCGTTTGGTTTGTGCACTAATTTACGGGACAACAGTTGCTACCACGTCCAGCCTATGCAGTATCTTATTGCTTCAAAAACTAAGTTAGCCGGAGAAAGAGTTTTTGAGAAAATCATCCTTAGCTAACGGCTTAGTGATAGAATTAACTCTTGCGATTCACGTCAGTTATTTGTTTATTTTTTTTGTAAACGTAATCCAATAAGTACTTACTAAAATTATATACTAGAATAATTTTATTTTCATTAAAATTATTTAGATCTCTATAAATATAAATACTAAAGTAACTCTGTCTGCCTGTTAGCATTTCGCCTAAACGGCTGAAGGCATTTGGGTGTTTGTCACAAAGATAGACCATGACCTGGGTTAGGACATAGGATCCTTTTTTAACCCGGTAGTACGTACATGTTACCGTGGGATTTTTCACGTCACCTCCACGCGGGCGAAGCGTTTGGCACTAGCTAGAAAAATACATTTCATTTACATATGGTTGTGGTGAAGTCAACTCTAAGGTGGTAGTGACATCGACACAACCTGTTACCATGGATTCACTACATGATTCTGAACACAGTGCGCTGAAATGCATACATTTTGACCACGTCGGTATTGCAGTATTCTATGAAACAGCTGAGACCAGCTCTCCTTTTGAAATAATCCCTAATTAGCTTGTTACAAGACCACAGAAAAACACACGTACCGATGGTCATATTTCCAAAGCAAACGTGGCCAAGCAGCCTGTCATCTGAACTGTTCGTTAAGTGAACCACTATTCTATTTGTGAAAAACAAAAGGCTAAAGCAACAGCCAGATAAATAACTATTTGACCCCGCGCCGCACAGAGAGCGGGGAGCCAAGCTCGCAGCGGTTCGCGACAGTCATTGCAAAACGCGCTGCTAAAACATGGAATTAAGTAGGGGACGCAAGTCCGCTTCCTGCCCGCCTACTGTGTAGCCAGGACCTTAGTTTCAGTCACAACGTCTGTTTGTCTACTTGCCAAATTCCAGATATAGCTTTTAAAAGTTTTCAGAACAAAAAGTGTTCTACTTAAAATTGCGGGATGAAAAATTTTTCGGTCAACATTCATAAATTGTTGTTGTTTTGGTTTATCCTGTTATGAATTTTATGAAAGGATCTTAGAGTGGAAATAATGATTTGGACATCAAAAGAAAGCTATGAAATTTTTAAAACCAGTCTATAGACTTTTGTTTTTAAAAAAAATAGAAACGAGGGATTAAATTGAAATAGTGAACGCTGACCTAGAATCTAATGTGTTGCTCAAAGTGTTCTTCTTGTAGAAAGAAGATGCTTTCTATTTAAATCAATAGCCTACTTTCTTTCCACGAGTAATGCTAAAGATATAAATGTATTTTATTTGCTCCTACCTGACCCGACAGACGCTGTGCGATATATTTACAAACCTTAATTCATACAAAAATCCATAGAAAAAAAGACGTTCACATTGATGTGTTCATTCTTGAATTTGAAAATTTTCAGTAAATCTATTTCTAATTCGGACTATTATGAAAATTTTAAAACAAAAAAAAAAATTTGGCAATTTAGTTCAGTCGTTATCAAGCAATGAACAACATTTCATTTTTTTAATACATTTAATAATAAATTGTTTTGTTTTGTTTTAAAATTAAACGTTGCCACACTAGGAACTACTCCTATCGTGAGAGCGTTTACAAACATTTAAGCTCACATACACAAACAGCCAATAAATTTTATACACAAAAACCAATATTAACTGTATTGAACCTTTTCTCTGCCCCCAGACACAACGACCTTCCGTGGAACATCAGAAAGTTCCTACGCAACCAGATAAATGAATTCGAGCTGAACACCGATCTGACGATGGTGGAACCCTGGTCCATCTCCAAGTACTCGCACACGGACCTGCCGAGGCTGAAGACGGGGATGGTGGGGGCTCAGGTATGTCTAGTAATCCATACTATCTAATATTATTAATGTGAAAATAAATCTGTCCGTCTGTTACCATTTCACGCTTAAACTACTGATCGTTATTAAATTTGACATTTAGGTAGCCTTAGGACCTGGAAAAAGATATAGTATTGTGCTACCTTACTCCTGGATATTTTTATTTAAAAAAATATACCCAGACGAAGGCGTTTCGATATTATTAACCATTATTTTTGATCAGACAGTCATGAACATGAATGGCAGGAATTACTTTTGAACTAATAATAACAACATTTTTTGTTTGTAACTGTGCGTTTTGTTTGTGCAGAATAAAATATTTTTCTTTCTTTTTTTTTCTTTCTAACAGTCATGATTTATTTACAAATAACTTATACCTGTGAGGAAAGTAATGCATACTCGTAAGTTTCGTTACCAAGAACTACGTCGGAACTCTGTATTATCTAGGTAGTTTTAGGCAAGACCAGCAAAATGAAAAAATACAAAAGTCATTTATTCAAATTAGGCTAATCCACAAATTATATAAGACACAAGACATAAGACGCCCGCCCTTCACCATTTCCTAGTACAGTGCTTGAGCTGGGAAGAATAAGTGGTACGACAAACTCCCCAGGAGCAGTTGTCTGTTCAGTTAGAAGAACTTGATTCTATACATCATCAGCATCTGCCTAGCCTTTTCCCAACTTTGATGGGGTCGGCTTCCAGTACAACCGGATGCAAGCGAATACATTACATGGAGCGACCACCTATCTGACCTCCACAATCCAATTACTGGGTAATACGATACCCCTTGGTAAGACTGGTTTACCAGACTGTCGGGCTTCTGACAACCCGTAACGACTGTCAAAGATCCACGAATGACAGCCGGGACCAACGGCTTAACGTGCTTTCCGAGCCACGGTTGGTCCGTGGATGGGTGACCATTTCCACATACCAAGGCCCCTTGGTATGTGGAAATGGTCACCCATCCACGGACCAACCGCGGCAAGCGTAGCTTAACCTGATCGAACGACCCGTGTGGCTGTTTTTACTTAGCCAAAAGCCCTAAGCCCTAAAGCCCTTCTTGCTCCTGTTCTGGTTCGACGTTCGTTTAGTCTAAAACTACCGCAATAGGCAAACATCAAAAATATTAAGCTCTCAAATATAAATTCAATACTTACAGTAGTTTTTCAAATTGGTGCAGTGATATATGTCGCAATTCGTTCCGTATTTGTCGGTCGTTGATCATAGAGCAACATAACTGACAGGAGCCGATTGCTGCTCAAATATCTGAATGTTAGGCCAAAATGGAGCGTTTATAAATCAGCCATGAGGCATTTGAACGTACCCTTGAATGGTCAATCGTATAATATTAATATCATCGTCATAATCTCGACTTCCGCAGCCGGATTGGTATTCACAGATTGTTGTTATAGCGGCCCGGTAATTACGCATCCTCTGTAATCACCTTTGATACCCACAATGGTAATGTTGGGCTAGTTATAATGGGTTATTTAATGGTGACCCCTAATTATGAACTAGGTCGCTTAACGAAGTAGGTATTATATTCTTCAGAATCTAAAATTGAGGTGGCAGAAATAGAAAAAAAAATTAATGAATACCAGTATTTTACATGGAGTGATTGTTATCTAACCTCCACAACCCAGTTACTGGGTGACACAAAACCACGTGCCCATAAAATATAAAATACCATATAACGTTATCGTGGACGGAAATTTAAAAGCCTCTTCATATATTTCCATAGATTTTAATTCTCTGTGTCATCGTGATGCCGTGATGTCGACGATAAACCGTCACGTTATGAATTATAAAAGCGCATATTGGCTACTAGTATCTTGGCTTCACAATTATTAATCATCTTGTCTGGACAGGGTCTCAAATGTAAAATAAAACCTCTCGGTAAGAGAGAGTGGGCAGTAATCCACCACGCGGGCCCAGTGCGGGTTGGTAGATGTCACGTCTTCGATTTTTTGGTTCTGGGACATGCCGGTTTCTTCACGATGTTTTCCTTTACCGTTTTGTGAGCAGTGGTGATGAAATAATTTACACCAACTAAACCTGCCCGCCTGTCTGACCTACAACTCATTAAGCGCTGTTGTTACCACTGGGCCACCGCTTTCTCCCATACCATAATCTGACAAACCCTTTTCATGACAAGAAACTTTCCTTTTAACAACTTTGATTCACGCAACACTCTCAACATGTCATAAAGTAAACATTCTCGCATGTTCTGCCACGCAGTACGCACTGATCTAAATAATTACAGCCGACGCGACGTCGCGGTCGGTCCGGACCCGAAATCTTAGAAATAACTTCCTTTGTGTGTCGACCTTGTGCGGCGAACATTCGCGAACTGAATATATACTTGGCTGTTATTGTTTGATCTGTGAACTAATTTCTGCTCCTGATAGTTTCGGATTTGAGTGCGTTTACACTAATTCTAAAGACATTTCTGGCGAAATATTCAAGTTAAGTTGTCTTAGAATTCGCACCGAAGTACAATTAGTTGTAAAGGTACAGATGCTGAATGGTTAATATATTGAGCCGATGTGGTGTAGTACAACAGAATGCCGCAACGTTTCATAGGGCAAGATTCACAGATCGCACTATGATTTCACTTTTCTATGCGTTTCATACGAATATGGGCGTAATTTATATTGCGATAAGTTACATAATTATTCATGTATGAAACGCTTACTTAGCAAATTAAGGTAAAGTACGATTTGTGAATCTTGCAATCAGCTCTAGTGAATTCAGTTATTTTGACCCGAACCCCTGAAGCTGATTCTTGGTGGATCCATTTGGGGACCAGACTGGAATAACTGTGTTCTTTTGAATGGATGAAGGAGTGGATGACTAGGAACCTAAAGTAATCACATTCTCGACAACTGATGATGATGATTGAGTATTGAGCATGTTGATCGAACAGACCGTTCAGAACTTCGATACCTTGGGGTCTTTGATTCGATGCCTAAAGTCTGGCAATATTGGAGTGAAAATTGGCATTACTCTTTAACTGTCTTAAAATATATCGTATGTTAGAGCTCTAATCGCCCTCTTTGGTAAAGCATTACTGGATAACGCAGTGGCTATCTACTAGCTGTCTACACCATACAGTCATCCGATAGTAGATAAGAAGGTATTGCAAAAAATAAATAAAAATGTGCCAACATCAGTCTATCTCTAAAAATATAACCCTTTAAAATTGTACGCGCATAATAAATTGTACCCAATCTCTCTCTAGTAGGCAGCAAAAATATTTATTGCTGGCATAAATTCAAATTAGACCCCAGTTTGCGACTGTGGGTGCGAAAACACCGATCGGCATAAAGGAGGGGTTTTTACCCTCCATGTAAACCTGCATAATTAATAATACCTATACATAAGTAAAGAAGGCGTCTTTCATTCATAGAATATTAACTATAATCTTTGATATGGAGCCAGTTTGGGCCTTAAAACCTGTGGCTTATCATGCGGCGAAGTCGTAAATGAAATAAATACGTGGAAAAAACTGTCATCTTTAAACACGAAAGTTAGTAAAACATCAAAATTCTCATATTAAAAACTTGCTTATTATAACTACCAAAAACAAGTTTCCTTTCTGTATTTTTATTTAAAAAATCTTAGATTATTAATTATGTTATTGTTTTTCGTGATGAATGCTAATGTAATCTATGATTAATATTCTCAATTAAATCTTTGTAAGTATGTATGCTGATGGCCAAATAAATAAATAAATCACCCTTTGAAAAACTATACAAACAGCTACTCGTAAAGTGTATTCTGTGCTAAAGTGCAGCTGCACCGTGTAGTGACCGAAGCGCAGTACGATCTCTAAACGATTTTCATTTCACGCAATATTTCACCACAACAGGCGCGCACGTCTCGCTGATTGGTAGCTCGAAAGATATTAGCTGGTAGCTCCCATGTGGTGTGCTCTCTTTTATAGAAAAGTGGTTAGGAGATTGTGTTGTGGAGCGGTGGTTTATTTATTTATTTATCAGGGACAATTTATATTGTGTTTGATACATTATTTTTTTCAACGTTTAATAACATTTATTTACTTCTTACGAAAATATTAAAGTGATATGCTTTACTAGTTATTTTTTAACTGACAAGCCGTGTTCCCGATAGGACTTTCCTATCGGAAAAAATAAAACTTCTATTCAAACTTTCATACCCCTCCTCTTTCGTTATACCTATAAGGAACTCTTGTGCAAAATTTCGTGCTTCTAGTGCCAACTGTTAAGGTAGTCCGTCGTATATCAGTGAATGAATGAATTTAAGATTTTTATTAAGTTGATTGATCTGATACGCGTGGGACCGCCGAGGGTCACGCATCAAAAGGTTATTAATTGTGTCTCATTGCCCTAAGGCTGGATAGGTTAAACAATAACCAAAATCCAGAAAAACGCTTCCGCTTCTCTCTGTTACCGCACACACCTCATACATAAATATTTACGTGGTACGGGTATACTTTGATCCTCAGCAATCTATCTTCCGAAGGCAGTGACACACAGCACTACGCTAGTATATTTGTTACTACAAGTGGTTGCAAAAGAATAGCCTCAAAGTTCCATGGAGTTTCTCTCTCACATGAACAACCAACCAGTTTGACCAGCCGGTTTATTGTTAAAATCTCACCGTGAAAAAATACGTGAAGTGAGCTGTCATCCCGCCTTTTGCCAGGTATTGACAATATTGGAAGCTCACTTCTAGTTCACTTCATCTAAATTTTCGCGGTGAGTAACAGTACTTACGAACTCACACAGCTACAGTACTTACTGCACTTCAACATTAAATATTACCACATATAATCAATTCCATCCCTTGTGCCACATTAATAACTTCGAACTACCCTCAGACAATTTGTAGCGAGGTCAACGGCATCACCATAATATACCGGTGAAAAATTGTAGGTCATCGAACTCTCAGGGTCGTCCGGGCTGGCGGTAAAACGCAACTATTAGTAGACTTAGTAGTACTCGTGAACTTTTCCTTGAGAGTTGTTATCGTGAAGGGAGCGGAAGGTACATTTACGAATGTTTAGGCAGTTTTCTTTAAGGAACCCCGTCTAGCTGGAATTTGCTATTTGTCGAATGACATTCAATACTATCATCGTTAATGCATAAACTTTTGCCGACGTAATAAAATATTATTTTCAATGTAAAGTATGTGATTAATTTTTTATTAAATTAATTATTCACAAATATACATAATTTTACTTGCCAAAGGGGTTTGAATATTTTTCCGCCGACATTTTGAAGTTTCCGCGCACCATGTAAGTATACTATATGGGTAGGGTAAGTACACTTATACAAACAAAAAATGACCAGTAATATGGTACCCTAAAGTGTCCCGTTTCCGGTATATTTTGAGATAAACATTGCCATATGAAAATCAGATGAAGAACGATAAGTGAATAAATGATTTTATTGTGTAAGTAGGTTTGTACAAACACTTTTACACGTCAGTCATATTTTAAAACTAGATGAGGTCGGCGTTTCCTATCTGACTAGTCTGAGAAGAAAGGCCGAAACAAACTCAGACGTCACAGTCTCTTTTAAAGTCCAGACATAATCTTGGTCAGATCATATGAAGACCATGTAGGTCGATGTCTGAAATGGTCTTAATTAGAATTCGATCTTAATGTACACGTCTGTAGATAGTTACCCGGGAAAGATCTAACGCCTGAGGTACAGGCTCGGCCTAGTTTAGGTGTTAGTGGTCATTCGAATTGTGTTCAATTGCAGAATTGTACCTACTGTTTACCAAAATCAACTTGTAAAATATTTTTGTATCAATAAAGCTTTTTTATTTTTTAATATTGCCGTCAAACAAAATGTCAATACAGTCAATACAGTGGCACAAACCACAGCCTTTTATATCTATGCATGATTTCGCAACTTTACAGTTGTGGAAACAATTTTATAAGTCATCAAAACTTTATATTTACGATACCCATATATATTTTATGTCTTATAGATTTATTTTTATTTTACGAGAAAGACTTTGTTTTACTTGGTTTAAACCATAACTTTGTTTGCGTGGAATGTGGAATGTCAATATTATGAAAACGTAAACACTCTTACGCCTGTGTTCAATAGCATTCCAACCACTGGTTAGGTATTTAAACAGTTAGTGTATGTAAAATTTCATAAGGAAATTTTAAATATTGAACTGATTAAATATCTAAACAGTTCGACTTATATGATGGCGAACAAAAGGCTTACTCAAACTAATTCCCATATAAAACAGTCTTTAAGACAGTCTTCCTATCAGCAGGCAATCGAAGTCTGCTTGTAATTAGAGACGTCAGATAAAGCACAGGACTCTTGCATTTCATGTTTTTCCGTAAAATATGAGCAACACACCAAAAGAAATCTGAAGCGATAAACAGTGAACCTTAAAGAACTAATTCCCCTTAATTGTTTAAAGTAAATAATATAAATTTAAAATTTAAGGTATAACCTTCCAGTTATTTAAATGTTATTGTGTGTGTTGTGTGTTCTAGTAATATTTATTTTAGAAGTATTTATGTATGTTTATTTGTATGTATGTAAGTATATTCTCGTAGTTTTTAAGTGAATTGTTTTTTTGATTCTATGTATTATTTTTTGTCTACTTTGCTCTATCACACGCTGTCTACATCTCTGTATCTATTGTCCTATCTCAGGTATGCTGGAAGAGATTTCTTATGAAATAAGCATCACCTCTGTACCTATTTTTTCTGTTCTGTTTTTCAATGTCTGTTTATATATGTGTGTACATAAATGGTAAAATAAATAAATAAATAAACATTTTTTAGCATAAAAAGAGTAATTAAATTAAGATGAAAACCTGATCACTAATGAAGAATAAATAACGTTTATTTTTTTTAAAGATAAAACTTAACACGAACCTTATAAAAACTTGGTCCTCACAACCTTCTCTCCGTACTCCTCGAACTGCTTCTTATGCACCCACATCTTAGGGGCTCCCACCATCCCCGCGAACACTGCACCCCCCATCCATGCCAACGAGTAGGGTTCCGACGATTCTACAATATGCACAGGTCGGTGAATTACTTCCTCGATTTCTCGACATAACCGCTTGCTGAACCCCGGCATGGTCAGGCGCCCTCCGTGAATGACAATGGAATCGTACATTTCAGCCTGAAGTCCTTCCTCAACTTTTAAGATCGCAGTCACTATAGCGTCACTTATGGACAATTTATCCGACTGCTCCCCTAACACTAGTTGTGGTTGGAAGTACATCTCACCAGCCATGAATACCTCTTCGCTCACATCTACAACTTGTCCATTTGGCAACGTGTACTCCTTGTTATATTGATCTTTTGTTACTGCGCAGTTTTCAGTGATGTATATTAAATTCCAGATATCGTTGACAACTGACTCGGCATCATGACCAAGGTCAAGATGTCGCTTTTCCAAGCAATCTTGTATATACTTCCTTATTTCGATTCCAGCGACATTGGTTACCATATTAGCATAGCTGATGGACCCTCCTTCGTATAGTGGATTAATTTCTGTGATATCTTCTCCCAGGTCAACAGAGAGTCCTGTCGTGAACCCTGATCCGAACAGAGCTAAGAAACTCTGTGGTTTCACGCACAATGCAGGAGCGTTCAGAGTTTCAAAGAAAATCTCGCAGCATTTTACTCTGGAATGTAAAAAAAAATTGTCATCGTAGGTTGATAGTAATAGGTGACTTTCTGAGAAGGTGTGACTTTTATGGAAAAAAACTGTTGTTGTACATTTTTGAATTGCAAAGGTCTGACTGTCGGACTTTTGACTTTTGTTAAGAAGTCGACACATAAGGCGCGGACAGCGCATTAAGATGCGCTTTTGGTGCGTGTGTCTGAACAATTAAAATTTGACCCTCAACAAAAGAGGCGTTTTTGTAACTGTAACCTGTTCAAGATTATCAGTGACAGTTCATTTTTGAAAATTTGAATTGTATACCGTTCTGAGATAATATACACATGTATTTCTACTAAGCGTTATGTAGTCTAAATTGATTTCTGTTTGACTATTTGTAATAAACAAAATCTTCCTAAAAACTTCGGTTCTAATGGAATTTAAAGTTTGCCCTGTATGACATTAAAAGTTTACGTTCCCAAAGTTGATTATTATTTGAGATTCAAAATTTAAAAATGTAGGCATTTTATCTACATGGTGTAACAATAACTACGCGACTATGCGTCCTGTATATCAGATTAATTACAGTGCAGCCGACGAGAGAATGCGTTCTTGACACCTGTCAGTTTCATACAAACAAGTACGTGTTTTGCAAATTTGATCTTTATTAGCTACTAGAGTTGACACACTGACAGGCGTCAGGAACGCATTCTGTCGACGGCCGGACTGTAACATTGCACAAAAATGGTTGCCGGGAAACGACTTTTATTTTTGGTGTCAAAAATCATTCAATATAACGGACGCATAACATTGTGCTTATGGCTGCATGCAACGGTACAAGGGTCGTGATATGTAAAGTTCAGTTAGAACAATTTAAACATATTTTGTTAAAAAATACCTACTTATGTCGGAAAGAATATCATTTGGAAGTAAAGGCCAATAAATGCAACATATACGTCACCTGCAGGTAACAATTTAGTAGCATGAAGCGTGATAATTACCCGTCGGCCGCGACATGAGTGACTCCGGTAGGTAATGAGCCGATTACCGGCCACAATGCACTCGCTATTAGTCGCTATATACCGGCAATCATGTTTTGAGGCAGCCAATCAGACATGATTGGCTGCCTCATGCACATGCGCGGGCTCTATACCTAACATTATAAAAAATTGTTAAATTGTAGAAAAAATTGCGTATCACAGAAATTACAAATATTATATATGAGTTACAATTTACAATCTACAATTCTTTCGCATTTTTAAAAGCATAACACAAAGTGTGAGGGCTATGTATAAATTGTAGATTTGTCACTTCAATTCACATTATTTGTAAGGTTTTTCCGTTACAATTGTGTAGTTTAGAGTGTTGCAATAAAGAATTGAGTATTGAATATTGTTGTAGTTAACGGACTTGTAAAATTTGCCAATTTATAAATTATAACTTAGTTTTGTGGTGTAACCAGGAGATATAGACATGACTTCATATTATGTGTTGTCATCAGAAGGTCAATTTTCGTAATTTAAAACGTTCAAAATCTAGTCGCAGTCTCATCTCGGCGACAAACAAATGTCAAAATGCAGGAAAATTAGACGTATTTTTGATAGATTGAGACTGAGATCAGACTGTGAACGTTCTTAAAATTACGAGAATTGCCCCCCCCCCGAATTTGAAAATATGTACAAATGCAATTAGGACGCCATTTGAGCATAATAAAGTACGTAGTTAAAAAACCTATTTCATAACATTTATTCATTGCTAGACCATAGTATTGCATAAATTGTCATGCCATTTATTTGTAATTCATCTACTACTTTACACCAATCTCTTAGATAATAATCAATATAATATAATTATATAAAAATAATAATAAATGTAGCAAAATAACAAAACATAAAAACAACAAAAATAAAGATGTTGCTATCGCAGGTACGTTTCAATTATTACACCTGGACTAGCATGTTTAAAACCTGTGCCTTATGATCCTCTCTCCATGTTCTTCGTACTGCTTCTTATGCACCCACACCTTCCTGGCTTCCACTATTCCTGCGAACACGGCGCCCCCTAACCACGCCAGCGCATGCAATTCCGAATTTTGCTTCACCTTGACGGGTCTATGAGTAATTGCCTCAATTTCCCGAGATAACCGCTTATTCAGCCCTCGCATGGTTGCCATTCCTCCGTGAGTCACAATAGCATCATACATCTCAGGTTGTAGTCCAGGATCACATTTTAATACCGCAGTCACAAGAGCTTCTTGTATAGGAATTATATCCGTCTTCTTCTCCATCACCAACTCTGGTTGGAAGTACATCTCACCAGCCATATAAATCTCCTCACTGACATCTATCTCTTCACCGCTTGGCAGCTTGTACTTCGTCAGATATTCCGCTCTTGAAACAGCGCCGTGTTTGGTAACGTAAAGGTAGTTCCTCCTCAAGTCTGTAATGACTTCATCCGCGTGGCTGCCGAGGTTCAGACCTCGCTGTACGAAGCTGTTTTTCATGTAATCAGACAGGTCGTCCCCAGCTATTTTGGTGACCATGTTAGCGTAGCGCATGGTGCCTCCTTCGTAGATTGGGTTGATTTCCGTGATATGATAACCCAGGTCTACAGAGAGGCCGGTAGTGATCCCTGATCCGAATAGAGCTAACACACTTTGTGGTTTCACGCACAATGCAGGAGTGTTCAGAGTCTCGAAGAAAATCTCGCAGCATTTTGCTCTGAAATAAAATAATTATGTTTGTATTTTAGAATGTTCTAATTACGTAATATAGTATCAGTTGCGTTATAGGTAAGCGTATTATTGTATAGTGTAATTTATATCACATAGATAATATTTTCAAGTCATAAAGGACAACGGACCAGTTGTTAATAGGAATGGTGCCTTTTTGGTGACCATTATGAAACGTTAACAGCTAGGTAGCGTCAAAATAAAATAAACAAAAAGTTATACTTAATTACGTTAACAGTCCGAACTGAATTATTTCAGTTCACACAGGTTGAACATTGAGCTGTGAGACATCAAAGCGAAATCCGTAACTGTAAGCAGTAGAGCTAAGGCGTAAAAAAAAAAGAAAATTACATTTAAAGAAACTTTATTACACACAATATTTATGGTTTAAGTATTTATTTCAACATTTCACACACAATAAAGTACAAAAGCGGACTTAATGCTTTAGGCTGATGTTGTTAATTTTGCATTAAAAGTTGACCCTTTTCAAAAACATTTTTTACTTAGTGCAATCATACAGGCTGTCGTTTATAAAGAGAAAAGAGTTTTAACTTTCTCCGCCTTCCTTATCTAGAGCGTATCTGTAAAAAGTATCATAACTGGAGAAGAAATACACAAACTGAAACTCAAAAACCGCTAAAGAAACATAAACTTGTTATTTTATGTTTGCGTTTTTTCTGTGCGTCACGATTACCGCAAATATTCTTGTTTTCTTTCTAACTTTAAATAATAAAATATAATTTCTTGATCTGTAGGCCAATAATTCTCGTAATTTAAAACGTTCAATATCTAGTCGCAGTCTCATCTCAGCGACAAACAAATGTCAAGAACTTGTCAAACTGTAGGGAAATTAGAAGTATTTTTTGACAGATTGCGACTGAGATCAGACTGTGAACGGTCTTAAAATTACGAGAATTGCTCCTCTGAGCACCCTTGCTAGAGTCCGTAATCCGTCGTTCTAGCAGCGACATTAGTACTCCGAGACCATGCTAGTTAATTCCGGATAGATACGGCCGGGACTCGAACCCAATACTAAAGGTTGGGCCGGACTATCGGTCCATGATTAATTACTGTGAAGAATGGTCTTCTTCGTTGGTGATAATGGGGAATATTATTGGACTCTTACTAGAGTAGGTAGCTAAGGATATATAAAATGTGTATTAATTATCGCTGACACAATTCGCAGCGCAGGCGCAGCTGTGGCCAAAGGTCCCACTGCTGGCCAAAGGTCTCCCTCATAGTTTTCCACTCTTCCCTCTGTGTTGCCTTCTCCGGCCAATCTCCCGTAAACGCATCTAAAGGTAAACGTCTACTGGTCCGCACCGGCTATAACGCCCGCACGGCACGCAACGTATGAACGATTTATGACGTATGACGATGGCATGCGTCCACCGGATATTATCTTTCCTTTACAAATTTGAATATTGTTGATATTTCAGCTTATTTATATTCTTCACATATTTCTACTAAATAATTTAAATCGAGTCATCCAATTTACAATGTTTTTGGCGGATCTCACCTCAATTATAAAGAAACAATGTACGGTAGTGTACGATGCACCCGGTAAACTCGTCCATGGGTCACCGGCGCGCAACGCAGTTTGTGTTCATAACATAAGCGGGATTAGACCGACTTATACCACCGACATCGACATTCGGTCCAAGTTATTAACATGAAATATTCTCCCAATGTCGGATGCTTTTCAGTACAAATCCTGACTTAATGCCTTGAGAGCTTAACAACGAAATATATTGGAGCTCACAAAAGAATAGCGATCAGTATTATAAAGAGATCCATCGACGAACAATGAACATTCTTTTTGTCCACGGAGAAGACATTCGTTCCTTGTGTGTTATATATTATAAGCGTTAGCTTTATCGTTTTGTGTTATTGTGTAAATCAATCAAAAAAAAAAAAAAAAATCTTTAAAAAAACAAGCTTTTATTACTTGTTAATAAAAATAACTAAAAAGTTAAAAATAATTTAAACCTGATAAGAAAAATATTATTATATAGGTACCTACATTGCAACCTTTAACGATAATGGACCTTCTTCGTCTACGTCACAATAATCCCATATCGTACATATCTAATTACATATTTTAATTAAACCCTAAATCTTTACACCTTGTATTAAATCTTTGCGTTTTTATCACAGCCCCATTTTTTTATAAATAAAAGCGTGTTACATTTTGATGGACCATTAAAGAACATTTAGCATATTACACCTTCATTATTTTTCTTTTGCAATCACAATGTCCACAAGCCACCAAACTACCACCACTCACCACCCATCAACAAACGGTCCACCCATCAAGACGAATCAAACTCGACGCGGTTGTGTCGCTTAAGGCCCGGTATTATGCCGTTCACCTTGCTCAAATGGGCGTTACCGCTGAAAATGCCCCGCGCGCCCCTCATCGTACTTACGCGCGAAGCGATCACGAAGTTTCTATTTTGTAGGGCTAGCTGCCATAGTGTCAGACGCGCGACGCTCACATATAGGTAGCTAACAGCATTTATTGCAGAGCAGTGGTGTATATTTATATTTTTTACAAACAAAGAACTCGTGATATTAATAAAATAGAAAATATTATCAATGTAACCGGGCGGCAGAATTTAGACAGTTATTATTAAATTAGCTTTTCCCTACGATTTCGCTCACAAATAAAAGTGAATAAGTTAGTACCTACTTACTTTTTTTTTTTAACGCAGAATAGATCGACTGGAAATTCTGAGGAATATACATATCTGCCGGCCATATCGGTACCGTTTGCACGGAGATCAAATGCCATATTGGGTTCATGGAGCCCATGAACCACAATGCGCCCTATATCGATACCTCGGGGCTCAAAGGATGAACACGACTTTTCACGAAATCCAATAAATCGATAGAGAAAAAAAAAACTGAACAAGATGGTGTAAATAACTCTAATTGGCCAAAATGTGCTATATATACGCCCTTTGAGCCCCGATGTATGGAATTATGGTTTGTGGGACCCGTGTATAACCCGTGACCCCCAATTTAATTTATTATCCAGAAGTTTATCTAGAAGCCACAAGCGGTCGTGGGCTCGAAACTTTTTAGTTCAATAAGGCCGGCCACATACGGACGGAATTCCGTTTCAAAATATCGATTCGGCATTTTCGAAGGCAAAGAATTCATACAAAATCAAGGAACTACCTCACACGTACTTACAGTAGTTCTCCATTCGAAATTTTCTGCCTTCGAATTTATTTTGTATGGATTTGCTGCCTTCGAAAATCCGAATCGATATTTCCGAACGGAATTCCGATTTTGCCAGCCGAGTAAAGACTATACAGGGTCCAATTTTTAGTCTGTAATGAAAAAAAAAGATAAAGAGAGCGAGAGTGAGAGAGAAAGTGAAAAAAATTGTGAAAGTGAGAAAGAAAAAAAATCAAAATCAAAAGTCATTTATTCAAATTAGTCTGAGAATCAGCACTTTTCGAGTGCTAAAATTACAAAAGACAGTCCCCCAAAAACGCCCGCCCTTCACCACTTGCTAGTGCTATCGCTGGGAAGAAAAAGTGGTGCAACAAACTCTGCTGGGGAGTTTGTTGCGCCACTTCTTCACGCACAGCTGTCTGTTCAGTTAAAAAATACTTGATTGTATACAATAATAGGTATGTTAAATAAATTAACATTACAAGACACAGAACATTAAATTAAATTGTTTGCCACATGTCAGTTAGCCACACCAATATACCATCAAAGATACTAAAAACTATACTAAGATTGGTGTAGGGATTAATTTTGTTCAGGTAAGCGAACATTGGCGCCGACTCCCGATTCGAATTTAGTCATCAACCTGACAAACGTGCAGATACGATTTCAATTGACTTTAAACCGCAGTCTAAAGGTCCAGCTTGGTATTTCTTGGAGTGATTTAAAAAAATTACTGATGTTTACTTTACGTCTACCAATCGATAATTTTTCAGTTTTCCTAAAACAAAGTAAAATATAAAATTCAGTTGAAATACTGACGGCTTAGAAATATATATAATTTTCAAACAGGCAGGTTTTGATCAAACAAAATCCACAATGTTGAAAACTACCTTTCAGCTTCATAGGTCGTTTGATATAGTTCTTCGTGTAAATTTACATCGAAATCAAAATCACAATCAAAAGTCATTTATTCAAATTAGGCTGAGAATCAGCACTTTTCGAACGTCAAAATTACAAAAGACAGTTCCCCAAAAACGCCCGCTCTTCACCACTTCCTACTCCTAGTACTATCGCTGGGAAGAAGAAGTGGCGCAACAAACCCCCAGCAGCACAGCTATCTGTTCAGTTAGAAAATACTTGATACTTGATTGTATACAATACGGGTGTTAAGTAATTAATATTATAAGGCACAGAACATAAAATTAAATTATTTGCCATATGTCAGCTAGCCATGCCAATATACCAACAAATATAATAAAAACTATACATAGGTACTCATAAAATAATTAATTAAAATTAAAATGTAAATAAAAACTTACTACCTAAATAAAAGCCTGCAGGTATAAAGGGCGTGACTGCTTACATATTTACGCATTGCTGGGTTCTGGTCACATAGCTGTCACTTAAAGTCACAGATGATAAACTAGGACCATCGAAGTAAAATAAATAAATAAGTTAATACTAATAACAATAACCTGTCAGTAAGCTAATTCTGGAGAAAGAACATGAACATTGTCTTGAGTTAATTAGGGCGACCAACTATTCTTATCGTGTAAGTAGTCGTTGATGGAATAGTAAGCCTTTGAACAAAGGTTGAATTTTACTTGATGAACACTTTACTTGATGATGACATCGAATTCAATAAATGATGATGGCTTTTCAGTAGCAGAACTGCAAAAACACAACAATTATTTTTGAAAATAATACAATGTATTCTATGATAGGTATGTTTATATCTATTATTTTATAATTCATTATTTCAGAATACATTGACATAATATGGGCGATATTATGTCAATCTATTCTGAAACTTTGTCATTTGTTGTCGGATACTAAGTTCAAATTTTATTCAATAGATTGAACACTAAATATTTCATTAAACCCTATAATGTCTTAATCAAGATGTTGTAGTGATAGATCATTAAATCCCACAGGACTAGAAGAATAATACGAAATTCGAAAAATTCCCTGTTTTCTTCTTGAAATGCCTTTTGATTTGCTTGAATATTGTGAACAATAGATGATGATGGCTTTTCAATAGTAGAACTGGAAAAATACAATATTGATTTAATATACACTAGCTTATGCCCGCGAATTCAACTACGTGAACCTAAAGGTATACGTAGGTAAGTAAAAAAAAAAATTCAATTCCAAACCGATATTTCGAAACGGATTTCCGTAACGGAATTCCGACTGTATGTGGCCGGCCTAATATTATTACCCCGTATTTAACAGTCTGGTAGTTATGCGTAATAAAACAATAATACAGAGTGAAATTAAATTAGCTAGCGAAACTATATATATTTCAACACGATAAAACAGATTTTATCAACTTACACTTCAAGTAACAACAATAACAGCGGTCATTGACCCCAAACAAAACATTTTTTTTTGTCGTTTTTAGTAGATATCGATACCCATCATGTCTTGAGACAAAATAAAAAAAATATGATTTTTTTTGGGGTCATTGACCCCACTGACCTGAGACCGCTGTTATTGTTGTTACTTGAAGTGTAAGTTGATAAAATCTGTTTTATCGTGTTGAGATATCGATACCCGTCTGTTAAGTTATACAAAAAAAATAAATAATAACGGATATTTTAATTGACTACCGACGGTGGATGACCCCAAAAAAGTCCTAGCCCAACTAGAAACAACACCTAAAGTTGTTATTCCCCGTGAGAATCGAACCCGCGATCGAGAAGATATCCCTTTCACCACTAAACCAAGGAAGCATTCTATTGTAATGAGTAGGTAGGTACTTACTCAACATCCAATCGAGAAGCAGTATCATCCAGTTCATAAGTAGCAATTTGCTTGTTCGCCAATCTAAAATAATAAAATCATTGAAATACAATTGGAAGCACAGCTGACCCTACTGTAGGTACTTACTCTGTGGCCTTCGGTGAACCTCAGGACACTCAGGTGATTATATGATTCGGAAAATCAATTTCAACTTAGTAACAATGCCTATAATAGAGTGTACTCTATATCTATAGGCATTATTAATTACTAAGTTAGAAGTATTAAATTCACGAGAAATATATTTATTTTTATCATTCTTTATTTAGGTAGGTACTTATAATAAAGTTTCTTACCGTCTTCGTGCTATATTCTGCACACTCTGGAGTAAACGCTTTCGACGAGCAGCTTTCCATTTCTTCCCACTATTATATTTATTTCCCATTTTTATTTTCACGGTACAAAACGTAAAAATTCCACTGCGGAGAAAAGCGACACAGGTCCGTTCCCAACAACGTTCCAAGGAACACTGGCGCGGTGCAGGCAGCAAGGAAATGAGCAAGCGTATGTCGTAAAAACGTTCATAAAATCGTATAAAATTAGATATTAACTATTTATTAAAAACTAATGGATCACTGGATGCAGTTTGGCATTAGAAATTTTATGGTATATTTTTTATTATAATTATTGTTGTTAATAAAGAGATAAACTGCTTTTAAAAACAAAGAAGAGGTTTGTTTGAAGATTTTTTTGATGCATTAATGTATATTTAATTATGATTTGGGCTGGATCACTGTATTAAAATAAGACTTGATATCATACTTTTTTTTAGGTCCTAATTATTTACGGTTTAAGAGATACACTGCTTTAAAAAACAACTTTTTGACCGTTTTCGTGAAATCTCCGCCTGGTTACCATCTAGCACCGAAGTACTCGTCAAGACAAATCATACGAGCCCAAACTCGATGGGGTTGTGTCGTTTAACCGAGTTCCTATGGCTACCTTCCGGTTCCATCATCAGATCAGCTCCATATCATAATAAATTTGCATTGTCATCAAATTTAACTTGCAAGATTTGATTACAGACAAACATCGGGACAGGTGAAACTAAATAAAAGCTTGTAATAATAAAAACAGAGCTACGAGTAGTTACATTAGCAGTTCTGATTTTAACGTTGACTGAATTGCAGCTTACAACCTTATCCTTGGAAGTATTAAGGGTCAGGGATGAATTCTAAAATAACTAAAAGATTTTCGTTTAGTCCACTCTCGACCCCTCGACCCCCAATCAATAATGTTTCCACTGGACCCCTAACTGTAGTTTACTCTCGACCCTTGGGGGTCGAGAGTGGATTTTCATACAAAGGATAGGCATACCTTGTCCACTTTCAACCCCTAGTTCGGTAAGCACCTAAAATTAATATTTTGGTACAGTAAGGTACAGACGCCTATAAAGCTAAAGTAAAATCCAAACTTTTTTCAAAGTTAAACAATAAGAATAGTTGGTCGCCCTGATTAACTCAAGACAATGTTTATACCATCAAGTATTTTCTAACTGAACAGACAGCTGGGGAGTTTGTTGCGCCAGTTCTTCTTCCTGGCAAAAGCACTGGGAAGTGGTAAAGGGCTGGCGTTTTGAGGGACTGTCTTTTGTAATTGTGACGTGTGAAAAGTGCTGAATCTCAGCCTAATTTGAATAAATGACTATTGATTTTGACTGAAGGCAAAATTCAGGAATTAATCAACGACTACTTACACGATAAGAATAGTTGGTCGCCCTAATTAACTCAAGACAATGTTCATGTTCTTTCTCCAGAATTAGCTTAGGTACTGACAGGTTACTGTTATTAGTATTAACTCATTTATTTCACATCGATGGTCCTAGTTCATCATCTGTGACTGCAAGTGACAGCTATGTGACGAACCCAGCAATGCATAAATATGTAAGCTGTCACGCCCTTTATGCCTGGAGGCTTTTATTTAGGTAGTGAGATTTTATTTTTATTTTAATTAATTATTTTTTAGCTTGAGTACGTATAGTTTTTATTATATTTGTTGGTATATTGGCGTGGCTAGCTGACATAATATGGCAAATAATTTAAGCTTCTTGTAATGTTCATTACTGAACATAGGTTCCTAGTATTGTATACATGCAACTAACTATATTCTAACTGAACAGACAGCTGTGCTGCTGGGGAGTTTGTTCCGCCACTTCTTCTTCCCAGCGATAGAACTAGGAAGTGGCGAAGGGCGGGCGTTTTTGGGGGACTGTCTTTTGTAATTTTGACGTTCGAAAAGTGCTGATTCTCAGCCTAATTTGAATAAATGACTTTTGATTTTGAAAAAAAAAAAAAAATTAAATAAAAAACATATGAGAATACTTTAAAAAAAATTCGGATCGGCTCAAATGGGTCGGGACCATAGTCAATATTCTAAAGAGTGTAGGAGTGTAGGATCGGAACCGACCGAACCAAATAGTAACTTCGTAGCAGGAAACGGCCGAACATTCGGCCGATACTACTTCGGAGTAGACCCCCAGTTTCGAAAAAAAAAACATTTATTTTCCTCATAGGGTCCTGGGCCCATAACCTGATGGATAATTGGTAGGAAAATAAGAATATATTATAAGATGTGATGTGTTTTATCATCGTAACTGTACTTTGGGGGTCGAGAGGAAACTGAAACTTGGCTGGAAAATAAAATTCACTCTCGACCCCCAAGGGTCGAGAGTAAACTATAGTTAGGGGTCCAGTGGAAACATTATTGATTGGGGGTCGAGGGGCCGAGAGTGGACTAAACGAAGATTTTTAAGTATACAATGTTGTTTTTTGAGATGCTTTTGTTTTTTACTTAGACTTTTAACAAGATCAACCCAGCATGGCCCGCCCCCGCCGCGTTTACACCAAGATATAAAACATGTATTCTGCACGTTGTACCTACTGTTTTCGTTTTTCGTTTACACCTAAAACCAGTTGTCATGCATGCAAAACTTGTCAAAAAGGTAACCTAAAAAGTTAACAAGATATGTCTCATACATGTTTATACATGTATTGACGTGGTTTGAGACATAACTTGTTAACTTTTTAGTGCACGTCATGTTTTAAACGAGTCGTTTTAAAGACTTGTTGAAAATAAGTATCACAACTTACATCATGTAAATGCGGGGAAAGGGAGAACGCCAACCTGTACTTGGAAATCGGTGAAAAATTGACCGAAAATCGGTCACAGAGAAATGCGGCAGGCATCTGCTTTTTCACTGAGACACAGAAGAACCACGGGCTGTTGAGAGATTAGCACCACGGTTGAACATGACAGAGGAAATCAGCAGAGCTTGTGCAACGACATCCAATTTTCTGTGGCGACAGCACCTTACCGGATAATGAAGCACTAATGATATGCCCCACATAAGTGACAGGCGGGAAATGGAAGCCTTACGAGCCGCTTATTCAACTAATGAACGATGTCCTATTATAATATAACTAGCTTTTGTCCGCGGCTTCACCCGCGTGGAGTGCGGAAATTATCCCCCGGAAAGGGACTACTACGCTAAATAGATCTTTTTAAGAGAAATAATTCAGCAATGCAATGTTTTATGTAACCCAATTGGCTTACTCTGCACACGCCAGTAAAGCGATGATTGTTGAAAATGTCATCACATCTCCATCTCGATCTCTCTCGATCATCCGACGATGATCGTTGAAGATGTGATTCATTAACGTTTTGTGTAAATTGGCTGAAATACGACTATTTCAGCCAATTTACACAAAACGTTAATGAATGATACACCTAAACCATCCTCATGAATCACTCCGTCAAAAGTAATAATCAAAGTTGATTATTACTGAGGTTCAATAGCATTAAGACTGAGACAACATTTCAGCAAAACGCTCATAAACTTTGCTTGGACTATATCTTACATTAAAACGCAAAAATAAGCAATTAGGGCACATAACTTGATGAAGCATAACTTTTTAAAAGGCATTAAAAACTGAATTATTCTTAGAGAGATAAAATGTCAAATGCAGAAATCACCATTCGAAACGTCCCGTCCCCTTATCTTTGGGGTCTTCGATAATGGAGCAAGCAGAACTCTGAGTGAATTCGACATAATTGAACAAATTACTATTGTTATGTAGAGCCGAGTTTTAAATGGTGTTACAGCAGTTACGTTGATAGCGTAATTTGTCCTAGATTGTACAGACAGCAGAGTCCTGTTGGTTAACATTCCAGGCGACTATTTCAATGCAAATTAAGCTTTAGGTGTGCTAATTACAGTCAGTTGTAACGCAATGTAAACACTCCGAGTGGTACACTAAAGTGTCTGTTGGGCAAATGTGTTGTTCAAGAATATTTCAATCATTAATTAGGTATAGTTTCATTCGTTGGAAATTATCGAACAATCACTGTGTTGTTACTGGGAGCCTTATATATTTTAATGTCAACAGTATACTAAATGTATAAAACTTAAATTAAATAATTTTAAGAACAAATAAAAAAAATACCTAACTATGGAATTTTTGGCCATTCTTCTCCTTACAAAACTACCTTTTGGAGGGGCAACTAGAATCAATTTTATTTTTTTGTAAATTTTGATGTTCAAAAGTACCTTTTTCGTGCGTATTTGATAAAAACGATTTGACTTTCGACTTTGCTCATGAAACTACATATGTATGTCACACCTTACCTTAAAATACTAGAGGGTACTGCTAGTATAGCTAGTGCTAGTGTAGCTGCGGGTTAGCTCGTGTAGACTTATAAATAAAGGGATTATGATATAAAAATTTAAATATTAAAACCAGCAAAAGCCGTCAGTACACATTTTGCATATTTCAACTACCTACGCGTAACTTCGCGTTTATATTAGGCTCACATAAACGGACAAGCCCAACGGAGCGGAAACCGAACGACCGACAAAATAAATCAAAACTTACCATTCTATTTATTAAAAAAAAAACAAACAATTTCAAACTTACCTATGATAATTTGATAATTTAAATTGATATAAAAAACCACTTTCACAGGCAATAGAAATGATAAACTATCGGTCAGTTAATCTTATTCTGAGAAAAAACACCGAAACCGACTCATACACAATCGTAATAATCAAAAGAAAAAGTGTAAATACATATTTACATACAATTAGGTGTACCGCTTCGCAAATAACACAAAGTATACGTCTGGCGGACCTGTACCTGTACCTGTACCTGTACTTTGTGTTTTTTACCGTTATCTGACGCCGCCCGGTAATTATTATGAAACACACAGCTCCGTCTTATATTCACTCAGTTAGAGACAACTCAAGCATTGATACATTCATTTTATTTGTTGGGTATAGTCGAAGTCGTAATTGCTTCACAACCCTAAGGTTGAATGCCTCATACACGTTATAAAAAGTCAATGTTTATATTTCTTTTAAGACCAATCAATCTGCCCAACCTTTTCCTAACTATGTTGTGGTCGGCTTTTAGTCTAACCGGACCAGTATTTTACATGGAGCGACTGCCAAACTGACTTCCACAACCCAGTTCCTGGGTAACATAATACCCCTTGGTAAGACTGGTTATCAGACTGTCGCGCTTCTAACTACCCGTTACAACTTTCAACGATCTACGACTGACAGCCGGCACAAAGGGTACACATCCACAAACCGACCGCGAAAAGCGTACACCGCTTAACCTGCGACCGACCCGTGCGGCTGTTATCTTTAAGCGCCACTTAGGTTTTTGTTTTAAGACCATTAGGACAGCTTTATACAACCCTAAAAGGTAATTTTGGGGCGTGCCGAAAATCGGAACTAACGCTGCCATCTTGTTTTGTCAACACAATTTCTGTGACAATATTTATGTACCAATAACGTCCCGTCAATGTCATTTAGGCGCCAAAAGATCTTGTAGCACTAGTTTCAACCCTAGTGAGGTTTCAATTTACTGCGAGTTTTTGTCATGAGTGGTAAAACGAGGTAACGTAAATTTTGATTTAGTCGGTTAATAAATACCACGTATCCTTCGTAAACTATACATTTAAGGGCACAAAGTTTCAAGTTGTGACGTAATCCTGATCCCGGGCTGTAAGCCCCTGCCCGGGCCGCAGTTACACAGATTTGGGGAATAGTCGTGCCGACGCGATACTGTCGTCGAAACGTTATCTTGTTTCAGTCCACAGAGCACGGAGATGACGCGGTCACCGCTGCTGGAGGCGGCATCGTCATTGTTCTCTCGCACTACGACACAAGTGTCGTACAGAAACTGACGGCTTAGAATGGCGATCTGTGCACTGTGTGAACAGCTAGAGGTTGTGTGTTCGGAGCCAGGAGTTTTATTGGTCAGTATTGCCGTCTCTAGACGCGTCTAGCGGGCAATTGGAATGATCGGTGTATTGTCAGCTAGACCGAATGTCGACCGAAATAATTATTGTTATTTGTTGTAGATTATTGAGAGTTGCCACGGGTAGTAGAAATCCGAAAGTCTGACAACCAGACTTACCCAGTGATTGGGTTGCAAATGTCAGATAGGCAGTCGCTCAATGAAAGAATATTGGTATTAAGCTGCATTTGGTTAGACTGGAAGCCGACCCTAACAAAGTTGGGAAAAGGAAGGCAGATGATGATGTTACAGCAGCCTATTTGAAACTAAATAAGTTTCTTGTAAATGTATGGACATTCCAATACAAAGTGCGATCGTTTCTCCCGATCACAATTGATCAGGATCACTAAAAGTATGAAATATTCGCCATTTCCCAACCGTGGCGAAGAAATAATCAAAAGTCTTTTACCAAATCGTGAATATTCTTCTATTGTAAAACCCCACAATAGTCGCATTGTGGAGAAAAATATGAATCCAACCGAGTCCTTTCTATCGACGCAGTAAACCATTCTGATAATAAAGTGCTTCGATAAGTCGGAATTGTGAGAAAAGACTTACCTACTGCGATTATCCGACGGAGAAGAGCAGTAAATCTTTCTTTACCTGATTTCTTACCCACAAAAGAGCAAATTCTTAAGAATATCAAATGCTAGAATACAATATTTCCAGCGAGAAGGTAATAAATTAGAAGACTATATATATATCCCACCAACGATAGGTAATTGGTTGATAGTAACTCTCCCATGATCGTCGTCTAAAATCGGAAAACTATTTTAGCTTAGTAACACTTTTTATGGTAGTTAGTAGTTCCAAAACGGTACCTTCCTGGGGTAACCACCTAGTTATTATATAATTTGTTTTATTTTTAACTGTATTTAGTTTATGATCCTTTACAAGTCGCAATAAATACGTTTTCTTTCTTTCTTTCTTTTAATTTCATAAATATAATACGTCTATTAAAGTAAGTGATTACAGGTATAAAACCTTGAAATTTATTTTGTGAATAAATATGAAAATCAAGAATATTTTCAATATTCGTGCAAATACTCAGCTGATTTCCAATTACTACCTACATATTTTTTTCATTGGGGGAGGCTTATATTACGTTTGGCTGTGCACTATCGGCTGAAATAATAAATGACGATGATCTACATTTATGATTACTGAAACATCAAAAGGAATGATTCAGTGTCCGGTACGTTATTACCCTCATATTAATATTAACGAACAGCTCGTTATCGTTGCCGTTGTATTGTAATTAACAAGAATAGTATTTCTGTATCGACTATATACTCGTATGTATTTATGGAGCGTCAACGGATATTGACGATGTTGGAATTAATGTGTGGTGAACATATTTTGTCACATACCGGAAATATTTGTGTTCATAACATGTCACACATTGTGGCTTCAAAAATGATTTTATAGATTTTCGCAATATTGATTTAACAATTGCCTTTTATATTTGCCAGTGGTCGTTTTCAGGCTAGATAATTATAAACCAACGTATTTTTACGGATAACAAGTAATTCCAACATGTAGCTTAGAAATAATTATGAATAGCATTCAAATAATTACGAGGGAGTAAATTCAGTCTAAATTGATTACTCCCACTGAAACTTATTTATCTAATTATGTATTTATACAATCCACACATTGTGCAAATAGGACAGGACCTACCCAAAACAAAGTCTGTAAGAAATTTCGGTACCAACATAAACTCCTTAGTTTATGTACCGAAATTCCTTTCCGACAGACGATGTACACAAGAAATGCCACGCTACTGACCCAACTAGGAGCAAGCGACGTGACGGTACATGCGCTTACAAAATTACCTCACAGCAGACAGTTTTTCGTGTCGGGACAGACCTCGACAGTATTAGGTATTCTATGTCTCGGACTCTCGGCACGAAAAACACGACCGGTCAAGACAACAACGACGCGACGGTGAAACAATATACTTGTATATTTCAATATAATGTGTATTGTGCGAGAATACAATGTTTTATCTATCCATCGAATATATTCATGTGGTTTGCCTCGGTCCGCGGAAAAGTATAAGTAGTTTGAGTGGAAATAGGTAGTAAAGTTTCAAAATATCCTCTAAAGGCTGTAAAAATAACATTATTTTGGAACGAATATGGCTTATTTTTTGAGGAAAAGCTCTAGCCTCTGTCTACCTGCAGTTTATAGCTGTAGAAGATTATCAGATTTTCCAGAGGTCACTCTGCCAGTTTATTTATAGATTTCTAACCCTCGTGGCTTTTATTACCGCTAATAGTTAAATGCAAGAGAAAGTCTTCTGCTCACTTTCGGTCGGTTAATAAAGCCCCATAAGAAACCCCATTCATCTATTAAAAACATTGACAACATTTTCTTCGAACATTCTATTTTAGATGTACTAATGACTAATACAAACGTAACCAAACAGACTTACTTGTCCTGCATGGTGGTAGCAGGGGCACAAGACAACAACACTGCTCGGTCTTCAGGAGCCGCCTTCAGCTCTCTATAGTATATATGGTGCCACACCCTCTCCATGTTATCCCAATGAGTGATCTTGCCCTTCACGACCGGGTAGTTCAAGTCCAGCTCATCCGCACGCGCGATGGCATCGTCCCCAATATAAACCTCGTACGGAGTCCTCCCGTACGTCCCTTGAAGGTACTTTGGCCGTCCAACTGTAGTCCTGAAAATGGACACCGGGTGGTTGTCGCAGGCAAACCCAGCTTTGATGTTGTAGCTACCGTTGTCTATCACCACCACTGGTTTTGTGAAAGGGTCACTCATGTTTGATTTATCTATACTATGACACACTACCAAAAATACTTTTTGACGTAATTATAATGAATTTGACCTCTGTCATGTGCAAATAAAAGTAATTTATATTTGTCCTCATTCCAGACTGCCAGGTACATTTTATGTGACAATATGATAAAGACAACCACACACTGACTCGACCACGATATTTTATGTCTCAAACCACAATCTCTAACTCTTCGAAATACGAATTATCTGAAGGGTAAAGTTTCTTGAAATCATAAAATTTATAATCTTAGCTTAACCTTAACCCAAGTTTAAACAAGGTTTTGAAGTTAACTTAATCCTTACTTGGAAGTTTGACAAGCCAGATAAAAACAGGGGTGACTTTCATATCACGTGCTTAAGTTACATCGAGGCAATAAAGTGGTATTATAAAGTTGTCAGCAATAGTAGGGCCATACAGACTTCATAATATTAAGTTCATATTTCAGTCAGATGATCGATTGGTTCTTGATTCATAGATCAGCCTTTTATGAGGGATTGAGCTGCTTCTAAAATTTTTTACATATTGAATGTTTCTTTTTTTTTGCTCTATTTTGTTGTTGTTGTTTTTTTTATGCACTGACATTAATGAATTTTACATATACTATGACTATACTATACACACATACTATACATATACTATACATACTATTGTAAAGTATTCTATTATTTTAATTATTGTGAATGTGAAGACTACGTGGGTCATTTTATTTATATTATTTTTCTCTTTGTTCTCTTAGTTTTTGTCATGGTCTGGCAGTTTGAGTAATTAATGTGGCCTACCTAAATGTCCTTTCTTTGGTATTGTTCGTCGAATCGTTGAGCTCCTTAAGTTTTGAGTTGAGCTGCACAATTTCTGACAAATGCGTGCACTGACTGGACAGGTCCTCTCAATCTGTGTGGTTCTTTCCTCAAAAGACCATCTCAGACATCGACCTACATGGTCTTCATATGATCTGACCAAGATTATGTCTGGACTTTAAAAGAGACTGTGAGGTCTGTGTTTGTTTCGGCCTTTCTTCTCAGACTAGTCAGATAGGAAACGCCGACCTCATCTAGTTTTAAAATATGATTGACATGTAAAAGTGTTTGTACAAACCTACTTACAAAATAAAATCATTTAACATTTATGAAACAATAAATAAATAGGAAGATACAAGTGCGATATTGAATCCAGCTCATGACGTCATTGAATTAAATTAGTTGTCATGCCATACTTATCTATACACTTATTAGAAATTAGAGTCGCTTTTCGTATCTGTCTGGAAGAAGAACAACGCAGTCAGCGTTGTTCTTATAAACTACGCAACGGTTTTTGATACGCTTTGTACAGTCAACAGCAAAAGTAGATGATCAAAATCAGAAATTCAATACTAATGAACGGAGTTCGCGTCAGAACTGTGTGGCGTCGAAGTGATTCAAAAGTATGTGATTGTAAATTATACCAAACATTTACTACTAGTACGACACACAGTTCTGACACGAACTCCGTTCATTAGTATTGAATTTCTGATTTTGATCATCTACTTTTGCTGTTGACTGTACCACCAATAAGAAAATTTATTCAGTAATGTTCATGTATATAATAATACGATATTAAACTAACATATACATAATTAAGAAATGTCAATGTTTTGTCAAAGTCGTAATAACTGTGAGAAACATAAGTAAGTCTAAAAGTAATCTAACAGATTCTGTTTTTATATATTTATCTCCAATATCCAACGGCTTCCTGTAAGGAAGCAACAACTATAACAGGCAAGATATTCTCACAAATAAATCAAACCGAACGCGATCCGGTGTGCAACAACCTTAAAGCGACATGATTAATCACAGCGATTTATTATCGCTTCAAATAGCAATATATCGTATTCCATGCACGGATGGGCGATATGTTTTCCTTATTTTGTTTGGATTTCAGTCATTTCCGTGAAAATATGTGTCAATGCTAAATTGTAACGTGGTTTCGTGTATTCATTCCACAAAGATTTAAGATAAGTCCGATAGAGAGGCTATGCAAAGAAATGTCATAGAAAAACTGTGATCCCATGTCTCAGTGACGCCATCTAGCATAATATAGCAAAATTGGAGCGGCAATTGGAAACATTATTCACAAAAAAATTGCAAACATGAATTTTTATTAAAATCAAAGACATTAAATTATTTACGGACATGGCGAACAAAATCTTTGTCCTAGTGGTCAAAAGTCGCTCAGTCTAGTGCCCGCCTTAGGGTATTAGTGTTCTGTGGTCTAGTGTGGTACGCCTGCGTGTCAAATCGCATTTGTGTCTACCAATAATTTTATGTCTTTGATTCATTCAATTTTCAAAAATATCCGATTATGATATTGCGCAAATTATCTAGTCTTTACAGCACAGTGGATCTTTGTGTTTATATATATATAGTATAACGGCTGTGCTGCTGCCCCCAGCACACAGCAAACGGTAGTTTTGCACTGCCGTTTGCTGCGCCACTTCTTTTTCTCAGTGATTCTTTAGGGTACATAGGTGTCTTATGTAATTTTGACGTTAGAAAAGTGCTGATTATTAGCCATCGTTTATCAGTTACCAATTCCGGATTCAGATTTTTTTTAATTATTTGAAATTCCTTCATTTAAATTGTTACACAACATAGGCATACCCAAGTAACGACACAATACCTCAATACACACACTCAATCAAATAACCACAGTCAAACAAGTGCAATATCTGTCGGTTAAAGTAATTCCATTGTTCAACGCGTAATTAAAAATAATGGATTTTCTGTGTTTTGTGCAAAGTTATTGTTGCAGATTTAACTGAATACTGTTTCAGCTCACTGCCCGTGCGCGAGTCAATTGATGAACATTTGTAATGTATGTGTGGGGCTCTCGTGACGTCACTTGTGGGGTCAATCGTCATCATTTCATTTTGTAATACGACGGTATTACGTCCACTGTTGGCTGAAGATTTCGATAGAATAAAGTACCTACATATCTTGGGACTAAATCATCACTATTTACTTGGTCTAAAACATTATTGATTAATGAGTAGAAAATAGAGAACAATTTATTGTCCAGTAAGTAGATTCACATGGTAACACCAAGTTGAGATGAAATGAGACGGTTGTCCGTTCAATTATTTATTTTACCTCTGCCAGCAGCAACCCAACAGAAACCCTATTGTAACCAGAATAAAGATCACAATGATTTTAACAAACCTGTCAGTGGCAGCAACCCAACAACAACCTTATATTAATGAGAATAAAGATCACTGTGATTTGAACAGTGATGCAAAATCAGAGGTAAAATAACTGTGGATGGACTATACAGCTAGGTTATAATATATTATTTGCCACTAACTAGACAGTTCGACTGAATATGTTATTAACTACATTTGGGTCGAAACTTAATTGATTAAAGATGAATATAATATTAAATGTCCTGGTGAAGGCCGCAGGAATCCGCTGGATGCAAGAAGCACAAAACCGATCGAAGTGGTGACGCTTGGGGTGGGCCTATGTCCAGCAGTGGACGTCTTTCGGTGGAACTGATGATGATGATGTACGAGTATATAACTTAATTTTCTTTTGGCTGAAATTGGCGCGTGCATTGTGGTACTTACTGTCCCAAGCTGTCGGCCACTGACTAGACGTTTTAACTACAGACGCATGGAAAATATGCACATGTCTTTGTACGTGTCAAAAAGATATGCGGGAATATAGTAAAGTGAACTTTTCCGGTTTATTATTTATTCACACATTAAACTCTGAAGCTCGGAAATAATTTTCAATTAAAGTATTGTTTGCTCTGCAAAATTATTTGTTTCATTAAAATACTGTTGAAACATTCCCCTTTCAAACGAGTTAACAAGATAAATTTTAATTTCAGAAATACCAACAATATTTTGGTCTATAATTGCCGTGGAATTAAGAGTTTATTGGCGTACATTCGTGGAATTACGGAATCCTTTTATTTAATTACGACAAAGGTAGTGATAGAAGTCGTAAGTAATTAATTTTCAGAACACTGTAAGTTTAATATTTAATTTTTACAGCTTTTTACTACATTCACGTTATCTACGAACTCCTTTTTGGATAATTGAGAAAAATTTCCTAGTATCTTCCCTAGCCTCTCTGTTACTCAAGACCTTAGTCCAGTTAACAACGTGCTCACTTACCGTGCCCAAGTAAAATATAATAGTTATCTAGCATTGATTAGAAAATCATAAGGATCCTTTTGTGCAATTAGTGCTGCAACATCCTAATCCATAATAATATTAATTAAAATAATTTGCTTTTGAATCTAGTTCTACATTTCTCATCAGACAACTGCTGACTATATTATGCTTAAATTTTAATTGCAATCTAAGCGTGAATGCGAGTTTAAAAAACCAACACATTTAGTAATTGCAATGAATGAGAGCGTCTGACTACACTACACAATAAAACGAAACAGTCCTTACTTTTGGTAAATTATTTATTTTAATTAAACAAATACAGGGTGGCAGGGACATCGACGCAAAAGGGTTCAGAATCATGTACTAAATCCCTGGTAACAGGCTGCACGTCGATGTCTCTGCCACCCTGTAAACCATTTTAAGCACTTATAACCAAATTGAAGGCCACTAAATCTTTAAATAGTCGCGCTTCTCTCTTAGAATATTCTTAATTACGTTACAGGTTACGTTACTTTTCTTTAGGCTTGACGAAACAGCGTAAACTGTCAAACTAGTATGAAAGAGACTTTCATGAAGTGACACTCATCATCTGCCTAGCCTTTTCCCAACTATGTTGGGGTCGGCTTCCAAGAAGAAGAGGCTTTCATGAAGTGACACTACTGCTGTTAATATTCATGGCACATACATACGACCAGACTACCAAGTGAGACAATACCATCCCAACGACACTGTGACTAATAAATAGTATTGTTTGAAGTATACAAGTTTTCTGAAATTTCGGAGCAACACGCTTCGTGTTTACCACTCGTGAATACTTCTAGGAGGTCTCCCCCTTTAAAAGAACCTAGACTGAACCCGATCTGAACCCGAGTCAGCATATTCCTCTTTGGTTAGCCAGAATCCCTTCAAGTTTGGTAAGGTTGCCAGCATTGAGCCTCCTGCCCACGCTGCGTTTTGTCTGTTAGACATTGCATCAATGTTCACCTTGACGTCGGGCTGTGTCTTCTTCAGGAGGTGTGTCAGCTCATTTGTCGCTCGGTTCACAAGACCTGTCACCATGCTGGACCCCCCAGAGAACACTATGTTGTTATAGAATATACACCTGTGAAAGAAACGACACCGTAGGTACGAAAATGGTTTGACATGTTACAAACAAAACTTTGTGTGAGGAAAAACGTGGTAAGAGCCGTCAGTTATTGTAACCAATAGAACAATAAACTGCGTAACTACTCGTATATATTATCAACCTGCTTCCCGAACGCGACTAAGTTTCATCTCTACCGTAATGATGAAATTATGACATTGACTTATTTCACAATCAGTCTATGATGTTCCCGCTGCTGCCGCGCGCTGCTGCGCGGGCCTAGAGTGGATTGGTGGAATCACATGTTTTCGAAATGTTGGTCCTAGGACATGCTTATTTCCTCACGACATTTTCGTTCACCGTTTTGAGAGTAGTGGTGAAATGCCTGCCTGGATTCGAACCCACAACTCTGAGCTATTACCACTGGCCCATCACTCCTCGACTGATGTCAACCTTCGGGAAATTTCGTGTTAAATACTGAACTTATTTACCTATAATCAAGGTCACATAAATCAATGCTGCGGCAAATCACATCGATGATGTTCTTGCACTTCAGTCCCTCAAGTTCTGGTTTGAACAAGACCTCTGGGCAGAGGAACCGTTCCTCTCCCAAGAGTATATGCTGTCCGTCTGGCAGGTTGTACCTAGCCTTGCTCTCGTCAAACCCCGCAGTTGCTGCCAGCTCCTTGCCATAGTCTTGGGATATGTAGCATATGTCTTTCTGAAATTACAAAAAGCCACTTGTGAAACAAAACCTGAATCTGTATGTTGAGCACGAAATAGAAAGGAGAATTGGCACATCTGTATGGGAAGTAGTCTATAGATCAATAGCGATATGGTTTTGATATTTGTGGATGGATGGGTATCCATCCACAAATATCAAAACCATATCGCGTGCAGACGGGCATCAAAATCTGACCCGGTTTTGAGAAAAAATATACCTTTTCTTACCTTAATTTTGTCTACCAGGTCTATTTCGAAAGGAGTAGTGAAGGAATATCCAGCCTTAAACATCAGATTCTGTAGTCTATCCGTCAGCATCTTGCCAGTTACCGGGGAGGTGACAGTAGCATGCTTTAGAGGAAACCCTTCAAAGACCGGGGCCGCATAGCAACAAGAGTACCCTTGTTCCCAAACGACACCCGAAGTCCTGCCGTACGCATTCAGAACTAAAGATGGCGACTTTGCGATGTACAGCGCGTTTACAGCGAAGGATTCGAAAAAGATTTCCGCCATCCGTTCCCTGATTACATGAAAAAATATTATGTTAAAAAAATACATTATAAGGGTTTGAGAGATCACAGTGTTCATGTTCTGAGAATCTTTCAGTGGCTTATTACGAGTCAAAACCTTTCAGTCAAGGATTATTTACAAAACCAAGCACTTACTTATCACCCTCTGGCGCGAGCGGGTGCACAGAATGCATGATCTTAGTACTCTCCGGAGGCACACAGAGTTCCTTATAAAAGACGTGGTGCCACAGCTTCTCCATCTCGTCCCAGTTCTTGATCAGACCTTCCTGGACTGGCCACGTCATCACCGAGATTCCTCGTTTTCTGATAGCTTCGGCACCGCAGTACACTAGGGGTATACCGTCGAGGAGGCCTTCGCGACGGAATCTGAAAAGAAAAGGATTTTAAGTAGTTATAACTGGTCGCAGGTTTATCAACCAGCACCCATACTTACTCTAATCACAATCCCTATGATTTGAAGGAAATTACTAATCCATTGCATCCTATGTTGGAAAAAATCGTCTGCTCAACAACGTTAATGACGCAATGAATATTGTTGACCAGCACCCTAATTGCGTAACACACAATCAATGGGAATCGGTTTCATTTTGACAGTTCAACAACCGTCATTGCGTTGTTTACGTGTTGAGCAGACAAATTTTTCGAACTTATGAAGCAGTGGATTAGCAATTTACCTCAAAATGATTCAGATTACGATTGATTGTGTGTTACGCAATTAGGGTGCTGATAAAATGAAAGGCGTTGCTATTGTAAGTGGGCCACACAATTACCCCGATGGCTTTAAAATGACTTCTGCAGAAAATATAAAATGAAAACTGAAGAATATAAACAATTTTTCCTTTCAATTTGCATTTTCAGTTGGCAATTTCATTTACGTTGTCTTTGGTTCGACTTATATCTTTCCCTCATTTAAAAATTATGCCAATATCTTTCCTTCCGTCGTCTTTAATTTAGGTACCTTTTTAGGGTTCCGTAGCCAAATGGCAACGGAACCCTTATGGATTCGTCATGTCTGTCTGTCTGTCTGTCTGTCCGTCCGTATGTCACAGCCGCTTTTTTCCGAAACTATAAGAGCTATACTGTTGAAACTTGGTAAGTAGATGTATTCTGTGAACCGCATTAAGATTTTCACACAAAAATAGAAAAAAAACAAATTTTGGGGGTCCCCATACTTAGAACTGAAACTCAAAATTTTTTTTTCATCAAACCCATACGTGTGGGGTATCTATGGATAGGTCTTCAAAAATGATATTGAGGTTTCTAATATCATTTTTTTCTAAACTGAATAGTTTGCACGAGAGACACTTCCAAAGTGGTAAAATGTGTTTCCCCCCCCCCCCCCCCCCTGTAACTTCTAAAATGATAGAACTAAAAAAAATATATGATGTACATTACCATATAAACTTCCACCGAAAATTGGTTTGAACGAGATCTAGTGAGTAGTTTTTTTTTAATACGTCATAAATCGTAACGTAACGGAACCCTTCATGGGCGAGTCCGACTCGCACTTGGCCGGTTTTTAATATCCAGTATAAGGAAAAGGAAAATAATATACATTTCTAAGCACTTGATTCAGTAGAGCACAAACATAATTATGTAGCTACAATAATAATATTATTCGTGAGGAACCGCAGTCAGGGGCTCATTAAATTCGCTACGTTCCGCACTTCCGCCTCACAGATCAATGCTTCGCTCTCCCCATAAGAAAAAAATATTCTCATTGTTTAAATAATCTATTATAAAACCAGCAAAGAATATTTTTATGAGTGACATATCCTGGTGGTGATAGAAATTCCTTCGTCAACTTCTAAAATACTCAAACAAGGCAGTGACAAAATGTTTACAATATCACGCAAATAATAGGGGTTAAAGTATGAAATTGCCGTTTTATTGTAATAGGTACTTCGAATTGACATAGAACCTTCATAGTTTGAGATTTTTGAGTGAAACTTTTTTCACATGATACATAAAGCTCTTCTTTTAAAAAATGTGCAACATTTGACTATCGACTTTCAGTTGTTTTATTATTCAGCTTAGACAAGATGGATACTTCAAAAATTCGAGTTATTTTTGAGTGACCGCGAGTGACCGACGCGGAACTAACGCGGCAGAAACAGCTCGCATTATCAATGGTGCGTTTGGAGGGGACTGCTAATGATCGCAACGTGCGATTTTGGTTTAAACGCTTTCGTGATGGAAACTTTGATTTGAAGAACGAACCACGTGGAAGACCGCCCACACAGGTGAATAACAATGAATTGAAAGAGATGGTGGAAGCCGAACCGAGCCAAACTACCCAGGAATTATCGGCATGGTTTAACGTTACCTTACCAACAATATTGATTCATTTGCGTCAAATCAATAAAATTAAAAAATATGAGAAATGGGTGCCTCATGATTTGACTGATCTGCAGAAAGAAACGCGTGTTGAAATTTGTGTTGCCTTGTTGAATCGATACAGAAATGAAGGAATATCGGATCGAATTGTGACATGTGATGAAAAGTGGATTGATTGAAAAAATGCAATGGCTGACCCCAGGTCAAACGCCGCAACAGTGTCCTAAAGCAAAGCTTACCAATAAAAAGGTAATGGTAACTGTTTGGTGGTCTCAGCATGGTGTTATTCACTATAGCTTTCTCCCATCTGGTCAATCAATAATGGCAGATGTTTACTGTGCCGAACTCCGAACAATGATAGCAAAACTAGCAGTGAGACAGCCCCTACTCATGAATCGATCTTCACCATTATTGCTCCATGATAACGCGAGACCTCATACAGCACAAGAAACCGTTTTAACTCTACAGGAACTGCAATTAGAAACCATTCGTCACTCTCCGTATTCGCTAGACCTTGCTCCGACAGACTACCATTTTTTTCGTGATTTGGACAATTTTCTACGTGATAAAAAGTTTTCTTTTCAGGAGGCAGTACAAAATGCTTTCACATAGTTTGTTGAATCGAGATCACGAGAGTTCTAGCGCAAAGGCATAAATGACCTTCCTATTAGATGGCAGCAATGTATAGATAATAATGGTAATTATTTTGATTTAATAAATATGTTAAATTAAAAAACAAAAAAACGAATTTAAATTTTTCAGTACAAATCGGCAATTTCATACTTTAACCCCTAATACAAAATCAACACATTCGATACAAATAAACCGAAACACAACACCTAAACTCGCTCTAATATTCTGCTACATCAAGAACCACAAAATTTAAAAGTTGAACCTGACATCCAACACATTAAGCATTCCAACGTGTGAACTGCTGAAATCAGTTGAACTCGACTATTCCAACTTAGTCAAACTCAAAGCATTCATTTCAGACTAGCGGACCCGGCAGATGTCGTCCTGCCCGGTTGAGTCATCATATACCGACAGCAGCGCCACCTACTGGGTCCAATTTTGTTTTCAAACCATCCAAGAACCCGTTGAAATATACACACAAAATTTCATTCAAATCGGCCCAGCCGTTCTCAAGTTTTAGCGCGACAAACGAACAGCAATTGATTTATATAATCTGATTTATATAATATAGATAGATAGATAAACCAATTACAGGCACAATAGTTATCCGACAGGCACTTTTAAATTGTCAAGGGATCGGTCATTCAGAAAGATGATGCTAGTTGACCATTCTAAAGTATAGTAGGTACCTATGGAGAAGAACGGGCAAGAAATCCCACGGACACTCTTTTAAATCAAAATAATATGGTTACAAAGTATTCGTTACATCATTCATGTTTAAGTTATGCATGTGAGAACGATGCAGAAAGTTAAAACCGTTCGTAAAAAAAGGTAAAAAGAAATAATAAAAAATAATAACCGACAGCTCCATTGTATATACATATTTCAGTAGATCTACTGTGTCGACAGTTCCACTATATAGACAGTTCCACTGTGTCGACAATTCCACTATGTCGATGGTTCCACAGTGTTGAATGTTTCACTGTGTCGACAGTTGTGTTAGTTAAATAGACAGGGGCTCGAGTGGTGGTCCTATGCAGGTTAGCTTAGCGGCGCTTCGAGTTACTATCGCACCATGTTGTGTTGTACTTGGAAAGGAGCAGCGGAACAACTTTGGGAGAGGACGTAGTGTACCATCAGCGAAATTAATTAGTTCAGAACCACATTTTACTTCTATTTGCCTCGTTATTATTATAGACATTTCATACGTGATTTGAATTTAACTATTCGTTTTCGGTTTCATATATTGAAGTGTGCGTATTTTTTCGGACGGTGGTACTGAGTACGTAACAACTTCAAATGAGTGAGTAACATAAACATTAAAAAAAATTGTCCGTTAAATAAATAATGCAGGTAGTTCAAAATAAATAGTGCACAAATACTAATAGTATGATGGTAGGATGGAACACCCTTGTGAAGGCCGCAGGAACCCGTTGGATGCGATAAGCACAAAACCGGTCGAATTGCAGGTGCTTGGGGGAGGCCTATGTCCAACAGTGGACTTTTCTCGTCTGAAATGATGACTAATAGAATACAGAATCACTTTCACTTTGACATATATTTTAAAATTGAGTGATTATCGAATTAATTAACTGGTTTATGTTATCTTTTTACCTTCAACAACTCTTCCTTCGTTATGCAGCCAGGCCGTCGCGACCAGTTCACATGTTGAGACACCACTTTTGAGTACCTAGTTAGTATTACTCGCAGTCGATGAGCTAATCATTGATCACTTGTCGCTTAGATCGTACTGTACACGTACTATGTAACTCGTAATGTTTGAAACTACTTCAGTTTTTTAGGCTTTTAATAAAGAAACTTTGATTTATCATGTCATTAGCCTGCAATGGAGACTCTTCATCATATTATTTTTGTTGATTAAGAGAAAGATGAAGAAAAAGAGCAGTGGTGGCCCAGTGGTCACGGGCGCGACTTACGAGTTGTAAGTCGTAGGTTCGAACCCAGTCAGGCGCTTTACTTTGTGTAAATTATTTCATTACCACTGCTCTCAAAACGGTGAAGGAGAACATCGTGAGGAAACCGGCATGTACTAGAAGCAAAAAATTCGAAGACATGTGACATCTACCAACCCGCACTGGGCCCGCGTGGTGGATTACGGCACACTCCCTCTCACAGAGAGGAGGCCTGTGTCCCAGCAGTGGGAACATTTTAGGCTGATTATGTAAGTATGAATTCTATGACATTTCGCCTATGCTTTTTAGGGTCCTTAATTGTCATAAATGGGTCAAACTATCACGTCCTGAAAGGAATACGTTACATTACAAGTCAACCTGTATAGGTACCTAGATTATATTAACCATTAGCTTTTACATAATATATTATTTACAATATTTTACACAACTAACTATTTACACTAGTACTAAATGAAATGACTAACTAACTATACAAATAAACACAAAAACAAAAGGACACTGAACCGGAAACGTGTTTCGTATATTTATTTCAAAATACTGAAAACATCCACACTGAAGTGCAAAAAATAACATTTCCAAAAATATTCCAGTATCCTACATAGCCCTTTATCAATTTATATTTGTCAATTACTATCAATAAAATGGGACTGAGAACAAAAATAGAATGTTGTGAATAAAAAAATCTGCGGAAAATTGTTTACGTGTGGGATATGAAAGACAACAATGGCGGCTGCAAACGGTTCCGGGCAAATAATACAAACAACTTATTCAAATTAAGAAATGTGAATATATATGGCCACTGAATGCAATTATACATCATTCTTTTTGTTTTGTTTACGAAGTGTCCTCGATGAGGCTTACATTTTTTATGAAACATAAAACGATTTAATTTCATGTCGTTTAAGTTAACGTTTTAGTTAGTTTTTTGCGGTGTAATACTTTTTACAATTATTACTTACAATAACTTTTATAGCACTACGTCACACAAATCCTATTTGTTTAGAGACAAATCCTAATTACATTATTTTTTCAGAGACAAGGCTTTGCTCTTTACTGTTAACGTTGATCTTCAAACCTTATTACTTACTACCACCAAATTGACAGGTAGATAACAAGATACGTTCTACAAGAATATTTTTTCTTTAGCTTTTGTATTTGTATTATTGTCAGAAAGGCTCACAGGCGAGTACCGAGTGAGTACACCGCGACGTCGTCGAGTTGCAGCGAAAGTTGCACACAAAGAAAAGTTAATACAATGCGAGCTACACTTTTCTTTCATATAATTTAACCGCCGCCCGCCGCCACGCTGCTCCTAAGTATTCACTTGAAGTTGCGATTGTATGACTACATTTGAGTTTATTTGAAGTACCAAAGTATGTAACTTAAACGTCTTCATCTTGTATTTGATAATAGCATTATTAAAGAACGTTGTATTCTGACTTTAAATTAAATCTCGCAGACATGACCTCACCAGACTCTAGGTGCGCAGTTTCAAACAAAGTAGAAGCGTCGACTAATTAATATTTTAACAATACGGCCATAAATAGTAGTTAGTATTATATTATGGTTGCAGTGTCGTATCAACATGTACCTACTAGTTTTTAACCAACGTATTTAAACGGGGTGAATAGGGATGCAGGGGTGAATCGGGACGAAACTTCAAAATGGGTTTTAACGTTGAAATAATTTAGTTCGTTACCAGAAAATACTCTAATGGGTTTACAGATTTTTAATTAAAAATTGAGTGTCCTTGTTAGCAACAAACTAAATTATTTTAAAGTATAAATCCATTTTAAAGTTTCGTCCCGATTCACCCCTGCATCCCTATTCACCCCGTTTTACCGGTACTAGTTTTTAACCAACGTATTTATCTATCTACCTACATAGAAGTAGGTATTATGTAGAATTCAACCCGTCGCCGTCATCCAATCTGTATGGAACTAGTTCCGAGTTCTACCGGACGTTGCTCGGACAACTCCAATACTTTCCGGATTTCCATCCGATGCGGTGAAACTTACTCATCGTGTTATTAACTAGCTGCAACTTTACAGCGAGTCTGTTTCATGATGTTTGTGGTGTCTGCACAATCTAGCACATTCTTCAGCTGCATATTGCAGGTTTAAAAGCACTTGTTACTATGGAGGAGTTATCAAAAGTTTTGTCTTTATGCGAAATACATGTTCCAAACAAATAAATTATACTGCTAATTTATGTACGTTAGTTTCTTGAATATTGCTTATATTTTACTGTTCAATCTTCAAAAGCTACCTAGCCTTTTCCAAACTATAATGAGGTCGGCTTCCAGTCTAACCGGATGCATCTAAATACTAATATTGTATATGAAGCGACTGCCTATCTAACCTCCACAACCCAGTTACTGCGTAACACGATACAATTTGGTAAGAATGGTTATCAGACTTGGGCTTCTGATTACCCGTAACGACTGTCAAAGATCTACGAATGATAGCCGAAACAACGGTTTAACGTGCTTTCCAATGCACGGAGGGGTCTTGATGCATAATGGATGGTCACCCATCTACGAACCGCCCGCGGTAAGCGTGGCTTAGCCTTCGATTGACCTGTAAGGCTGTTATTATTTAGCCTCGAGCCTCCCATAAGGGCTCCCACTCAACGCAACGGTGCGACACTGTTCTGGTAGAACAGATTCTATGTAGTTTTCAAAGAAATAGTTTTACTGTCGCGCTGTCGCATCGCGCCTGCGTGCGGAGCCTTAAAACCATCTCCTTAACTAATTAAAAAGTTTGTAGGTATGTGAAAGCCGCGGACGAGCTAGTAATAAATAAGGTTGATTTGCATCGTATTGTGGCTTACAAAGCTAACGTAGCTTGAAATTGATATTCTTGGAAAAGTTTTGTTTCCAGATGGTACCCGGGGAATACACAGAGTTATTTTTTAATTATATTTACTTCTGGATTATAATCTATCTAACCTTTGCTGGGTAAAAAATTGTAGAGTTTATTTTTCTCCACTTAATCTCAACTTGCTGCATTTACATTAGGTAGGAAGTATTAGTATCATTAGGAATATTGTTACTAACACAACTGAGTCATGTTACTTGATGAATAAAGATATTATTACTATTGTCTTTGACATATCTCGAGACCTTTGGGTCCCGGACCTTTGGAAGGTGTACCAGGGGCCGAAGTCAACTCGCAAAGGCTCCTTAGACAATTTTAGTATTATTAATCATAATTACAAAACAAAAAAGGGAATCTTATAAGGAGACCATAGAAACCGTGGATTGGTGATGTGTGAAAGATGATCAGCCTGAAAAGAGACAGTGACTACTGAGATGACGAATATAAGTTACAACAGAGACGTTGGAGATGTATGGGAGAAGAGATGCTGCGCCCCATTGGGATAAGGGCGGAGGATGATGAACGTAAATGCAAATCACCTGGCTACTGTCGTAGGTATCATGGCTCTGGGAGATGGTTCACCTGCAAACCCGGCCTTCAGGTTCTGAGAGCCAGCATCCAGAACTATTCCTAAAATATCATTTAGAGACATTTTATTAATTTCTCTTAAATAATATAAATATTTTTGATAGTAATGCGAGGCGAGACCTCCGAGATTTCGAATGCGACTTCATAGTATTTTTATTTCCGTAATTCCAAAGTAACGAGGTTTTATACTTGAAAATGATTATTAGGTACTTTTAGCATGGACTTTAAAATCGTAACCGCAGTATCCCCAGTGTTATCTGAAAAAAAGATCCATACTTATAAATAAAAGCGAAAAACAGCCTTGTTACGCACTTTACATTAGGATGGATTTCGATTAAATTTGACGGAGTGGGAGACTATGACATGGATTACGACACTAGGTAGTTTTTGTCTTGGTAGTACATTCGTTACCATGGGATAATTTCCGAACGCCACGCGGGCGAGGCCGCTGGAAAAAGCTAGTATAAAATAAACGCGTTTTTGTGTTAAATTTATAAATAATATATCTATAAACGCTACACCGAATCAAATTAAATTTGTATCAAACTCGAATTTGTCGAGAGCAAGTCTCGCGTCTCGATACCTAATTCAATTCAGTACTGTAGTACCTACGAGTACGTATCTGGATCGTTATTTTTATTTGACGCCGAGAATTGTTCGCTTGTCTTTGTATCTGGATTAAGTTAGAACATCTTGTTCTTTTCAGAAATAACGTTATAGTGGATTGAAATATAAATAGAAGGACATTACAAAAGGAGATGATCATTATTTCTGTTAAACTTTCTTTTCAATAATACACACGCTACTGCTGAGTATGAGGTCTTAAATTCTATTCCCAGATCAGGCATGAGGTTTGGGTACAGGTGGGTTTTTCCATCAGGTATTTCTCAGCAATCTGGAGTCTGGATTTGTGCCCAGTTGGTGGCAATACGCTCGGCCCCTACTACACGAAACTTAAACATAACTGCTGAAATATACCTCAGAGAGCTCAAGGAAGGAAAAAAAATAGTCTGGGTCACTGTCACCGGGTATGGTGAAGAGGACTACTTTGACATTGACTTTAAAAAAAAATGTAATTGTGCAACGCGTGGGCATTGCCAGCCTTTCTGAAGTGAATCCGCGGAATGGACACGTGACGGTGCGGTTCGATTGTTTTAATGAAGCGGGCCTCCATACAAGTTAGGCGGGATCGAATTTCGTCTCGCACTAAATTTACCTTAGTTTTGCCAAAGATTAACGACGCTCTACAGCCAGCTTTCATCTTGTCTCCATTAGCTCATGAGATTTTTTTTATTCCTCCACAGTTCTGGTCGGCATTCGTCCCGTGCGCTACACAGAATAAAGACGCGGTGCAGCTGACCCTAGAACAGATCGATGTCATCAAACGCCTCGTGGACAAGTACCCGCAACACCTGCAGTTCGCCACCTCAGTTACAGGTACGTCACTAACAGCCTAGACTTTTCCCAACTATTTTGGAATCGGCTACCAATCTCCAGTATTTTACAAGAAGCGAGTGCTTATCCAACCTACACAACGCAGGTAATGGATAATCCACCCCTTATTAAGACTGGTTGTCAGACTTTTCGCTCCTGACGACTCGGACGACTGTCAAAGATCCGACAAAGACAGTCCGTACCTACGGCTTGCATGTTAAGATAGTCAGATTAGATGGATCAGCTACGACGTTCTTTAAAAATACGGGCATTAGTTATCAGTCGTCACCCAATAAAACTTAAACTCATCGCTGAATTTCATTTCTCGCGTTTACATCAATATACATAAATGGTGATATTTGTTTTTAACAAGTATTGTACACAACTTGTATTTACAGCGTGTTTTAGGTGACATGTGTTGAGACATAAATATTGTTAACTGTTTGTTCACCGTTTTACAATTTTTGACAAGTTTTCTAAAAGTTATGTGTCCACCAGTAAGTCTTCATAACTTGTTTTAGGTGTAAACGAATACTGTACACATAACCTGGTGTAAACGTGGGGAACAACTACACAGAAATACACCGCTTCATTTCGTTTCCGGTGACGATGTTTTTTTTTTGATATTTCAATCCATATATAAAAAATATGATAATACGGAAATACGCAGAAAAAGTAAATAATCTGGTTACCTGGTAAAATGTTCCACGAACCATGCATCGGTAACGCGACGGTTTTCCATATGAATTAACATTTTGATAATTTGATCTGCGGTCAGTTAGTCAGAATGAAATTTAATTCAGAATATTACTTCATAGCAAGCGTCATACATTCCACACATCACTGCTCTTGTTTATGTAAACAGATAGAATATTTTTTTTATTATTGCATAAAGTAAATACGAATCAGTCAATAATGAAGTCAAATCAATTATAATCCTTAGCACTTAGGGTAGGGACTGTCCTAGATTTAGCATAACATAATCAGCCTACAACGTACATGCCTCATCTCTGTGAGAGTTAGTGGGTCGTAATCCACCACGCGACCAAGTACGGGTTGGTTGACTCACGTGTTCGAATTTTTGGTTCGAAGTCATGACGGTTTCCTTACGATGTTTTCGTTTGCCATTTTGAGAGCACTGGTGATGAAATAAATTACTCAAAGTAAAGATCCCACGACCTTTACTACTCACACTAGACTTGTTGCTGTCATATCCCTTAACTTTAGACTACGGTTTAGTTTGCTTAGGGTAGCGAAGTCAGGAGGACGCAATTTTTTACATTGACTTCTTTTTTAATGACGAACATTTTAAACCGTCTTTCATTAATTGAAGCATCAAAACATTTCAATCGTAATTTCTCTCCTCTGTAATTTATTTTTATAAATGTCACTTAATTTTAATAACGAGAATGAAAAGCTCGGCGCTGTTCACGCCATGCTACACCCTTGTTTAAAGCAGTTTAAAGTTATGAGAGCAATGTAAAGAGTCTTTTGAAAAGTAAATTAAAATATTCCGAATGAATGGGTTGAGATGGCATTTAATATAAGACAAGGGGTCTTGAAGTAAAGGCAAGATTCATAGATTGCACGATGAGTTTACTTTATTAAGGGCTGTATTTTGAATAGTCAGATAACTTTTATCTGAAGAATAAATCTGACAGGTTGACATATTCTATGAATTACTAGCTTATGTCCGCGACTGCATCTGCATGGACTTCAGAATTAACCAGAACCAAATAAAAAGTATCCTATATGTTAATTTAGATTTCAAACTATACTATGATTATTTTGCTTATTTTTTCACATGTGCTTGCTAATTATTATTATTTTAAATATTATCTTATATAATGTAAATCTTATGTTATGAATAAACTATACTTGTTTTAATACCATTTTGGAACTATATTATGTGTCAAAATTTCATCAAAACGTGTTTATCTGTTTTGCGTGATTAACAAAGTACACATACAAACTTTCACATTTATAATATTAGGGCGATTCTTATGCAATTATGTTCAATTTCGTATAAGTGGATATGAGCAAGTGTTTTATTCGGATATACCTAATAATGAAAGAAAGAAAGGCAAATAATATTTATTTGTCACAGAAACACGTAAACATGGGACAAGCCAGCTCGAAGACCTACTTAGTAAAACAAAACAAACATAATTATGAACATTACAACTATACGAGTAGTGTCGTATTCGACGCTTACTGCACTAAGAGTACATACAGTCAGCGCGCTCAGTGAGTGTTAACCGTTTATGTCGAACTTTTGCATTAATTACAGTAAACGAAGTTTCAACATTTTTTGTCCTTTTTTAGTATGAATGACGTCTTTTTATTAGACTTTTTTGGAAAATCGTGGCAATAGGCTCGCTTCTATTACATGGGATTTTAACGTAACTGGCAAAATGTGGGTTTACTAATAGGTACACCTGCCCAGGCCTCCTGGGAATACAGATGTGATGCAATGTTATAAATGTAAGTACGTATACTGCAGCAGCAGCATAGCATAGTAATGCTGGGACACAGGCCTCCTTTCTGTGAGAGGGAGTGGGCCGTAATCCACCACGCGGGCCCAGTGCGGGTTGGTAGATGTCACATGTCATCGAATTTTTGGTTCTAGGACATGCCGGTTTCCTCTCGATGTTTTCTTTCACCGTTTTGAGAGCAGTGGTAAAGAAATAATTTATACAAAGTAAAGCGCTTGTCTAACCTACGACCTACAACTGCTAAGTCGCGGCCGTTACCACTGGGCCACCACTGGACACCTTGTACCTATGCGGTATACCTACGTTTAAATGAATAATAAGTCAACATGATATTATTGATACCAACTACACTTGAACACAAAGACAATGTTTACGAAACGTGTAATTAATCCTTATTCCTTACAGTAATCCCTTGCACATCTGCTTACCTTTTCAGTAAAAAAGCACCGAAAACAATCAGAAAATTGGCATCAGCAGTTCTGAAAATGGTGAAATAAAACGGCACCATTTCGCCGACTCCTTGACTTTTTGCGGAGCCGTTCATTATCACATGCACGCTTTTTAAAAAACCTAATGAAATCTTTTGTGTTTCCTTTCTGTGTTCAATTTGCTTTCATGTGCATGTTTAAACACGTTTCTGTTGGAATACACAGTAAATGCGGGTAGGTACTATGACATCACAATGAGCTTAGCGCTAACTTCACTTCTAGATGAGTCAATACATTATACATATAGGTAAAGTCAGGGAGATTAACTGTTAAGACTAAAATAACTTAAATTGTCCGTAAATTCAAATAATAAATGTCTTTTTATGGGGTATCGTATTACCCAGTAACTGGGTAATACGATACCCAGTCGCTCCATATAAAATACTGGTAATCAGACTAGAAGCAGACCCCTACATCGTTGGGAAAAGTCTAGGCAGATGTTGATGACAGTCATGTCTTTTTATGACAGTTGTCTGGCTGTCTGAAATGGCTATAACATTAGTCGCGGCAAATTGGCGTAGTCATTTGATTGTCATTGGTTATCATGTGATAAACAATTTATTTCCTTGACTGTAATACTGTCGCACTTAAAATGTCGCAATAATTATGCACTATTGCTGATGGTCTTAGCACAGTGTAGGTAACCTCCACATAGACCTTCCGTTTTCTTCTTTCATACCACGTTTGGTTAAAAGATACAAATAATAAACTAGCCACATAAAACACACATTTCTACACTAGTAGAAACATAAATCATATAACGATAAGTGAACAAAACGATAAAATATAAACTGCTCGGAACAAAGTTATGTTATCAAGCGCACGAATGTTTGTTCGACAAATTGTAATTTTTTTTAATAATTTGAAGGCTAACACAGGTAGGAGTATTCTTGTATTACGAGTGTTCTCCGGAAGTGAGCAACCAGAGATAAAGTTTACTGACCTAATTACCATTTACCGGGAATTATACCAAAGATCCAGCTATTGACAATTCCATTAGAAGGAGATCGGACAATCCTATTACGGGTAATTAAGTATTTTTTTATCATACACAGATTAATTATGATTTTTACAAGCTAACACTAATATATACTTTAAACAAGTATATAATACGAAAAAATATAGAAAAGGGCAGGAGCTCATTGGGCATCAAAAATTCATCATCGTCATCATTACGGGTTTGAAATCAAACACCACTACGCTAGCGCTGTAAAGTCCAAATAGGCACATAAAAGGTACTTTTGAACGTCAAAATTGACAATAAAATAGAATTTATTGATTCTAAGTAGTCGCCCCTTCCAAAAGTTACTTTTCGAATGGAGAAGAATGGGCAAGAAATTCTTTTAAAAGGTTTTATAATATTTTGTATACATTAATTATATAATTATATGTGAAGACGATGCACCTAGAATAAAATTACTCTTTCAATTATTTTACCTATTATGGAACAGTAATTTTATTCTAAGTGATAAAATGACTGTACCATAATAAATTCAAAATGAAGACATGACAGATAAATTGACTATGTAATAGATACATGGTGCTCACATATTAACAAAAATTGTAAAACTAGACGATTTTCTGAAAAAACACAACAAGTAATAGTCAATGTGTGAGTCAAAGTTATTACAGAAAGTAAATCAATGTCAAAAAAATTATAATTTTTTTTACGTTTACAAAGTACGTTACGTTTTAATTATAAATTTTACGTTAGCAACCAGTTTAATTTTGGTCTGTAACTACGATTATATCTAATCGCAGTTATTGCGCAATCGATATATCTAACGATTATAATGTTAACAGTGACGCGCCAATTATAATTGTAAAAATACAAACAATTGGGAAAGAAATCTCCTTCAAATCCGCAACAAGTAAAAGCACGTGCTTACTAAAATATAATTTCCTGACATAAAAATAAAGAATGTAAACAAAACGAAAGACATCTTTCACAAATGAGCAAACAATTCAGAAATGTAAACTGTATAAAAGAAATCTGTTTTTGTTGCGATACGATTTTAAACGATACTCAGAGTCATCGTGTTACTACGCCGCGCCGTCTCGTATCGACTAAACTAATTTGTAAGTTTAAAACCGACTCGAGGCGGCTATAGCTGGATTTGTCGTGTTCCGTTCTTGTAATTTATACCGTTTAGTGTTTTTCTTTGTATATTTTCTTTTACTTTTAATTTATTTGCATCCTGTAATTGTATGGGTAAATTTCGTAATTGAGTTTACTGATATTGCCATTCTTTCTGAAAAACTCATAATGTGGACACAAGAATCTTACTCCTTTTTAAAATATTCATATTAACTAATTAACATGCTAAAGTGACTTCTTACATTATTATATAAATTATCCTGACTGGACAAAGGTTGTGAACCTTTGCGTTAATTTGTTTTGAATTGTTTTGGAATAAACATCATTTGTAACACAAATGTGTGTTCAAAACACAGTCAAGCCGCGTGCGTTTGTTGTGAAAATCTACATTCAACTGTTGTTCCTAAATATTCCAGGAAATGTAACTATCTCTGCACGAAATTAAAAGCAGATAATGTATATAATTATAATAAAAAGTAAAGTGTGGAATCATTTTTAAAACATCGCGATGAAACCTTAGTTACTGAAATCGCATATCTGCTTTGAGCAAGCGTGGTGTTCAATGTTCATGCATTTTCTGTATGAGAAGAGGCCTTTGCCCAGCATTGGGACAATGCTAGGCTGGTATTATTATGATTTAAGCATGTGCGCTTCGGTATTCGAAATATCACCTACTTTAAATCACATAATATATGTAGAGGCAGTAATTTTAGTTACATCTCATACACAGGTGAATACTATCTATATCTATACTTATAATAAATCTGTAGAAGTGAAAATTCTGTACATTGAAAATATCAAAAAAATAAATGGCAGGGGGTGTTACTAGACCGACACCGCACCCAAAAATGTGATTAAAAAAATTTTTGTCTGTCTGTCTGTCGGTCTGTCTGTCTGTCTGTCTGTTTGTTCAGGCATCACGCAAAAACTACCGGTTCGATTACGATGAAACTTGGTATAATATTATTCTTTAATATCCTGGGCACCACACTGGGTACTTTTTATCCCGGAAAAGTATATACAATAAAAAACAAACTTAATTTTGCGGTTCGATCCCTAGACCAGATTACTGCACCAACCGTAAATAATAAGTTTGTCGTAGGTTAAGTCACCCGCAATGGAGTTCATTTTATTCCTTTTAGATTTTAGAGTTATTTAGGTTTATTTTTATATAAGTCGTAGGTATAGATTTTAATTTTAAAGTTTAGGTAGTATATTTGATAGTGTACGTAGTGACCGTAGGTTATTTTATAATACTGTTAGTGTTAGGTAGGATAAGTCATTCGTATAGATATTAGTTTTTAGGGATTTTGCTTATTTATTGAGTTTAGATTAGTTATCATCAGAAATAGGTTTATTTAGGTAGGTAGGTATTTAATTTTCTGTTATTGAGTTTTTTTTTTAATTAGGTAGGTACTTAGGTAAAGATACCCTCTTAATCACCGCTAATGAGACACAATTGGTTTTCTATTGTAATTAGCCACAAAGGGCCCGCGAGATAGATGGCATTCTGGGGAAGCACATAGGTACATTTTATCCTGTTAGCACGTTCTCGTGGGATAATTTCCGACATCCACGCGGGCGAAGCCGCGGGCAGAAGCTAGTTTGAAATATTTTTCTGTTTGGTCTTCACAACTTCATTGTGAAATTAATTATTTATGGAAGATGTTTGAAATTCAAATTTCAAATTCATTTATTGATGTTGTGAACATTTGTGGTTACAATTAATTATACAGATGTTATACAGAATAGATGTAACTGTTGTATTGTTCCATTGTGGAAGATATGAAAAAACTACATGTAACATTGCTTAAGCCACCAGTATTGGACTACGTTACGCAGATACGTTTGAACACTTCATCAGCACAAGCTGCTCTGCCAAACCTTAAACAAAGATCATAAATAAAATATTTCTCGAAGTTTGCCCTTAGTTTCCCTTCAACAAGTAAAGACAATAGATAACTTGCCAAATATTTGCCAGACAATCGAAGCTACCCTAAACTAACGGCTATAAAATTTTCATACCCACTCAAAAGAGTTGACATTAATTCATTTAGCGCCTCCTGCGTCATACATCAACCTCTTGCGTCATGTGAATGCAATATTCATCCAAAAATAAAATGAATTGCTTGCGTACACAAACTGTATTCCAGAGTTTTGTGTGCTGCGTCCACGTTTTGATTGGGTTTGCAAACAAACAAACATAGGTAACTAAACAATAGTTGCGGTTACAAAATATTCAAAAGTAGTTAAGACACACGTAGGATATATTTACGCAATCGTGTATAACATTTTAAAACGAATCTATTTAGGAAAAAATCTTAATTCTTTTCAGATATCCTGGAGGCCCATAGCGCACGTCCTCGCAAGATTGCCTCACTCATCGGCATCGAAGGAGGCCACTCCATCGCCAACTCATTGGGAGTCTTGCGGTCCTACTACCAGCTGGGCGTCCGGTATATGACCCTTACCCACACCTGCAACACCCCATGGTAAGTGCAACTGAGCGACACAAGGATCAGCCAAATTTGGGAACATACAAACTGAAGAGGATAAAAATGTGTTAACATTCAGATCGACATAAAGTTATTTCTAAGCCTTATTCCCCGCCAGCTTTGTTTAAGTAGTACAAAAGATTTGTGATCATAAATATCTTTTCGTGTTTCCACAAAAAGTGTCTAATAAATTATTCATGAACAGTCGCCGACTCCAGTTTGTATGTACCATGCCGCAGATTGCAAAGTTCGCAACTAAAACTGCAATTAATTGTGCCCGAAATGGCGTATCAGAAAACGCCGTTTCGGTTTCTACTGTAAACATTTCAATGCAATTCTGTTTGCTCACAATTCAGTGCAATTCGACTTAAATAAAGAACTATTTGTGAAACTAATTAGTGGCTACCATTTTTCGGGACTTGTTATGATGACAATTAATTTTGCAAACAAAATATGGCCTAAGTTTTGAAAATTACGTTTTCAAACTAAATTACTTCGTAGCATCATTTTCCGTATTTTCGCAAATAATTCGTTTTATTTATTGATGTTTTATTGTTGTTTGCCACGTGCGCGATAAAATGAGAAAGTTGAAGTCGAAGTGTAATAAATATTCCCTTTAATATTGTTCGGAAGAAAGATCCAAGCGATTATAGGTCTCGATCGATACGCGGATTTCCGGTTTGTTATTTCACCAGATTTCTTCGTGTTTATTTCAATGTAGGTACAAATTTTCTAAATTGAGAGAGAGAAAGACTACACTAAGATTCAGAACTTTTACTTCACAAAGCAAGAACATGACTTGTCGTAAAACTTGTCGTAAATTATCCATTGTGAGTAAGTCAACATTGCTGTCGACAGTTTACGTACTGTAATATACCTTAGAATCAATTGACATTTCCTACGGCCTACGAAGACTGTGTTCATATCGGGCTACTGGCAGATGGCATCGATGCCAAGAGGGGCAATATCTCTTGGAAAAGGCTTTAACAAGTTCATTAAAATGAAGTAAGACGTTTTGTGTCCTACAGTGAGGCTAAATAATGGAGTGGGAAAAACAAATTGAATACGAATTGATTCGTTCTATTCTCAAATTAAAACCCCTCTATAATATCATAATACCAGCACATAAATTAAACAACAAATATCTATACAACGGAATATTTGCCTAACACTACACAAGTATCGCTAAGCGCGTCATTTGTTCGAGTGTGCGCAACTCAAGCATGCCGATGCCGTGTTGAACTGTCGACTGTTAACAAGGATATTTGGTGCGATGTTATTAAAAGTTGTTAGTGATTGTAGCGCGAGCGAGGACGCAATAAATAATAATAATTATGTCAACGAAAAGATGACTTCCTAAATTATTTTCCTGTTACGATTAACCCAGACACTGCGACAGGGCTTTTGCGGAACAGAAGTCAACAGAATAAAATCTATTTAGACCTATGTATTGGCAAATAGAAATACAAATATTGTCTGTATAAAGGAAGTGCTCGTAGCGTAATGACTACGAAGGTCTACGAAGCGTAGCTCTGGGGCTACGCCTGACTTGCTTGCTTCAAAAACTAAGAATAGTCTCTAATAATTACGGTAGCAAGCTAAGATTACCTTTGTTGAAAGTTTCAGTTATACTGGAGGTATTGACACCGATCCAGAAGTAATAACTTTGAACTCGCTGAGAATGTAACGCGATATTTGGGATCAGATCAGATCTCGTGTTATATTAAAAACGCAAACGTATTACATTTTTCATCATGTGAATCACCACTAAACTATTACTATAGGTGTACTGTAGGTACTACAGACGCCTAAACAGACTAAGGTCACATAATGACAGACTAAGAGCTGATTTTTCAATCGACAGATCATTTTTATTCGTGGAATAAAATTGACGTCTGTCAGATTTTATTCTTCGGATAAAATTATCTGGCATTGGATAAATCAGCCCTAATTGTAATAGATAGCCCACGTTCATACGGCGTATATATAGATGGATAGATGGGTGGATTTTTGTTACTCTTTCACGCAAAAAGTACGGAACGGATTTGGATGAAATTCGGCACATAAATAGTTAGCACCAGAAATAAAACTAGGATCTTTTTAATCTCGATATTCCCACGGGATCGAAACTTATGCGGGTAAAACTGCGCGGCGAAGCTAGTTACTTCAAAATTGTGGGATCAGCCGTGCGAGCTAAAACAGCGGATTTGACAATCCATCTGCGACTTTTACATCACGCACAAATTAGTGACGACTAATGCGTCATGACTTATAGTTTTCTGAAGTCGAGCGACAGTTCCGTTCGACTTCCACAAAAATTCCTCCCTTTTATGTTGGCTGTAAATGTTTACATTTATTTCGCCGACCATATACTCTAGCGGGTAACGAAAACAGCGACTTCTAATTCGATCTCAACGCCATCTATCCAGTTCAAAGGTAGTTTTATTTAGGGTGAAACCGCGAAGAGGGTGGCTCCCTCAGCAGTACAAATCGCAACCCGAGTCGTCAAAGTTTTATGAGAGATAATTGAAAAGGTGTGAATGAATTGGAACTTGTTATTCCATAAAATTAATTCGGCGTGTGCACATCTGCTTACACTTCAGTGTCTCACAATTCGATATTGTTCAACTATGTACACATTTATTAGGTAATTACTAGCGGACCCGTCGTACTGCCTATCTGCATTTTTTTTCGTGTTTTTTTTTACATTTTTTAATAGTTATTCTGCTATTTGCGGCGGAGACAAATCCAACAAATTAAAAATCATAAAAAACGGTCCAACCGTTCTTGAGTTATAAATGGTGTAACTGACCCGACTTTATTTTATTTATACCTACATATAAGAAGATTTAACGCCAAATGAATCATTAAACCAATAACTATAATAACATTGAATGTTAGTTCCCTTCATGTTTATTGAAACACACTCGTATGTATTTAACATAAGTGTTCAGCGAATAGTAGTTAATTCACTCATATTAATAGTAGTTAACTCACTCATGTTAATAGTAGTTAAATCACTCATGTTAATCCCACTAATACTCGTACAATGCGTGTTTGTAATTATTAAGCAGAGACCCTACACTACCCTACAGAGGAGAGATAATAGGTACTCCAACTTTTATATTATTATATAATTCACTTAAATAGCTATAAAGCAGTGTCTTAATGTCGCGGGCGCTATTTTGAATCCAGCAGCGCAATTCTGTAACCATCTCACCGTGAAAACTTAGGTGAAGTGAGCGTGGAGTGAGCTGTCATTCCTACTAATATTAGGGATTGACACTATTGACAGCTCACTCTAAGCTCACTTCACCTAACTTTTCACGGTGAGATTTTTACAGAATCGATCGGCTGAACGCTACGAAGGAATCTGAGCTAACTCCTGAGTGCAGCGGGGATTCAGTCTCGCCCAACACGAAGACACCTTTATCCCCGTGGAGATTTCTCTACTAACCTAACCAATTGTTGAATTAGAAGTTTATGAAACTGTTAAATAACCGGGGAATACCTAGTTATGTGAAGTGTCACATACTATCTACACGACTAAATGACAACAAAGACAGGGTTATATTTTTATGCGTACGTAACTATGTATCTTTGTATGTGGAATTCTTTATGGGTATAAAGAATTCGAAGCATCCTAACGGCCGGATAGATTTTAATCATGAGGTGTCTATCGACTCGTCTGGATCGCGCAAAAACACAATAAATAATATCCTCAATGGGGCGTCTGTCAAAATATTCTAACGCGAGGTACGTGCCACAGAAACCGACCATTTTATTCGTCGACGCGACTAAAATCTATGAAGTGAGAACTCATTGGTGGACCTGTACATTAAAAGAAAAAAGTTTGTTTTTGGTTGATGTTTCCATACGATTTTTTCAGCTGAGGTTCCAAATTCAAATCACATTACTGACCAGCGGGTCCTAATGTAATTCAGTACAATTTTATCTTCCGGCTACAGCCTAGGAGTTAAATGAATATATCATTTGACGTTAGCGAGCAAGCGGTGTGAAAATATAATTATTTGCCCGCACGGGCACGGGCACGGGTCCACCGAAAGTTAAGCTACGCTTGCCGCGGTCGATTCGTGGATTAAATAATGAGACCCCTTCGTGCCTCAGAAAGCACGATAACCCGTTGGTCCGGGCTGTCATTCGTCGAACTTTGACAGTCGTTACGGGTAGTCAGACGCCCCAAAAGCATGAAAACCAGTCTTGCCAAGGGGTATCGTGTTATACAGTAACTGGCTTGTGGAGGTCAAACAGGCAGTCGCTTCATGTAAAATACAGCCGATCAATTCTGTAAAAATCTCACCGTGAGAAGTTAGGTGAAGTGAGCTTAGAGTGAACTGACAATAGTGTCAATCTCTTAGCATAAGTTGGAATGACAGCTCACTCCACGCTCACTTCACCTAAGTTTTCACGGTGAGATGGTTACAAAATCGCACTGCTGATATTCAGTTTCATCTAGTAAGACTGGAAGCCGACCCCAACACCGTTGGGAAAACGCTAGGCAAATAAAGACAAATATAATTATTTCTGATATTTAATTGTTGTTGTTCCAATAAAATATTTGAATATTTGAATTTGAATTCCCACTAATGTTAGCCACTGCTCCGCAGATACTGTTGATCGACATTACCCTTGCCAACATGCGCGCTCGCTTTCAGGGAAAGGCACGACACCTCGTAACAGATCGTATAAATTAAAAAGCTTCGTTACCCAATAAATTAGAAGTATAAAGTCGATGCCGTAAGGACTCTATCACCCTCAGGTTGAATGTCACTCGCACGTCATAAGACGACAAGCTCGCAGCTCGCAGCTGCGCGTATTTGTCAGTAATCGTGTAGTTTAACTCAGAACTAAATGAGCTTAGTAGTTCGGTAGGGCCTGACCACATTCCTGTAGAAATTTTGAGATATTGTAAGAAACAATAATATTGCGTACTTTTGGTTAAATTTCTAACCTATCCTTGAAAACAGGAATAATATCCACCACAATGGAAGATTTCAAGGGTCACTCTTATTCCCAGGTATAAATAAAACATAAGTAGAAGAATTCCGTCTCATTGCCATTTTGTAATCACTTGCTAAAGTTTTAGAAAATATACTACGTCATTATGTTTATTCCCAAGTTGAAAAGTATGTGTCAAACGAACAACATGGTTTCAGAGAAAAAATATCAGTAAATACTAACTCACCCTAGTAGACTGTATATCAAAACGTTTGGACCGCGGAAGCCAGGACTTGTCTTGTACTTGATGGGCTTCCGGAAAGCGTATGATATGGTCTATAAAGATATTCTGCTGGCAAACCTAACTGCCATCGGATTTCTGCCAGGGGCTGCAGTCTCGACATTTATAGCGATCGCTTTACGCTTTATTTATTACACCTGTCAACCCGGGACTTTGCGACCGAATTTGGTCGTAAAGCGATCGCTATGAATGTCGAGACTGCAGCCCCAGGTCTCTTACGGCTCCTCGCGGACTACCTCCGCGATCGTCAGCAGTTTGTCAGACAGTGCCTTTAAATCCCAATCCAGTCCTCTTATACGTGTTGCAGAGTCCCTCAAGGATCCACTCTCCAATCATTTAAACTAACTGAGAAAGAAAAAATAAAATAATTATGATACTAAAGGACTAATTAAACTCTATATAACATCGACAAAATTTAAGCGAGTAAGCGAATGATAGCTTTCATACATATTTAGTAGTAAGTACGTTTTGTGATATTTTTTGTTACAGATTAAAAATAAATCAATAAGAACTGCACAACACTGACGTCTTTATCTATGCTAATTTAAGACACACCAACATATAAGACAATGTTACTCAAACATTGAAAACATTAACCATCATTTGGAAATCATCCCCATTTAACCAAATAATTGTACAAAAGTTACTTAAACTAATCGTGAAGTAGGTAGTACAACACAAACACTTGGATGCGTGTTAAGCTTGTTAGAGATAGCAACGAACATAAACTAACATTGTTTAAATGAACGAACGCTCAAAGTGTGACACTGTGTAAGCCCCCATAGTTGCGGTAACACCTTGAATTTACTGGTAGGCTTACTGTCAAACTAACTACATCTGTACATGTACCCATGGGGGGCGCTTCACTTGGTGCTTCTTAAACATGTAGGTGGGTATTAGTTCTGAACATTGTCTGAAGGCCGGTTTATTCTGTATACTAGATTTTGCCCTTGGCTTCGCCCGCGTGGATGTCGGAATCATTCCACGGGAACGTATTAAAGTTGTAAAAAAATAAAAGGCCCGTTTTGACATTGACAGTTCTAGTAGTTAATAAAGATCAAATTCGCAAAACACGTATTCGTTTGTATGAAACTGACAGGTGTCAAGAACGCATTCTCAAATGTCAAAACGGGCTTTTTATTTTTTGACAACTTTACCGCGATAAAAAGTATCTGAAGTCCTAACACAGATGATGGTCTATCCGAGTTTCTTAGACCCACCGTTGACCGCTATCTTATCAGACAGGGATAATAAAGCAATTTGAAATACATATCTTTGAAATTGCTATCATACTTGTCTTGTAAAGCAATCAACCCAAAAGATGAGCGCACCCCTTGAAAAAGGTCTCACACCTAGTTTAAAATAAATCTAAACTTTTCACGACTGGGAGTTTATTAGAAGTAACCAAATTAGACTGTTTAGAATATTCTAAAGTCAAAAGCTAAGGCATGTAGCTGTGACATACAATTTTCAAGCAAAATGAATTCTGTGTTGAAATGGGCTGTGATCCAGTATTTGAAGACTATTGCGTTATGCTGCAACCGTGGAGGACATCGAAGAAGAATATTTTCATCGTTGCATTCCGCGCAGTTTGTCTTGGCATGATACTTGACCAGGAGTATGGCTATGGAGGGCACCCTAAAATCGTGCTATATGATTTCCTACGTGTTCCAGAAGAAGGCCAGAAGTTCCTCTTCTACAACCCCCATGTCAACGCAGCAGCGGTGCCATAGAGGATGCCAGCAGCTATGAAGATTAATACTCGTAATATTAAAATGTTTATGCAAACCACGCTTAAATTACAAATTATATTGTATTGTGCAAAACATATACGACTCACGATAGCAACATTCTTAGAAAATAAACATAACCGGTCAAAACAATAGCGATTTATAATTGCTACCGAGAATGGAAACAAAGAGCTACTAACTGAGAATAGACACAACATTATTATTTCTTTATTATTTCAAGCCTGTGTTGTGCCGCTGCAGGGGAAAGACCTCCCTGTTCTTTCCATTCCTCTCGGCGTCGGGTAAGTGTGAACCAGTCTCGTTTGTAGTGGTCGAGCTCGTCCCACCATCTTTGCTTGGGTCTAATGCGGTGTCGCTGCATGCTGTCCGTGACCCAAAGTTATTGTTGTGTATTTAGTGGCTAGCCCATGATTCGTTTAGCATGCGACAACTGTGGTCGCTGATTTTTAGGTGGCATCAGCGATTAGTGTGTTGGAGAATCAATCCAGATGATTAAATTCACTTACTTTCACATTCTATCATTCTCAAATAATAGGAACTTCAACCATTCGACATGGAAACACACGACACGTCTGTAATTACGGCATTCGACTGATTAAACCAATTGTCAAATAGCGACAATCGTTACACATTCATTTCTGCTCCCTGTCCGCATGAATGTTTATGACACTATGAAGGTTCCAACACAGTTGAAGCATAGCCGTCGGCGAGCGCCCGCTGACGTCAGCTGCTTGTAATACCGTGAGATCGTCCACCAGTCAGCTTCCCCGCAGGAAATGGATTCACCTCGCAAAGCCTGCATAGTCTGCACTTACTGGCAGTTCCTACCTGTGTGTGACATCATCGCAACGCGACTGTCACACGTGAAGGTAACGTTTCGATTTCCGGTTATGGCTATTTTAAAGTAACCTTTATTCTATTCTAAAGTAATTTTGAACGCTATGTAATATAACATTCTGTTTGGAGCTCTTCATGAGAAGCCCAGGTCTTAATGTTTTCCAATGAGCTTAATATAATATAGACGAAACTATAAGGAGATTATGGTCCACTGTTGGGGAACAGTAGACCATAGTCCCTTTATAATTTCACAGTGAGTAGTTTTTAACATGACTCGCGCTGGTCACGATGACATTTGGTGATAGATTCTGGGAAATTCGCATAAATACACATACAAATTGGCTTTTCTCGATTCGCATGCTTAAGCATTAAAACGGTGCTTAATTGTTGCTAATGGGTCACATGTTCAAGTCCTGGAAGGAATACGTCAAATACAAAGTCACCCTTAATATCCAACGGTGATATTTTCCCTAATCTCCACGTTAAGAGCTGCTTCCACGCTCTGTCAATAACACATATTTCAACTTGTCACATTAGCATGACAAATGACCATTCGACTGTCGTCACTAATAGGCACATTAGTACTACCTGATCCGGAATCAATCACTGCGTTGAATTGCTTTTTGACGTCTCAACGCCTCCGATTAATAACGAGATTATCCTAATTAATGGCAGCTACACAATGCAGGGAAACAATTAGGAATTAGCGTGGCAGTAAATAATGTGTTGGTAAAGGTACTAAACTAAGGTAGGTTAATCATTGCAAGCAGAGACTTCTCGCCACCCGTCTCTTTGTTTGTTACGCTTTCACGCTAAAACGGCTGAATGGATTTAGATGAAATTTAGCACATGGGTAGACCGTGACCCGGATTAGGACAAAGTATACTTTTAATCCCGATATTCCCACGGGATCGAAGCTTATGCGTGTAAAACCGCGTGCAGCTAGTATCCATACGTAATATTATAAATTCGAAAGTAACATTTTCAAAACCACAGAACGATTTTGATAAGCATTGGCAAGGAGATACATCATGGCGTCCTGGGGAAGAACATAAAATACTTTTTGTCCCGGTAACACGTTCCCGTGAGATAATTTCCAACATCCACGCGGACGAAGCCATGGCCAAAAGATATATTGAGTGACGCGCAGATTTTGGTTCCTGGGGACCACCTGCTGTATAGGCACTAAATCAAACATTTTTAATAAAATACTGTAAACCTGTCTTGTTTAAATACCCCCAAGAAGCCGTAGAAGAAGTAGATTTTTTTTATTAAAAGTCGACTCAGAACTGTGATCATAAAAATATACGTAACACAAAAGAAGAAGTCGTGTCGTTTTCCTTTTTGAATGACCTCCAAATAGGTACAAAATTATGGACACTGGCATATTTCGGGAATCGTAAATTAAATGTCAAGCTCAGCGAACATTTTGTACTGGAAATAGATAATGAATATTATATTATCTGGCATTATTTAATAAATAATAAAAACTTTTTTGCAAAAAAAAAACAACCGACTTCCAAAAACGACACTAAAAAGTGAAAAAAAAAACCGGCCAAGTGCGAGGCGGACTCGCCCATGAAGGGTTCCGTTACGTTACGATTTATGACGTATTAAAAAAAAACTACTCACTAGATCTCGTTCAAACCAATTTTCGGTGGAAGTTTATATGGTAATGTACATCATATATTTTTTTTAGTTTTATCATTCTCTTATTTTAGAAGTTACAGGGGGGGCGGGGGGACACACATTTTACCACTTTGGAAGTGTCTCTCGCGCAAACTATTCAGTTTAGAAAAAAATGATATTAGAAACCTCAATATCATTTTTGAAGACCTATCCATAGATACCCCACACGTATGGGTTAGATGAAAAAAAAAATTTTGAGTTTCAGTTCTAAGTATGGGGACCCCCAAAATTTATTGTTTTTTTTCTATTTTTGTGTGAAAATCTTAATGCGGTTCACAGAATACATCTACTTACCAAGTTTCAACAGTATAGCTCTTATAGTTTCGGAAAAAAGCGGCTGTGACATACGGACGGACAGACAGACAGACAGACAGACATGACGAATCCATAAGGGTTCCGTTGCCATTTGGCTACGGAACCCTAATAACTTTAATTTCGGAATTCGGTGTCGTTGGGTTCGCATTTTTGTTGTTTGCCACCGACTTCCGAAATTAAAGTTATTTTTCAATTTGTAGTGTCGTTTTTGCGAGTCGGTAGTTTTTTTTTTGCAAAAAAAAATATTTTTCACTTTTTAGTTGTAATTTTTTCCAGTAATTTTGGTTTAAAATAGTTCGGAAAAGGCTAGGCAGATGATGATGACTTGTGACTGGAAAAAGTATAGTTATATTTTTGTGCATCCATTAGACAAGCAAAAATTTAATCCATCTCTAAAGAAATTGTAAAGTTAGAATAATACATATACACGTCTTATAGAACAATGACGAAAGAAAATCGAAACATAAAATAACAATACTTTACGACTTACAGCGCTTGCCGAATACTTTCTGAAACAATTCTATAAACGTGTATAGTCACGAGCACCAATATGTCAACACTTGGCAACTTTCAATTGCGATTTTTTCGTGAAATAACTAATGCAACGTTGAAATACGACACATTACATAAACCTATGGGTTCGAAAAAGCTATGTTCGTAACAACATAAAATTTCATTAAAAAATAAAGTAGTAATTCGCTTTTGGATAAAGCCGAATGTATACATACTTTTGCTCGTGACTGTATCTACAATGCTCAAGTTAGACCTAACATTTTGTTTCTCAACATATTATTTTAGATTTTTAATCAAACAAATCGCTGGACAAACTGATGTGGTCAGCGATAATCAGTTTATCATACCCATCATCATGGATGAGATTCGAGAACGGCAAGAATCCATTTGCTGTAGTATGCACGGCATCCATGACAACGGAGAGCTGGGTGATCACCGACACTCGAAATTCCCAAACAAAGTTTCTGAACGTCTTATATCAAATTTAGAAATAAAGCAATTTATAGAATCGGATACTTACACAATAGTCCACTCTTTAGACCAAACCATCGGAAAGGTCACGTCCATCTTTTATTGAACACCTCGTAACGTTGCTTCTTGGCAAGATGGAATCTCTCCACCCGACTCTACTGCATTTATCTTTAACTGAAAAATGCCTGCAATTCCGAGAATGAAAATGAAGTGTGCTTGTCAATTCGCATTGTAAAAGTAAGTAGCATTTCCAGTGAATTTGCCGGCTTTACCACGCTTATAGACATTTCAGAACTAGTTAGCTGTGGTGTGCTTAAGTGGTACAATTGGATTATCATACGGTGTGCAACGGGCAGAGAACTTTTTAACTTTGTGAATGAAAGGATAAAAATTTTGACGCCGTTTTTAATGACGTTACAAGGACAAAGCACTCTGTTATTATGTTAGTAGAAACAGTATAGTTTGGTGGCTATTTTTGAGTATAAAGATTACTTGTATTTTCGGAATAAATATGATTATTGAAGACAGTGACGCAAATGGCATGGTTAGACCTTTGAATTAAGGTCATCATTTTCGTGCCCTCATCCCAATTTATTTGAGGTCGGCGCCGCATATCGTTTTCCTTCATAAGAACTATTATTCGTCATCTCGGTAGTCACCCTTTCTAACTATATCATCATTCACGCAGGCCATCCATCTGGTCTTCCCCTACTACCTTTGAAACAAAGTATAACTAAAAACTCATCGCGTTCACAGCTTTAATCGTGAACTTTATCAGCACTGTATCTCTACGTTCTATAGTTGTACAGGGGATGTACGGCAAGCCTAACCCGGCGTAACATAGTGCTCAAAGTTAAGTTACTGCCGCTAGGGAGCTACTTACCGTGAGAGTAAAAAATCTATTTGAATGCTTAGCTTGCGCGGGATCGGGAAAAAACTCTTTTTGTAACAAACAGGAGGGCCGTTAGGTACTAACTTTGTGATCGTATTCACGAATTCATGATAACGTTCTCATTCTATTGAGGAAATGATAGTGCTTATTTTTTCACTTATAGGGCTATTATACAAACGGTAAAGGAAAACATCGTGAGAAAACCGGCATATCCTAGATCCAAAAATTCGAAGACGTGTGACATTTCGTAACCCGCACTGGACCCGCGTGGTGGGCAGCAGAGGGAACGTTATGGTTGATTATGCTATGCTTAGTATATTCATGATAATACGGTCTAAATCATTTTAGCTTGATATTTAAGCATGTTTAAAAATAATTATGACCACGCCTTTATACAACGATTTTATAACATTTTTCGTAACCTTTAACCTTTCTTTAACATCTTTAGTTCTATAATTCTCTCCGAGGAAGACAATCTTCGGACATAATTTACTTCGGACAGATTAATTTCAAAACCACATCCAATTTAAAACAACTGTCCACGAAAACACAGAAGGACTTAGATTAAACCAGTTTCCTTGAACTCAAACGCAATAAGTAAATGAAGAGCTGAACAAATCTCCGGACTCCTTATCCAGCGTTTGTTAATTACGTTAAATGTTTGCTAAGCGTCGGCGTCAGAGTCCGCGATCCGTCGGCGACGTGACGGGCTGAGCGCAACACAATACATGTCACGGTGTTGCTGTGAAGCAGACACACACGAGCGTAGCGGGCAGCTGAGGCCTATTTAATAAAACCAACAGGTTACTAGCTTGTCATAGTGTCTTGTAAATACGTCAATGTTGTAATTTTTTGAGAAATATATCGCATATCAAGGCCCCTGTTTAGGAAAAATAGAATTTGGCGTGTATTCTGTTTTAATTAAAATGGGAATGAGCGTTTTCAACAGTTACAAAATACAACCCCCAAAATTCAAAGTCCACCACTTTTTAGTCTAGTATTAAACAAGTTTAACAGTATGAGAAAAACAGGCGTCAACCTTTCTGCGGATCATCCATATCCTTTAAAATATCCTGATGATTATTAGTTAGGAAAATGAATTTGAAACATTTTAATTCCTGGGACCCGAAAGTGATCAATGACTAAGTATTTTCTTACGATTCTGAATATACTATAATGCAAGGTTCCGTTGTTTTGTAAAATCACACGTTGTGATTTAAAGTTGCACCCGCCACATCGCGTCACCAAGTCCCACTCTCATGTACTCGTATATATAACTTAGTCTGTACAAATGACGTGGCATTTGTAACGTCCCCAACTAAATACTTTGAATTCGCTTAATGGACGAACATTAGTTTCCGGTAAAGGACGGAGACGGCACTTGACACTTGCGGTACACGCGAGGAGGTGAGTGGCACACGTTGTAAAGTAATGTACATACTCACATTTATTTTCATTCATTCCTGCAGGTCAGAACAAGAATTCCGTTACTGTTAGGCACTGTTCTGATTGTCTTTCACGGCAGCAGGGCACGTTATTTATTCACAATCAGTACACAAAAACAGCCCTCAACTTTAACGCAAGGTTACGACGACTTAGTGACGTCACAGGGCTGAGAACTTCACCCACACTGGCTGCTATCACTTGTTTTCGTCTAGCCACTACACTTTTTAACACAATATAACTTTCGGTTTCATTATATGTGGAAATTTATAATAGGCCTAATTCTCCAGGGCCACCTGCCTTGGGAATAAAATACAGCGCGCCTCATCTGAATTTTGTTGCCATGTGTAATTTTGGGGAAGCATGAACATTAATGATTAAATGAAAGATGCCAGAAAATGTTAAATATCGTCAGAGTTCTGTCTAGATCTGGGTACATAGCATTGATAAGAAGTCGTATTGATTACGGATGTTTTCTGTATGACAGCAGTATTAAATCAAAAGTGTATAAAATAGATAAGGTCCAAAACAAAGCTAAGAGAACCATAGGTGGTTTTATTAAAACGACTCCTATACATGTAATGGAGAGTGAATTATGTTTGCCTCCGTTATATATTCAGCGGATGTATTTAGCAATTAAGTTCTGTTCTAAAGTTAAATCCTGGGCCAATGACATCACTGGTTACTGTATAAACTTGGTGCACTTTCAACAAATAGATACTGGATAAATAAAAAAACACCTTTGTTAATTGTTAGCAACCTTTAATTATATTGAAGAAGAAAAAATATATTCGACTTGCCCTTTAGACATGTACGAGTACAAGTTAAATATTTGGTGCAGTTTCATTCCAATTAATAATGTTATTAAAACTGATTTAAAAAGTGTTATAAAAGCTAAAAGGTGTTATGAAATTAATTTGTTAAGAAATGGTACTTTATCAGAGTTAAATGAAAAATATGGCCAATGGTATAAATTATATATAGATGGATCAAAAAGCACCGAGATAGGACCTTGTTTCCCTGGTATCTATTATGACGGCAGAAATATTAGCAATTTCAGATACGTTGTCCTACTTTAAAACCTTATCTAACACTACAAATGTAGTAATATTTACCGACAGCAAAAGTGCTCTTCAGCATCTGACACGCTGCGCCTCTAGACATAGAGGTTTGTCGAATGCCTATGATGTGATGAGAAAAATATACTCAATTCTTTTAGATAACATCAACATAGTATTGCAGTGGATCCCGTCGCATATTGACTTGAGGGGAAATGAGGACTGCCAGGGCCGCGGGTTCTTCGAAAGAGATACCGTGGCCCCTGGCACAGGCAACTGAAGAAACACGGGTAGGTTTTACTCAGTAAATGTCTGACACACACCCTCCCGCTCCGCCCAGAGCGGTAGAAGTCATAATATGATGATTTCCCACCCAAATAAAAGCTTTACTTTCATGAACAATCTAAACTAAAAGAAATTTGGTTTAGATTATACAAAAAGAGCCTCCTCTTATCCCATGGTTTGATAGTAATGTCATTGGCCGTGGTACTGTAGTCACTGCTCATCGGGTTCGTTCCGGACACATGCCGCTGAGAGCTTTTGCGTATCTAATGCAAAAAGTTAGTTCGCCTAATTGCGAGGTTTGCGATAAAAGAGAAGATGTGCAGCATCTCTTGGTGGAGTGTGTCAGGAACGAATCTGAGAGAAATAGAATTATTAGAGAATTAAAAATAAATAGGTGAGACTTAGGCATATTTACCTAATCATTTTCTGGCCCAGCCTATGTCCTGTGAGGCTAAAATAATTTATTCATTAGTTACTACGAGTATTTAAGCCCTGTTTTTGTTTAGTAGTAGTTTTTATTACGTAACTTAAGATTAGTTTATGACTGGCGTGAACTGTGTTCAAAAGTCCCTTAAAATAAAGATTAAAAAAAAAATATTGTGTTAAAAAGTGTAGTGGCTAGACGAAAAAAAGTGATAGCAGCCAGTGTGGGTGAAGTTCCCAGCCCTGTGACGTCACTAAGTCGTCGCAACCTTGCGTTAAAGTTGAGGGCTGTGTTTGTGTACTGATTGTGGATAAACAACGTGGCCTGCTGTCGTGAAAGACAAGCAGAACAGCGCCTAACAGTAACGGAATGCAGTTTTTGACCTGCAGGAATGAATGAAAATAAACGTGAGTATGTACATTACGTTACAACGACGCTGTGGTGGTAGAGATAAGTAGACTCACTGAAATTCCTTTTTGTGAGTCGTTATTATATTTTTTTTTTTCAATCATAATTTGCCTTGGGATCGAGCAGTTGTGAATGTTCAAACAATAACATAACATCATGCCTGTTATCATTGGAGGGTTAGGCAGTGCTGTATCTATACTAACCCACATTGCGCCAGTTATATTTAAGCCACATGTAATGGGGAGAGCCTATTGCCAACCAAACACACATTCAGACCCCGGGCTGCTGCTGACAAATTCCTGATAGAAAAACTCAGTAACAATTTCAGTGTGATTCAAACTTTAGTCAAAAGTGACAGTGGATGGACTGAAATTACTTTTCTGTGAAATTGTTGCTTGAAGGCCCTCGGGTGTTGGTAGGTACGTATTTTTATTATAATTTTTGTAAGGATGGAGCTGTCGCTAACTTACAAAAATATAAGATAATAATCAGAAAGTAAAAGCATCACAAACAGTTAAAATGAATTTGTGAATGTTACCAGCTACTTATTCAGCCTGTAACCACCCAATGCTGAGTGTAAGTCCCCTCTGTTGCACGTCATTCTCGGGGTGAGGGTCCATGAGTAAAACCAAGGTTTTTATAGCGTAATACCGGCCCGTTTCCAGTCTGCCTCGGCCTTTAACTCTTTATTTTCGTGATCACGACGGAATCACGTATTTTCATAATAATGTTATACCGTTCGTTGTTATAAATAAATATGTTTTCAACTTGTTGTTTTTGATATTCTATTTTTAATAATATTATATTTATATAATATGTCTGTCACAATTATGATTAAAATATTTATTTTTAATGAAATATCAACAATTATGTTGATTATTTATTTTAATACAAAGCTCGTAAAGCTCTTACGGTACCTAACAGAATAAGCCCCTTTTCATTTTCTAAGATAAGGTCATGAAGCGTTCTTTCTCATCAATCTTGAAATAATTACGTCACAAGAAGAAAAGGACGCGACCCTCAAAAGTCGATTACAAAAAGTCCTAATCCTGTAATATTCCACGAAGACAGGCGTTTACCGCGTCGTCGTCTCATTTCCTACACAAAACTCGGCGAATGGGAAATTGACGAAAATTCAATTGTTCCTAAACAAAAGAAGGCGCACAATTAAAACTGAAAACTGGAAAAGAAATTCAGTTTAAAGTTAACAAAGTAAATATCTGGATGTAAGAGAGGAGGCGGCGGCGGCTCACCTGCTTGTGTCCAAGATTGGAAGAAAAGGTCGCGGAAGACTTTGTTAATTACGTTGAATATCTTGTCAGATGTTGTGCCGATAGCAAGCGCAGAAAACATTTTTATTCCGTTTTAAAAGTATTTTGTATCAGTTTCAATGTTGTGTTTTAAGCTTTAAATTGTTTTTCTGAACAAACTTCTTGCATGCTTCATCGCAAACATGAACATATTGAAATCGATTCTTTATTAATGTGGAGACTGCCGCCTCTCCATCAGATCCCCTAATCGCTTCTTACGGCACACATGGGAAAAGATGGCGACTCTCCAAAATCACGAGACAAATTCCCTTTCATTCATATAAGAAGGGCTCTCGAGTAAGTATTAGTAAAGGCAGGCTTATCTCGCAATCTGGCTCTTTCATTTTTACCAATCAACGAGAACCTTTTACGTGAGAAAAAGTTGGTTCAGACTTCAAGCTGCTATTTTAGGGGGTTGAGTTTTGTCGTTTTAGGAACCTAATAAAAGACACCCATTTAGATTAGCCTTAAAAATAAATTATAAAACGGTACAAGAACATTATTCATCTGGAAATAGACAAGAATAAAACTAAGTGGACACACGATGTTAAACGCAGAAGCGTGTTGAGTGTCAATCAAAGGCATAACGGCTGTGGTCCCGGAAGAATTATCCCTTTTACAGGGATATCCTGTTATCCGCGCCTCCGTCCCACTCTTTGTGAAAAGACTGGCTTGTGTTGTGGTTGCTCCCTGTGGTGGATATTTCCTACATTTTTCAACTGTTGTTCCATTTTGCCAACAGTTCGTGAAAGCCGAAAACTTTTTCTACCTTTTTATTTGCTAGTTGTCAGGAGTGATGTTTCGTCGCTAGTTTTACCCTATTTTTCGTGTCTGTACCCTCGCCTTCTTTGGTTTAATAATTCTAAAGCTTTTATGCATAAGTCGACAAAGTTACTTTTTTGTCTGAATGAATAGTCAAAAGAGTTTTTAACTCGCATAATCTTGCCCCGGATTTTTTTTTATTTACACATGACATAATTTCACTTGTATAATATAATGATATTGGAATAATCCCACAACCATGTTGCGTACACGTTACACGTATTGTTTTCCGTTGTCATCCGACACATCACCGCGTGTCTGATCTGCGCGTTGATTGACGGTTTACAAGCTTCACGTACACATGGTTCAACACAATGAGAGATACACTGAACATGGGTCATTTGTCGGAACATGTCGTCCTCAATCTGTTGACAGAGCGACTATTAACTGTGTTATATAACTGTATGTAGGGGTAGTTGAAAATACATAGGTACCTACGATATGTTTCTGACTTTCGAATTATTCACCACACGATGTGATGTCAAAAGCAAATAACAATATTAATTGACCTACATTAGTCAATCCTAAGATAGCCATTTCACTCTGTTAGTTTCAAATATTTTCCTTCTGAACATTCTGGCAATTTCGGATAACCGGCTTCCACATATTTTATTTTATTACAATAAATTATTCTTCGTTCCATTTTCCCCTTTATTTCCTTAAACGTACCTACATGGTGGCAGGCACATCGACGCGCAAACTGTAACCATGGATTCAGCACATGAGTTTAGACCCCATATCGGCGAAATTTTTCGTCGGTTATCAAAAAAAAAAAATCTTCTGTTTCATAGAAAAGTGCAATACCTACGCGGTTAAAATGTATAGAACAGCAATATTTTTGAAGTGAAAACTTCTTTAGCGGCGTTGTGCACTTTTGTTGTGATGGGTAAACAATTTTAAACTCGCGTCAGGACACGTGACCTGATCGAAAATTCGTAAGACGGAGAGAGAGTAGACTGCATTTCAAAATATCAAAAAATCAACTGGTTGCACTCTGGGAGTGCCGGCAGAAGTAAAAACATGAATATTAACGTTTCGCATTTTTAATCGATCTCGATCCCACTGAAGCTTGTTGGGTTAGTTTCTAGATGCCTGACTTTGGAGCTCCTTTCAATTTCAAATTATATATCCGATACAGACGTCGTAGATATTGATTAACACCCGTCTAGACATGTTTCTGAAATTATTACGACGCACTTTCAATATACCATTCATCTCGAACTTTGCAGAGATGAAATCGAAATGGGTGATCGCAAACTAGGTACGTTCTAGTTTAATCATCTCATTGGTCCAAATTAAACATTCAAATAATTTATATAGATTGAATCATTGATGAAAAGTGATAATATTAATATATTAGTGGAAGTCGCAATCGTCATTGTATCTAAAAACGTTCCTTAGATTATGTCCAATTTCTTGATTTTTTATAAGTTTACACTTAAATGTTAATAAAACTTTAGCACCTAAGGTAGTAAACTGGTCTTGATGACCCGGAATACCAATGAATTGGAACTCAGAACATATTTCCCAAATCCATGCATGTACTCAGTAGTAGTTACGTATACAGAGGGATCGTAGTTTCTAATTAACACAGTGATTTACTGGCAAACGTCTTGGATTGCTTTGTTAATCTACTACAAGCCAGCGATTAATGTGATCAGCCTCTCAGCTCCTTAGGCATAGCTTAAGGGCCGTTACCATCCCGAAATAGTAAGCAAGTTTGTCGTAGATAAAAAATCAAACTCAAATCATTTATTTCAGTTAATCCATTTACAGGCACTTTTGAATTGTCAAAATTAAACAGTCGGTCAGTTAGTCAGAAAGTTGAAGCTAGTTGCCCATTCCAAAACGTAGATCTCTATGGTGAAGAACGGGCAAGAAACTCCAAGGACACTCTTTTAAATCAAAATTTTATTACAAAATCCTGGGTACATTATTCTTATTGCTTCGATATGTGAGAACAATGAAAAAAACCGGCCAAGTGCGAGTCGGACTCGCCCATGAAGGGTTCCGTTACGTTACGATTTATGACGTATTAAAAAAAACTACTCACTAGATCTCGTTCAAACCAATTTTCGGTGGAAGTTTATATGGTAATGTATATCATATATTTTTTTTAGTTTTATCATTCTCTTATTTTAGAAGTTACAGGGGGGGGACACACATTTTACCACTTTGGAAGTGTCTCTCGCGCAAACTATTCAGTTTAGAAAAAAATGATATTAGACACCTCATTATCATTTTTGAAGACCTATCCATAGATACCCCACACGTATGGGTTTGATGAAAAAAAAAATTTGAGTTTCAGTTCTAAGTATTACCCCCAAAATTTATTGTTTTTTTTCTATTTTTGTGTGAAAATCTTAATGCGGTTCACAGAATACATCTACTTACCAAGTTTCAACAGTATAGCTCTTATAGTTTCGGAAAAAAGCGGCTGTGACATACGGACGGACAGACAGACAGACAGACAGACAGACAGACAGACAGACAGACATGACGAATCCATAAGGGTTCCGTTGCCATTTGGCTACGGAACCCTAAAAAGAAGAATTTAAAATATAAAATTAAAAATAAGCCCTGGCAGTTAAGAGATGACCAGTCTCAACCGACGGCGCCCGTTCACGAACATGACGCGTGGATCAGCACCATCCAGCTCAACCATTTCGTAGGGAACCGAATGATCCAACACACGCGCCCCACCAGTGAGACATTTAAGTGAGCATGACATATTCTCAACTGCCATGCTCTTTCAAGTCAACATCAATATATCATAAAAAACGGATCCATGGTTTTGCAAAATTTTAAAAATGCTTCTAAATGATACAAAACTATAGTTTGCAATTTATTTAAGGGATGAGAAAAGAATACTACATATCAGGAAGAGGTATTTAATATTGAAGTATTAAGAATGAAATCTTGATTGAATAAAATAAACATTAAGTTCGTAATGTCAGTAACAAAAAAAAACAACCAGCCAAGTGCGAGTCAGACTCACGCACGAAGGGTTCCGTACCATTATCTATAAAAATCACGTCTGTTGTATAGTTATTATTAAAGTAAAAATACAACTGAGCATTTTGTGAATATTTCAAGTGCCTACCACCTGTTACCATTATTCATATCGAGCAAAAAAGGGCAAAAAAATCGCGTTTGTTGTATGGGAGCCCCCTTTAAATATTTATTTTATTTTGTTTTTAGTTTTTGTTGGTATAGCGGCAACAGAAATATAATAATTCTTGAGATACAGCCTGGTGACAGACAGACGGACAGACAGCGAAATCTTAGTAATAAGGTCTCGTTTTTACCCTTTGTGTACGGAACCCTAAAAAGGGCAGCATCTCTTTTAAATATTGAAATTATGACCAACTAGTGAGCCCTACGATATACTTATCCAACTTATAATATGCTTCTACATAGTCTACATAGTGTGCGTTTAAGGCATGTTTTAAATTTCTTCTCATTTAGTTGAAAAATATGGAGTGGTATTTTATTATAACATTTTACACAGTACCCCCATAAAAGAAGTTTTCACTTTAGACAATCTGAAGCGCGGTTGATCTAGTTTGTTCCTATTCCTAGTGATAAAATTATGCCTAGCTGTCACTTATCTTACTAAAAAGATGCAGATTTTTTCGAACGTACATAATGTTTTCGTATATACATATTGACAAGGAACCGTTATGATGTTAATTCTTTTAAACACTTCCCTTAGAGAAGCGCGTCTGCTGAGATTGCTGAGCTGGCTCTGACAGCCCTCTTTTGCAGAATGAAGATAGAATCAATATCTGCATAAAAGATTTAAATATAAAAATAAACCTAATTCTAACCAATAGGAACCATTTCAACTGCAAATATTTCGTTTTGTACGTAACAATGTTTTAGAAAATCCAATTGAACTTGACTAAGAAATCCTGCGCTCGGTCAAGGTCCTCTCACCCGAGCTTGTCCACTGGGTATATGGGTAACAAGGATACTGCCACGCTTATCATTTCTCTACGAGATGAAACTGTAAATGGTTAATTGGAACTTGAAAACAATATGGCGCGTCCTAGATATGAGAAATATGAGGATATGTCGGGTGAGGATTCTTAATAATGTGCACACTTGTGACAGAATACATCAGTCACACCCTGGACTACGTTGAAGTTTATTGTCAAACAAGATATTTACATAACCTATAAGATAACAGTCTCAACATATAATAATGTACAGTCACGCGCATACACTTACGCAAAATTCAAAAAAAAATCGTTCGCGTCGTTGTCAACAGTAAAAATGTTTTTAGCGATGTTGTAGGCTAGCTATATGGCAACGCGAAGAGAACCAGTAAAGATGTTTTTAAACCAATAAAGAACACCTTCACTACTGTGGTACAATAAACCGCTCCATAGCACCACACATTTTTCAACCAAACTGCATTTAAAGCTACCGAATGGATATGGGGCTGCCAAAAAAGGTGTAAAATTAAGATAATCAGTTTGCTCCACATGGCCGAGTGACATGCAGCCAATCATTCAATAAGGCGGATCACACACTTTAACGCGCCACGCGAAGGTGCGCGGTAAACGGAGCCAATTTCGCCGCGCGGAATCGCATTTTTATTAAATTTGTATGTAAAAAATCACCAATTTCACGGAGGTTAGTGATTTTTCTTCGTGGTATATCTAAATCATAACTGTCATTCTTTATCCGTCGTATGAAATGTCTATAACACGAATAACTGATGTACAGTCACCAAAGGAGATAAGTAACCAGGGTCGTCGGATATAGTTGAAGTTTAGTAAGAAACCGATGGATGTTTTCGAATGAAAGTTAGTTTGATAAATGAACTGTTTGTTTTCTATTAATTAAATTAAATTTTATCCGAAAACATTAATCCGTTTCTTATTAAACTTCAACTATATCCGACGACCCTGGTTACTTATCTCCTTTGGTGACCATACTATGTCAGTCTCCCGAACAATTAATTCCCGACTGTACGTGAATTCTTATCAGTTACCTAATCCAAAAATGTTATCTGTTTGTAGCTTGTTGTACAATCATTTTTTTTTGTCCTTGTATGATATTTATTATAAAAAGTTCTCTTTCAGGAGCTTGGTGTATAATCTTTTAACAGCATGTTTTCGTCTTTCTAATACCTTAGTGCCCAAGTGCCACTCCATTATCTTTTAATCTGACCACTTTTCACTCAAGTCTTTTCCCCTCTTCTTAGCCACCAACACCAACATTTCTATTATCCGACGCCGTCTTGTCCCTCGTACACTACAGTCACAATTAATTCTCCGTCCGCCATCGCCACTCGAGCACTCCGCTATACGATACTTTTTAGATTTATTAAGTAACACGCTTCATGAACACCATGAATTTAAGAGAGAAATATTCTTCCTCGTTAATATTAAATTTTTATAAAAATAGCTTTATGAAGATCCTGGGTGTCAGGTGGCTTGATACTTGGTATCTGTTGGACAAAAAGAATCGTTTCAATTGTAATCGGTTCATTAATAGTGTTGAGTCTAAAAGACTTACAATTTAGAACGGTTCGGTTAGAAATGTCTGCATTACGTCATTCTAGATTAATTTAAAATTATACTGGAAAGTTTCTACAATGATTTATTTAATTATTTCAGGCGACGCGACGCAAGCCCATAGATAAATACCTTAACCTAAACATACATATTTGTAGTACTTCACTAGCTAGTTCTTGTGCTGTTCTGTGGTACTTGTCTGCGGAAGCGACGGAACACCACATCCTGCGGCCAAAAGTCTTCTTCCATGTCGACGGGCAGATAACAATTCGGTACACGCACCACAAACGCCTTGAAGTTGACGTTGCGCTGCGACTCCAGTAACTGCACCCTCGGCGAGTACCTCGTTTTCTGGCGCACGTACTCCACGATGTCCTCCGCCTTAGTGGTGTAGTGTAGGCGGGAGATGTACACCGGTGTGTTCGGCTTTGCGGCACGCAAGCTGACTTCAGGCTCCGTAGGAGCTTTGCCGCAGCCGTTCTTGTTCGTTCGCGATCGGCGCTTCCTCCTTTGCACCACCGTCACGAAACCCTCATCATCAGCACACGACACACACAACACAACTGACTAAACACAATAGTACTCACAACACACAAAAACAACGACACTAACACACACTTAATCACAATGACATGTTTATCTCTTGTCTCTCTCTGTGTCTTGTCTCTCTCTCTCTCTCTCTCTCTGTTTGTCTCTTTGTTTTTGTTTTTGAAGTTTTAAGGTGTCATTTTGTGCCAATAAATGCATTTTTCTTTCTTTATCTCCTTTAGGTATTTTTGACCAATTGAGACAGATCAAAGGGGCAACTTTCATAATTTTAAGAACATTCACAGTCTAATCTCTCTCTTATCTCTTGTTTGTCGCCGAGATGAGACTGCGACTAGATTTGAAAATTTTAATTACGAGAATAAGGCCTTCTGATAGTGAACTTTCTTAAAATTACGAGAATTGCCCGCCCTTCTGATATCTTTTATCCGTGCAATTAAAATGACGTCTGACATTCCTAGTATGGAAAAGTTTACAAAAATTTAGCATTTATTCTCAGGATAAAACTTATTCTTGGGATAAAAGTTTGGTAACATTCGCACTTAACACTTATAAGCATGTTTTCTCTTCGTATCAAATTCAATATGATTTATTTGCAAATATGGATAAACAAAATGTCGGTTTTATACAATCATGTAAAAATGGCATATTACAGACTAACAAAACACAACAAATAGACAGTCAAACAGAGAACTAAAATGAAAACAGATATCAAGTTACCACAGAGTCACTAGAATTATTAAAAAATATTTTTATCCTGCAAATAGTCAGACACATTGTAACGTATGAACATATTCCAATGTGTCTATTTTTAAATCACGTCCGAAGCGCGATGGCTCCAGCTAAATTAGTTGAACAGCCAGACCTAGCCTATTTTCAGTCTGACAAAATGAGGCTTAGGCATAATTATCATATCGTTATTTTATACGCAGTTACGTCAAACCAAATCTTCTCTTCCCACACGTCATAGCATAAACAAATATAAGGCCACAGTAAAAACACAATGTTTACTGTGCGTGCTTGTTTTTTACGGGAGTAGGGTTACAACCCTACTCCCGTAAAAAACAAGCACGCACAGACAAAAACAATTGTCACCTCCTTGTGGATCACGGTGGCAGTAAATCTGCGATCTGAATCAACTAGGTACGTGACCACGTGTCGTAGGTAGCAGTGGGGCAGGGGGGCAGGAGGGGTAGGGGGCAGGGGGGCAGGGGTACACAGTGTATGAGCCACTCCAACGTAGATAAGAGATAGTTTTCCAACGTACACGATTGTGCCGTAGAACTGTTTGTTAGTCCGTGTGCCAGTTTATGAGATCGTTTGTGACGATAGCTGTTCAACTCATGTCTGCAGCTAAAGTTGAGAAGAAAGTGTAAAGATTAGCGATAGGTAGTGACTTCTAGCTCCGCTTGTTGTTCTCTGTAAACGCTGTCCTTTTAGAAGAGTATCAACTTTAGTTGAACGAACCTTGGGCAGTCAAGGTACTTACCTACCCTCATGGCCAACTAACTGATATATCCTCCACGATTTGAACTACTGCCACATTAGGCGTAACATAAATTGCATAGTCTCGAAACAAACTCCAGAACCATTCTCTTTCGATACAAAAAGTGATATAATTTTGTTTGTCTCCGATATATTATGTAACGTGATAAAGGCTTGTATGTATTTTGCTTCCATTTTTCTCTCCGTGTATTGAAATGTAAGCTAAAGGAAATGCATGCTTGACCGGTTCGAATATCCATAGTTATTACGAGTAGCACGTGGAGTTACAAGTATCCGTAGATCTTTTAATTAAGCCATTTTAGTCTTTCTGGAGGGGCCCGTGGCTAAATAATAACAGCCGCATAGGTCGATCGGTCAGATTAAGCTACGCTTGCCGCGGTTGGTCTATGGATGGGTGACCATCTTTACATACCGAGACCCCTCCGTGCCTCGGAAAGCACGTTAAGCAGTTGGTCCCGGCTGTCATTCGTGGATCTTTGACAGTCGTTACGGGTAGTCGGAAGCCCGAAAGTCTGACAACCAGTCTTACCAAGGGGTATCGTATTACCCAGTTACTGGGTTGTGAAGGTCAGATAGGCAGTCGCTCCATGTAAAATACTGGTATTCAGCTGCATCCGGTTAGACTGAAATCCGCCCCCAACATAGTTGGGAAAAGGCTAGGCAGATGATGAGTCTTTTTGGATGCTGTATTATAGAAACACTTTGCTTTGTTCAAAAAACTAACGAGTTTAGTTTAGGTAACAGTTGTTACCTAAAGACTTCTGCACCCTAATTGCGTAACACACAATCAATCGGAATCGGTTTCATTTTGACAGTTCAACAACAATCATTGCGTAATTTACGTGTTGAGCAGACAAATTTTTCGAACTTATGAAGCAATGGATTAGCAATTTGCTTCATAATGATTCTGATTCCGATTGATTGTGTATTACGCAATTCGGGTGCGGAACACACAGCAACTGGAAAATAAATCAGTTTGTCAAAATACATTTACACAGGTATATACCAAACTATTTGTTTGACTTCAATGCGAAGAAACTGATAGCAAGTGTTTTGTACCCCAGGCAGGCTAATGTGAATCTGTCGCTGATCAAACTACGGTCCCAGATAAACATTTTGCTCTTCGTTACCCACCCGTCTTGCCTGGTCTTGTGTTACAAATGCTGTCGACCTGGTCCTGATATCTGTGAGTTCAGAGTAATAATCACTCTATTTGAACTTTGCTTCAACTGGCTAACTTAATAGACCTCTTCAATAATTTTTCCGGCTGGTGTTTTTTGGCGTTCGTTTTTTTGTTTAGCTGAGTGCACAGCGGTAAAATTGTTTACAATAGTAAGTCACTCCGCGTAAAGAATCTGGCAAAATCATCGAATAAATGTGATCAGCAATCCGTTAACTAAGATCTGGGCTAATTATTATTTACACGAAACATGAAACCTATCTTCAGAAAGGACAGAAAGGCCTATCCTAATGCGTTCCAAACGCCAAATATTAATTAATTGACTAATCAAGTCAATCACGTAGCCCGGCTTTCATATTTGTCAGAGCTTGTACCAATATTCTCCTCCAGCGACACGTCCAAACCACATTAATTTCAACTCGACAGACATCACACGTCTGGTTGGTCCTGAGTGACGCGGGAGCTATAACTAGATTGTCCTCTATGTGGTCGATCAAAGCGATCAGCTCGAGGCAAATTAATTTACGATGGTACAGATTGGATTTTCTGGGTTAGTTTTAGGTTTTGCGTCCGGATATTCGAGCAGTGAATACCGCTTGGTAGCGGCGATAAACGGAGTCGAATTCAATTGGGAAGCCGGTTTATGTTGCCAATGAAAGCGTCAGATAGCCTGGGCTTGATCCTTCGACGGGACAGTGCGTGTGATTGGATTTTTGTGATTTGTATTAAAATCGAAGGCCAATTTTTTACCCGTTCAGTTGAAGCATCCTAGCCCGGGTCCAGGTTCCCTGGGACGACATTGCAAGATTAGAAAAGTGACCTTGCATTGTTTATTTCCTTTCTGTCACCAAAATGAATATTATTATAATCATCGTGTTAATTTTGACACAATCGCCATTTTATAATATTACTTTTCAAGGTTATTTAATAACTGAACATGTAATGTATCTAACGGACGAACCAATAACCTATTGACAGATCGGTACTGATGGTAGCCAGTACAAATTATAACTGCCAGTATAATATAATGATACAGATCGCTACTTATTACTGGGACATTGAAACGAGAGATAGATAGGTTTTTCTACCTCCAGTATGCCAAGCCTGGTGATAGATAGGTAATTGGGTTCGGTCGTTAAAAGAATCTGTTAGTCTGATAGACAGATTTTTTAGATTCTGTTAGGAAGCGGCGCGTATCTAGAGAGAGTGCACTAATGGCGGACGTGTGCATAGTGTGCACCGCCACCGACACAGACGCGCGACTGGCGAGCGTCGTGGGTAACGGGCGAGTGTCACTGTTGCCATTAGTCAGCCCTAACTGGTGGTCGAAGGACGATCGACTAATTACTACTAAGTTTATCGCAAGGAGGTAAAGTCAGAATCGATAAGATGTATACGTCGACAAGAACTCATTTTAATGTTCCATAATATTTTATCAATGTGTAATAATTATGTTTTGTGGCTACATATTGCCACAATGTTTTGAAACAAAGACTGCAGACAATTTAATGAATTGTTGTATACCTTCATATTTTGAGGTTGACTGAACCTGCGTCACTGCCGACCACCAACTACTTTCACACAAACTGTACAATCGAAGTTCGTATATTGCTAATTGCCGGTTCCAGGCTCCAACTGTCACAACAAAACTTTAACTTTGATTTTACCTGCCGAAATGAAATATAGTTTAGGTACCTATAACCATATCTTTGTGTAAATTATTTCATCACCAGTGCTCTCAAAACGGTGAAAAAACATCGTGAGGAAACCGGCATGTCTTTGAACTAAAAATTCGAAGACTTGTGACATCTACCAACCTGCACTGGGCCCACGTGGTAGATTACGTCCCACTCCCTCTCACAGAAAGTAAGCCTATGTCCCAGCAGTGGGAACATTATAGGATGATTATTCTCACCATACCGCTTGGATCTTGTATAAAGTTAATATTGTATATTAAAAGTAGTTGTTGTTTAATACACTCGGACTTCTCCTTTCTAGGAATGTAAAGTACAAAAAATCTATGTTATTTTTAAAAAGCAATAGTCCAACGGATAAGATTTTGGCTATAGATCAAATCCCCTTCCTCAATGCTCAATTACATAGATAGGCCGGCAACATATCTACGCACACGGGATCGAAGCACAGCGTTGAACAAACACTAATTCTCCAACATTCACGCCATCACGACTAAATGAACCGATAATTTTTAATGAATAGAAAAACGTCGACTACTCTTCCTGTCAATTAGCTAACGCTTAAGATATTAGCGCTATGTAATCAATGTCGCAAGCGTTGTGTCGTGAGTCGGAAGTGCCGATGACACCCGAGCGCGCTTCTCCTCTGTACATAATTACCTAACGCGGCCACTCAACGAAGTTCAGTGTTACAAATTGATTTATAAGTTATTCTGTTAGGAAGACTGGTTCTTGTTTTGTTTTGTTTTTGCTTAGTGTTCTGGGAAATCGATCATTTTGAAGATTTAAACCAGCATATCCTAGAACCAACAATTGAATGTCTTGTAACATTCATCAGCCATTCCCTCTCACAGAGAAGAAGCCAGAGTCCCAGAACAGTGAGAACCTTCTGGGCTGATTTTGTGTAAGCTTACCGTGGTTCAGTAGTATTATTCCCTTCTTTTACCGGTTTTATAATAATTCAATGGACGGTAAAGAGTATGTACAGTCTACTGAGCACGCACGCCATAAAAGTTAATTGGGGGCAGCACAATATAGAGAAACAAAATACTGTTATTCCCACAATAATTTCCCTTGAACATTTGACTGAACTCGTGCATGCACGCGCCGGCGAAGCATTTCCCTATTCTTAGCAGAACAGCCAACTATTTTGAGAAGCCTAGCCGTTCGACTAATGCTCTATAACATAAAGAAAATAAAACAGAAGTTTAACTGAAGTCAGTGCTCGATAACAACCTCCTGCACATAAAACATTGTGACAAAAGAAAATATGAATCGCTGGCAGTTGCGAGCAGTATCGATCAGCACTCTAATTGCTTAACACACTATCCATGGCTGCATATGTTCGAAAAATTGGTCTGCTCAAAATGTTGTTGAACCGTCAAAATGAAAGCCATGGCTATTGTTAGTGTGCTACGCAAACCCCGCAGTGGTGCGCGACTGTGATTACGTTTTGTTTGATATTGACACTGTTTATGTGTGCCTCAGCTGGTCATCTTAGTCCTTCTGCACTTCAGTATCTTGTGAGACGGACGCCTGCCAAAGAAAGCGTTGCGAATGAACAATGGCGAACGTATCTTTTTTGTACATAATATATGTATCTTTTTGTTGTACATTTGTTTTCCTTTTTGCGTCATTTATTCCTTCCTTTCAGGGCCGACTCATCGAACGAAGCGCCCGTGGCCAATGGACTGACCGAATTTGGAGAGGTAAGCGAATTTGAACCTTATTGTTTGTGTTGTAAGAGCTACGCGCATGTCTGCTTGCAAGGCCTATGTTAATATGGAAGGGTGAAAATTTCGATTTGTTTTGTAAGGAATGTTGGAATGATGTCTGGAGTAGATTGGGTAGAAAAGATGCGTGGTAGCCCTGTGAGGTTATTGATCGAGACAGCCCTAGCAGCCATACTGCTTCATTAGGCTTCAAAAAGTAATTTCAGACCACGAGAATATTTATGATCACTTATTATTACTATTTTCTGATATCGCGTCATAATTTAATTTTGCAATAAATAGATAACGAACATAACAATAACTAGATAAGTATCGTTTGTTTAGTTTTTTCCCTGGGTCAAATAAATTTATTTTCATTTCTATTCTTTCAAAACAAGTCACTCTAAAACCATCACTCTAGATTTTCATCTTAGTACAGAATCTTTAAAAATGCACATAGTTGACGTTTATGTTTGAACCGTGAGTAAAAACCACAGAAAAGAAAAAAAACAGTCTTTTTCTGTTCTGTAGTAAAAAACATTGTGAGACTACCCTCGTGAGATGGGTCTGGCGGGTACTGCGGTACTTACCTTAGCATAAACCATTAGTCCAAACGTATACTTAAGTGTAAAGGGAAGGCAGACTGACATGAAATTAGGAGACTAAATGGTTTTTTAAATTTACTATAAACTTAAACGATTCAGATAATCAAATCACAACTGTCATTTTTTTTTTTTGTACGTATACTAGGCTCTTCATCAATCAGTTGGTACACTATTACTTCATAATTTGTCCATTGAGCCTAAGCGCCTCATTACTTAAAGAAAAGCACAACAAACATTTCATTATGCACAGACAATAACACAATTAATTAACTCATACATATTTGGCTTTAGTTCAAATATGACTACAAGCTAAATTGAATAATAGTTTTATGAAATTGGCTATAACAGGACTAATTAATAAAGTGTGAAAATTTCATAACAATTTAATTAATTTCCCCGTAGATACATAAAACAACGGTCACTAAAATTTAAATCAACACATTATACCTAATCCTTTTTCAAGTATTATATATTTTCTACACGAAGAAAATCGAATGAAGAAATAACTATAAAAAACATAATCACTAAATAACGTAAAGTTAAACATCAACTAAGCTTTACCTTATCCTTAATAGAACTAACTTAATTAACCAATGCAAATCAACCATGTTAACCTAAGTTAACGAGAAAAAGAACAAACAGTACCGACCTACATCTTACATAAGTTGCTAGAGGCTTGTTTATATCTACGAGTTAATTCGAACGGCTTCCATTACCGACGGCTGAAACTAGTTGACACTAATTAGTTGGTTTCTATTTTCATTACCACTGTCCCCCACTGCGGCCGCTGGGGACTGTTCAATCGATTGTAGAACGAATTGGTCACGTGGTTGGATTGTGTGGGTAGACTTTAATTTTTAGTTCGGTTAGAGGTTGCTGGGTTTATTTTTTGAAAAGTTTATTTCTGATTTCGTGAAATTCTTTCCTGGTTTCAGTTGGCAATAATTAAAACCATAAGATTTTCATAACTTTTAATAACAATATATGACTATCACAGGATTTTGTTTGTATGACTGTTTCATATCAAAACCTTAATGTTTTAATATCAGTTTCAAAGTTATTAATCCCACCAACGACGTTTCATGAGTAAAAAAAAAAACCTCCTTGAAAGCCGCAAAGGAATTACATAGAACGAATAATATCAGGTAGACTCCTAATAAAGTGAGAGATAAAACAAACTAAACAATTTAATCTAAAGTAGAGCATAAAATAGACAATTTATACGAACATTCACTAACTATTCCGGACACATAAAACAAAGAAAATCAGATAAAACCAGTCATTCATAAAACAGTTTGTGCCATCATAACAACGATAAATGAGTAGTAACGAAACACATCAAGCTCTTAATAATACCAACTGTCTGCTCAACAAACAAGATAACAACGACACTTCAAATCGAGTAACATTCGCGACCACTCGGCATTTCCTCGTAAAACACCGCTTAGGGCCACCATTTTGATGAAACCTTCAGAAATTGAAATATAATCATCGGCCCATCAGCTCGCTTCTCATTAGCATGTTATTAAATTGTCGCGGAGACATCACCAAAGTTAAATGAATGCCCTTCAGCCACTTTTGGTTTCTTAGCCCTCGCTGTAAGCTCTCGCCACGTTTTTGTGTGGTTCGTGTAAGCTCGGCATTACATAGATGATTTAGGCGGTCGTTCGTGTAATTAGAACGGAATCCTCTTGTTTCTTATTTCTCTATTGTACTAGGGTTGGCAAGAGTGAGCTACATGTGACGCGGCGCTGTTCACATGCACCAGACTTTTGATAGTGAGGTTTTGTTAAATAATTAAACGAATAGGTACCTATTTACAGGAACTTGTTTGGTTGTTGACAAATTAATGTTGAATATTTTATTTTATGAAAAATATTTCTTTACAAGAACTAACTGTTAGTAAGCAGCGTTCAATTGCCCAAATATAGGTGCAATGTCATAATAGAATACAATATTAATAAAACAATCAAAGATACGAGAGCGTTTGCCAGCCCTATATTAGAATTTAGGAAGATGAATGTGTCGGCGAGACAGTAGTAGTGATAAATGGCATCAATTAAGTTGATAGTTAATCGATGATCTCCCACGTACCTACCAGTAGTTCTACGAACGAAGCTATATTAATATCATGTTCGAGGAATGTACAGCGCCTTCGCGGCTATTTTGAGTGTCTCGATATAAATTGATAACATATATACCTACTTAATTAAAGCAAGTAATAGATTAGATGATTAGAATAATACGCGTACCTACATGTTGGAAAGATGAGAAAAGATAACATTTCATTTAAGTTAATATTTACAAAATACAAGCTTAAAATGAAAATAATTAGTCCGTAAAAGAAGATGGTTATGATATTAACAATCAAATAATAAATACAATAATAGTTATCCCAAAAGAATCCTAAATACAGTATTTACGAGTAGTACTGGAAAATGAGGAACCCAGTTGTTTTAGCTCACTACACAAAGTAACGTACACAAAACAATTAGTTCATTTGAATGAATACTAACAATTTAAATACAAACAAAAGGTAACCGGGTGTGACAGTCGGACTGCATAAAGACCAAATTAAATTATCATTTAGAATAGTCTACACGACTGTGCTCCGGAACATTTCATAACATTTTATCTACAAATTGTGTAAGGATGCGACTTTTTGCCTACTTGCTACTTTGTACTATGTTTTAACTTAGTTGTTGGAGTCAAGCTGTTATGCACACTCAAGTCTAAATCTTTTGTAATAAAAATATTGTATCTTGTATAAAAACAATAGAAGCACGTAGATAGATGGTATTCAAGTATTAGGAAACTGTCGTGGAGGAAACCTGGACTTATAGTTAGTATTAGTTGAAATCGCCAACCCATCTTAAGCACGCGTGGTGATCAATGCTCATGCCTTCTCTGTATCAGAAGAGGTCTTTGCTCAGCAGTGAGAATTAATGTGCATTTCTTGCAGCAGCTGCACTACAAACTACAATTAAGACTGTCTAGGAGAAAGAAAAGAAAGAAAGAATAAAACTTTTATTTATCACAGACCAAAAGACACACAATACACCAGGTACGAAGCCCGCATATTGTAAAATGAATTGTCGATTGAGAATATTGAAAGTCGCGGAAAATTGAAGTGAAGGAGATAGTCGGCAACAATAGGAATTAATCATCCTTGCAGAATTTATCGTACCGCTATCAAATTGTAATAAAATTCAAGAATATTTTTGTTTACCTCGCTAAACAATTACTAATTTTTATAAGCATATTGTATAAGCATGCCGCATGCTTAAATAGATTATAGAAAAAATATTTTAGTGGGTAAAACATTGTTGGTAATAGTTATGAGTAGCAAAGTGAAAACATGGTTTGAAAGTAATTGAAATGGGAAGCAATGTACCTAGCAATATTGTACAGTTTGAAAACAGTGCTGTATCATCAATCATCATGATATGACATTGACTTTGTAAATTGGCTAAAAATAACACTTATACACGTCCATTGGTCGGTGTTGTCTCGCCCACTAGTCTAAGGAAATATACCGACACAAACTCAGAGGTCAGAGTGTTTTAAAGTCAAGTCCATTGTAATGGTCAGATCATTATGTGGATGATAAACCGAGCTGTGTGCATATGCATTCATTATAACAGTCGGTCAAAAGACGTCTTCTAAAAAGACATTGGATAAACAAAGGTAATATTATACTAACATGTTTACACGTTACTACGTAGTAAATCATATTTTCTCAGAAGAAGTAATATCAAGTAGCTAAGGAAAGGAATTTCTCCGGCTTCTCGAATAAATAAACAAACTTTAACTGAAGTCAATGCGTTCAAAGATTTAAAAGCAGGAAATAGTAACATTCTGCAGTGATGTCGCCACAATGCTTAAAATAATACTCCTAGCGTTCGGTCCTAAGTACACAACGCGGGGGTAGTTTAAAAAGTCAAATGTTAATATTGAAACAGCTGAAAACAGAAACGCCGAAGGATAAGTTGCTTAAAACTTTCAGAGCTTTTGAAGTAGCGCATGCAGAATAGTAAACTTTAAATAATTGCGCTCTCTGTACATCTGTACACTGTACAGGCCCTGCATTCAATTCCGGAAAATTGGAAACATTTTCTGAAGGAAAATTATTTTCTTATTTAATTTCTTACTGTGGAGAAAGCGGGCGTGAATGAACCAAAATAATAATTAAAATTCGCTCTCGCTTACACCATTGAGCGTACAATAAGTACATAACGATGGTTTAGAACGCAATTTAAATCTGACTAGAACGGGGTTTTAAAATGGCGGCCGAATATTTAAGCGGAAGGTTCCATCGATAGGTATGCAATACGGACGTTACACCGGAATGAGGATTTATATTTTTAAACGTTGTGTTTTACTTTTTGAAAGCTTCGAGTAAGCACACAGTTTAAAAATGGAGAACACTAATATTTACAACCTGTAAACGAAAAAGTCTACTCTCGTTTATGACTTTTATAGTATCCTATCACACCAATGTCTAGTCTATATCAGTAATATTTTAATGAATGTTGCGCTAACCACAAATAAATTGGGTTCGGAACGGAGAATGATGATATGAGGGCTCAGCGAATTGGACCCAAAGTAATGTTTGTTAAAAACTTTACTCATTTTATATTATAAACCAGGGTTATCACGCTTAGGTATACCTACCCAGATGTATGTAAGTTTCCGTTCTCACGAGACAAATCACAGAGAGTAATTTACAGGAATTTACGACTAATGAAAATCTGGTCCGAACGTAAGTATAACCAACCGAAACGTTTACGAAAACTACCTTTACTGCTACGACAAAAAGGCGCTATCAATGTGACATTGTAACCTCCAAGTGTGGTGGCTATACTATTGTATATGCGAAACTGGTGCAACTTTTCAATCTGTTATTACCAGTGATAGGAATAGGTAGTGCCTAGTTGCCTAAACTTCGAAGAACAGAGACAAGAAACGGAGACTTCCTTAGGACTAAATTTTTTCCAGGACATCTGTCCCGAAATTCGGGACAACACTTTTAAATACATTAAACACATATGTTATTTGTAATAAGTAATTCGTCTATATTTACCTAAAGTTTGCGACTAGACATAACATAATAAATAAAATTCACAGTCGTTACAACCATAAAATTTTCTGAAATTTTTTTTTTTTTTTTGGAGATCATTTTGTAAATGACTTGTTGATCTTAATACTATGAATCACAATGTTTGTATAAGGAGTCCAGGACGTCCCGGAAAAAATTTAGTCCTAAGGAAGTCTCCGTTTCTTGTCTCTGTTCTTTGAAGTTTAGGCAAATAGGCACTACCTATTCCTATCACTGGTTATTACCGTCACAAATTACAGCGATTTAATAACTGTAAGCCAACCCTTTAAAATTAACTACAACACTCATTATTGTCGGATTTATATTTTTAATTATACATGACAGATTGGAACGTTATTAAACTGGTTATTAAAATGGCTATTCTATTCTATTCTATTCTATTCTATAAATGTATAAAGGTCGCTTCACACGGGCTGTATTTCGCGCCGACATCCACCTGACCTTATATTCCAATCTGATTCGAGATTCATTGCAGGCGCATGAATAACATCGCCTCTGAAATTACCATTTGTAGATTTAATATCGTACTGTGTGAATCGCCCTCGTATAGCGCGTGCCTGTAATTTTATGAATATAAGAAACGTGTCATGTTTAGGTTTTTTTCATATTTGCTTGTATTTTTGTAGACTGGGACCCAAGTCCCAATATTGTGTTGACGTCATTATTATCTTGCAGACTTTTTCGGAGTTTAGTAGATTTAGGGCTGATTTTTCAATCAACCGATAATTTTTATTCTTTGAATAAAATTGACGTCTGACAGTTTTTGTATGGAAGAAATGTCAAAAATTCAAAATTATTCCTCCAATAAAAATATCTGGCGTTGGAAAAATCAGCCCTTATTATCTATAATTATACATCAGAGGGGCAATTCTCATAATTTTAAGAACGTTCACAGTCTGATCTCAGTTTCAATCTGTCAAAAAATACTTCTGATTTCCCTACATTTTGACAAGTTTTTGACATTTTTTTGTCGCCGAGATGAGACTGCGACTAGATTTTGAACGTTTTAAATTACGAGAATTAGCCTTCAGTCGTTTTACTTTGATTTTGAACTTGCAACTTGCAAAAATATTCATATTAAATCTCTTGATATCTATGAACACACCTAAGTCACCACCACACCCACCACCTACCCATCCTGTGCTTTTCACCGATACATATATATTATACTTAAGAAGTGAACCCGTCGCAAATAATACAAGTAAATATTTTTTAAATGCTGGCGGCTTGCGTTACACCATCGTAAGATAATATAACGCCGATCTATTCTGTAAAAATTTCGCCGTGAAAACTTAGGTAATGTGAGTTTGAAGTGAGCTGTCAATCTATCCGATGCTAGGGGTTGACACTATTGGCAGCTCACTTCTAGCTCGCTTGACCGGTGCGGTTTTTATAGAAGATCGGCAGGTCTGCAACCTACTTATCCTTGTCTACAGAAAGTGGTGCGTGAGATGAACCGCCTGGGCATGATCGTGGATCTGTCCCACGTGGGAGAGAACACTACCAGGGCCGCCATCCGGATCTCCCGGGCACCCGTGGTGTTCACACACTCCTCGGTCTACACCCTCTGCAACCACAAGCGGAACGTACCCGACGATATCATTCACTCACTGGTTTGTATTTTCACTTGACAGATTTGATACGTTATGAAAGCACATTCTTGTGGAATGGGGGATTTAAGCCCCACCGACTCCGTGGTGCTGACCAAAACGAGTCCCATTGGACAGGGGTATGGATACTTTGGACACTCCTGTTTTGACCTGCACTTCTGGCGACCAAAAAACGGCACTGATGCTGTGATTAACGGCACAGATTTTTAATCTAGACTATATAATTATTTATTATAGTTTATTTACAGTTAGCATACTTAATGTAAATACAGATTTTGAATAAATAAATAAAAGCAAAATGTAGACACGGCGTGACTATCACCGACACGGCGTGACTATCACCGACACGGCGTGACTATCACCGCGACACTCACGCTCGTGTAGATGGTGCCTAAAGTTTTAAACTTGCAGGTTTACTAGTAATCGATAACGTAATCAAAACTGATGTTTACGTTTGTTTGCAGAAAGAAAATGGCGGTATTATCATGGTGAACTTCTTCCCCGACTTCGTGAAATGCGCTCCGAATGCTACCATCTCTGACGTCGCTGGTGAGTAACTGGGCTCAAGTAGCATGTGACAAATGTGCCGCTGGTGCGCTCATTATAAGGGAGCCACGAGCATGTTTTGTCACAACAACTAATTTGTCTCTCACAGCAAGTCTATGGGTTTGCATGAAAGTGTCTGCCTCTATCGCGTCGGTACATGCGTGCACATTCATACAAACCCGTAGAATTGATGTGAGAGACAAATTAGTAGCTGAGATCATTTTGCTCATGGGCCCTTCCCTAAAACAGACTCAGAAACTTATAATAAAAGAACTACTTCTGATTCGAAAATGAGAAGCAGATATTAAGAACGTGAAAGTAACTCTGTCTGTCTATCTGTTACCTTTTCACTCTCTACTTAACGGCTTATCGGATTTGGATGTTTGGTGGTTAGATCACGATCTGAGTTCGGACATTTTTTATCCCAGAAGCACGTTCCCGTGGTATAACTTCTGACCTCTACATGGACAAAATCGCGGGTAAAAGCTAGAAATAAGTGTATTTACTTTTATCGAGTGAACATTATTCAGTAAATCTTATTTCAATCACTACAATCACATCGGATCAGAGTCTGCCATTTAAAAGGGCTGTAATAAGTACATCATATATAAGTATGTTTTAAATGGCCTATAGTTGCCTTTGCGTTGTTATACAACTACAGCAACCCCAAAACTACCCTCTAAACTAGCCACTCCACATGCAAGTAGCACAGAAAATTAACTCATACGCGTACAATTTACATAATCATCGAATTTAGACCGCAACACACTATTACACGGCGAAACAAAGATACCTCGGAATTGCCCATTAACTGATTAACCCACAGTTGGACAAAGATTCCCACTAACTTAGAGCCGGGATCCTACAAGTACTTAGTCACGGACTATTGTAAGGTAATCATTAGTGCGTGCTTCTTACGCAGCCAAAGACAGCCGTCGAACTTTCATTGGTTTTCGATTCGTAAGACAATGAAGCTTATCTTATTTATTCAACAATATTCACTGCGTTATTTACGTTTGTAACTGAACTCTAAAAATGGCACCGGTAACTGAAAAGTTGTTTGGAAATCGGTTGATAGGGTATGAGCATGTGATACGGAGGAATGAGGAAAATGTCATGAGGAAAGAGTCGATTATTCGATGAGTTGTTATTAAGCAATGAATTCACGTTTGAATTATTTGAGAATCGCTGTTGGCAAACTGTATGGAGCCGTAGCAGCTGTAACTGTTACAATGACAAATACTTTTGGAGGGCACTGTATATCAGTCACTGAAATGATTCATCATCATCTGCCTGCCTTTTCCCAAGTATGTTGGGGTCGGCTTCCAATCTAATCTAACCGGATGCAGTTAAATATCAGTATTTTACATGGAGCGACTGCCTATCTGACCTCCACAACCCGGTACTCGGTAATACGATAGTTAGTGACTAAAATGCTTCATATACACATTTAGGAAAAAGAAAATAGATCTTGTCTCTGACAATAGGACAAGCGGTAAAACTGCTCACTGCGATAGACACCATGGCTTGTCTTGCAGGAATAGCGCAGGTTGGCTAGCTCTGCGGGTAGCTCAGATAAAGCTGCCATGCTTTTATCGCCACCCCCGTGGTGTGGCATCACATCCCAAACTAGTTTTACCCTCCTGTATCAGTCTCTCGGTTACATGCTCAGTTATTTTGAGAAGCAAGAATTAATATTAGGGGTTAAAGCTTGAAATTGCCGATTTGTACTGAAAAATTGAAATTCGATTTTTTTTAAGTTAACATATTTATTTAATCAAAATAATTATCACTACTATCTATATATACATTGCTGCCATCTAATAGGAAGGTCATTTATGCCTTTGCGATAGAAGTCTCGTGATCTAAATTCGATAAACTGTGTGAAAGCACTTTGTACTGCCTCCTGAGAAGAAAACTTTTTATAACGTAGAAAATTGTCCAAATCACGAAAAAAATGGTAGTCCGTTGGAGCAAGGTCTGGCGAATACGGAGGGTGACGAATACAATACAATACAATAATATTTATTCAGTATTCAATTGGTAAAATATTTACATAAAGTCTTAGAATGGTTTCTAATTGCAGTTCCTGTAGAGTTAAAACGCTTTCTCGTGCTGTATGAGGACTCACGCTATCACGGAGCAATAATGGTGAAAATCGATTCATGCTGTTTCACTGCTAGTTTTGCTATCATTGTACGGAGTTCGGCACAGTAGACATCTGCCGTTATTGCTTGACCAGATTGGAGAAAGCTATAGTGAATAAGACCACGCTGAGACCACCAAACAGTTACCATTCCCTTTTTATTGGTAAGCTTTGCTTTAGGACACAGTTGCGGCGTTTGACCTGGGGTCAGCCATTGCATTTTTCGCTTACGGTTATCGTAAAGAATCCACTTTTCATCACATGTCACAATTCGATCCAATATTCCTTCATTTCTGTATCGATTCAACAAGGCAACACAAGTTTCAACACGCGTTTCTTTCTGCAGATCAGTCAAATCTTGAGGCACCCATTTCTCATATTTTTCTAATTTTATTGATTTGACGCAAATGAGTCAATATTGTTGGTAAGGTAACGTTAAACCATGCCGCTAATTCCTGAGTATTTTTGCTCGGATCGGCTTCCGCCATCTCTTTCAATTCATTGTTATTCACCTGTGAGGGCGGTCTTCCACGTGGTTCGTTCTTCAAATCAAAGTTTCCATCACGAAAGCGTTTAAACCAAAATCGCACGGTGTGTTCATTAGCAGTCCCCTCTCCAAACGCAACATTGATATTGCGAGCGTTTTCTGCCGCGTTAGTTCCGCGTCGGAACTCGTATTCAAAAATAACTCGAATTTTCGAAGTATCCATCTTTCTTGTCTAAGCTGAATAAAAAAACAACTGAAAGTCGATAATCAAATGTTGCACATTTTTTAAAAGAAGAACTTCATAGGTACCATGTGAAAAAAGTTTCACTCAAAAATCTCAAACCATGAAGGTTCTATGTCAATTCGAAGTACCTATTACAATAAAACGGCAATTTCATACTTTAACCCCTATTATCATAATATACAGCTATTGTTACGCGCATCCAAAGTCATACCATTTCACCCGCCGATATTGAAAAGCAGCACCTACAGCCAGTAAAATGGATACTACATTATTAATATCAGTAAATAAGATTTTACTGTCTCACCCGTAAACCCCGGTCGAACTTGGGCTAAACTTGAACGTCCTACCACAAAACCAATACTGTAGAATTACTAGTCATAAAAAATAACTGCACAGCGAATCAAAGCAAACTGATTATATTTATCTATGTTTGTTATTAGAACAATATCCATCTGTACATAACATACTGATACCAGTGATGGTCCAGTGATAAACCCCGACTTACAAATTGTAGATCGTCGGTTCGTGGAATAAAAGGCACTTCAGTCCGGGTAATTCATTTCTTCACCACTGTTCTCAAAACGATAAAGGAATTTTAAGACATGTGACATCTACCACCAACCCGCACTGGGCCCGAGTGGTGGATGGGCTCACCCTTCTCAAAGAGAGGCGGTCTGTGGGAACGTTATAGGCTGTTATGTTATTCTTCTGTTTTGCTTTGGAAATTTGAATAAAACATCCATGGAAAGATCAGGGGTCATTGTACCTTAGTATTAAGTAATGCGGCATAACTAAATAAATATTGAGTCACTGTGATATTGATTCTAGGCTCGCACTGTTATCTTTTTTTTTATTGATTTGATTTCATACTTTTATAATCGTAATACATATCCCCTTAATCCCTAAATGCTACGGATTATATTTATTTGGGCCATGAACTTGAACAGACTCATCTTCATTTGGTTGAGACAGAATTTTATGGACATTTCTTTTTGATTCGGTTTAAAGAAGTTTTATTTCTCAAAAAAGAACATACATAGTTTACTTAAATATGAGAAACTTAACGTAAGTAAGATATTATCATAGTAAACATAGTTGAGTAGTTGTTTGTTGTTGTTGTTTAGTTGCGTTGTTGTTGATTCGAGTTACTTTGAACCAAGGTCGCCCTTCAGAACTACTGTTTGTTTTGTGATTTGATCTTTTGTATCAACTTTGTGATACAAAGAAGCTCTTCACTTTCCCACTAAGTTTTACATTTAAGTTTGGGTTTAAAATTGAGGTTCAACTGAAATTGAAACTGAATAAGGCCATTTGTTGCGGTTTGTCGTTGCATAGAATTTAGTTAGTATAAACGATTGATTGAGCTATTTCCGGAATTGCTAGTTTATGTTTAGGAATCTGTGAATATGTCAGATGGTTGACTCCGTGTCCTAATATCAGCGAACGTCGCGTTTATTTTGTTCGGCGAACCCTAACACGTATTCGCGCCGACTGACGCGCCTTTCAGTTTTCCGAACAAATGAGTGACAAATGATCGCCACGATTGCGTGCTCGGGCGACGATCGCTTATATATTGCGGAAAGATAACATGAAATGTAACACAGGTTGAAATAAATTCACCTAGTCGTAGTGTGACTTTTTATGTTACATTGCATACATTAGGACATCTAAATTGTGGTAAATTTCATTTTAAGTTTCATGAATTGTACCTGACGGGCAATTCTCCTAATTTTAAGAACGTTCACAGTCTGATTTCAGCCTCATCTGTCAAAAAATATGTCTAATTTCCCTACATTTTGACAAGTTGTTGACATTTGTTTGTCGCCGAGACGAGACTGCGACTAGATTTTGAACGTTTTACATTACGAGAATTGGCCTACTGGTGTAGGGACCCAATATACGTACTCAGCGCGTATTTATTCTTGGTGACGCGGCTGCGCCCGTGATACAGAGAAGTATGAACTTCAGTCGCGAATAAACTGCAGTCGTAATTGGTCGTTTCTATTAAACCTGCACCCTCACACATAAACTCGTAGAACACATAAATCAAACATTACCGAAGTAATAATATTAAGTAATAATAGCTAATATAGCTAAACTGATATTATATTAGGACACGACCTGCCGCATGTGGCATGTGGCTAACAGCTTACTGCCATATTCATTATGAAATACTGATGCAATACAACGTTACAGTACACAGTAATAAGTAATGAGAACAAATTGTATAGTTCAAAACCATAACGCAATGTCGACTGTCGGTATATTTCCAATAATGTTACCTGTGGTTCTTGTTACTGATAGGTTTGAATGGCCGAGCCTGTCGAGTTAAAAGTATGAAACAACATTCTTATTGGTGATTAATAGAGTAGCTTCATTAATAGCATCATCATTCCAATACGGTTTTGTATCTGCTTCTGAGAACAGTTACTGTAAATTAATATGTTGTGTTTCATCCATTAAGGGCTGATTTTTCACTCGACAGATAATTTTTATTCGTCGAATAAAACTGACGACGTTTTTGTATGGTAGAACTGTCAAAAATTCAAAATCCCCGATAAAATTATCTGGCGTCGGAAAAATCAGCCCTAAACCAGAGAAAAAACTTAACTTGATTTTTTACGTAATAGTACCAATAGCTATGTTACTAATGGAAAAAAAGCTAAACCCTGAATGAGTCTATGTATATATAATGTATTTTGTAAATAGTTTTGCATGTCAAATCTGCCGTACCTAATTATGAAGTTAATTATAGACCACAGGTGCATGTCAGTACCATACTAAGTACACTTAAGTTGAACACCTAGCCTTATCCAAAGTTTTTGTTCTTACCTCCATGTGTGACTGAGGTTGTGTTTTAAGATTATTTGGTTATAATATTATCAAAACACATTTGGATCTGAAAATCATTGTTTAACTAGGTATTTCTGCATATATTATTTTCAGTTCTGTATTAGCATATTTTCAGAGCCGTTCAGACCCATCGAGCACGACCCTACTCAAAAGTAACGTTTTACATACTGAAGTCACCAATGAGTAGCCAGAAGGACAGAGCACTTATAGATATTTCAATGGTCGTCCGGACTCTACGCAACCAATCGCAAACGAGTTAATAACGCGTTAGTCAGTCGATTCGTGTATAACATAATCGCCCTAAACACAGGCCTCCTCTCTGTAAGAGGAAATGGACCTCGCGGACCCAGGCCGTGATTCGTGTATAGACCACCATTGAAATACTTAAATAGTAGCACGCTGGCCTTAGTTTCCCGTCTCCGAGTAAATAAATCCTCGTGCGTATGTTAGGAAACTATCAGATCACATATAGAAGCCACGAAGCAATATATTTCCGATTTACGCTGATAATAGTGCTTGCGATGCATTCAGAGGCACGTTCTCAAAGCATGAGCCACTGGAGAGGAGATACGAATAGTAGCTGAGCAAAACGGATCGGAAGTATAGTCGAGACAACTTTAGTACCACTTTCAATTGAATGTACTTTGATTACGACCAATTGAATGGAGCGCTACCTGATTGTACCTGACTCTGACATTTTCCGAGTAGGTATCAACAGGTTCTGGCAAATTACGACCTAAATAAAAATTGCTAAATATTGTTTCAAAGGTTTCTTCCGAATTTCACAACATTCTTTATTAACAGCTCCCTGGTGACACGAGGCACAAGGAGGCCAAGAAACGTGAACTTTGAGAGGTTTCATTTCAATTCCGATATTATTAACTGTGTATAACCTCACGTGTTAGGTTTGACATCGGACATAGCATAGCAATAATAAGCAATTGGTTTGTTTTATTTACACTTCGGGTTGATAGGTGTAAACTGAACATCGAATTGTGCGAATCCTGTTAAGAAAACTGTATGCCATTAAATTATTTCTTTAAATGTGTACTTTGATTATTTTTCAATATAAAGTTGTGTCATGACTGGATCACTACGAAGATGGATATAAGCCACTTATGAGTAACGATGTAGATACGAGTAACACGTCTCAAGAACCACGTATCGTCCCATGGTTGACACAGTTGTTACATAGTACGTGAACGTCTTCATGATCGTATCCGGAACGAACCGACTTCCTCAAGCTCGTGTGAGCCGGCTTACATAATCCAGATGCAACTATAATCACATATTGACAGACTGTGTACTGAATTCGATAGTATGATCCCGTTGGTGTTAATTATTACTAGGATTAACACGTGGTCATTAAATTGATTGATAGTGTCGTTTCATTATGCATAGCTGTACAATGTGGCGCTTTCAGCGGCCGCGGCAGACGGCTTAATTGTGCCAATTAAATTACTATCAATATAATATGGGCTAATCCGGGAGTCTTAGTGTGTTCAATATTCATTGCCAATACACGTCAGTTTAAATGTTTATTCATGATAACCGAGCTAAACTGTTTGAAAGACGGTGACGACCTGCTTGGTATTTGTTATTTGGCATTCTACATTTCAATCTTTAGATCAAACATATTTTATGATACTAGATAAACATACCAATAAATTGAAAGCTAGTATTATAAGGGATGAAACCAACAAATCAATTTCAACTTGTAAAAGAATTATCCAGATAGAAAAACGAATATAAGTGCCATCAGATATGTAAGTAATCTCCAAAGTTTGAGCATAATACGCAGATAGATCATTGTTCGTATACATATTTAATGTATACAAATGTATACAGCCCGCGTCTGCACGACTTGTAGGGAAATCTCTTATGATTTATTTAGCTGGCCGCGTCTACTGAAGCCGGAACTTGCTCTACATCAATATACTCATACTATTACGATTCTTGTATAGAAAGAGTGGCCAGTCTGTTCGTTATTCCTAATCTTGAAGTTGTTAGGAATATGTTCATAATGTGATGGTTCTTTACAATTAATAAAATATTCTTCATACAACGTTATGGCCTACTACAGAAACATTTCTGAATTTGTCTAATTGTATCCGAACTAACTAACCTAATTTTAACCTAATAACAAAAACATAAAATTGAAAGCTTTAAGTGGCATGTTTTCACTGGTATATCATAATTTAAAAACACAATTAAATGTTCACTCACATTCTAGGCACTTTAATTTTTTTTCCAACAGAAAACTAAGTATATCCCAATTTTTTTTTTTTTTAATTTTTAAAACAAAATTAACGTAAGCAAAGCCACAGTATTAACTAGCGTGTGTTTATGTTGCGACTGATTTATTAGCATCATCCCTGTCGGACCGAGACGGAATACAAACTTCCGACAATCTTTGCACGTTCTGGATCAGCGGCCAGCGGACGTGCTGGATACTCATAAATATTACGAGATATCCCGATCGGAAATTGGAAAATTAGCTAATTAATGGAAAATAAAAACCCAATCAATAACGTTGGATTAGTAATGGTTCATTCAAACGAAGGAATTTGCTTGTTGAATGCAGTTATAAGTTGAAGCAACAATTAAACAGTGTTTGGATCGCGTTCTTTTTGTTTTAACTTATGTCTCCCTACTGCTGGGCAAAAGCCTCCTCCATACTTTTCCAATCGTTTTTGTAAATTGGATTTTTTTTCCCAAAGGGTCACGAGCCAGTCCAAATCGTCACGCCAACGTGTCTTTGGCCTGCCTCGGTGACGACACCCGTCCTATGATTATGGCATATCCGGCCAGGCGCAGCTCGTCCAGTACAAACTTGAAACTAACGCTGTTATACCGGCCGACTTGCGTGCTCCGGCACCGGATACGATCCAATTTGGGATAGGGAACAGTTTGTTTTGGTTTTATTTGTTTTCACGAGTTTGTGTTTACTTGAAAAGCATGCCCGTTTTCCACATGGAGAAGTAGCTGATTTTGCATACTTTTTCAAACTTTCAGGGAGTATGTATTTACCTATTCTTGTTGGTAAACAATCAAACTGCTTGACTTCCAAATTATACCTGACATGAGGGGAAACAACGTGCCTACCTGCCCCGTGATCTACTTTCGAGTAAGGAAAATGTTGCGAAATGCTTTTGCCAACTTTTCACCATCAAGTTTCACGCATGCGCGTTTACGAAGCCTTATCGCGTGTTTTTAAGTATAAAAAGTAGTCGCGGACGCGACAGCTACCATTCTGTATCGGTCATCTGGCAGTCACTGAAGCTTACAAGTAGTAATCTCCATTTCAATATAAACCAACCAATATATGTAGGCACAAGTCTCATCGCAGAGTTGAGTTGTTGTTTGTCTGTGCGGTCGACTGCTGCGAGCTGTCTGTACTGTTCATTTGTCAGAGCTCGAGATTCTAGCAACTATGGTTGCCAACACTACTTAAGCTCGTCCCATCTACATCCACTTCGTGTCTCTTCAAAAACCAAATCAACGAACAGTCATTTTCAAAAACGCATCTATTTAAATGTGTGTTGCCGTTTTTATTTTACATAAAAACTTTGCCGTTTTAATAGCATGCTCTTCATTTTTCTCAACACTCTTGTTTCTCTTTCCGCTCAAGACTTCAAATTAAAGCATTTCAGCTGCAAATAATCTAAACTGAAAGTTGATTTTGCATAGTTTGTTTGCCAATTTAAACTGTTTGCTTGTTCGCAGAGCACTTCCACTACATCAAGCGTATGATTGGCGCTGACTACGTCGGCATCGGTGGAGACTTCGACGGCGTGAACAGGTGAACTTACCTTATTGATTACCTCGACTTGACTCTCACTAGTACAGTGTTCTGCATAAGTGGGACGTAGAAATATTTTACCCGCTTTTCATTTATGAGGTGTACGCGACCAGGGCGCTGTCCAGACCATCATCAAAATGATAAATTAATTATTTTTAGTTATCTTACTTATACAGTCTGTTACATTTTAAAGTCGAGAATAGAATCAAGTATAGAAGTCATCATCATCATCATCATCTGCCTAGCCTTTTCCCAACTATGTTGGGGTCGGCTTCCAGTCTAACCGGATGCAGCTGAATCAAGTATAAAAGTAAATATTGAAAAACCCAATACATTCTTAGTTATAAAGGTTTCATTATTTCCAGTAACAGAGGTACATCGATGCAAAAGGGTTGGGACCTCATTGTAATAATAATACAGTTTATTTCTCTCATAAACAGTATTATTATTACTGTATTGTAATTATCAGTAGTAGAGGTTTCTCAGATATCCAAGGTCCACTTAACCAGGTTAGTTCTCGCTTATGTCTCCTGTCCTATCTGTCCGACCCTCGCTTCTCCTACCTGACTTCCTTTACCATTGTTAGGATTACATGGATGGATGGATGGTGCTGATCCACGCGTCATGTTCGTGAACGGGCGCCTCGGTTGAGACTGGTCATTTCTTAACTGCCAGTGCTTATTTTGAATTTTATATTTTAAATTGTTTAGTTTTTTACATTGTTCTCACATATAGAAGCAATAAGAATAATGTACCCAGGATTTTGTGATAATATCTACATTTAAAAGAGTGTCCGTTGAGTTTCTAGCCCGTTCTTCTCCACAGAGATCTACGCTTTGGAATGGGCAACTAGCTTCAACTTTCTGACTAACTGACCGACAATTTAATTTTGACAATTCAAAGTGCCTGAAATGGTTTAATTGAAATAAATTATTTGAGTTTGAGTTTGACATCTTTATCCTTCCGATCGAATTTTGGCAACGGCGGCCAATGTCAACGGAGACTAACCAAGTACGCAGGAGATATTATAATGAACAAGTGTGTACAAACACAGGATACTTTGTTACTTACTTACTTACTCTGTTACTTTGCTCTCATATCTGATGAGGCGGCCATGCGACACGCCCGGAGAGATATCATGCGTAACGGAGCAGTCAAAAATGATAATAACCACAAAATTCAACTTCTAGGGTCCCCCGTGGTTTGGAGGACGTGTCCAGATACCCGGAACTGTTTGCTGAGCTGCTTCGTTCTGGCCAGTGGAACGTGCAGGAGCTCAAGAACCTCGCTGGGCTTAACATGCTGCGCGTAATGCGCCAAGTTGAAAAGGTGGGTCTTCACGGTTACTTGTTCCTTACGTTTTTGTCTAATTGAGCAAAATAGAATATACCTCCAAATGACAACAGTACAATACTGGTAACAAAGTCCTATATCCAATCATTTTTTTTAAACTGATTGTTCTATACCTGACTTTATATAGACTATATAACACAATATACATATGTATCTATGTAATATATTTGACTAAATAAATCCCCAATCTCAAGTATAGATGGGTTTCACATTATTTAAATGCTGGATATTAGATAAATATTATGATATGGAGAATAACTTATAGCGGGTAACAGATGGTAAGTTTAATGTCAACATTGTTATTTGATTCAATCACTTATTATGGTTAATAGTGTCGGAACATGATAGGAGTTACCTAAAGGCAACTAAAGTGCTTTGGTCGCAACAAAGGAGCAAGCGCCGCTAGCGAACTAAATAGATTAGAAGCACTAAATATTGATATGATGGAAATAAAATATGAACTTTGAATGACTTATTCTACATGTTTTAGAGTTCGTAAGATATGAGCGAAAAAGTTTATTTCCTTAGATTTTTAAAATTAAGGACTGCTAGACGATTCGATGACTGTATTTGCTAGCGTTGCTAACATCTAGCGAGCAGCTAAAGTGTTACTTGTCGCTGTAATCATTCAGCTTTGTAGAGATCACGGATGAATATTATCAAAATAAGTTTCATCAACCAAGTTTCGTCTTTTTCAATTTCGAGTTTCAAACTTCTTCTTTTCTTCTTTTTGAATAAACGTTGCCCCACACTAAGAATTACTCCTGTATCGTGGGTGCGTTCACAAACATTTAAACTCACATACACAAACAGCCAGACCCAGAACAACTACCTGTAGGCAATACAAATATTTTTGTCCGTGCGGGAATCGAACCCGCGACACGCAGCGCAGCAGTTGATCGTTCAGCCACTGCGCCAACCGTGCCGTCAAAGTGTGTTCATGTCAAGCTGTGTGCTCTATTGCGCTTCCATGTCAATAGTTTCGAATCTAATCCAACAGAATATTCACTCAACCTCGACGGTAACGTGAGCTCCCAATTTACTGCGGCGAGACCTCACTGAATACAATAGCTACAAGTCTGCCCAAGGTTCTCCACACAGATCCGGTTTATCACAATGTTGCAGCACAAGACTTAGGCAAACTTAGTTGCTTCTCCCGCGTCTCAAGCCGCACTGCTATGGAGGCATAAATCATATTTATTTGCGCAGGTCCGTGATGAGATGCGCACGAACGGCGTCGAGCCCGAGGAGCACCCCGACTCGCCCAACGACAACGGAAATTGCACCAGCAACGCGTTCTACACCGAATACGTGTAGGTTGCCACTAACTCGTAAGACGCGACTGCTAATTTGAACTTTATTTATCGATATATATTTGAATGGAATAGTAACAAGTCAATCAAACGGGACTGGCTTCGAAATATAGGACAAACGATAAGATTTTTACACGAATAATTGAATGGTGTTATCTTGAACTCTTGAATTAAACTGTTAATTTCAACTCTTGAGTCATCAATTTGATCAATCATTAAATAGTGGTGCAAACTGTCGAGTAACATTCAAACACAGAGCAATCAAATCGATATCTTTAAAGTGACATTATTTGAATTGAGGAGAGACAAGGAGCAAATCCTACTTTATGAGAGACTATCGTGTGTAACATCACATCAACAGAGTGCTGTTATAGTGTAGTCATAGTGATGACTGACTCAACATACGTGTTATCGTCGCTATTCTGTAGCAGCAGCCTCCCGGTACACCTCCCAATGTGCCATCATGAGGATGAAAGCGACAACATGTACTACTTCAAACAATACTTGTTCTGCATGTACAACATCCCAATATGTTTGTATATAATTTGGATATATACATTTCTGCGCTTTGTCGCCGCAAATTGGTAGCTCTAATGCCGAAAGTACCAATGTGACAACAGCCTCTGAAATTCTATTTTAAACTATCATAATCAGTGCCCATAGAAACGCCAAACTAACTCAATAGCTCACACTCGCGGGAGTTGAAATCATATGCATATCATTAACACAATTTACGTCGACTACTATCTGCATTATACAGCCTGGCTCGAGCCACAAGCCCCAGTGCTCAGGAGCACGGTTCATCACATCAAACTGATTACGTGCTTTAAAATTTTTAATACCAATATGAAGTGCTCATATACTCTAAAATTCTGTTTTCACAGTTAGAAAAAACACATTGAAGATAATTATCTCGGGATCACGTTTGACAAACCCGATACTAGTATTCCTTACAATTATGTACGAGTAGTCTCCCATTCGAATGGACACAACTCCTCGATAATGATATTGGAACTCGAGCAGCGAGTGTAATTTGCGAGACTCGATTTCACGTCCCGTTTGACGCGTCACTGTAAATATTTGAACGTCTGTTCAAATTGATTGACAACATTATGGTTGGTGGGAAAAGGCCCAAATAATAATTTTCGTTCGGAATATAGAAATGTATATTGAATGGGCAGTCGCGTCCAGCGATACCGGCAGCGGAGCGAGACTTCAATCCGACAGCTTGATTCCAATTGATGCGTGTTTAACATGATAAATGTCTGTGTACCAATAAGCGACGCTCTACACTTGTTCAGTTGTTCGATTCCATATTATCGATGCTTTGCAGAATTCTATTTTGTATTACAGTAAAATTGAAATCAAAACAATAATAGATATTTTGCTAATTGAAAGGATTTCGAAATCTCAATTGATGGAACCTATATAATTAATTAATTATTGTTTATCAAAACTGTTTGTTAGCTTATCATGAAACCAGTTTATTAGGGCTGCATAAATTCACGTTAAATTAATTTATTGTAATGTAATTTCATGCAAAACAGAACAAATGCAAAACTGAACAAGTGTGGAGGGACTTTAACCGATGACGTCATTACGTCGATATGTGTCTGTTTAGTTATTATTCAAGATAGCTACTGTCATATTTCATAAGCGTTGGGATTTGGTATGGAAGTGGAATATCATCCTCATTAAGCTTCAATATTATCTTTCTCACTAAGTGAATGAGAAGTCCAATCAATTGACCGACCTCCACAATGCAATTTCAATTGTGATACAATCTGTTAAATGGCGCGCACAAAGTCGCTCCTAAAAGTTTTGTACAAGAGAGCTCGAGCTCACAGCTCACAGTGTAAGTTCATGACGTCATCGGGGCAATTCATTCTGAACTCAGAGAGATCCCTTATTATGGCAGCTGCGACGTTTAAGACAATTATGTGAATTAACTGCAACTAAGACCTAACTGCTTGCATTTAACCGGGTTTTATATTTTTATTTTTAAACTTTAATCCACAGACGTTTAAAACAAAGCCACTGTTCAATATTGAAGAACATTTTAATATGTTCCCTGAATTGAACGGTTTGTTTTTTCCGTATAAAGACTACTTAATATTTTGGTATTCATTTGCATATTAAACCTGTATGAATAACCTATATAAATTCAGGTTTCGGTCAACTTTTAAGTGTAGCCTCAGTAATTCCTGCACCAGATCTGTTTCAGTAAGCCATCGGTACAGTTTCCAATTTCAGTGGAGTCAATTATTCGAAATCATAGCGATCGGTGAGCGAGAGGCAATTTAGTACTAAACTAGTTGCAATTAATTCTGTTCAAGGATTTATTTAATTAAACTTGGCGTACTTTATGTGCAACATTTAGGCAGATTTCGGTATTTCCAACTATGTGGAATAGGATTGGACATTGCTATTAGTAAGGTTAATCCGAGTGAGAGTACGTGTTTGAACCTGTCGTCATTTGTTCTAAAATCAATAACAGCCATTAAACTTCACTGTATATTGGATGCAACACTTTGTAGTCACCATGATTTCAATCAGCCATTGATGGTTTTGGCTGCACCATCAAGTAACTTGGTTCGAACAACAATCTCAGTTTATAATTGAAGCAAATGATAAAAGTTTAAAGCTGAGAACGGAACTTTGTCTTCGGCGACAAGTTTACTGCTACAATATCAGTAGCTGCCAAATAAGTTCGCGCGGGATTATCAAGCTCGCGAGAGGACGTCTTTGTTACATCGGTGTACTGTGGCTCCATCTTGCCACCGTGTGAGGGATACATGCTGATTCCAGAGGAACCAACTACCTGTTATTATTCAACATCCTTGTGGATATGGCAGGTTTGAAACATCGACAACACTCGTGAAATATGACGGTAGTTTGTATGTGGTAACTGTTAGATAATCAAAATATATGTAATTAATGTTGTAGCTGCATGGTAGGTGTATCTTGTGAACTGTGCACTTCTTCCTTCTTTACAACCGAGTACATTGCGTTCACATATCACTCACTCCTTACAACTCCACTCTTACTGATAATACGACTTCTGTCTGTTCTTCGTTCTCACCCTCTTTTCCCAAGGTTGCATTATCAGGAGAGTATTAGATAGAGAAGGCAAAATTGGAATTAAATGGAAGGCTCTAGTGCGAGAGAAAGTAAAATTAACTGGGTAAATAGAGAAAAATAACAAAAATATTTTATTTTACTATTGTAATTTAAAATAAAATAATAAAAGGTTCGATCTAGGGACGTAGGTAGAGAATAAATTTGTAAAAAAGACGTTATACTAAATTAAAAACATTGTTTGAAAGTTATGATATTTGGATTCCTATTGTTTGGTGTTAAATTACATGTAAGGAATTGAAAGCTGTTTGTATGTAAATGGAAACATACGGGTTGGCGTTTCGTCATGTTTTTTGACGCCGTATGTGTCCACTAGGGGTTCGTTCAACTTCACTGCTTGTTAGTCATTTTTGTCGTTACTCTATTATGTACCATTATTAATTAAGTTAACATCTGTTTACATGTATTGTATGTGAAAATGTTATGTCGTTTTGTTACTTTATTTTCTACTTAAATCGGACTAGAGTAAACGAGGCTTTAACTAAAGCGAGTAATGAGCGCAGTGAGCGAAGTGAGCGGGGGGCAAACACCGGAAGCATTGTGATGACGCCATCTTCTGTTATGTTGACGTCGTTCATCATTGGGCTTTCAAGCTTGCAAGCATTAAATGCGAGCGGAGCTGAGCTGAGCAACAAAGCCTCGAGTGGCCGGACAGAGCCGGAGCACGCGCCTGTCCGGCACTGTCCGACTATGTAAGCTAAAAGCTAGTATACAATGTAGCGTAAGGTCTAAACTTGTGATGGAGATCGTTGTGCCAAAATGACCTAAACTTTTTATAACTTCTTATACAGTTTGATATTAAAACTGCGACTTACACTTTTCTTTTTATAATTTTGTACTAAAAGGCTTTCAATGCCTCGAGGAGGGAGAAATGAAAATGTATGAAACCCGTAATTTCAGTTTTGTCATACAGACAATAATACCATCCACTCTAAAAAATGAAATGCTGTGTATTTCTTAATGTATATTTAAATATAACTTTAATATATAATGTGAAAGAACTATTTCTTATAAATTGTGACTGAACGATTTTTGAACCTATACTCAACTATAAACTAAGGATTTTCTTCTAAAATCTGACGTTATTTTGTGGTTCTTTTGTCTGTTTTACGTACAAACATGTAACTTCTGTCAGCGCACTGTCGGTTTAAAACGTCTATTTACTGCTGTTGTACTGTTGTACGCAGGGTTGATGATACTACAGGAAACTTAATAAGTAATGTTATGACAATGCATCGTTTCACAAACCCGGGAGTGACCGCAATGTGACGCGAGCGAGGCAATGTGACCGCAACGTTGGTCACAGTGCGGCCACTGCCGTCGAAACGAGATATAATTTTTATTTTGCATTTAATTTGGGCATTAAGGAAAACCATTCAACGAAAGTTTATTAAGCTCTAAAGGGTTCACTTTAAGATCGAAGCACTTAAACTTTTGCTTGCTACTCCGTAACAATCTGACGAATACTTTCTAAATTATTTATATTCTACTTTTAATGTTACCAAAATGTATAAACTGTTACGACTTTAGCGGTTAATCGTCTTAATGTCCATTACCCAAAATGATGAGCTTGAAACCGAATTTCCGACGTGCGCTTGTGCCGAGTTGTGTGGCGCGTTGCTGCGTATAGCTCATGATAACGTTATCACTGATCCTCACTTCTATGTAACTTCGTCCCTCGGAAAGTTGTATTTCTTCGGAGGGACTCTCACTCCCCTCACTGTCTTCCCCGTCTAGCAAAGCGCCAGGCAACTGTATACTGGACTATATATATATTTATTACACTTGGTAACCAATAAACACGTTTGCTGTAATGTACAACTGTTTTTATTTTAATTACCCTTTCCGATGTTGATAAAAAAAGCAGATCTTTTTAATGTGAACAACAAAGGACTCTCGTTTGTTTGGACTCAAACGTACCAAATAAATACGAATGTGTGGATCTGGCGTGTGTTTAATAAATACACTTCAAAAGGATTGTTCAAAGATAGCAAAACAATAATGAAAAAGAGAAAAGCAGCCAGCATACAAAAAAACAAGGCCTTTGTCCGACCGCGAACACACAACAGATAAAAAAAACGAGTGCGAGTGTATTTGGTTTATAGGGAAGCTTATCACGACCACTGACACGCGGTCAGGGCATTTATTCACTAAATTGAACAGCGCGTTGAAGTAATTTCACGCCCAAATTAATTTATACATTTTACATACTACTGTAATTCACTAAGTTAATCCTGCTAACGTTTGCCGCGTTGCAAATCAAAGTTAACACAAAATGTTTTACTGAATCTAAAGCTTTGGCCAATGCATTATAATTAGTCTGAGCTTAAGAAATTAAGTTACATAAGTATACCTACTTATGGGACATTTCAATTAAGGGCAACTGTATATTCTTTCAAAACCTTTATCAATCAACCTAATGAAGAAAATTTAACTATGGTGACTGTAGGTGTTTCGACATAAAATATGGCACGTGATTCAGTTAAAATCACAAAAAATTATGTGGTTAAAATTCCCAACTTTCGAACAAATACAAAAAGCGCAGCATCACAATTTCGCCTGGGTTCAGCCACTGTTTGTACAAGAGGCCACCTAAAACTTGTGTTGAAAAATAAATGGTCCCTACCGCAACCACACTCACACAGTCAGCGGCCAGTTTGTTATTTGAAGAGTTGTTTAACTAATTACAACAAGAACAAAATGCAAGCTGAAATGTCACATTTCAGCTTGCATTTTGTTCTTATTTGCCTCTGGAGTGACGAGGCATCATAGCTGCGTTGTTATTGCAGTTGTCAATAGGCAGTGGTGAATACTTTCCATCAGGTGAGCCATAGGTTTGTTTTCCATCCAATTACATGAAAAAAAAACTCACTGTGATAGTATTCGTTGTATGTAAGTTATTAAGTTTGTAACGATTCCAATATGATCACATTTCACCCAAACACAAACTGACGGATTTATCGACTCTTCAGTCAAATAAAATATTCGAATACGTGTTTCATTTAATTGATTACATCATACCGTGTTGTCGGGCGGCAGCAATTTGTTTACTTAGTGCTGATTAAAATGACACAAGCTGAATCAAGTAATCGTATCAGTAATAAATGTGTAATTAAAACAGTTTTAACTATACAGAGTGATTACATTCGGAAGACCTGTTAATAAAGCCCTCCCCTGTTGGTTTTCAATTGCATAGTTTTAGAAGTTCAAACTCAAACTCAAATCATTTATTTCAATTAAACCATTTACAGGCACTTTTGAATTGTCAAAATTAAATAGTCGGTCAGTTAGTCAGAAAGTTGAAGCTAGTTGCCCATTCCAAAGCGTAGATCTCTATGGAGAAGAACGGGCAAGAAACTCCATGGACACTCTTTTAAATCAAGACATTTTTACAAAATCCTGGTTACATTATTCTTATTGCTTCTATATGTGAGAACAATGTAAAAAACAAATTAAAATATAAAATTAAAAATAAGCCTTGGCAGTTAAGAGATGACCAGTCTCAACTGATGGCGCCCGTTCACGAACATGACGCGTGGATCAGCACCACCCAGCTCAACCATTTCGTAGGGAACCGAATGATCCAACACACGCGCCACCACCAGTGAGACATTTAAGTGAGCATGACATATTCTCAACTGCCATGCTCTTTCAAGTCAACATCAAAATATCATAAAAAACGGATCCATGGTTCTTACATTTACAAAATTTTCAAAAATGCTTCTAAATTATACAAAACTATAGTTTGCAATATAATTAAGATGAGAGAAAAAAAAAATAACTACCAATCATGAAGAGGTATTTAATACTGAAGTATTAAAAGTTAATCCTGATTAAATAAAATAAACACTAAAAAACAAACAAAAAGGGGAAGCATCTCTTCCAAATATTGAAATTGTGATCAACTTGTAAGCCCAAGTGCCTGTGGAGCAGGACCAGCATTAAGCCAAGCATTTTTATCTACTATATACTCGTCCAACTTGTAATATGCTTGTCTACATAGTGTGCGTTTAATGCATGTTTTAAATTTCTTCTCATTTAGTTGAAGAATATCGAGTGGTATTTTTTTATAACATTCACACACACACATTCACATCGTTCTACTGTAGGCACTGCTGACTAAAGGTACATTCGCAATAAATACGTTCCGTTGTCAGTAATTAATCAGAAAACTAGTCGTCCGTTCGTAAAACTAGGTCATCCTGGAGAAGAAGGACAAGAAACTCCATGGAAACAGTATAATAGTATTCTATCAATATCTTCCTTATGTTGTCATAAATTATCGCTATCTGTAAAAACACTTAATTCTATGCAGTCCAAGAGAACGCAAAATAATAGCAACATAATAACAATAGCTAGGAATATTGGCCATATTATGATTTACACGACAACATAGTCATAATAAGCAATAATTAAGGTATAATATCAAATTACCTAACTTACGTGACGTTTGGTCGATCTTTTCCACATAATAACGGCACTAGAATTAACCAACTGAACATCTACCAAGCAACTGCTTTGATAACGTCGTTACAATCCTTTTTATACACTACCAACGTCTTTTACGACAAACATCTACCGCCATTTTGAACCAATCCCAGTTCATCATATATGTTGGCTTAATATCTTCTAACACAGGTAATAATAAACAAATCTTATGTAGTGAAACCATTTTAAAACATTATAAGGTAATTAATCAATTTAATAAGAGTTGGTTCTTAATTCTTAGACTTCATCAAAAAGTATGTATATCAACATCAACTGACAGTATTGTGCCAATCATTTGAAACAACCTATTATATTAAAACAGTAATATAAACCTAAGATATACTACAAGTATAATCAAATATTACTTAATCATTTATAGTAATAACATTCAAGTGTTTTTTACAAGTTAAGACTGGTGTTTTTTGTAAACACAATATCTAGTCAAATTAGGTACTTCTAAATTGGTCCCAAGCTTCGTAAATGTGACAGATGCCATTATCCAACAAACAATATTCTAATATTATAATTATATCAAAATGAAATTTCTAACACATACTTATTCATTTTAGTTACCAAATAGAACTAACTACGCAATGAAAAACGATGGAAATATTTAGTACCTACCAATTATCATTTACAAAATCACGCTGCTATGCAATATTAGAATGCAATACCATTGAGCTGAGTGATATAATATAATCACGCTCCCATCGCATTCAGAGACGGTGGTCACGGCGATCAATTGCCTAAACTGACAGCTCTCTGAGGAGATAGGAGGTAGGAATGCAGTCCGCAATAACACTGCAAAAATGTTTCTGGAAGTTTGGTTATATGAGTATTTAGGGTAACTTTGCGTATCTGATATGCATTTAAGCCAAACGTCAAAGAGCATTAAAATAGTCTCCACGAGTAGTTATATTCACGTTGAACGTCGGCTCAGCTTAGATAGGTAATCAGCCATGCTACCATCGACTAACAGGCTAGTATTTCCCCCACGTCATGAGCTATTCTCGTACAGCTCGTGTCGCTACAAGACAGCCCCGCTGCCGCGATCGGCGGTTTTCATTAATTACCAAATTAGGACTGATTGACAGAATCCTGTCACTATTGGAAGATTGATAATGACTTTTAGACAAAAATTAGACATAATAATCCCTTATTATCACATACAAGCGCTTTCACAAACTCGAAAAACAATGGCCGCCGTGATGTCATCGCGATGCACACACTGACTTACACTCGTCACATGGTCTTGTCTTGTTTGTATGTGTGTGTGTAATCAGATGACTCAGCACTATTACGAAGGGTTGAAGATACGACCCTAATTATTTATTCTTCATCCTCTTTTCAGACTATTTTCATCAAAAAAGGGACATTAAAATTTAATTTAGCACCAGTAGGAAGCCTGTTCTCCTTTGAAACTGCCAGTGGTAAATAACACTGTTTGTACTTACATACATGTCATTGCGAGTTTCATATGTGAGAGTGTGTGAGTGACCTTTTATAGTCACCTGTACAAAGGTACTAAGACAGTAGTTAATACCACCATACGTACCACAATGACGTCAGGAATCAAATCGTACCTAACTCCTATGCAACATCCCCGTACATTTGAATAAAATGTGTACCTAGGTAGGCATTCTTGGCTTCATCTTTAAAATTTGAGTCGGAAATTACATTTTGTCGATCAAAGCCCACGACACAAAATTGGATAAACCTCTTGGTCTCTCCTTAAAAGACCTACTTTGAAGTTGAGGAGACGAAATACACGTTAGGTATGTCTTAGAAAGCTTCGCAGATTTAGTTCTATACATTGATGTTTAAAAAGATAGCTGTATAAATTGGGTACCCTTCAGCATTATATAATAATAATATTTCAGGACTTCATTTATTTACCACCCAAAGGAAGGTATAGCAAAAACGATTCGAAAGCGTAGGCGGAGAGGCGTAGCGACAGAGCGAGCGTAGCTCGTAGCGCTCTACGTCGTAGCACGTAGCGGGTTAAGTTTTGTAATTATGTTTTGTAGTTAGTTTGTTGTTTAAATTAAGCGATAACTAGTGCAAAGATTATAATAGTATTATCTAGATACTTGCTATTCTATTTTTATTTATTTTACTTATGAAGTAATAATTTCATAAAGTACATATTTCGATTTAAATATAAATCTCGTGAAATGTACAGTCGTGCAATGTGCATAAAATTCTTACATTTTTGCAAAAGTACTATGTGCAGAACACCATAAAATTTATATTAATAATTTAAGAGAAAATCGTAATTTTAATTTTGTCTAAGTGTAACGTATAAATTATGCTCGTGACAGTAATTGAAGAATATTATACAACTGACCTATAATATAGCTGAGAGCCATACTATCACAGTATGTTCAGACCTGTACAGATAGTTGTTGAGAGAAAATAAATGTATTAATTTAAAAGAAGTAATAAACAAACACGAAATTTCATTACTTAATACTGAATACTACAGAAGAAGAGACAAAGTTATAATATGATATCAAAGCGCTCTGTAAGTACCCGCAAGCCTTGTATCTGAAGTTACGGAAGAGCTGCGTGATGCGACACGCTCAAACTTGAACACACGAAGTTAACTAGTCCATCAGCGAGCGCAGATCTGTGAGGTTCACAAGATGTACTCTTACTTATCTCTGTTGACACGAGAAAGTGTACTTTGTGACATGTCTATACTTCCACACGTAATATACTGATCTATACTACTGTTATAAATACGAAAGTAACTCTGTCTGTCTGTTACCTTTTCACACTTTGACTGTTGAACGGATTTCGATGAAATTTGCCGCACAGGCAGACCATGTGCATGATTAGGGCATAGAATACTTTACATATCCTGGTAAATAAGTTGCTGTTTCATTCTAATATGTAATATTAACAGTGTGTAAGTAACATATCATTTTATTAACCGACGAAAAAAGTCGGGGTCTAGAATCATGTACTGTATTGATGCTAACTTTTGCGCGTCTATGTCCCTTACACCGTGTGTAATAATGTCCCGTCACACAATCTATCACCGCAAAGAGGTGCATAATATATCGTCTGAAATATACAAGAGCCTTATCTTAAACAGTTAGCAATGCAGCGGCGCGCGTCTGGTGCTATCTCAACAGTCGGCGCGGACTGCACACGTGGAATTCAAACTCGCGACAACATTCAGAACATAGATCTTCTAGAGAAACGACAGAATGTAATATTCATTACCGAGGAAAGGTGCAATACGAGAGGCCTGTGTCCAGCGTTGGATATAGTTTGATGATGGTGATGACAATAGAAATTTTCCTATAGGTCAGCAAAAAAAAGTGACACTTCAGTTTCGTAAATATTACTATAGCGGACCCACCATACTACTTATAAAAAAATCGGAAAAGAAGTAAACTTAAAGAATGATTAACACTTAGCTTATACACGCAATGCTTAACAGTAGATTATCGAACCAATTAGTACAATTTTGAAAATATGTAAAGAAGTCTTAAGTCGTATTTTTTATTAAAAAAGATGTATGATGATGCATACATGCATCGACAAGAGTTTTTATTTGATAGTCTAAAATTGGTTTTCCATAATTCCAACACAACTAATGTGTAGCTACAAAAAAGTACCCAATGTGTAGGAAAAATTATCATCATCAAATCGTATCAGTGGTTAGCAAAAAGAATGGGACCTCTACGAAGCTTCGTTTAAGAGAACAGCGTCGCCGCGCAGTTCTCCACGTTTCAACCGCACGGCTATGGTTAAACCTTTCCAATTTTCTGAATATTGGATCTACAAATTTGCGACTATCATTGTTTGTTTTTACAAATTCCTTCGTAATTTTGACGTAGTCGTTTTTTTCTGCGACACTTTGACACTAGCCACATGGTGGCTACACATTGATACAATATTGTAGAACTAAGATTCAAGACAAATAAATTAGTTGTTCTCGATTTATACATCAGTTTGAGGTTGACTGCACTAACACAATCAAGATTTGGAAGAAGGCGTCAAAATAACCTAAATAACAACAACTTTTAACCCAAGTTAATGAAATACTATTGATCCGTATCAAGTCTGTATGGGATCCGACGCTAAAAGATCCATTCACCATCAGACGCTATACACCCGGCCACAGCACGGCGCCGAAGCGTCTGATTACAAGTAGTCAGCAGTGTTGTACACCTGCATACACAGTGGAAACGAGAATATTGGCAGCATTGAAAGGACGAGTAAATTCAATTAATTTAAATGGGTTGCGATAAACGTATTTTCATTGAACAAAAAATTACCTAATGAAGTTTTAAATCAATCGGCCAAAAATAATGCACTAATAATTCAGTTTTTTTTTATAATTTACGAATTACGGTGCGTATGTCAGTATACAAATGCATATAGGTATCGTATTCAGCGATAAAGCGTGCAAGTGTTATGGCAAGTTACATTAAACGGCAATCACTTGTACAGCACTTATTATAAGCCTTAGTATTGTAGTTGTAAACACTTGCACTCCTATGAGAAACCATTACATAGCAATCTTCGAAACATTGCATCTTATTCTCAAATAGGTACTTTCAATTTCATCCGTTGTGTGCCACTAACTTCTGGACATGTTCAAACTTGGCCATCGGTCGTGTGGTGACGTCACTGTTGCCAGCCACAACTTGCAACTTGTTCGGGGACTTGTTCGCAAATAAATGGACATGGTTAACAAGCGTGACTACTCAGTGCACGATAGTGCACCTGCAGTGCGATTCTGTAACCATATCACCGTGAAATCTCAAGTGAAGTGAGCGTGGAGTGAAGTGTCAGTGTCATTCCACCTGATACTAGGGATTGACCAAGCATACATTTACAATCATAATCGAGATTTTTATAATATTTTTATGCTAATTCTATTGCTCATTTTATATAATTTCAAAACTAGTATTTTAGTAGTCAAAACGTTCCTATTTTGTGGGGTTATAAAATAAAATAGAAAAACAGAAACTCAGTCAAGATCTCAATGTTGTATTTTTCTCTTTTTTTCTAGACTAGTCCTTATATAGCTTGAAGTGCGACCGTGCACAGCTACTAGACTGATGTAAATACGCATCGACATTGTTTGTTATTATGAGCGATTGTAGATGGAGTCTAGTAAAGACTGCAACGATGTTCAGCGCTGATAATAACCCAAATCTATTCAATTAGAAGAGATAACCGAGTGTGTCAAGTCATCGAGTGCTAACGGTGTGCCTGGCTGACGGACCAGACTGAATTCAACCCGACGACGTAGTAAGAGTGGCGTGATCACTTCACGCGATTCATGACATTTCGCTCGTGAATCGGGTGAAGTGATAAGATCACGCCGCGCTTGCGCGTTAGGCACTGCCATTTCCAAGAAGTGAACTTGTTTTTTTTTTTGCTGTCATTGATGACCATGTACATATTATTATTATGTCTGTTCGTATTCGAGTTCAGTGACATAAATTAGTTCCTAATTATTTTAATGCTTTTAGACATTTTATTGTTTAAATCCACTGTCTTTTATCTGCCTAGCCTTTTCCCAACTATGTTGGGGTCGGCTTCCAGTCTAACCGGATGCAGATGAATACCAGTATTTTACATGGAGCGACTGCCTATCTGACCTCCAGAACCCAGTTACTGGGTAAGTAATACGATACCCCTTGGTAAGACTGGTTGTCAGACTTTCGGGCTTCTGACTACCCGTAACGACTGTCAAAGATCCACGAATAACAGCCGGGACCAACGGCTTAACGTGCTTTCCGAGGCACGGAGGGGTCTCGGTATGTAAAGATGGTCACCCATCCACAGACCAACCGCGGCAAGAGTAGCTTAACCTGACCGATCGACCTATGCGGCTGTTATTATTTAGCCACGGGCCCCTCCTCTAAATCCACTGTCTTTGTACATCTAAAAAGTTAATTTTATCAGCCTACAATGCCTACATTTGGTTTTCAACAAACTGATATTACTTACTTATGTAACCGTGTAGTTCGGAAGCGCCTCAGATTGGTCCCTAACACACGAACCTCCGTCGGCATGTGCGTTAGTTAAGACAATTGATAAAAGGCTCCTTTCATAATTAGGCGCACAAGTTTAATTTACTTACAATATTCAACTCTGTAAATGCGTTAATCGCCATTTTCATGATAGTGGTGGTTGAGGCTAAAAAACATCAAAATTGGGGATTTCGAACATCCACACCCCACTACAGGGGCAGTGAATAATACATCACTTAATTATTTGACGAATTCATCCATTGTTCAAATTAAATAAGTAGTGGTAATGAAGTGTTTTGCAGTTTTGTTATTCAAAGTCGAAGTTTCGCGCCAATCTTGCGTGTTTACATTTTTACTTTTCACAAATATCACACACACTCATATAGATACGATTTGAAATGTGTCAAATGTAATTTAAAATGTTTTAAACAACAAGAAAGTGCCCATCTCGTAACGTCTTAAACAAACACAAGTTCAATAATACAATTTTCATTACCACTAGGTACTCAACTCAATTCGTGTTCAAAATCGCAGAGTTCGCCGACCATTATTGTTTTTTTTTTATTGTGTTGATGTGCGAAAGCGAAACGATTATTATGCCAAACGATTTTTTTTGTTTCAATCTATTCGAGGAATTAATATGACGAATTTCAGAAATCGATTCTTACAAATTGAAATAAACTTATTTTAAGCATTATATACTAACCTAATAAAAGCATTACACATAGATTGTATCCCGTAAACATAATAAAACCCGTATTTTTGATGCTAGTAACCCTTATATGAACAAGTAGTTCGTGGCACTGGCAACCCTACGTCGAAGTGATGTTGCCATGGGTTACGAGCATCGCGTGAAGGGAGATTTTGTACATTCCGAACTACGCTGTAATCAATTTGTGCGTGCTCACACCTCTTCCGAATTAGCGTGTCATGTAGCGTGTGATAAGGATGTCCCGTGAATCGAAAAAGATGAAGTCTTATGAGTGAGCGCTGTCAACGGTTGTGATCTAATCGGATCTAAATCGGAAGGGAAATTATATATTGTTGAAGTGAGCGCTGTGAGCGATGATGGCCTAATTCGGAATAACCTAAATCTCCCGCCGCGCAAGCGCGTTAGGCACTGCCATTTCCAAGAAGTGAACTTGTTTTTTTTTTTTTGCTGTCAATTGATGACCATGTACATATTATTATTATGTCTGTTCGTATTCGAGTTCAGTGACAATAATTAGTTCCTAATTATTGTAATGCTTTTAGACATTTTATTGTCTAAATTCTCCTATGTCTGTAATTTAAATGTAATTTAAAATATAAACAACAAGAAAGTGCCTATCTCTTAGCGTCATAAACAAACACAAGTCCAATAACACGTAATATTCATTACCACTAGGTACTCAATTTACGTTCAAAATCGCAGAGTTCGCCGACTATTATTGTTTTTTATTTTTATTTTTATGTGTGATGCGCGAAAGCGAAACGATTATTATGCCAAACGATTTTTTTTATTTCAATCGATTCGAGTAATTAATATGATGAATTTTAGAAATCGATTCTTACAAATTGAAATAAATACCAATGTAATCTAATAAAAGCATTGTTTATAATGGTGATTTAAGGCGGAAACACATTGTTAAAACCCCCCGACAGGACAATATTTAATCAAAAAATTTCATACGTACTTACGTAGGGTCATAATTTCAAGGTTATTTTTTTCTTTATATAGGGTTTCACGCAGTCGGAGGTTTTTAAATTTTTTATTTAATTTTTTATTTCATGCTTTTTGTAGGGACTCGTTATTATTTCTTTTCTTTTATTTTCTTGCGTTTTAAGATTCTGGTAATTTTGTATTTAATCAGGTTTTTTTAATTCGCCATTTTGTTGTGGCGGCCATCTTGGATTTGAAATTTATCATAGTGTATAGTATTCTACTAATCAAGCCCTTTCATTTGATACCCATATTGAGGGAGTTGTAAAAAAATATGTAATCCGCCATTTTGTGGCGGCGGCCATCTTGGACCGATTTTCATCAAACATAGCTGACACTCCAACACAACTGAACTGAACACTCCTGACAAATTCTCCTTTCAAACAAAAAAAAAACAAAATCAAAATCGGTTCATCCGTTCGGGAGCTACGATGCCACAGACAGACATACACACACACACACACACACACACAGAGAGAGACACGTCAAAATTATAACACGCCGTCATTTTTGCGTCGGGGGTTAAAAACGCGACGCGACGCAACGTGTCGACACCCGATATGCACCGTGCACATTACCAACACGCGACGTCACGACATACTAGCAAATTCTGAATCCAGTTAGCTAACAAGCTAACAGCAGTGGAATCGTATGGACTTATGTACTATTAATTAATTGTTCGTCGGTCATTTCGCTAAATAAATACAAAAAATAATATTAAATTAGCATAAACTCCGTTTGACAGTTTGAAGAATAGGGAACGCATATAATTGCTCTGTGACAGTTCTCGAACGGCTTACGCGTGGCGTTGGGTGTTGTCTAGAAACATACCGCGCGCGCCGCGTCGGATGGCGTGTTTACCCCCACCATGGGCAACACACCGACCTGGCACGTCTGGATCGAGTGGCGTGTGCGCGCATGGCGTCGCGTCGGATGTTCATAGAGTGACTCTGGTCTATAGAAAACAATACATTTGATTCGACTCAACACGCATCGCGTTTCATCGGGTCGCGTCACGTTTTAATAATGTGTTTCCGCCTTAAATCACCATTATAAACAATGCTTTTATTAGATTAGATTGGTATTTATTTCAATTTGTAAGAATCGATTTCTAGAATTCATCATATTAATTACTCGAATCGCTTGAAATAAAAAAAATCGTTTGGCATAATAATCGTTTCGTTTTCGCACATCATAGCAATAAAAAAAAAAAAAAAAAACAATAATGGCCGATTGGCCGGCGAACTCTGCGATTTTGGACACAAATTGAGTAGTGGTAATGAATATTACGTGTTATTGGACTTGTGTTTTTTTATGACGCTAAGAGATAGGCACTTTCTTGTTGTTTATAATATTTTAAATTACATTTGACACATGTTAAATCGTATCTATATGCGTGTGTGTGATATTTGTGAAAAGTAAAAAATGTAAACACGCACGATTGGCGCGAAACTTCGACTTTGAATATCAAAACACTTCATTACCACTACTTATTTAATTTGAACAATGGATGAATTCGTCAAATAATTATATGATGTATTATTCACTGCCCCTGTAGTGGGGTGTGGATGTTCGAAATCCCCAATTTTGATGTTTTTTAGCCTCAACCACCACTGTCATCAAAATGGCGATTATCGCATTTACAGAGTTGAATATTGTCTATGTAAATTAATAAACTTGTGCACTTAGTTATGAAAGATTTATAATGGCGTTAACATATGAGCTTTTTATCAACTGTCTTAACTAACGCACATGCCCGCGGAGGTTCGTGTGTTAGGGTCCAATCGGAGGCGCTTCCGAATCCGAACTATACGGATAAGTAATATCCGTTTGTTGAAAACCAAATGTAGGTTGATAAATTAACTTTTTAAATGTACAAAGACAGTTTATTTAGACAGTAAAATGTCTAAAAGCATTAAAATAATTAGGAACTAATTATTGTCACTGAACTCGAATACGAACAGACATAATAATAATATGTACATGGTCATCAACTGACAGCAAAAAAAAAAAAACAAGTTCACTTCTTGGAAATGGCAGTGCCTAACGCGCTTGCGCGGCGGGAGATTTAGGTTATTCCGAATTAGGCCATCATCGCCCACAGCGCTCACTTCAACAATATATAATTTCCCTTCCGATTTAGATCCGATTAGATCACAACCGTTGACAGCGCTCACTCATAAGACTTCATCTTTTTCGATTCACGGGACATCCTTATCACACGCTACATGACACGCTAATTCGGAAGAGGTGTGAGCACGCACAAATCGATTACAGCGTAGTTCGGAATGTACAAAATCTCCCTTCACGCGATGCTCGTAACCCATGGCAACATCACTTCGGCGTAGGGTTGCCAGTGCCACGAACTACTTGTTCATATAAGGGTTACTAGCATCAAAAATACGGGTTTTATTATGTTTACGGGATACAATCTATGTGTAATGCTTTTATAAGATTAGTATATAATGCTTAAAATAAGTTTATTTCAATTTGTAAGAATCGATTTCTGAAATTCGTCATATTAATTTCTCGAATCGATTGAAATAAAAAAAATCGTTTGGCATAATAATCGTTTCGCTTTCGCACATCAACACAATAAAAAAAAAAAAAAACAATAATGGTCGGCGACTCGGCGTCCGGCGAACTCTGCGATTTTGAACACGAATTGAGTACCTAGTGGTAATGAATATTGCGTATTATTGAACTTGTGTTTGTTTAAGACGTTACGAGATGGGCACTTTCTTGTTGTTTAAAACATTTTAAATTACATTTGACACATTTTAAATCGTATCTATATGAGTGTGTGTGATATTTGTGAAAAGTTAAAATGTAAACACGCAAGATTGGCGCGAAACTTCGACTTTGAATATCAAAACTGCAAAACACTTCATTACCACTACTTATTTAATTTGAACAATGGATGAATTCGTCAAATAATTAAGTGATGTATTATTCACTGCCCCTGTAGTGGGGTGTGGATGTTCGAAATCCCCAATTTTGATGTTTTTTAGCCTCAACCACCACTCATGAAAATGGCGATTATCGCATTTACAGAGTTGAATATTGTAAGTAAATTAAACTTGTGCGCCTAATTATGAAAGGAGCCTTTTATCAATTGTCTTAACTAACGCACATGCCGACGGAGGTTCGTGTGTTAGGGACCAATCGGAGGCGCTTCCGAACTATACGGTTATGTAAGTAATATCAGTTTGTTGAAAACCAAATGTAGGCATTGTAGGGTGATAAAATTAACTTTTTAGATGTACAAAGACAGTGGATTTAGAGGAGGGGCCCGTGGCTAAATAATAACAGCCGCATAGGTCGATCGGTCAGGTTAAGCTACGCTTGCCGCGGTTGGTCTGTGGATGGGTGACCATCTTTACATACCGAGACCCCTCCGTGCCTCGGAAAGCACGTTAAGCCGTTGGTCCCGGCTGTTATTCGTGGATCTTTGACAGTCGTTACGGGTAGTCAGAAGCCCGAAAGTCTGACACTGGTTGTCAGACTTTCGGGCTCTTCTTACCAAGGGGTATCGTATTACCCAGTAACTGGGTTCTGGAGGTCAAATAGGCAGTCGCTCCATGTAAAATACTGGTATTCAGCTGCATCCGGTTAGACTGGAAGCCGACCCCAACATAGTTGGGAAAAGGCTAGGCAGATAAAAGACAGTGGATTTAGACAATAAAATGTCTAAAAGCATTAAAATAATTAGGAACTAATTATTGTCACTGAACTCGAATACGAACAGACATAATAATAATATGTACATGGTCATCAATGACAGCAAAAAAAAAACAAGTTCACTTCTTGGAAATGGCAGTGCCTAACGCGCAAGCGCGGCGTGATCTTATCACTTCACCCGATTCACGAGCGAAATGTAATGAATCGCGTGAAGTGATCACGCCACTCTTACTACGTCGTCGGGTTGAATTCAGTCTATGGTCCGTCAGCCAGGCACACCGTTAGCACTCGATGACTTGACACACTCGGTTATCTCTTCTAATTGAATAGATTTGGGTTATTATCAGCGCTGAACATCGTTGCAGTCTTTACTAGACTCCATCTACAATCGCTCATAATAACAAACAATGTCGATGCGTATTTACATCAGTCTAGTAGCTGTGCACGGTCGCACCTCAAGCTATATAAGGACTAGTCTAGAAAAAAGAGAAAAATACAACTTTGAGATCTTGACTGAGTTTCTGTTTTTCTATTTTATTTTATAACCCCACAAAATAGGAATGTTTTGACAACTAAAATACTAGCTTTGAAATTATATAAAATGAGCAATAGAATTACTTAGCATAAAAATATTATTAAAATCTCGATTATGATCACAGAACAGATAAAACCTCTTTTATCTGTTCTGTGATTATGATTGTAAATGTTTGCTTGGTCAATCCCTAGCGTCAGTGGGAAGACACTGACAGCTCACTCCACGCAAGATTTCACGGTGAGATTTACACAGAATCGACCGGCTGGTCTAGATGGAATTAAGCCGTCTCTAATCAAAGTGATAAAGGCCATTATTTTGGAAACTTTCACTTACATTTGCAATCTGAGTATGTCGTCAGGAGTTTTCCCAGAACATTGGAAAATAGCTCTAGTCTCTCTGATTCATAAAGACGGTCCTAAGAACTCCCCGGATAATTACAAACCTATATCCCTGCTTTGCATTTTCTCAAAATTTCTCGAGAAATTAATGAATAACCATTTAGTTAATTACCTAGAAAATCACTCACTTCTCTCAGAAAGGCAATGTGGGCTTAGAAAAGGAAAATCAACCACTGATGCGGACGAACTGCTGACGAATATAACATCTAAACAAACAGATGGTGGCAAACGTTGTCTTGGAATATTCTAAGACCTTGCTAAAGCGTTCGACACCATCTTTATTCCTATCCTTCTTAGAAAAGTCGAAAGGTTAGGAACAAGAGGAACAACACTTGACTGGCTTCGTATATACCTGAGCAATAGGCAGCAATGTGTCAAAGTTGATAATCTAGACAGCGATGAACAGGAAATCAGCTTTGGAGTCCCGCAGAGGAGTATACTTGGCCCAACACTATTTACTATATACATGGACGATATACTCAAAATTACCATCCACAACGACACTGTAATACTATTTCACGGAACCGATTGGGAAGACTTACACAAGAAAGCAGAAGCAGGAATGATCAGGATCGCTAAATGGCTCAACATGAATTTGCTGACACTAAATGTCAAAAAGACTAAATTCATAACCTTTAGGAAAACTCTGGCTACCAAAGTACCTTTATGGAATTTAAAGTTTCACGGAGAATTAGATATTTATTAACACCAATACTCAATGTTCATCGATAGAGTAGATGAAAGATAGTAGATACGTAGGAGTTATTATAGACCAACACCTTTAATTCAAATCACACATTAGGGAACTTCTTAAACGCGTTCGGAAACAAATCTACGTTATGAAAATGATATGGGACAGTGCACCGGTGGATGAAATAAAACTCGTCAAAAAGCTTTGCTACAATATTGCAATGTAATCTGGGGAGGAGCGTCAAAATCTCATCTATTAATCCTCTAAAGAGCACAACGCGCAGTGCTCAAAACTCTGTTACATAAACCATACCGTTTTCCTATAGAAATCTAGTTCGCAGAAGCTTCTTTGCGGAGTGTAAGAAAATTTTATAACTGAATGTAACAACGAATATCCACATCAAAACTTCGAAAAGGAGTGATTTAAGTAGTTTACAGGCCAAACGCAAATTCAGAGTTCCAAATCCCCCAGTAAAATCCGCTTACGCACAAAGACTCCCACATTTTCGACATGTACACGTCTATAACGCGGTGATCAAATAGTCCAATATAAGAAACTGCACTCGCAAAAAAATAAAAAATACACTAACATCCTGGTTACTAGACGAAGCAGAAAAGATTATTACAGTGGTTAAATAGTTTTTGCACACATACAATTCATTCGTTTGTCTCACATACACTCACGCTTAAACACCCTCAAACGCACCCCCACACGATCACACACTCTCACACTCATTCACAACACATGATCACACACACTCACACTCATTCACAACACACATGATAACACACTTATACTCACACCAATTCACATAAAAATAGCGTTTTTCTTTTTCTAGTTTTATTATTATTATTTTCTTTTAATTCTCGATTTGATTGGTATGTTTTCCTTAATTTTGATTCTCAGATTTCATTTAGTTTTTTTTTTTTTTTTTGTAATTTGAAGCAAACACATTTTACTTGTATTGATTCGAATATGTTTTTAAAATAAATGTTTAAATGGTAAATCCTCCGTATTGGCGCACAAGATACAGGCTTGCCTAGTTTGGGGCTAAATCTCTGTAATCTTTTGAGCAATAAAGTTTTTATAATTATATTTGTTCCTTTTCGACTTGTGTTTCAATATGAAAAACTTGTCTTACTTGTGGTTTCTATTTAAAAATAATTTAAGTAGTCCAAGTTACAGCACAAATCTCGGTCCTCGGCCTTCTATTCCTAAATAAATAAATAAAAACCTACCCTAAATAAATGCCCTAACCTAAATAAATAGAAAATTATTACTTTCATCTATGAAAACCCGAAGTTCTTTATGCCCTATTCTTTCCCTGACGGTATTATATAAACGTTACGGACACATATACCTATCACGTATATAAATACCTAGAACTAATATCTGTAGGCCGTAGTGCAAATATTTGTTCTTAGCGCAGACAATCAACAATCGGGAGCAAACAGTGTGTCACGTCAAACTCAAACTAAAGTATTTATTTCAATTAAACCAATTACAGGCACTTTTGAATTGTCAAGAGGTCGGTCAGTCAGAAAAATGAAGCTAGTTGCCCATTCCAAAGCGTAGGTACCTAAGGAGAAGAACGGGAAGAAACCCCATGGACACTCTTTTAAATCAAAATAATATTGTTACAAAGTCGTCCTCTTACTACGTTATCACTACCAGGAAATAAGAAAGCTAGTGCGGCAGCTAAATCACTTAATCTAGAACCTTTAGAACCTCTTTGGTTCAGTGGCCGCACGCGTCAGACTAGAGAAAATTGTTTTAAGAAAAGGAGATGTTTCAAAATGTACGGAGCCCCGGCTAGGTCTTTGTACACTATACTAAAAAATGGGGAAACATAATTAAAACAGTTTTCAATCATCCAATTAATGGAAATTGGCTTTGTTTGGTAGTAAAGCAGAAGAATGTACACTTGAGATTGCAACACACAACAAAAACCCGTCATGGCGGTAAGCTGTCATGTTGATTGATTATTGACGTTTGATATGTTTATTTCTGTCATATTACATTGTCAAAGAGAATCGCTACGTTACCGTAGGTTACCGTACTTTTATTCTGACAAGATGGGACCACAGAGCATGTGGATGTGACAGTAGACGAGTTCACAATCTATGATCAATGGTCGATCTATGGTATACTGTCATTGTTTTTTAACCACAGAGTACCTAAATTGGCGAGACGCCATATTAAAAGTCGATAAGAATAATTGATGAATATCAAATGATTACAAGAAAAATATGCATTTATGCAATTTATCTGTATTTTTCCCGAATTCCAGGGATTTGGGGTACTGTGCACATACTGGGCCCGTTTTGAAACATCTCCTTTACTTAATTTACTAGTTTTTTATTAGACGACATTAAATGATAAATTTTAAACATAACTAGCGAACAGTTGGAAACACTTAACTACAAATACGCACATTTAGATAGTTATCGTGGCACATGGACTTGTATCCGGTTGATGACAACAGGCTTTCAATATCACTTGAAATATTTAAAAACATACCCGGCGAGTAGTTGGTGTAAAGTCGACTATAAGTGACACATTTGATTAGTTCTCGACACACGAGCTGTCACCATTAGCGTCATCTGTCAGTGTACTGACGCGTGCCTATTTCCCCTGTTCACTGCCTCCTGCCCTCTGCCCAGTCCACCGAGCTGTTATACCATTCACTAGTTATTGCCCAAGCTCCCGACTGGCTGCTCCATTGTTTTGATTGCGTCATTGTTTGATGCAATCATTACAAGGGCAGATCTCGTCAAACGGCTGCCATATTGTTGCATTCAAATTTGCAGAGCAGTGGCGCAGAGCAATGGTGGTCCAGTGGTAACGGCCGCAACTTACAAGATGTGTAGGTCGTGGGTTCGAACCCAGGCAGGCGCTTTACTTTGTGTAAGTTTTTCATCACCATAAGATTTATTTACAAGGTAAGGATGGAGGTGGTGTGATGACGATACGCGATAGGTGTTTTTTTTTTTTCAGGATGGGAAATCATCAAATGTCCCCTCCCGCTCTGGGTGGAGCGGAGGGAGTGTCAGACTCTTACTGACTAAAACCCACCCGTGTTCCTTCCTTAGCCCTTTATGTTCCAGGGCAGCGGTAACCCTTTCGGACGATCCCGCTACCCTGGCAGGAGGTTGAGGAGGCTGAGGTGGAGATCCAGTTGGAGCTGAAGTTGTATACTGACGCGAGGCAGGTGCCGGTAACAGGTGCAGGTGCAGGTGAGGGCAGGTGCTGGTGCGTGTACGGCACGGAGGTTACCCGTAGGGGGGCCCACACAGCAGGAGCAGGATGCAGCACGGCAGCAGGAAGGAGCAGGCACGGCGGGGATGCTGCCAGCCTACCAGGTGAGGCGGCCCTCGGGTGAGGCGCGGGCCAGTAGGTATAGGTGGCTCTTCTGAGGCGGCCCTCGGATGAGGCGCAGCCCAATAGGTACAGGAGGGTCTTCGGAAACCTCCGGTGAGGCGCGCTGGGCGGCGGTCTGACTGGTACTGGGGGCCTTCACGGAGGTCGGAGGACGGAGGCGTAGGGAAAGTCCGTCAGATACCGGAGCTTTTTCGGATGGGCACGCTGGATGTTCTCGGGATAGGTGGCCCTTGAGTATCAGGCTTATTTAATATTATCGCTTTAGAGGCGAAACGGGAACTCATCCTCGCATTGCGTGGATTTATTGTGTCAGAGTTGACAGTGTTGAGTTTAGTTTGAGTGGTCAAAGCTGTCATACTAAAATATATATTAATAAAATACAATAAAATCTATAGTTATTTTGTACGTATTAAAAGTATAGTGTTTATAGGAAACAGTGATATCAATCAATGTGGGCGATATTCCCAACCCTTGGATGTCACTAAATCGTCGTAGATTTATGTAAAAGTTGGGGCTGTCTGTGTACTGAATGTGGATAAAACGCGGCCTGGTGTAGTGAGAGTTAATCAGAATAGCACCTAACAGTAACGAAGGAAAGAATGAAGATACTTAACTGTGAGTATGTACATTATGTTACAACATCGTGAGAAAACCGGCATATCCTAGAACCAAAAATTCAAAGACATGTGACATCTACCAACCTGCACTGGGCCCGTATTGTGAATTATGGCCCACTCCCTCTTACCATCAGGAGGCCTGTGTCCCAGCAGTGGGAACATTATAGGCTGATTATGTTATTAAACCTTGTGATATTTTATGATTTGGTTAGACAGCGTATTGACTACTTGGGCGTTATAAGGAGAGATAGAGCTTTAGACACACAGTGACTATCACACAGGTGACTTGGTGACGGCGACTACGCTCTACAACGCGGATTAATTTCTAAAATTGATGATATTTATTAAGTATTGCTATTTGTTTTACAGATACATTTGCACTAAAATTTATTTATTTATTTAAATAACATGGGAGACTTACAGCTAAAACAAACAGAACAAGGACAGTACATAAGTCTGAAAGCCAATTACAAGTCTCCACTTATAAAATACAGAAAAGAAAAAGTAAATTCTAAGGACATTCACACCAACTACTATATACTACAGCATATAATGTTGCTCGAACTGCTTAACAATCATAACAAAATAAACTAAATGAAAAAGTTAGGGCTTAAGCACATAACAAAATTTTATCATAATGAAGTAGGCTAATTAAGTATACAGAAAATAATTCAGACTCCAAAATAAACCCAGGACTCAAATCGTAAAGTGAAGGAAATGAAACTCGAACATTACCGACAGAATGATACAGAGCACCTTAACAACAAAGTATGGAATTACTACAATGTACCCGTTTCTAAGGAGTAGTGCACAACGCATGAACTAGCTTAGTATCACATTTGTACACGCGGCATTACATTTCTCACATAATGAAACTAGTAGAACAATAGCAGCCTGACTTGTGTGAACTGTGCTTTAATATTTGTATCTGTGTGTTCCATGCTTTGTAATTAGACTCTTTTGTTTCAACAATGTTTCATTGAAACAAAACGCTGCACGCTAGTAGCAGGCGAGAGGCAAACTGTTTGTTTTGAACAAAATAAAAGAAACATTATAGTTAATTATCCGAGGTTAGTTAAATTAAACGGTCCCGGAACAGTAGTCGATTAATTAATTGTGACGTAGTCGACGCTGCAGAACATTGTCCGACAGAACTGTTTCTAAATACAAAGTGCATTCACATAAAATGAAAGCCTGTTCATTCAAACTGTCAACAAAAATGCCGAACAGCCTTTTACATACTGATCAATAAGTCTACTGCTTCAGACTGTTGTATTTTAACATTTTACACGTCGAAAACCCCTTCACTGATCATGAACAACATTAAAAAGAATACAAGCTGACACTTGTCCATGCGGCGTCAAAGGGCAAAGGAATACACGTGGTATTCCTTTGCCCTTTGACGTCGCATGGACAACAGTACATGTGCGAACCAATCAGTCACCCTGTTTGATTCGCACGTGTACACTGTTTCTAAAAACAATACACAAACAAAACCTTTGCTGTTCCTATTTTTGATTCTTTACGCTCTGAGCCTTCACTGCACACCATCCACTCACGGAATCGCACGTGTAGAGAAGTTTTTATTAATAAAATCTTTACAATTTTGCCATAACATCATCACGTTCTTTGCTAATAGTTGGCCACGTATGGAATGCAATAATAGTTCTGTAACACCATCTCTATGAAATAAAACGTTGGCAAAAGTTTTAAAATAAAGTGCTAAATCGACAAATAACATTCCAATATAGTTTTATTTTTAACCGACTTCAAAAAAGGAGGAGGTTATAAAATATGTTCGTCTGTATGTATTTGTTTATATTTTTTATGTATAGTCATGGATCTTTTCGTCAATAGTGCTTGTGCTTGCGCGGTGCTCCCATATAAATTGTATGAACTTTGCTTGGGTAGTTTTTGAGTAAGCTTCAATAATAAGTATGTAATCCACTTGGTGTATGTTGATGATGTTATAAAACTTCCAGTCACTTGTTTACATAGCAAGTTGGGATATACGAATTGGTGTGGGGTAGGTACCAAAAGTAAAAAGGTTTTACAGAAAAAAAACAACAAAGTCAAAATAACTTCAATTGGGGAAAGTCGGTGGCGAAATCTAAAAAAAAAAGATCCAAAGAGACTGACTTCCGAAATTAAACTTATTTTTCGCTTTGTAGTATATTTTTTGAAAGAACGAAATAATAAAGTGTATTTGGACACAGATCGTGAAACATAAAATAAAAAAGGAAAAAGAATGGAAACCGACGTTCTTAGAAGTGAGTTGTTTTATATATTAAATGATAAATGATTTTATTTTGTAAGTAGGTTTGTACAAATACTTTTACACGTCAATCATATTTTAAAACTAGATGAAGTCGGCGTTTCCTATCTGACTAGTCTGAGAAGAAAGGCCGAAACAAACTCAGACGTCACAGTCTCTTTTAAAGTCCAGACATAATCTTGGTCAGATCATATGAAGACCATGTAGGTCGATGTCTGAGATGGTCTTTTGAGGAAAGAACCACACAGATTGAGAGGACCTGTCCAGTCAGTGCACGCATATGTCAGAAATCGTGCAGCTCAACTCAAAACTTAAGGAGCTCAACGGTTCGACGAACAATACCAAAGAAAGGACATTTGGGTAGGCCACATTAATTACTCAAACTGACACTACCATGACAAAAACTAACAGAACAGAGCGAAAAATAAAAAATAAAATGACCCACATAGTCTTCACATTCACAATAATTAAAATAATAGAATACTTTACAAAGTAAGCAAATGTCATAGTATATATCAAATTCATTAATGTCAAAATATATATAAAAAAAACAACAACAAAACAAAACAAAAACATTCAATATGTAAAGATTGGAAGCAGCTTAATCCCAAGCCTTTTTGTCCTCGATGGTATAAAAGGCTTTCTGGCACAACTTACGTTTAATGAATGATTTGAATCTATTAAGGCTTAGATCTTGAACGGGGCTTGGAACTTATTGTCACAGTACAGTACTCTGATAGCGTAACACACTATCAATAATAATAATTAACTAACTATCTTAATAATTTTGAAGATATTGCTAATACATTGCTTCATTATGTTCGAAAAATTTGTCTGCTCAACACGTAATTAACGAAATGAATGTTGTTGAACTGTCAAAATGAAAGCCGTTGCTACTGATGGTGTATTACGCGATTACCCCGCAGGTCGTACTTAACACAAGTTACCTGGCTACCTAAATAATTTTAATTTATTTACTTATTTCTTTAATGCGCAATGTACACAACCATAGTTACACGCTAGGCTTAAACTAGTGAGTACATGACCCTGTTAGGGCGCAGCAAGTTAACTTAAAACAAAAACTAACAGTATTGTAGTGAGTATCCATTATCTAATATTAGGAACTTTGACAAGGTTAATCATGAATAAGTTCCGACCTCGTGACAGACGATCGACGACGTAGGCTTAACAGGTAGGTCCCGTAGGCAATGGCATCCATCATGTACGGAACCCTGAAAGCTTGTGGTCTGCCAATACCGCGTTGGTTTATCAAAAATTGGCGGCTGAAAATGCGCCCAATGGGCCTAAAGCGTGGGATCCAATTACTCAGCATAAAAACATACATGCGGTGCAAACGAGGTTCAATTATTCGAAATTGAATGTAAGTACTCAGTTCCGGACGATTTCTTTTTTATTCCGGACGGCATTATGTGATTTCGCAATACCGTTCTGAGCTCGATGAATAAATAATGTGGTATGGTCGTAAATATATTCCCTTATGTTATTGGTAACGTTAGCGTGGCTCCCCACGCACGAGCTACTGAAGAAGTATTTACGTAACATTAGAACAACACAAAATTAAAGGTTGTGTGTGGGTGTGAAACATATCGCTCTAAGTAAATGTGAATATCTAATTAGTTGGAAATTACTGTAGAAATTATAATAGTCTGCTATTTTTATATAGTTTACCAATCAATTAGGTATAACTAGATGAAGTATTAATGAAGGGGCACAGTGGCGGCACAGCGTGACAACATTGTCGTGTCAATTATAATTAGAACTACACAAGTCAACACAATTACACGTTATGGAAATCATTTTCATCATATCAGTGCGGGAGGAGCGCCCCGGTATAACTTGTCAGAGACACGTTTTTTTTTTTTTTTGTTTATGTTTATATACTTTTAAAGCAATTAGGTCGTTTTTAAGCTTTTTATTGTTCCACACTGTTCCGCTAATGCGCACAAGGTCCGTACCAAGATTTGCTTAACAAAGCAACGCCACATGGTGTTTATCTGCCATTGAATAAAGATAAGAGAAATGTCATCACGCTTTCTTTTGCTGAAGAATTAGGCATAGGTAAACAGACTTATAGTTCACCCACAGTTCGCCAGTTATTGTAAAAGGGGCGAGCCTATTGTAAAAGGGGGCGAGCCTATTGGTAAAGGGGAATCCGGGGTGCTACTGAGAAATTCCAGATAGCAAAACTCTATAAAACTTGGGCATCGAACTCAGAACCTCATACTCAGCAGCTACGCTTGCGACCACTCCAACAACGAGGCAGAAAATACATTTTAAATACTGAATAGACAGGACACCAACCTCACGAACATTTTCATTCACCGCCATTAACATGGTGGGCCAAAATAACCTTTCTCGCCCACAATAACTTGCGCCGTCAAGTTTTCTCATTTTAGGTAGGATACGCCGCTTTGATTCCCTGTCAGGGAACTTTTCAATTTTCATTAGCTTGCTACCAGTATGTACGAGTTGATGCGAATATAAGTGGTTCTAGCGGGTCAGGTGCGGAATAGAATTGTGTAGGTTGGAATATGTTGTGTTCTAAACATATAAACTTTTTTAAAGCATTCTCTACGTGAAATTAAAATTTCGTAAATAAAATGTTGGTGAAATACATTTTATTGTTAACCAATCTCAAGGTTTGTCAACGTGTAATGGAGTGCAGTATTCTAGGCGTCGAATTGACAGACCATATTCGCAACACCACACAGCGCTCCAAAACTGCTGAAGTGGAATTGGGCTGACCACGTCTGCCATATGCCCAATGAGCTGTGGGCCAAAATAACCACTACATGAAGCCTTGACACTGCTAGAAGGCGTCGCGGCAGACCCCGTGGATGATGGCGGGACGAGTTGGAGAAAACAAACGACCAGAGGCCCACTTTACCCCTGGACCGAAAGAACTGGAAGTCATGGCGAGAGGCCTTTGCCCAGCAGGCGGATGATGCCCGCTAACAGTAACAGTTAACCTAAAATGTAACGAATGATTTATTACGAAAATTTAAAAACAGGCGATCCGTCACCCGGGGCATATCAAAATGTGCTAATATAAAAAAACTCAACTAATATTATTGACGTCTGCCTTCCAAGAAAAAAGATTATTTAATTATCCTTGGGCTTAATATTTTCATCTTTGATCTTCATCATTTTTCATCGGGCAACTCAACGGATAAGTTTCTTCGTAACACACTCCGAATTTTGCCATCTTAAAATACTAGCTTTAATAGTATATTCGTAAGCCAAAATTGGAATTCAGGCGCCAATTTTAAGTTAATTAACTGTTAGTAACTCCAAAGCTGTGTATTTATTCCAACTAGTTTACTGAAGGCAGTTGTTGTTACCCTATTCGGAAACAACAACGTAACATCACGCTTGTTTTCGTCGAAGGGTTAGGCAGAGGTGTACAAAACGCCCACATGTCGCCAGCTACGTTTATAATCCACGTGAAGCTCTGGCCACATTGAGGTGGATCCCGCGCGAGAGACAGGACGTGACTTCGCGCGTCAATGGTTTAATGATTAGGAAGTCACGCGAGTATTTGCGCTGGTTTTAGCAAGAAGTTACATAGTTAACACAATCGGCGCGAGTGAACTTCGTCCCGCATCCTGCACGGGATTCGCCTTAGTTTGACCAAAGCTTGACACAGTGTCTTTTGATTACTGCCGCCGTACAGCACTCCTTTAATATCCTATACCAGTATTAAAGCATTTGGAAATTACATGTCATGTTTTTCCACTTTGTTTTTGACCGCTGACCGCATATTCACCAACAAATACCCACCAGGCTAGGGCATTGATATATGGAAACAATGCCCTAAGCATAGTGGGTATTTGTACTTCTGTAGACGACTATAGCTACAGAATGTCAAGCTGTACTATCATAGAGAATAAACATTGTTCTTTACGACAGCAACCACTAGAATATCGATCTCATTAGTTAAAAGCTACGGCCATCAGGAGGCTGCAATAAGGGAGAGCTACTTGATAAAACACTAAATACACTACGGATTATAAGAGGCTTAATGTAATATTCTTACGCGGAATCAAGGTTGTGTGCGCTGTTTCGAAATTAGCCAAGCGGAATACAAAGCAAATAAAGAGTGTGGGAAATGGATAGCAGTCGAAGTTATAAGATAACGGCGGGGGGAGAGGACCACAGAATATGAATAAACGAAAAATGATAGCTCTTGAACCAGTAGGAAACACTTAAGTTGGTCTGGCTGCACGGGTAGTTGTCGCTGTTTATTTATTTATTTGGTTAACCAACAATTGTTTACACAGAGAATTAAACAAAAAAAAAATACATTTTGTACATACAAGAGTGCAACAACTTCTTATAGGCTAACACAACATGCATATGTAGCGTTATCTACAACGCCACATGCGAACAACGCGTCATATTGACGTCACGCAAATCCTGCATCTCGCAAGCAGAGTTTACCGCGCAATTAGCACAGATACAATTTCCCAACATCAATCGTTGGGCAATTGCCCGCCAGACACAACACCCGTCTGGTCGGAGGATCCTCCCTTTTCTATGGAGGTTGAGTGAACTTTACACCCTGTTCATCATACCTCTAAACATATAATGCATGTTGTTGAGGTCTTAGGAACAATAATTTCCAGCTCGGACCAAGTGTTATTGTGGTTTTTCTATCAGAAATTTGTCAGCAGCAGCTTGGAGTCTGGACTTCTGGTCATTTGATGGTAATAGGTTTAAATGTGGGTGTAAACGTTAGTATAGCTGTTGGTACCTTGCTACAAAACTGTATTAATTTCAATTGGTATTCTGAAGGTATTAACTCCACCTGATATTCTGAAGGCTGTTGTTGTTGGCCTATTTTGAAACAAATACATTTTTCCCAAAGGGTTACGTAGCACCTCTGCTTAATCCTTCGGGTAGTACATGCGTCATTTAAACGTCCGAGATTTTATAGGTATCGCCATCGACTTAAAGGTACCAGACATTAACATATTATTTGCAAATTAGGCAACAATCAGTAAATAAATATCCGAAGATACCAAAAATACACGACCCGTAAAGTTTACTATTATTATGTCTTCGAATTTTACTAAGAAACTGTTTACCTACTTAAAGTAAACAATCATTACATCAAGCTATAGATAACCCTGGGTCCAATAACATCGGAAGCTAACCAACAATTTTGTCGAACTACAGTAGCTGCAGTGTGTACTTGGGCGCTAGTCAAGTTAGCCTTAAGGCTTGTTTGCACGCGTTAGTACTTAACTAATCACTTGTAGCGAGTCAGGTGTGAACAGACCTAGTTCGGAGCGATTTGTTCTGGGCGAGCTAAATGATCAATACAACCTGAAGGCGTTTAGGCCTTAGAAACGTTTCAAATCTAATCGCAGTCTCATCTCAGCGACAGATGTCAAAAACTTGTCAAAACTGTAGGAAAATTAGAGGCATTTTTGACAGACTGTGAACGATTTTAAAATTACGAGGATTGCCCCTTTGATCTCGATTGAAGCCTGCCGACTTAATTTATATGTTACGACGGTTAAATAGGATGTTTTGTGTGTAATGTCAAATTTTCTTGAATGGCGCCTTTGGGTCAATTGCCTTTGCAGCACTGGTTCACTTGCACCATACATCACCACATGCGTTTAGCGCTTAAACTATGGTTTGCTAGAAGAGCTGTGATTTTTCGATGACAAAAAACGCTTTCTAGGAAATTACACCAACTTATATTCATAATTATGTAAAATTTCGGTGACGTCATTCGTTGGTAAATTACAGGCACTTTGTGTCCGTAAAACCGTAGCTTTAACGTATTTAAAGCATCATTCTGTGTTCAATATGATTTGGCCAGATAGAGGGTGATTACTGGGGTGACGACTAATTAAATAGAGAGTATTAAATAGAATACCGAAAAAGTCTCCTATCAAAACAAAACTGTTTTTTTCTACAAAAAGAACCTCTTTAAAACTACCCCTTTATACTCTCGCTCCCCTCTCGAGGAATTTGGTAGGAAATACCTTCTGTACATTATGAAGCCTGCCGAGACTGGGGGTCTCGGCAGGCTTCATAATTATGCAGAAGACATTTCTTTCCAAATTCCTCAGGTAGCAGGAATCTTATACAACAATGCATATCGTTCAGTTTCCGCATACATACATATAACCAACGAACAATCGTCCATTGCTGGCGTCGCGTGAATACTACGTCAGTGAGAATTTAGCTCATAAACGTCTAAATATTCATCTCTCCAACCACGAAGTGACGTCACGCCTGTGTTCCCCGAAGAGGTAAGCAGAGATGTATGGATAATACATACACCCATATCTATCTCACAATGTTTTACTGTAAGTATAGTATATGCGCGACCCTATTGTCATCAACTGCGAACAATTCCAGACTCCGGGCTTAAAGTAAGAAACTCCTTACGGTAAAACCCACTAACACTTTATCCGACCTGGGGTTTGAACCCAGGACCGTATATCCATCAGTTGACCTTACAACCACTGGACTAACAACTAACGAAAGTGGCTAGACAAGTGAGATTCGATTTCAAAGCGTTTTATATGTCTACTGGCAGCGCCCCGCGGTTTCGATCCCGTGGAAATATCGGGATACAATGTATCCTATAATATGTCAATCCTGGTTATAAACCATCTATGTGCCAAATTTCATCCAAATCCGTTCTGTAGTTCTTGCGTGAAAGAGTAACAAACATCCATCCATCCATTCATACAAACTTTCACGTTTATAATATTATAGTAGAACTACTACTTTCACCGGGATTTGCATAAGTTTTTCGGTAGCTTAAAAGTGAGTTCCATACACAGATCTATGATAAAGTCCGTATATTGACTTTTCCATCATGGTTATCGCTGATAGAATACTTCTCTATCTAGACCCTGAGGTCTACTCTACGCCAACGTCACCACCGCTATGCTCACAACTTGAACCAAGCCCCAAGAATCAAAGCCAGAGGGGACAATACAAAATGATTCCATAGCCTTCATTATGTGGTTGTAAAGACATCTGGAGATGCACAGAGCGAGACGAACAATAAGGAAAAGAAATAGAGAGAATCTTCTCTAACACCCACATTATGGAGCAGACCTTTTTAAAGTGAAATGGCTGGCTAGTAGCTTGTCGTTGTCATTGTGATTATATTATTAAACTGGGTTATTGTCGGCAGCAAAATGCCATTCTTTCATCAAAAATTGTTAAAACTTAAGTCCTCAGCAGAGTGATACATTTGACAGGTTGATAGGCATTAAATGGTATAGGTTGATTCTAAGGATTACCGCGTTTTACTTGTTACAATTCCCGGTCCAAACAATTATTTGTTTATCCGGCCCCCTTTATGAATAAACACGTCGTAAAGTTACAACCAAAATAAGCTTCAGATTAACATTTTGCTTAGTTTAAGTGTGGCGGGACTTTACTCCGCATTTATAATATAAGGGGCACAATGGTATGAACTTGATGTCTGTCCCCTTTCGCTAATAGAGAATAGAAGGAAAACATTTATATGCAAACATGACATCAAACACACACTTATTTTGATAAGCCAATTAAGTAACTTGTAGCTTGTTGGTATAGTCAAGATAATAACGTGGTTAGCGGCCACAACCACAAGTTGTACTACAGCGTGGTATATTAATTCACTTAATTAATATTTACGACGTAGCTAGTTCCAGTTAGTAGTTTACTCCTGTTCAACTATTTCGGTATTCCGATTTTGGTTAATATTACACCTTGATATTGTAAAGTGGCGTAATAGCTTTGCTGTCAGGTCAACGTAACAACTACTTAGGTAAAATAAGGAAGTAGGTACTACGACACAAAGACGTTCTCCTCCAGCTATACAAATGTACTATATATATTATATAGTCCTTCAAACCACATACTATAAACCAAACATTACAGTTTTCATGTTTTATAATGGTTTTTAGTTTACCCGGGATTACGGTATATGATAATAATATATCTGTACATTATTGTGTCGCCGTGGATGACGCCCAGTTAGTGCCACATTACATGCGTGGTGCACCTAATAAACTGCCCTGAAAGCCTTCCAAACACTTCCTTGTGTTTTAACTGAAGAAGTAAACAGGAAATTCAGTAGGTACATACACAAAGTTCTCACCGCCTCATTCATTACAAAACTGTATTATCCGGGAAAATATCATCCCTAAATAATTTATGAGTTCGTGAGAAGGGGGCCTAGGCCCGAGATAATCCACTGTGTACTGCAAGTCATGCTTCAGAAGGAAAGAGGGGAACTTGTGTACTTTAACTATTTACATGAGGGATGGTTACTAGCCACCAAATTACTGACTAAACACTTTCGAACAAATACGAATGTTCGTGATAAGGTAACCATGGGTTGAATCACTAATGCCCGTTATCACTAATACTAGGTGATACCTACATGAATGCCTAAATAAAGACGCGCTGTTGGATTTTCATATCTTGGTTCAGATCTGAAAGTTAAAAATCAACTGCCCGCTTTTATTTAGGAATTCGTTTAGGCGTCGCTTAGTGTTAGTGAACACGGACCTGAGTAATATTATTGTCAGAAATGTTAGGTGCTTGCAGCCGACGTGCGTGTATTAGGGAAGAAGAAGGCTAATTCCCGTCATTAAAAACGTTAAAAATGGAGTCACAATCTCATCTAAATGTACAATCAGTGTCAAAAACTTGTCAAGAATGTAGGGGAAATCTATATTGATTAATCTAATATTTTTGACGGATTGAGACTGAGATCAGATTGTTAACGTTCTTAAAATTACGAGAATTGCCCCTCAGATGTATGAGCGCAAAAGGAGTATGTATGTTATAAAAAAATAAAAGTAAACTGATACATGACGTTTATAAGATAATATACATGCTACAGGCGTGTGTATTCCGGTCTTCGCACAAAAGTATGCAAGTAGCTTGCATGCCAGTATGGTATTTACCAATCAGAAGTTGTTATAGCACAGCGCATGGCTTAAGTTCCGTATGGGGTCCCTTACCATCTGTTAACATTTCATCGGATATATCCGAATCATAAAATTGTGGAAATCAGAAACATAGTTGCAAAACTCAATTAAACTTTACCGGCCTGGAATTCAAGTACCCTCCTCGCTACTGGCATATTTAGCTTATAATAATTATATTGTTTAGACCTGAAGAGTGATCATAATACAAAAGGGATTTTGATGAATACATTGTGAGAAGGGTTAGCACACAATTGTATCATCTTGTACGCTCTTGAATGTGATAAGAGCCAAGGTTTTATTAGTTTTTATTGCTCACCTGTCTGATTTTTTTTATTTAATTATTTATTTCAGGCCACGCAGGCCCATAGATAAATACCTTAACCTAAACATACATATTTTACTATAAAATAGTACTTCACTAGCTGGTTCTTGTGCTGTTCTGTGGTACCTACTTGTCCGCGGAAGCAACGGAACACCACATCCTGCGGCCAAAAGTCTTCTTCCATGACGACGGGCAGATAACAATTCGGTACACGCACCACAAACGCCTTGAAGCTGACGTTGCGGTGCGGCTCCAGTAACTGCACCCTCGGCGAGTACCTCGTTTTCTGGTGCACGTACTCCACGATGTCCTCCACCTTAGTGGTGTAGTTTAGGCGGGAGATCTACACCAGCGTGTTCGGCTTTGCGGCAAGCTGACTTCAGGCTCCGTAGAAGCTTTGCCGCAGCGGTTCTTGTTCGTTCGCGATCGGTGCTTCCTCCTTTGCACCGTTAGGAAACCCTCATCATCAGCCCTCTTCGGTGCCTTTTCTGGCATAGGCTTCATACTTGGAGCACCTGGGGTACTCGCGGTGACGCTAGCGGATTCCTTTTGTATGGGCTTCGCTAGGGCTGCAGACACTGGCAGCGGGACGGGGCGAGGGGCTCGGGGGGCGCTGCGTGGAGGAGCCGCGACGACGGGCGCGGTGTTGCGGGGCACGTGGGCGGGGCGCTCTGCATGCTCAGCAAATGACGGGTGCGCTGGCGAAGAAACTGCTGACGCGGAATTTCACGACGATACATCGAGGCCGGCTCCGCGTCACATGTTTACGTTAGACGCATCGACTAATGACCTAGTTACCGCCACACTGTTGCGCAACTCGCTAAATTCCTTGCGCAAATTGGCGACGGTGTTTTGGGATGCATCTAACTTCGCTAGAACATCCGCGAGACGGGCCTTCAGAAAGACAATGTCCTTCAGAAGGCTTGTTACATCGACGTGGTCGAAGATGACGGGTGGAAGCTTGTGCAGCTGCTTCGCCACAAACGTCGGCACGTCGTCCGGGTCGGTCTCCTCGAACAGCGTGATAATGTCTTGCAGGCTTCTCTTAGTCCCGTCACGCCGGCGGGACACCATTTGGTCGCGCTTGTTCAGCACACTGAACAACAATAGCGTGGCAGCAGCTATGTCATCCTCGCTGAAGTTCGTTGCGCAGATTTGGACAGCGTATACTTCGTCCATCACTTCCAGCTTCTGCTGCAGGAACGCCAACAGCTCATTCGCCACAAGTTAATCACTCATGGCGAAAAAATATTACGAGCGACAGCTTGCGCCGCGCTTGTCAATACACTGAATATGCAAACACGTGCGCATCGGAACGCGGCACAAGCAAGATTATAATCATTTATGGTTTTGTTTCCACTAAATGATACATGATAAGTGATTTTATTTCTGTAAGTAGATTAGTACGAACAATTTTACACGACAATCATATTTCAAAAACTATGTGTATGAGGTGTGGGCGGAGGTCAGAATCTCTTTTAATCTTGGTCATGGTTGTGGATTCATGTGTGTGCCTGACGAACACTTTATAGGTTGTATATCTTCTAAACAATACGTTACTTTAACGTTATTGATAAAAATGAAAGTTTTCTACAAACCCACAAACAGAAATAAAATAATTTATCACTGCCTGTTAACTAGGTAAATGTAGTTCCTCAGTTTTACTTCGTCAAATACTCTCTAATACTTTTAACTTTGAAACCGGCTCATCAATCACAGTTCCAAGAAATCACGGTTTACCTTATAACGAAGTTACTGAACAAAAGTATTGAAAAGCATCGTCAGTCGTCAGTCGGAGGCAGGCGGCGAACATCAAAGTGACCCAGTTTACTGGCTGCTAACAACGCCAAGTCCATGGGGAAAATTTCAAAGACACGGTGTTTGTTGACATTATGTAAACTATGTAATATTGGTGTGGATCCAGTTTAAAGGGGCTCGTGGCTAAGTGATAACAGCCGCACGGGTGCATCGATCAGGTTAAGCTACGCTTGCCGCGGTTGGTCCGTGAATGGGTGACAATTTTTATTTATTTATTTATAAATGTACACCAACAGCTTCTGTATACAAAATATCAAATAACAGTAGATAACAGTCAGTTTTACAGTTGCCAATAACAGATGAACCAACATTCTTATTTTGAACACTCAATGTATTGAGAGTGCGATGTATTGAATGTTCGATTTAATAACTATTCGATATTATGAGCGTTCGAGTATTTAGACGTTCGATTTATAGTCGTCGATCAATTGATATTCGATTATTTGGCGTTCGATTTGGCATAGTACACCCCAATCTAAGGATTCATTGTGTTAGTATGTAGGTATTTCTTGCAATCTCTGTAACTTATTTCTTGTGTCATTTTATATTTCTGTTTATATATCTAGTTTGTTACCACTTAATTTTTATACATTTCGGACTTAATTCTTTTTTTCTTAATTTTTATACTTTAGGTTATCAGTGTATTTGAGTGTGGGTTGCGTGCTTTGGGACCCTAAAATTTGAGTTTTAAAGATGTTTATGGAGTCATGATATATGTCGACATCTGGAGTAGATTATAAATAAGAATTCATCTCTCGGCTGAGCCTATTGAGAGGTGAGTTTACTCCTATATTTGTTCTGGATGTTTTAGTGCGGAATAAGTGGGTAATAGGATGTTTGGGTTTGTTTTTTTCAGTTAATTTATCGCAGTCCAATTTATTGTTTACCGATTTGAAAAAGAACGCGATCTTGTACCAGTCGACGGTCGCGCAGAGTAATCATTCTGTATCATTGAGTGCATTGTTCGTATGGACACCGGGTAGATATATCACCGAAGGCCTATGCTAAGTGTTTTGTGAAGGTCCTTGGGATGCTTTCTACTCTTTGTGAGTGTACGGGCAAATTGGTGGTGGTGGTGGTGGTGTTCTTACCACCTTAAAACTTTTAGTGCTTCTCTTAAGAAATCCTAGTAGCCTAGCCGTGCCGATTTCGTAACAATACTATCAATATGGCTTCTGAAGTTGACTTTACTGTCCATGATGCTGCCAAAATCACGAACCACAATCACAGTTTCCAATAATGCTCCTTTTAAGAGATAGTATTGGACTGTTTTTTCCTCGTGAATCGTATAGGTATGGCTACATTAAAATAAAATAAAATAAGCCTTTATTGCTGTTAGATTTTAACTTATTTGACTAAACATTACTTTAAAGAATAAAATAAAAATTATAACAATAGAGGTAAGAAAACTACATAATTATAAATTGACTAAACTAAAATGTGTTCTCGGCATTCGGCTTGTCTCTCCTCTTAACAGCTTGTCTTTCGACAAAGGCCTCCTCTAAGGATTTCCATTTCTTTCTGTCCTTTGCTGTACGTAACCATTCTGGCCCAGCTACTTGCTTCAAATCGTCTTCCCATCGTTTTGGTTGTCTTCCTCTACTTCTTCCGCTTTCTCTGGGGTACCATTCCGTTATTATTCTGGTCCATTTCTCTTTCTCCTCTCTCAACATATGTCCTGTCCAACGCCATTTTAATTTTCTGCATACTGATTGAAGTTTCCCAAACTTAGTCTTTTCTTTGATCTTTCTTAATTGTATTTTATCCCTTCTTCTTACTCCCAATACGCTTCTCTCTATCCCGTTCTTACACATAGGTATTTAATTTATTTTGTTGTTGTTCGGTTAAGGCCCAAGTTTGGCACCCGTATGTGAGACATGGCAGTATGCAAGCATTGAAGACTTTTTGTTTCTCTGCCATAGGCATTTCTTTATTTTTCATTATTTCGCTCAACGACCAGAATCTCTTCCAAGTGTTTGCTATTCTTCTTTCTATTTCTTTCTGCATGCTCTCTGTCGTTGATACTAATAGTCCCAAATAAATGTATTCATTTACATATTCTAATTGCTGGTTATTAACTAAAATAGCATTTTTTTTTTTAATTTAAAAGTGAGCCATGCACACCATTATATTCTAACTTGGATAGCAACAGAGAATGGTTAACTTTGTCAAAAGCACTGCTGAAGTCCGTGTACACGGCATCTACTTCTAGTCTTTTGTCAAGAGCTAGGGTCACATCAGACATAAACTCAACAAGGTTTGTTTCTACGCTGCGTCCAGCTTTAAAACCATGCTGACTTGGTGAAACAATTCTATCAATGGCGAGTAATGATTGGACAGACCAGAGACTCAAAGGTCTTTGAAAAACATGATATTGAAAAAGGGCGGTAATTTTTTACATTAGCAGGATCTCCTTTTTTAAAAACCGGGACAGGGTTTTCCATACATCAAAGGAAGATTCCTTCAGCAAGAGAAGAATTAAAAATAATACACACCAAGACCCCTCCGTGCCTCGGAAAACACGTGAAGCCGTTGGTCCCGGCTGTCATTCGTGAATCTATCCGACAACCTGTAACGTCTATCACGTAACAGGTCGTCAGAAGCCCGAAAGTGACAACCAGTCTTACCAAGGGGTTTCGTATTACCTAGTAACTGGGTTGTGGAGGTCAGATAGGCTGTCACTCTATGTAAAATACTGGTACTCAGCTGCATCCGGTTAGACTGAAAGCTGACCCCAACATACTCGTAATTGGGAAAAGGCTTTGCATGATGATGATGATGTGGATCCAATTTGTTTGTTTGCTAATCTTTTTACAATTTCACCAGAATCCCATGTAATAGGGGGCGTGTCTATAGTTTATTTCCATCAATAAACTAATTTCATCACCGTCTCCTAGGAGCTCGGTAGTCTCGTTGCGACAGCTGCATTAACGAGGCAGTCTTATATCATTTGTTGTTGGTAGAAAAACATGTAATATCAAAGATGGTGCACGTTCGTGGAATAAGATAGTTTTTAATTAGATCATTTCTTGTTTTAAGTCCCTCTTATAAAATACAATTTACGGTTGCTTTTTTAACAATATACCCAAAATTATTTCCTTACCTCTCATCCTAAAACAAAATACTCTATCTAACTACAAATAGTAGACAACTAAATTCATAACATCGATTAAAGTTGGCACAAAGTTAGCCGCTCGTGATAGCCAACTCATATAATTTAGCCGAGTTAGAAGCTTTTAACTTTGCCTTAGTGCTTCTGACGTATGGTGGAATATTTGGGTAACGTTGTGGTGGACTGATGAATAAACTTTTCGGGCCCACCGGAGAATATACCCACAACAGTTCACATCAAAAGATGATACACTGCTACAACGATCTTTGGGCGCTTGAATAACATTGACAGGGAGGCGTTGTTGGTAAACATTATGAAATTCTTTTTTGAAATTGTGTTGATAAAACAAGAAGGCTGCATTAGTTCCGATTTTGGTCAAGCGCCAAAAGTTTCTTCTACAACTATACATACTTTTATTGACAAGCGGCTCCGTGGTTTTAGTTTACTTGTTCGATAAAACGATTACGAGATAAATATCAGATTTGTCAAAACTGTAGTTTCTTACTATTATTTGATTGAAAAACACGTTACATTTTAGGAGTTACATCTCGTACCCACTTGAACATAACGTGTCTCAACATTAAACATCCCCAGCGAAGGTGGCCCCAGGGGCGATTTCATATGTAAAAGTTCTATAAAGAGATCAGCAACGTCCTTGGGGTCACTCATACCGTTAACGGTTACAGAGAAACCAGGCCGATATGCCAATTTTATTTGTACCTTTTTCCAATTTAAGTATGTGAATTTCAATTTTACGATACGAGTAGAATACGAGTGAATTTCATAGCACAAGAAACAAGCAGTTCATTTTAATTAAAACTCGGATTTTGAAATATGCATATATTTATGTTTGTTGTTAAATTAGCGTTCCACGAGTTCTAGTGCTTGTTCATTCTGAAATATTATATATAGTTATATGGTCCTCAGAATAAAGCCTTTTTAATATATTATACATATAAATTTTAAAACAATAAAACTTTTTAAATATTCGGTATTTATTCGATAAACTAATCTAATGTTCAGCCGAATACAAACATAAAAAACCGGCCAAGAGCGTGTCGGGCCACGCTCAGTGTAGGGTTCCGTAGTTTCCCGTCCGTCACAATAAGAGTTCCCACTTATGAGTTTAAAGGTGGGTATCCATTATGTTCGCGCTCCAGCAGCGCTCCGCGCTCCTGCAACTGCTCCCGGTAATGGGTACGTGCGCGAACACGGAGCGTGCACCATTGCACGCTCCGCGGCAGGCGCTCCGACTCGTGATGGTTTTTAGCGCGAACACAAAGGGGAGCGCAGTTTGTCAAAGGGGAGCGCATGTAGAAGTGCGCGCGACGTATCCATTGGAGCAGTTGCAGGAGCGCGGAGCGCTGCTGGAGCGCGAACATAGTGGTAACCCAACTTAAAAAAGGCTATTTGTTATGGAACTCTACTAATTACGGAACACTAAAAACGGGCCCACAAAGGACGGTGATAACTAAAAAAAGAGTTATAGATTCCAACCACACATGGAAAGTTCGAGAAAATGTTGTCTATTTTACAGTGCCATCTCTCGGGGAATTGGGCTACTAATTAATACATAGACGTGCCAGAAGTTTTCAGTGGTAATTTTGGATTGCGAGAACCGATTTTAATAATTCTTTTTTTGTTTAAAAAAATATACGTTCAGGATAATAAAATATGTAAACGAAGTTAAAAAAAATGCTTGCATATACGATTATACTCCAAACTTAGTCCAGAAATTATTTTGTACAAATTTTTGTCTTTTTTGTACAAAAACTGTTGTTTCCATCAAGTTCAAAATGATTTTCCTAGAAAGTTCTACTTTCCAGATTTTTTTCATATTTTCTAGTTAGAGGGACACACACACATTGTTTTTTACTTTTGGAGCGATTATTTCCGAAATTATTGACATTATCAAAAAATGATTTTAGTAAACCCCTATTCATTTTAAATACCTTTCCAACAATATATCACACGTTAGGGTTGAAATAAAAAAAAAATCACTTTCCACTTTACATATAGGGTGGCTACCCTAATAAAACATTTTTTTCCAATTTTTATTTTACCACTTTGTCGGCGTGATTGATATACATTTTGCATTATACCAAATTTCAGCTTTCTATTGCTAACGGTCACAGAGATTAAGCGAGGACGGGCAGACAGACGGACAGACAGACATGGCGAAACTATAAGGGTTCCTAGTTGACTACGGAACCCTAAAACTACGCCGAACGAACCGAACACGAATATTTGAGGAAACATTCGGCGCATTTCTACTTATTAGGAAATTAAAGTCGTTCCAATTCAAGACATACACACTTCAGCTCCTAATTGTAATGTCACGTCTATGAGATTTTGCGAATCTACGCGTTTGTTAAAATGACTGTACCTACATAATCGCTGGGATTTAAGGAAAAGGAGTAGGTATCAAACGGTAGCTAGAAGTAATTGAAAAACACAAAGTAAATCGAAGACCACTTCAGTACATGTGAATGACCCGCAGCAACAAGAAGCCGCCAGCAGTTCCCACGTAGGATATATGTACCTATATGTATTTGTTAATGCATATGCACCGCTGTTTTAACAAATACATATATTTGTTAAAACAGCGGTGCATTAACTAAGTCCTGCAAAGAGAACGTCCACAAACAGTTATTAAAACGGCAATTATAACTGAACCAGCATTTGCAACGAGTTTAGCGTTTGAACGAGTTTGTTCAAATAAAACTGTATTTAAGCAAACTTTCGGGATAAGTGGTTTAATTTTCTGTTTGGCAATGTTTCACGTAATTTGCGGCTTTACACGTGGTTGGGAATTGATAAAACCTGTTTGGTTAAATAACTTTTATCAATTGGGATTTTTGAGGCATATAAGCATAGGTAATATGTATATCATAGCACAATCAGTCTATAACGTGGGCTGGGCCATAATCCACCACGCAGGCCAAGTGCGGGCGGGATGTCATAATGTCTTCAAATTTCTGGTTCTAGGTTTTGGAAGGTTCCCTTACGATGTTTTCCTTCACCGTTTTGAGAGCAGTTGTGATGAAATAAATTACACAAAGTAAAGTGCCTGCTCGGGTTCGAACCCATGATCTAGAACTCGAAAGTCTGGAAAGACCGTTACCACTGGGCCACCTTTGCTCTCAGGCAGAATAATAATAATTTAATAAAGATAGATAATAAAGCTACTCCGAAACAGCTGACTGACTGTGATAGTACTTGTTCACCGGCAGATAACTGGTGTTATAAGGAGTACCATAACCTACTTTTAAAAAAAATAATTAGGACTCCGCGCAAAAAAAATAAAAACCAACAAATCCAATTTCTTTTCCGACATGTTCGCGAACGAAGTCGCGGGCACAGCTATTATAATATATAATTGTTTTACTGAGCATTGATCACCACGCTTGCCCTTGGGCAAGCGTGGTGATCAATCGTCAACCCTTGTGGGTTGGCGTTTTCCGACTTATATTAACTAAGAAGTCCAGGTTTCCTTCTAGTTTAAGAATTTTATCCAATTCTTGAAAGTAGTACAATATATTCCCTTACGTGTAACGATGCGGGCTGTAAACAGTTGCGAGCTCAGCTGGCAACGTGCACACTGTAATAAAATGATGAAGGAGTATTATGAAATATGCAGCCTCTCATATCTTTGCGAGGAGGCTGTTAGCGGTTCAAGGTGTATACTTTCGAAGGTAGTAAAGTATTCAACGTGCAATCACACTTGCTTTAGTTAGATGGGAACAGCAAGCTTAGCTATAATTAGCTAAGCTTGCTTGTTTTAAAATCGGTGAATTTAATCAACATAACAAGTAATTCTATAAGGACCAACAGAGTTTCGTATTTAAATATGACATCAGTTCATGGCTTTCTACCGGGACATTCCTTGCCTACCAGAGGTGAGAGCTGCCTTGATCACATGATATTAAAACTTGAAAAAATTAAGAACTCTGCCAGTGTTGTAGTTTTGAACACTACGATTACCGATCACTCTATTGTTTTATTAAACGTTTCGCATTCATACCACACTAAAGATATTGTTAAACATAAAAAAGTTACTAATTTTAAAAAGGCTTATTCACACCTGGTAGACACGGATATATCTATTTTTAACACTTATAATGATCCTAATTACTTTGCTGACTCTTTAATAGAGTTAATAAGAAACTCCCTCCTTCATAACACTGACACTCGTACGGTTTCTTGCTCCAAGCGTATTCTTAAGCCCTGGATATCGACAGGGGCACTAAGATGCATCAGGCTTAGAAATAATATGCAGTTGCAGTTGAAAAAAGACCCGCACAACATTGTGACTAAAATAACTTACAAACGTTTCCGCACCTTCTGCTCTAATTTAATTAAAAAACTTAAAAGGCAATATTATAAAGAACAATTTGCGTGCTCTATTAAAAACCCCAAAAAACTCTGGCGTAATATTAACAATATTACCCATTATAAAAAACCCAAATCTTCTAATGTACATTTAATGCACCCGTCAATACATCCACTAGACTCGTTGAATAGAATTAATAAATTTTTCGCTACAATAGGTAAAATACTAGCAGAAGAAATTATGACTCAGACTGGACATATGACTCACCGACCAAGTTATTCCCATTCGCACTCTCAAATGACCTCTTTTGTGTTGCTAGAGACCGACCCGGAGGAAGTGAATGGGATACTGATGGCCCTTGATTCAGGAAGTGCATCCGGATGGGACGGCATACCCAATAACTTCCTTAAATTGTCCAGAGATTTTGTTGTTCCCTTAATATGTAGACTAACAAACCTGTGTTTCACAACTGGAATATTCCCAACTGCTTTAAAACGTTCTTTAATCACACCTGTGCACAAGGGAGGGGACACAAGCGATGTCAATAACTACCGCCCAATTTCTGTCTTGCCATCAATCTCCAAAATTTTAGAAAAAATACTTAATAAAAGACTTGTGAACTACCTCAATAAATATAATATTCTCGCTAGTTCACAATATGGTTTTAGGCAAGGACGCTCGACTCAGGATGCTGTTACAGCATTGACAACTGAAATCGTTAGAGAAGTAGACAAAGGGCATAAATGCATAACAGTTTTCCTGGACCTTAAAAAAGCGTTTGACACCGTTTCTGTTCCCATCCTTGTGCAGAGGCTTGAAGCCATAGGATTAAGAGGTACGGCTCTTTCGCTTTTCGATAGCTATCTTTGGGGAAGGAAACAACAAGTTAAGATAGAAAACTCTTACAGTGAAGATGAAAACGTTGTTTTTGGCGTCCCACAAGGGAGTGTGCTGGGCCCGACGCTGTTCCTGGTGTACATAAATGACCTATGTAACCTCAGGAATAGCGGCGGGCAGATTTTCTCTTACGCAGACGATACAGCCGTTGTCTTTTCTGGTCAATCGTGGGAGGTAGTGCACCAAAAGGCAGAATGTGGCCTGAGTATTATTGTAGACTGGTTAAAAGCTAACCTTCTAACGTTAAACGTCTCAAAAACAAATTACATCTGCTTTTCTCCAAGTGCAAAATCTAAACCAGGTTCAGACTTTGACATAGCAATCCGCGAGAGAGTTTCGTGCCCACCCTTAAACAGAAATTGTCAAAACCTACAACGAGTCACCTCTACTAGATACTTAGGTGTTGTTATGGATGAGTGTTTATCGTGGAAGGCACAGATTGATGCTAATATATCTCGTGTTAGAAAATTGATATGGATCTTCAAAACTCTTCGCTATGTGATGCCTCCGGACGTACTTGGTAAAATTTATGTTGCGCTGGCACAATCTGTTATAACATACTGCATTCCGGTCTGGGGAGGAGCCGCCAAAACTAAGTTACTTGAGCTTGAAAGAGCCCAGCGATCACTTTTAAAAGTAATGCTTTTTAAACCATACAGATATCCGACTAACAGCCTATACAGTATGTGTGATTTGCTAACAGTAAGACAGGTATATCTGTTAAACATGACTCTATACTTGCATAAATCTACACCACTTAACCCAGCAGATCAGGTTAAACGACGTAACAATATGGTGGCGCACTCATCACGGGTTCGTACGGCTTTTGCTGAGCGTCAGTTTGTAGCTCAATCTGCCTTTGTCTACAATAAAATAAATTCAAAATTAAAATTCCATCCGGAGGTTCAACATAAGTGCAAGAAGATCATAACTACATGGTTAAAAACATTAACATATGAAGAAACTGAACAAATACTGATCAGACCATGCTAAAAAGGAATACGAAAAAAACAGACCACAGTCACACACCCACACACACGCACACACAATAACACGCGCGGGCGCGCGCGCACACACACCCACACATACACACACAATTGAGCTATCTTGAACCTAGATATCATAGTCTTTAATTTGCATCCTGTTTTTTGTTTTTTTTTTCTTCTTTACTTTTATATTTTTAGTTTATTAGTCTCCATTATGTTAATGTAAAAATAGGGGTAGTAGCGAGTCGGCCCCAACACAAGTATTATTAATAACTTAATGGGGCTGCCTCATAATATATTTATGTAATCACTTTGGAACAATAAACAATTTATTAATTTATTATTATTATTATAACAATAGAATAACAAAGAACAAAAAAGCCCTAATTATTAGCCCTAATTATTAGCTCTAATTATTAGCCTAACGCTCTGTTAAAGTTTAAAATAGTAGCGGTCCCCCGACGGGACAACATTTAATCAAAAAATTTCATACGTACTTACGTGTCTTGATTTAAAAGAGTGTCCATGGAGTTTCTTGCCCGTTCTTCTCCATAGAGATCTACGCTTTGGAATGGGCAACTAGCTTCAACTTTCTGACTAACTGACCGACTATTTAATTTTGACAATTCAAAAGTGCCTGTAAATGGTTTAATTGAAATAAATGATTTGAGTTTTGAGTTTTAGGGTCATAATTTCAAGATTATTTTTTTTTCTTTTTATAGGGTTTCACGTTTATACCTTTTTTGTTCTATTTGTGGCTATTTTTTCAATAGTTTTTTTTTTAAATTGTTTTAGGCTTTTTACATTCATACTGTTTTTATTATTATTTTGTGACGGGGGTTTTTTAAATTTTTTATTTCATGCTTTTTGTAGGGATTCCTTATTATTTCGTTTCTTTTATTTTCTTGCGTTTTAAGATTCAGGTAATTTGGTGTTTAATCAGGTTTTTTTATAACTCGCCATTTTGTGGTGGGATTTGAAATTTATCATATTGTATAGTATTCTACTAGTCAAGCCCTTTCATTTGACACCCATATTGAGGGAGTTGTGAAATATATAATCCGCCATTTTGTGGCGGCGGCCATCTTGGATTTGAAATTTGTCATTGTGTATAGTATTCTACTAGTCAAGCCCTTTCATTTGACACCCATATTGAGGGAGTTGTGAAAAAATATGTAATCCGCCATTTTGTTGCGGCGGCCATCTTGGACCGATTTTGATCAAACATAGCTAATAACAAACATAACATAGCAGAGAACACTCCCAACAAATTCACCTTTCAAACAAAACAAAAAACAAAATTAAAATTGGTTCATCCGTTCGGGAGCCACGATGCCACAGACAGACATACCTACACAGAGAGAGAGAGACACGTCAAACTTATAACACCGTCGAGGTTTAAAAATAAAATCATGAATGTCAATATGCAGTAGTTTAAAATGTTTTGTCCCATATTAATTCGTAGGCTAGGTAACATGGGACATTATAACCATTCAATTCAATACAAATAAAATTATTTTATTTCACATAAACCTACATGGGCACCTATGAGACGTCAGAAGCTAGATGCACGGTTCCAATTGGTCGTTTTCTATGGAGAAGAGCCGGCAAGAAACTCCACTGTTTTTTTTTTGTTTTTATAGTGTTTTCAAATTACAGTGTTAATAGTCAGTATAGGATGACAGTGTGAACAAGTACAGACAGAGAACATAACTATATACTTTACATTAAAAAAAAAACGTAGTACGTAGTATACTTAAATGGTTCTCGAGATAAACCGTAAAACCGTGCAGAAAGAAACACGGCCAGTGTATACTGTGTAACTCAAACAAACTATTTAAAAACAGCTGAACTCCATAAAGATGGCAGCCATCCCACGCAACCTTGTACACGTTGACCCACTTTTGAATAAAGAATGCTTTACCAAAAACAATAGAACACGCGCGCATTGTTACCACCATGGTTCAGTCTGCCCCATTTAGAAACGATTTGAAATATTTTTCATCTGAATACTTCACGAAATATTTGAAAAATATTTTTGTGTACTTGGAATGCCAGTGTTTAAAAAAAAAAAACGTTATTCCCAAAGGGCTTAAAACCTTTGAACTCTTCTGTAAAAGGCCGTGCATGAAATCGACTTTCTTTTGTATAATTTTGACCACTTTTGTTCTTAGACTCTCATATAGTTTAAAGCTAATTTCAAATAATGTATGTAATAATGGCATTCATTAATATTCGCAACAAGATTTATTTTTACGAAATAAACTAAATTTTCGGCAGCGCTAAGGTGATGAAACTGTTTACAGGACTGTGACAACAAAAGTACAGTTTAGTGAAGCAACCAGTCCTAGTCCAGTTAGGACTGGTTTTGGGTCTAAACTGTATTTTTTTTTTTTTTTTGGGAGTATGCTATTAGTAAGAAAGTTAAAAATAATTGAAATATAGTCTGTTATTTCAATTATTTTTAGCTTTCTTAGGGCCGACATACACGAACTGCTCGAGCAGTTAGCGGTTGATCAACATAGGCGCTCTTGCAGTCATAGTCAACAGCTTGAAGCTGCCATTGATAACTGCTGAAGCAGTTGATACCAACTGCTCGTCATTCAAATCAGTAGCAACATAGATTTTTAATAAGAGGTAACTGCGCGAGCAGTCGAGATCTCGAGCAGTCAATGTATGCCAGGCGACTGCTTGACCGCACAACTGCCCGAAGCAGTTGTAATTGCTCGAGCGGTTTCGTGTATGTGTGTACATAGAAGACTGCAGTTCACTATGCAGTCGGAGCTTAAATCCGTGTATGTCGGCCCTTTCTATCATCATTTTCCTGCCCTTATTATCTCAATTTATTTAGGGTCGGTGCAGTATGTCTTTTTCTTCCATACTTCTCTCAAGAGAAGTAGACCCCATTGGCCATTTTGCCAAATGGGGTCTTTTTCCTGTCATAAACCCTTAAAGGTGAAATCACGATTTAAAACTGTCATATTTAATGTCAACCTCTACTTACATTGATGTAGTTTCTATAGATCTATCGGCTTCACACGTTGTGGGTACGTTTGTACATTCTTTTGCATGTTCCATATTGTACTGTTTGCAACGTTACACCATAAAATCATGCTGTATTAAATCTCTTACTCAATTGGAACATAATTTCGCAAAATCTTTAAAAACTCTTTTGAAAACCAGCAACAACATTTCTTATTTTGATATTTTTCTTTACTTTCATATTGTTATCTTTTCTTCCGTACAGATGCCGTAAAAAAGGAATTTTACTCTCAAAATTTCGCCCTGTGATTCTTATCAAGGAAAGCGATCGAAAATTTCTGTCAAAACGTTAGAACGATCATTATTCAAACTGACTGCTGAAGTTTTTTAATCTGCTTAAAATAGAAATTTAAAAATTTTTTGGGTACAGCTGCTAGTCCCGGCGGCCCGGGAGTCAACAGACTACGGAGGCGAGCCTTGGGTACACATCGGAGGCGAAGACAATGTTTATACACCCTCGCTGGTGTTTCTGGAGACAGTTGGCTAGAACAAACATGGTGTAACTGACCTAGATTCTAAATAGAGCTGTCACCGTGTCAGACATTAATGTTATATCGAAATATGCTTTGACAGATCTTTGCACATAATCGTGTAATGTGTAATGATTCCTAAGTACTGCAGCTATACCCTGTGTGGTCAGCCCCCCCGCCCTCAAAGATAATACTTAATAATAATCAATCGAAGTATGGAAGAAAAAGACATGTTGCGCCGACCCCAAATAAATTGGGATAAGGGCAGGAGAATAATATATATCTTCATTTGACCTGCACCCTAATTTGATAACACACTATCAATCACAATCCGAAGGATTTTGAAGGACATTGCTTGTAATAAAATAATAATAATAAAAAATTAAAATCTTTATTGATACAAAAACCTTTCACATTGCTTAAGACTAGGACACAGCTTGGTTAACTAAAGGTCATACAGATAAGGTAAACCCTGACTCCTAAACTAGGTGATCCTGTGACTCAGGAGTCAGTGTTCTGCTGTCACTGAGATACCAAAAACCTTTTATGGTGTGTTATAACATTACAAAAATAGTCATTGCTTCACAAACATATATCCACATTACATACCTAACTAAGCTCACGCCTTTTTACTAAGAAGCGAAGCAGACACTACAGACGCCACCTGCTGAGATCTATTTGCTTCGTTTACGTTAATACATCATCTTTTTGCTTCGCGTGTTTGAAACATTCATCTGTTCGAAAACGTACATAAGTGACGCAATGAATGTTACGGAATTTTCAACATGAAAGGCATTACCGTTGTAAATGTGTTACGATATTACCCCGCTACGCCCGGTACATAGGAACGCTGTCAGTCAAAATATGAGAGATTAAAACCATTTTCATTTTGTTGTTGTCATAAAAATCCGATTGAGGGATTGCTGAATTGGATTTTTTGTTCCATTGTGATACTATATAGCTTAAGAAGCAGTAGGCAGGGCGCATCGGTCGCAGAACAGATGGCCGATGGTGTGAAAGGTTCTGGTGTGGTGATCGCGTACCGGATGATGTAGCGTGGGAATGCCTCCCAAGATGGACCGATGACCTGGTGAAGACGGTAGGAAGCACAGAACCGGTCGAGGTGGCGGTGCTCGTGGGAGGCCTGTGTCCAGCAGTGGACGTCTTTCGGCTGAAATGATGATGACGATGATCTTCTGACGTGGGCTCCAGCCTGAATAATTCACAAAATGGTTAAGAATATATTCCATTTTGTTTCCAAAACGAAAGCCAAAAATAATAAGGAATCTGAATAAAGATAATAAGGAATATGAAATGTTAGCTATTATATGGAACGCTGAAAAGCAATTTATTGAAGCATGTTAACGTTAACAAAACGAAGATCATCTTAGAACAATCATTTCCCACGACAAAAATGCATCGAAAGCTCAAAAAGAAAAATAACGTATTTATTTTAGGTACCTACTGCAGATAGGACATAGGAGCAAACTCGTAGAATAGAATACTCTTTATTATGTAAACCATATAAATACGTACGTACTTCTTTATCTATACATAGTATAAAACAAAGTCAAGATATACCTGGGTAACCGGTCACCCGCTTATCAATACTCAGTACTCAATATATTTATTGCTTCCACATGTGAACTTAGGTGGCAGGTTTTACAGAATATGTATGATCATTATGGACCCTGTCGGGCACAGAAAGAGTAGGAGAGAGGAAGAGAGCTTTATTTGACTACTTAGTTATTATAATATATATTCCCGATTAAAAACACGCCATTATAAAGTTTATAAATTATTATTGATAAATATATAATTCTAAATAATAGTTTTTATTAACTACTAGCTTCTGCCCGCGGCTTCGCCCGCGTGGATGTCGGAAATTATCCCACGGGAACGTGCTAACAGGATAAAATGTACCTATGTGCTTCCCCAGAATGCCATCTATCTCGCGGGCCCTATGTGGCTAATTACAATAGAAAACCAATTGTGTCTCATTAGTGGTGATTAAGAGGGTACCTATATGATATCTTTACCTAAGTACCTACCTAATTAAAAAAAAAAACTCAATAACAGAAAATTAAATACCTACCTACCTAAATAAACCTATTTCTGATGATAACTAATCTAAACTCAATAAATAAGCAAAATCCCTAAAAACTAATATCTATACGAATGACTAATCCTACCTAACAGAATTATAAAATAACCTACGGTCACTACGTACACTATCAAATATACTACCTATACTTTAAAATTAAAATCTATACCTACGACTTATATAAAAATAAACCTAAATAACTCTAAAAACTGAAAGGAATAAAAATGAACTCCATTGCGGGTGACTTAACTTACGACAAACTTATTATTTGCGGTTGGTGCAGTAATCGGGTCTAGGGATCGAACCGCAAAATTAAGTTTGTTTTTTATTGTATATACTTTTCCGGAATAAAAAGTACCCAGTATGGTGCCCAGGATATTAAAGAATAATTATACCAAGTTTCAACGTAATCGAACCGGTAGTTTTTGCGTGATGCCTGAACAAACAGACAGACAGACCGACAGACAGACAGACAAAAATTTTTTGAATCACATTTTTGGGTTCGGTGTCGGTCTAGTAACACCCCCTGCCATTTATTTTTTTGATATTTACAATGTACAGAATTTACACTTCTACAGATTTATTATAAGTATAGATTACGTTATAATTAATAATTTTGCTGCAGCATTAAAATTTGAAGAAAAAAACTGCCCGGTTCAATCATTATTTGAGGATTGAGTGCGAACCTTGTTGGTTGACTTGAATGTGCCTTGGCGGCTGAGAGTATGTCATGCTCACTCTAATGTCTCGCTGATGGTGGCGCATGTGTTGGATCATTTAGCTCTCTTCAAAATGGTTGAGCTGAATGGTGCTAATCTATGCGTCATGTTCGTGAACGTGCGCCGTCAGTAGGGACTGGTCAACTCTTTGCTGCCATGGCTTATTTTGATTTAATTTAATATTTGAATTGTTTTTTTTTTATCGTTTCACTACGGACGCTTTTAACGTTCTGCATCGTTCTCACATGCATAATTTTTAACATGAATGATGGAACCAATACTTTGTAACCATATTATTGTGATTTAAAAGAGTGTCCATGGAGTTTCTCACCCGTTCTTCTCCATAGGTACTTACTACGCTTTGGAATGGGCAACTAGCTTCATCTTTTGGACTGACCGACCCTTGACTATTCAAAAGTGCCTGTAATTAGTTTAGTTGAAATAAATAGTTTGAGTTTGAATCCATCGTGTTCCGGCATGAAGTCTGGTGAAGCCGTACGGAGCATGGGTCTTAGCAGTTGTGCTGCGATGTATGATGAGCCAGTTGTTGTTGTGTCGGGTGTTTGGTCGTGGAGGGTAGCGGGATCCGAAGCATGGTGCTCCGCTGGCCGACCGCAGGTAGTTGGGGGCCCAAGTAGTGTGGCAGCCACACACGAAAAGCTGCCCCGCCAATTGCGAAAAATCCCAAGGTTGCCCCATCGTACCGGTTGGCGACCGGACGAGAGGACCCGATGGCGATCCCTGGGGGGTTTGGGCGTCCCCGCAATCTCCAGATCAACCTCCCACTGGCGCAGCAACACTGGTGTTGTTGGGTTTCACATCGCATCACCTCGCTCCACTGCCATCTTCCTTCCTATTCACTCAATATTTTTGTTTTTTAAATGAAAGGTCCAATAAAGAAAAGTAAGTGTAAACAGCGGAAACATGTCCTCACCTTCCGAGTACACCTCTCAAATATTCGAGGTCTGCACTCAAATCTCGATGCGGTTCACCACCATCTTGAGGCTGAGAAGCCACACTTTTTTTTTTTTGCGGAGACCCAGATTACATGTCCGTCAGATGCGGCGTACCTCGACTACCCGGGATACTCATTGGAGCACCATTTGCTGATGCGTGTCGGGGTCTGTGTGTACGTCCGCAATGACATCTACTGCCAGCGTCTCCATTACCTTGAAGACCCTAACTTCTCGTCCTTCTGGCTGTTGGTGGACACTGGTATGGACAAAATTGTCTATATCTGTGCGAGGTAATTAAAAGTTAGAGCTAATGCAAACGCGCATTATGTAAAATGCAGCGCAATTTTAATTTAAGCTGATAAAATAAGATATTACATGATGGGCCGACCCCAAATATATTATATTAGGATAAGGGTGGGAGAATAATAATGAAAATAAGATTTTACAAAGATTAGAGATTAAGTAACTGGTTGAGAACACTTTCAGCCATTTAAAATAATATGTACCTAGTAGTTAAATGATAAATAAATGATAAATGATAAATGATTTTATTTTGTAAGTAGGTTTGTACAAACACTTTTACACGTCAATCATATTTTAAAACTAGATGAGGTCGGCGTTTCCTATCTGACTAGTCTGAGAAGAAAGGCCGAAACAAACTCAGACGTCACAGTCTCTTTTAAAGTCCAGACATAATCTTGGTCAGATCATATGAAGACCATGTAGGTCGATGTCTGAGATGGTCTTTTGAGGAAAGAACCACACAGATTGAGAGGACCTGTCCAGTCAGTGCACGCATATGTCAGAAATCGTGCAGCTCAACTCAAAACTTAAGGAGCTCAACGGTTCGACGAACAATACCAAAGAAAGGACATTTGGGTAGGCCACATTAATTACTCAAACTGCCAGACCATGACAAAAACTAACAGAACAGAGAGAACAATAAAAAATAAAATGACCCACATAGTCTTCACATTCACAAAATTTAAAATAATAGAATACTTTACAAAGTAAGCAAATGTCATAGTATATATCAAATTCATTAATGTCAAAATGTATATAAAAAAAAAAAACAACAACAAAACAAAATAAAAACATTCAATATGTAAAAATTGGAAGCAGCTTAATCCCAAGCCTTTTTGTCCTCGATATAAGCCTTAACGGTATAAAAGGCTTTCTGGCACAACTTACGTTTAATGAATGATTTGAATTTATTAAGGCTTAGATCTTGAACGGGGCTTGGAACTTTGTTGTAGAAGCGTATACATTGGCATCTGAACGAGCCACCTATTTTCTTGAGCCTTGTTGTAGGTACAACAAATTTGTGTTTGTTTCTAGTATTTATATCATGTATATCACTGTACTTTTTAAACAATTTTATATTTTTATGGGCATATAAAAGATTTTCATAAATATACTGAGAAGGCACAGTCATAACATTAATTTCTTTAAATTTTTCTCTGAGCGAGTGTCTCGGACTCAATTTATAAATTGATCGAACAGCTCGCTTCTGTAAAACAAAGATAGTCTGAATATCAGCGGCATTTCCCCACAATAGAATACCGTACGACATTACACTATGAAAATAGCTAAAGTACACTAAACGGGCTGTTTCTATATCAGTTAAATTACGAATTTTTCTAACCGCGTATGCTGCGGAGCTTAGCTTTTTTGATAATTTATCTATATGTGGACCCCACTGAAGCTTAGCATCCAAAGTTATGCCCAAGAATACTGTGCTGTCTTCAGGATTCAATTCTTCGCCCTTTATCAACACATTGGTTTTCACCTGCCTAACGTGAGGTAGCGTAAACTTAATGCATTTGGTTTTTTTCTCGTTTAAAAGTAAATTATTAACATTGAACCAGTGGACTACTTTAGAGATCGCGGTATTTACATCGTCAGTAACCTGCTGCTGACGTTTAAGTTTAAACAAAAGTGAAGTGTCATCCGCAAACAGCACTATATCATGATTATCCTTTATGAGGTACGGCAAGTCATTTATATAAATAAGAAACAAGAAAGGGCCAAGAATTGAGCCCTGTGGGACTCCCATTGTTACTATAGATCCGGGAGATCTTTTTCCATTAACATCAACGCTCTGAATCCTCTTACTCAAGTATGAGGTAAGAAGATCCAGAGCAGTGTTCCTGATTCCGTAGTGGCGGAGTTTCCTGATTAAGGTTTCGTGAAGAACGCAATCGAATGCCTTGGACAAATCACAAAAGATGCCCAAGGCATCGCATTTATCTTCCCAAGCATTATAAATATGTCCTAAAAGTTCAACACCGGCGTCAGTAGTTGAACGACCCCTTGTAAAACCAAACTGTTTGCTATGTAATAATTTATATTTATTAAAAAATCTTTGCATTTGATCTAAAATTAATTTCTCAAAAATTTTACTAAAGGTAGGTAGTACAGAAATAGGTCTATAATTTGTAGGGTCTGATGTACTACCTGATTTAAACAAAGGTATTATTTTACTATTTTTCATGAGGTCAGGAAACTCCCCACTGTCAATACAACTATTAAAGATAAGAGCTAGAGTAGGTGCTACAATGTCAATAATAGACTTAGCAACTTCTACAGAATTACCCCACAGATCTGCAGTCTTTTTAACATTTAATGTGTGAAAGGTTTTAATTATATCTCTACAGGTAACATGTTCAAAATGAAATTCCGAATCGCAACCATTAACATTTTCCATAAGCAAAGACTCAGCAACAGAAGGTGATGAGTTTAGGGATTTAGTAGAAACGGGAATATCTGAAAAGAAATTTTCAAACGCCTCTGCGACTTGTGAGTCTGATTTTATTATGTTGTCATTGATCGACAAGCTGTAGTCAGTATTTCGATTACTAGACCTTCCCGTTTCACTATTAATAATATTCCAAGTCGTTTTAATTACATTATTGCTGGTTTTAATCTTTGAACCCAAATAACGTGACTTGGCCATATAACAAACTTTTTTAAATAATTTTGAATAATTTCTAACATACAAATTAAATTCATCAGTGTTTACATAAGTCCTTTCATTGTACAGTTCATAAAGCCGCTTTCTACTTTTATGAATACCAATGGTAGCCCAATCACTGAAACATGTGTTACTATTAACCGAGATAGTCTTGGGAATAAAGGTTGAATTAAATTGATTACAGTATATATTAAAAAAATTATCATACAGATGATTAGGATCCGCATGAATTGAAAAAACTGGTAATTTATCAGTGAGTTTAATTTTGAAAGCCTCCAAGCGACTTGCAGTTTTGGGGTTGACAGTGATATCTTTTTTAACCACTATTTTGTTTTGATTTGGAATAGTAATCCTTTGCCCGCAATGATCAGAATCTAGTAAATTTATAATTTCTTTGTGGCTTGGTATAATATCTGTATAAATATTATCTAGGCATGTGGCACTAGTAGGGGTTATTTATACTTACCGATTATTTCCAACGAATAAATACGTTGGTAATAATCAAAGTACGAAAATTTATTTGTACAAACATTTTTTTTTCTGTAAATGGGTTTGCAACAACACTTTTTCATGTTATTTTTTATAAACTAGTTTATTTTTTCTATCTGTTTACTATGAGAATAAACACCGAAACAAACTCAGACAGGTCTCTTTTAAAGTCTAGGCATAGTCTTGATCAGAACATATGTGGAACGTGCGTATTTCTATCTGAGGACTAAGATGGACTTTTAAAGCAAGAACCGCACGGATTTGAATAGTGTAGCTCAACTACGAACTTAAGGAGCTCAACGACTCGACGAAGAATACCAAATAAAGGTCTCCAATTATGAAATCTAGATATTTATACATAATAATGGACCCACATAGTCTTCACGTCTACTATGATTATATTATATCATTTATTTTGATAATAATATCTGACTATTCCACACTGCTGTCTTTGCATTTTGTGTTGTACAATTCAATTAATTTGAAGCTATAGTACAAATAAGAAGCGAGCCGCACTAACACCAGAAAAACATGTCTCTAAATTACCATCATTAGACAGCTGTCCCACATACAAGCTTGTCATGTGCTACATTATATATACGTACAAGGTGTACATACCCAAAGATGGTTTATTGTGTCTTTGTGTTTCATTTTGTGTCTAGATTTCCATAACAAGAGGTGCTATATCAAAGACACTGCAGCCACTACACAGCTTAATGTAGTTGTTGAAGTAGCCCCCTAAACAGTAAGTATAATGATATTACTTGAGCAGGGCGGACGTCAGGACGCATTCAAGAATTTTCAGTAACTTCATGCGGCTAATCCGTTCTGCTCAACAAACATAGCTCCACTGCATCTTTGAACTGAATTATATTAACTTAGTGGCTTTTGTCCTAAAGATTGTATACATACCTTGAATCAATGCCATGCGCCAGACATATAAGAACGGTTGTCTATCTATAGTAATAATAAAGCTGAAGAGTTTGTTTGTTTGTTTGAACGCACTAATCTCTGGATATTGATGTTTTGCCAAGATATAAAAACCGTATGAAGCAGGGGTGGGTCGCTCGTATCCAATCCCCGACTCCCCGACTAACGAGTCGTAGGTCGTGGGCTCTTACCCAGGCAGGCACTTTACTTTGTGTAAATAATTTCATCACCACTGCTCTCAAAACGGTGAAGGCAAAAACATCTTGAGGAAACTGGCATGTTCATTCCCAACCATATTTGTATCAAAGCATTGCAAGTATCCCTTTACACATACAAATCTCTGGATCTCCAAATTCCGGCAGGGGCAGTGGTCGCGCAAATTGTTATGAGCATCATTAATTAGGAGCGGCGTATCACGGCATTTGGAACGCATTCAAGAGCTCTGCTTACATAGGACAATCATTCCACACGGTCTCCACATACATACATATTATGCTTTCGTGGCCAACGCGAAGAATGTTGTAATAAGGCGGCCTTGTTTCATAGTGCTCGGGTAGCCACTATTCACCAGACATTGAAAAATGGTAAAGAATTTGTGTGGCATTATCTGCCAGATAGTTTAATGTGAACTTATTCCTGAAGTGGTAAACAGGACAGTAGCTTGGCAAATTATGTAAATATAGAACGGTAGGGACGGTTCATGTTACGAACCCTTAATACCAACTGTAACCAGAACATGTAATGTGAATAGCCCTTTTTTTGGGGTGGGAAACCATCAAATAACTTCTTCCGCTCTGGGCGGAGCGCATGTCAGACTTTACTGACTAAAACTCCCCCGTATTACTTCAATGCCTGTACCAGGGGCCACGGTAACTATTTCGAACAACCCGCGATCCTGGCAGATTCGGATAGCCCTAGAGATATCCAATGAAATGGAAATGTGTGAAATGTCCAGGGATATTATTATTGTTATTATTAATGGGTAGTAGTAGCATTTTGACTGATCTGCTCATATCTTAATACAGTCGCAAATAAACTTCCCAATCCTTGACAAATCCCCAGTCCAAGTAATGGACTACCTACTCCGGCGTTTATTTATTTAATTTTATTATTTAGTAGCCACCCGCCCCTGCTTCGCATTTTTACGACTTAATAAAACATCGAGTTTTCTTTTTAACTTGTCAAACTTTAACTCAAAGTAATTAAACCAATAACAGGCACTTATGAATTATCAAGGAGTTGGTCAATCAGAAATTTTAATATGAAGCTAGTTACCCATTCCAAGGCAAACTATGTACCTATGGGGAACAACGGGCAAGAAACTCCATGAACACTCTTGTTACATCATTAATATGTTGAATTTATAATTTTATGTGAGAACGATGTAAAAAAACGTAGGCACCTACGTTTTTTTTGTTAAAAGCGCCCAGAGTACAGCAAACAAAACGGAAAAATAAAAACAATAAAAATAGGCCATGATACTATGAAACTAACTAAAACAGACTAGCTTCGCGGTATTTACATCAGTAAATTGACGTACCGAAACATCCATAATCCGTCCTGCAAAGCATGTTAAATTGAAGCCTTGTGTCAAGCGTGAAAGTGAGAGGAAAACAGTTTTATCGACGGATTCTAGTTTCTCTCGATTCAATACTATCTAACAATCACTACTTTTGTAAGTTCATATTAATAATTTGAAATATTTATTTATTGTCAGTTCAAGACACAAGCGTCAGTGTAGCCCTGGCTCTTGTACTAGGAGATCCTCTATCACAAGAGCCAGTGTATATACTGCATTATACACATAAACCTTCTGGAATGAATTAAATATTTTTTTCAGTGCAAATATACTGCTTATTTCTTGTGAAATTTTAGTGTTATTACGGCCCAACGAAAAGCTTTAATGATGCAAGCAAAGCCATTTATGACGATGTTACTCCAGCACTTGTTTATTTTCCTTTCACGATACAATCTTCCGATATTCGGCTATGGAACTGGATTGCAATTAAGATTAAGATCTTGTAGGAATGAAGGAAAGTTAATGGGAATCCATGTCGTGTGATTGGGTCTCTGTATGTGACAGTATCATCACGTCAAAGGCTCTTCAATAGATGACTTCCAGTCATAATAAATACCAAATAAACCTTTTTTTAAGAAAATTAATGAATATTTACCATTTTCCCACTAAGCACTCCGAAACTACTAAGCCTAATTTATGAAAAAATACATACTTTTGACATGAATGAGCGGATTTATAATTAATCTATAAGATTAATTATGAATCCGCTCATTCATGTCTTACCCCCAGTCTAGGGAGATACGGATTATTCTCGTATCTAAGAGTGCTCCAACTATCCCAAGTTTGGGCTCCCATTTAGTATTTCAACGAGGTAATTAAAAGTTGGAGCTAAAGCAAACGCACCATGTGTAAAATGCAGCACGAGCAATTAATTTGAACTGATAAAATGAGATACAAAACGTCAAACTTAAAGCATTTATTTTTACGGCACGGTTGGCGCAGTGGTTAAGCAATTGACTGCTGCGCTGCGTGTCGCGGGTTCGATTCCCGCACGGAACAAATATTTGTATGACCTACATGTATTTGTTCCGAGTCTGGGTGTTTTTCTATCTATAATATGTAAGTATTTACAAAAAAAAAATGTATATAAGTAGTTTATCAGCCATCTTGTTACCATAACACAAGCATTAGGTTGCTTAGCTTGGGACTAGATGGCGCTGTGTGAAATGTCCAGGGATATTATTATTATTATTATTTATTTCAAATAAACCAATGACAGGCACTTATGAGTTGTAAAAATATTGGAGACATTAAATTAAGTGGATGAGAAAACTTTCAGGTATTTAAAATAATATTAAATATGAGTACCTATTCGTATTTAACAAAATTTCAAACGTATCAATTAATTGTGCAAACATTATGATTACATTATCAGACTACTCCACAATGTTGCCTTTGTACAATTCCATGAAATTAAAGCTCTTATACAAATAAGAAGCGACCCTCGCTAATGACTGAAAAACAAGTCTCTAAATTACCATCATTAGACGGCTGTCCCACATACAAGCATTTCTTGTGCGACACTATACAATCTACGATGAGCATACAGGATGCTTGTCCCAACTAAGTTGCGGTCGGCTTCCAGTCTAACAGGATGCAGCTAAATCCTTCCACAACCCAGTTACTGGGTAACACGATACGCCTTGCCAAGACTGGTTGTTAGACTTTCGGGTTTCTGACTACCCGTAACGACTGTCAAAGATCAACGAATGACAGCCGGGACCAACGGCTTAACGTGATTTCCTAGGTGACTTTGTGTTTCAATTTTAAAACCTTACTCTAGATTTCCATAACAACAGGTATAGCAAAGACACTGCAGCCACTACACAGCTTAATGCAGTTGTTGAAGTGGATCATAAAACATAAGTGTTATGACATTACTTGAGCAGAGAGAACGTCGGGACGCATTCAAGATTTTCAGTCACTTCATGAAGTTAATCCGAACGTTTTTGTTGTGATTGTAATAGGTATGAAAAATTACAAAAAACGTATTTGGGTTTATTCTTATGTGCAATCAGTTAAACCCTCAATATTTCACAGTAAAGATTTGCTAATTTCAGTGTTTTCAGGACCATTAAATTAGAACTATAGCGGAAAGATACCACGGGACCGCAACAATCCGCATGATATCAATTTCTAAAATATCATTCACATAATTTAAAAGCTAACAGTAGGATAGGATAGCAACAATAGAATCTTTTGCTCAAAAACTAGAGTCTTTTGTTAAATCTTTTTTTTTGTTCTCGTATTCGTTTTATCGAAAAGTAAAATACAACCACGGAGCCGCTTGTCAATATGACTATTTATGGTTGCCCAATAATCTTTTGAGACATGACCAAAATCCGAACTAAAGCCGCCATCTTGTTTTTTCAACACAATTTGGTTCACAATGTTTACAAATAACGCCCCCTATAAATATCCTATATAGGTACAATATACCTATTATAACTGAGAAGGGACAACTTAACATGGAATCGCGACGCAATCAACATTTTTTGTGTTTTATACATAGGATTATTGCAAGTAAAAGTCCCTCATACCTGTACAATAAATTATCTTGTTGTAAGAATGCCCACGGCTTATATACCAGATCAAAAGTAAATGAAACGCTTATGATACCGAGATACAAAACAAAAGGGTATAAGGGCAGTTTAAATATACAGCATCAAAGATCTGGAACAATATACCACCTCCATTTCGAATGATTCAAAACACAACCAATTTTAAGAACAAATGCAAAATATTCGTCCTTGATTGTCAAAAAAATGGCACCAAGCTTTTATAAAAGATGCCCATTATAGTTTACATAGTTCAGGTTGTATATATCTGGGTATATATATATATTTTTTTCTTTCCTTTTAAATGACCAGTTCGTGTCCACAGACTAAAAAAAACCTTATAACTAATTAAATAGTGTTGATGTATGATCATTAAAACAACTATCATTTAAACCGTTTTTGCAGAATGTACTGTTTTTTTTTTCTTCTTTCCTTTTTGTAAACAGGAGTCAAAGGTTTAAGCTGAAAACCAGCGCTTAGCAACCCACTAGGGAACCTAAGCATAATGCTGACGCTTGAACCTTTTGCTTCCGGTATTATAGTTTTGTGTATGTACTAATACTACTAGCTGTAATACTGGAGACAATAAACATTAAAGTGCCATTAAAGTGCCGAAAGATCCTTCTAGCAGTGTATCATGTTTTGATTGGAGCTGTTGAAGGTAGTGTTATATTCTCCGATGGGCCCGAAACGTTTATCCGACGGTCCACCACAACTTTACCCAAATATTCCACCACCTCGCAAATGTAAAAACATCACGTCAGAAGCACTAAGGCAAAGTTAAAAGCTTTGTAACTCGATTAAATTATATGAGTTGGCTATCACGAGCGACTAACTAACTTTGTGCCAACTTTAAACGATGTTATGAATTTAGCTATTGGAGTTAGAGTATTTTGTTTCAAACTGAGAGGTAATTAAAGAACGTCGATAATTTTCAGCTTACTGTTAAAAAAAGCAACCGATACAACTGTAAATAAAGTCTTTTATAAACAGGATTTTTTGTACATACTTAGTTTTTTCAACGAACCTGCACCATTTTTGATCTTAAAGATGAATGATGAACAGATGATATAGAACTGCCTTGTTGGTCTGATTTTCGCAAGTGCTACAGCTAGGTAGAAGGTCCTGGGTTGGGTTCCCAGGTCGGGTAAAGAGTTGTTGAGTTTTAATTCCTCAGCAGCTGTCCGAAGTCTGGACTTGTTCCCGGTTGGTGGTAATAGACTCGCCGCCTGTTACATGGGATTAAAACATAACTGTCGAAATGTGAGTGTGCTATATGCGTACTCAGAGGCATACCTCTGCCCAACCCTTCGGGGAACCAGGCTTGATGTTATGTTATAAGAAAATGCAAGATGCTCTGAGAGGTCAAGGAAGATTTGGTCATTTAGTTATAGTGAGAAGATTAGCAAACAAATACACTGGATCCAAATGTATTTACCTTGAACGAGCTAATAGAAATGAAATTAGAATAAATGTTTATTTCTGTAAGTAGGCACTTCTTGAAACTCATGTTTTTACAAGTTTGGTGAATATTTTAAAACTAGCCAGCATTTCCTAGCTGACTGATCCCTAAAAAAATGTCGAAACAAACTCAGCGGTCATGGTCTCTAAAGTCCAAACATTATATTCTTAAGACTGACACCTGCTTATACATATATTAGTTTAACATTAATGTAATACACACACACCTTCCGGAATAAATTCTCTAAGTGATGTTGAAAATTTAATAATGTGAGAGTCTAATAATTCTTCCAGCATAAACATTAGCATTAGCATTTTTATTGAAAAATCTCATGAATTGGGAAAACAATTTATTTGTTTTTCTTTATTTGTCAACCAATAGTTCGTTTTTTAAATGATTTTTTTAGTGTCAATTTGAAATGTTTGGGATGGGGTATCAGGGGCAATAAAAATATATATAATAAGAAGATTGTTATTCAGGGGGTTCCAGGACAAAAATGTTTGCTTGTGGTACCCCACGGGGAACTAGACTAGGGGATCACGAGCAAGTACCGCTCTCACAGCTGTTCAAGAAGTATCGAGGCGAGGTAAGAAGTTTAAGTACTGGGAAAACTGGCGTCATGCTTTTGAAGGTCACGGTTCAGACTAACTGAGTGCTCTCCAGTAAGGTAGAAAATCGTCACTGATGTATTACACGGGACCAATAAATGAATTGTATGTGCTCTTGCACTGCAACCCAAAGATGGCGTCATTTGTCAAAATTTCTAACATCACCATAATATTATCGCAGATGTCCACATCCATAAAATTCATGCACGTTATAACATTAACGTGGACGAAATTTCAAAGCGTCTTCATACTTTCCATACATTTTACTTCCCAGTGTTATCGTGATGCCGTGACATGGATGTGGCCACATTACCGTGGGGACTTCCAGCTGTCGCGTCGTGTGGCAGTCAAGATTAATTGTAGAAACAGTGCAAATGTTATGCTCCTGAAGGTTTCAGGAAGAAAGAGCGCGGTGGGCTGCTGTGCACGCGTTAACGTGTAATATAATTGTGAAAGAAGTGAAGACCGAAGAATTATTAAGGATAACAGCTGTGAACCGGTAGGTAAACATGAAATTGAACAACAAGTCACCACATATTTTTAGGTTCCTTTGGCAGTGTTTCAGGTATTCATCATACTATTATATCTAATAGATCTTACATTAGAATACCTATTATATATTTTTATTTATCACTGCACTTCACTTCACTTCAAGGTTAGACGTAGGTGTTCACGTATACATAGCATTTACAGCCACATTACGCCAGTTATGTGGTTGTTTTCTAAAATTTTTTTATTTATTTATTAATAACCAACTTATATTAACAGTTTACACTACAAGTTATTAGTCAATACACACATGTCATACAATCATATAATAAAAATGGACAAATTTTGATGAAATTAAATGAATCCACGTTCTTAGTCTACAGTGCAAGTGCTGACTATTATAAAGAACACGTGAATCAAGTGTCTTACCCTTAACATAATTAGTAAGAAAGTCGTTTTTGGACGATTTCTTAATTTTATAGTTACTTAGCAGTTTTAGTTATATTTAAATTACTTATCAGCTAATAGGCTAGATTGTAATATGAATAAAGTACCACCGACTACCATGTGGTACTTAATAAAAAAAAAAGTTTTTAATTTTTTATAATACTCTTATATAGTTATGGAAATACTGTAAGTATGAACCTATCCACAAGTTCTACACGATGATGATATTTAATTTTTGAGGTGACTGTAATATGTGGTGTACTGCCTGCCTCGTTGGTGTAGTGGTCGCAGACATTACTGCAGAGCACGAGGCCCCAGGTTCGAATCCCTGGTCGGGCAAAGTGTTATTGGGTTTTCCTATAAGGAATTTCTCAGTAGCAGCCTGGAGTTTGGACTAGTGGCCGGTTGATAGCAATAGGCTCGCCCCAATTACATGAGACTTATGTAAACATAACTGTCTTAATGTGGGTGCACTATAGGTACACCCCTGGAGAATTACAGGTGTGATGATGATGTATGTGGTATAACAATACAACTTGGGAAACAAGACCTTTGTTTAAAAGTTGAATGCGACAGGTCTTGTCAGTTATGTTGTGGTGAATCGTAAATTTTGACGTCCCGCGTAAAACCTCTCTCTAATATTTTTATTACTTTCTCAGTAAATCGAAAAGGTAATTGATTTACGATTGAAGTAAATCAACTGTAACCTGTCTGATGCAGAAGCTCACAGTAATTCTATTATGGTTCGATTCGGTTTAGACGTGGGTTCAGGACCGTACTTTTTAATTAAATTTAATTCAAAATAATCGAATATTCCCGATCAGTCACACCCCGTCGTCCACACTGTTGACGGTCGGGAAAAAAAGTTTCGTTCGTTCACAGAGTGGACGGACGGGAATTCGTTTCAATTATTTCCAATTAGTAACACCAGTCGTTAACACTGCAGTTGACAATAGGGAAAAAAGTTAGTTTAACGAAACTTTTTTTTCCCGATCGTACCTACATATTATGCTTACGCTTACTTCAAGAGTCAAGGTTTAGAAAATTTCAATTAGATGTATACCTGTGATACAAACTAGAAGGGCTTTATTTGGCATTTTCTTAATTAATTGTAAGTATAAAAATATTATTAGTCTAATTACTTACTATAAAACATTCTGATATTAAAGTTAAAAAAGATGTATTTTCTATTTTGATGTTAATTTTTGCTTTGAAAGTCTTTAACATAGGCTGATATTTCGTTCAATCTTTTCAAGCACGAGAAAATAATATCGTCTATGTCAAAGAGTGTCAAAAAAGGCAACCATCTTTATTTCATGAACGTAGTGTAAGGCTTAAAAGATTACACCGTATGAATGGGCTTCAGAAGCACCTGTAAACGTTCACGAAGCATTTGTTCACATGCCAGACAGAACATCTGCATAATGCTAGTAAAATCTGTTGGTACTTTAGGTATGCTTTGAATGAAAGCCTTTCCCGCTGTTGGCGCCACTGCGTTGTTGCACTTGGAATTCGCATATTGGATTTCCAAGTATTATTATTTGTGAATACGCGTCACTTTCCACAGATGGAACTTCTCTTCAATTTTGTATCGTGTTGTCGGCAAGAAGACGATTGTAAAACCACTTGCCTCGAGTTGACGTGAGTTATTTTTAGAATCCTGAATGGAACATTTACCACTGGCTTGTTTCCTCACTGAATAAGTAGTTGATTAGCAAACGAATTTGAATATTTTGAGATTGTTCTTATCTATAAAGCGAGTCTATTTATATATAAAGAAAACCAACAGCATCATAACAAACATTCAACATTGGTTTACAAAAGTTTTTAGGATAGGTATTACTAGGGGTGCCAGAAGAACTCCTCGTGGTGCATCCTGGGTACAGGCGGTGGTCTCTTCGTGGAGTTGTACATGAGGGATTATTGTCTGTAGTGAACTTCTGGACGGGGAACGGGGACCAGTTGTGGTCAAGAGGGTGGTCATCCAAGTGTCCTCTAACTATTGGAGGGTACAGCGGAAGAGCAAGAGAAAAGTTGTGGCTGCGAAATATTTTTCTCCACGCAGGTCGGGCTTTCAGGGTCATTGTACAATTCTGCAGGCGAAGCGACTAGCTGTGATCAAGGAGGTGGTCATACACGTGTCCTTTGACTTTTTAGCTGGCACGATGGATATTGGCTCCACTCATCGAGAGGAGGCCTGTGTCCCAGCAGTGGGAACATTATAGGCAGAGTAAGATTATGACGATGGAGAAACAGGGTAGAACTGTCGATGAGGGATCTTTTACTTCCCGCAGGATGGGTTTTTGGGGTTATTTTACAACACCACAGGCCAAAAGGAGAATTTCGCGCTGAAGTTGAAGGTGGACGCGTGCCCAGAATGGGTCACTTAGACCGAGTAGGGACAAAGGTGGAGCCATTCTCCATCTGCCTCCGTGATGTGGATGTTGGTGGAGAAGCAAAGACGGCGCTTGTTGTGTACTTATACTGCCAATGAGCAAGTAGTGGTTTCATCGACTGCCCCCGTCGAACTCGTAATCCGGTAAGAGAGTCATGGTCATGTTTCATGACTTGGAACGGGACGAGGGTCCTGGTTTTACCGCCCGGACCATGAGGAAGACAACCTCTTCAAAAATTACCTCTACTAGCAAGTTTGCTGCGCGGCGAAGGTCGATTTTAATAAGGCATCACCTAGTATTAGTGACAACGGGCATCAGTGATTCAAGCCATGCCCTTATCACAAACATTCCCATTTGTTCGAAAGTGTTTAGTCAGTAATTTGGTGGCTAGTAAAAATAGCTAAAGTCCACAAGTTCCCCTCTTTCCTTCTAAAGCATGACTTGCAGTACACAGTGGATTATCTCGGGCTTAGGGCCCCTTCTCACGAACTCGTAAATTATTTAGGGGTGATATTTTCCCGGATAACACAGTTTTGTAATGAATGCGGCGGTGAGGATTTTGTGTATATGTAGCTACTGAAGAGTATTTCCTGTTTACTTCTTCAGTTAAAACCCAAGGAAGTGTTTGGAAGGCTTTCAGGGCAGTTTATTAGGTGCACCACGCATGTAATGTGGCACTAACTGGGCGTCATCCACGGCGACACAATAATGTACAGATATATTATTATCATATACCGTAATCCCGGGTAAACTGAAAGCCATTATAAAACATGACAACTGTAATGTTTGGTTTATAGTATGTGGTTTGAAGGACTATAGTACTTGTATAGCTGGAGGAGAACGTCTTTGTGTCGTAGTACCTACTTCCTTATTTTACCTAAGTAGTTGTTACGTTGACCTGCCAGCAAAGCTATTACGCCACTTTATAATATCAAGGTGTAATAATAACCAAAATCGGAATACCGAAATAGTTGAACAGGAGTAAACTACTAACTGGAACTAGCTACGTCGTAAATATTAATTAAGTAAATTAATATACCACGCTGTAGTACAACTTGTGGTTGTTGCCGCTAACCACGTTATTATCATGACTTTAGTAACATGATTTACTTTTGACATGGCAACAAGTTACTTGGCTAACAAAGCTAATCAAAATACGGTAACGGTTTTATAAACATTTTTCTTCTTTTATCCTTTAACATTAGGGACGAATTCCTTAACAGGCAACAATTCCATATGCTTGCACCACTTTGTAAATGCGGAGTAAATTTATGCCGTAACTTAAACCTAGAAAAATGTTAATCTGCGGGTTACTAGCGTAACACACTATAGTAGCAATGGGTTTCATTTTGACAGTTCAACAACATTCATTTCGTTGTTTACGTTGTTGAGCAGACACATTTTTCGAACATATGAAGCAATGGATTAGCAATATCCTTCAAAATGATTCAGACTGAGATTGATAGTGTCGCAATGAGGGTGCTGAAGCTTGTTCTGGTTGTCACTTTACTACGCATTTATTCATAAAGAGGGCAGGATAAACAAATAATTGTTTGGACCGGGAATCGAAACCTCAAACGCGGTAATCCTTATGTACTGTGCCTATCAACCTGTCAAATGTATCCACTGCTTATGAGTCCAGTTTTAACGCTGCTTGATGAAGGAGTAGGATTTTGCTGCCGGGAATTACCCGGTCTAATAAAATAATCATATAACGACCAGCTAGTAGCCAGCCATTTCTAACGATACCCATTTCACTAAAAAATGTCTGCTCCATAATGTAGGTGTTAGAGAAGATTATCTCTATTTCTTTTTCTCCGTCTCGCTCTGTGCATCTCCAGATGTTTTTACAACCACATAATGAAGGCTATGGAATCATTTTGTGTTGTCCCCTCTGGCTTTGATTCTTGGGGCTTGGTTTAAGTTGTGAGCATAGCGGTGGCGACGTTGGCGTAGAGTAGACTTCATGGTTTAGATAGTGTGATATTCTATCAGCGATAACAATGATGGAAAATTAGAATTTTATGAGACCGTATCATAGATCTAGAACTCACTTTTAAGCTACCGCTAGCTATTACTTTGTAAAAGGACATAAATAAATTTTTATTATTTATTATTATTACCTAAAATCTTATGTCAATCCCGTTAAAAATAGTAGTACACAAACGCAACGCTTCGAAAGCCATTGTCTCTTGTTTAGGCGCTTTCTTTAGTCGTTAGTTAGTCTAGTTGTCGCAAGTGCAACTGCTAGCTGTAGGGCCCTGAGTTCAAGCCCCAGGTTGGGTAAAATGTCAAAGTTTTACCATAAGGAGTTTCTTAGTCACTGCCCGGACTCTGAATCTGTTTTCTGTTGATAGCAATAGGCTCGCCCTGTACCTATTTCATATACTCGAAGTTACAGTAAAACAGCTGGCTAAATATGGGTGAATGTATTATCCATACATCTCTGCTTACCTCTTCGGGGAACACACGCGTGACGTCACGTCGTGGTTGGAGACATGAATATTTAGACATTTATGAGCTAAATTCTCACTGACGTGATGTAGTATTCACGCGACGCCAACAATGGACGATTGTTCGTTGGTTATATGTATGTATGCGGAAACTGAACGATTTGCGTTGTTGTCTAAGATTCCTGCTACCTGACGAATTTGTTAGGAAATGTCTACCGTACATTATTACCTACATCAGATGGGTGGGGGTCTCTCAAACTATTGTTGAACTTGTTGCAACAAGAGGAGGGGGGGGGGGGAGTTCTCCTATTACCTAGCTGCTTATAATGGAATAAATCAGTTTTGTTAGGCGATTTTTTCGGTAAGTCATCAATATTATCACTCTCCTACTCTTATTCCAATATGTTTAGTGTCAGTATAATGTTTTCTTCCATCATACATTTCTATTTAATTAGTTTTTACCTGAGAAATCAAATAAGACATTAGCCAGATAGAGGGGATCTGGCTAAATCATCTTTCTCTAAATCCATCGTTTCTTTGATTTTAACCTCTCTCGGGCTTTTTCGGTATATAAAAAGTGCTAAAATAGCAAAATTTGCTATTTATAATGCTGATCCAATGCCCGCTTGCATCGTAATTCACTAAATGCATTTAAAGCTAAGCATTCCGCGTCCGTCATCTTCAAAAGGTTGACAGAAACGGGACGGTGTTACACGACGTTAAAGCTACGGTTGTACGGTCACATAGCGTTTGCAAAGGCACGCATTCCAGCACATTACACACACAACATCCTACATGACCGCTGTAACACAAATCAAGTCTGCAGGCATCAATCGGCATCAGGTTCTGTTGATTATTTACCATTCCTAAAACCAATCGCTCCGAGCCAGGTCTGTTCGCACCTGAATGCAAGTGATTAGTTAAGTACACAGCGCGCGCAAACAGGCCTTACGGCTGTCTAACTCCAGAGCCCGAGTACATACAAGGCTAGTGTAGTGTGTTTAGCTTCCAATGTTATTAGAACAAGGGTTACCTATAGCTAGATGTAATGATTGTTTGCTTAAATTCTTATCAACAAATTCGACAAAATACTGGTAAACATTTTCAGTGTCTTTTTCCGGGTTTTAGCATATTTCCTTGCTAATATTTGTCTCAATTGCAAATAATATGTTAATCTCTGGTCCCCTTCATTCGATGGCAATGACGCTGACACGCCCTCCCGCTCCGCCCGGAGCGGGAGACATCATTTGATGATATCCCACGCAAAAAAAATGGGTAAGGCAGAGGTGCTACCTAACCCTTTGGGGTAAATGTCATATTCCAAAATAGGCCAACAACAACAGCCTTCAGAACAACAGTCGGGCCTATTGCCATCCAGCGGGTACAAATTCAGACTCTGAGAAATTCCTGATAGAAAAACCCAATAACACTTTGGCCGAGCTGGGACTCGAACCTAAGACCTCATCAGTAGCGCTTGGCCAAATGATTGTTTCCCACTGGTTTTAGGACTATTACTTTTACTAATTACTTTACTAATTTTTACTTTACTAGTTTTACTAATTATTCATATTCTGTGCTCCTCTCTCCCCGCCGTTATCTTATAACTTCGACTGCTATCCATTTCCCACACTCTGTATTTGCTTTGTATTCCGCTTGGCCAATTTCCAAATAGCGCACACAACCTTGATTCCACGTAAGAATATTACATTAAGCCTCTTATAAACCGTAGTGCTGGCTATTTAACTAATGAGATCAATATTCTAGTGGTTTCTGTCGTAAAGAACAATGTTTATTCTCTATGTTAGTACAGCTTGACATTCTGTAGCTATAGTCGTCTACAGAAGTACAAATACCCACTATGCTTAGGGCATTGTTTCTATGCATCAATGCTCTAGCCTGGTGGGTATTTGTTGGTGAATATGCGGTCAGCGGTCAAAAACAAAGTGGAAAAACATGACATGTAATTTCCAAATGCTTTAATACTGGTATAGGATATTAAAGGAGTGCTGTACGGCGGCAGTAATCAAAAGACACTGTGTCAAGCTTTGGTCAAACTAAGGCGAATCCCGTGCGGGATGCGGGACGAAGTTCACTCGCGCCGATTGTGTTAACTAACTTCTTGCTAAAACCAGCGCAAATACTCGCGTGACTTCCTAATCATTAAACCATTGACGCGCGAAGTCACGTCCTGTCTCTCGCGCGGGATCCACCTCAATGTGGCCAGAGCTTCACGTGGATCATAAACGTAGCTGGCGACATGGAGGCGTTTTGTACAGTCAGCAACAAAAGTCAATTAACACTGTTACTTTTACAAATCATCTAAATTGATACAAAATGATGCGATACATTGGTTTTCTCTATTTCATGTAATCGCAGACTACATTCTATTACTATAGGCTTTTTAAGAATATTTTGCTCAATAATTAAGATTTAAACAACTAAAGTGTTAACCGACTTTTGTTGCTGACCGTACACCTCTGCCTAACCCTTCGAGGAAAACAAGCTTGATATTACGTTGTTGTTTCCGAATAGGGTAACAACAACTGCCTTCAGAAAACCAGTTGGAATTAATACACAGTTTTGGAGTTACCAACAGTTAATTAACTTAAAATTGGCGCCTGAATTCCAATTTTAGCTTACGAATGTATTTAAGCTAATATTTTAAGTTGGCAATTTTGTGTCAGAGTGTTTTACGAAGAAACTTGTTCGTAGAGCTGCCCGATGAAAAATATTTAGTGCCAGAAATGAAAATATTTGGCTCAGGGATAATTAAATAATATTTTTTACTTCAGCAGTCAATAATTGGTTGAGGTTTGAAAAATACATTACGTTAGCACACTTTCAACTTAATTTTTTTTAATGCCCATTGTGGTGGGCCTGTCTATTTTCAATCATTTTATTTGTTTAGGTTATTTGTTTAGTATTCATGTTCAATTTCACCAAAATTGTATTCCCGAAAATGGATTATCACGTAAAGAATGCTTAAAACAAACTCTACTTTTAGAACACAACATTATTCCAAGCTACATAATTAAATTCCAAACCCGACCCGCCAAAGCAACTTGTGTTCACATCTACGCTACTGATGGCAAGCTAATGAAAATTGAAAAGTTCACTGACTGGGAATCGAAGCGGCGTATCCTATCTAAAATTGGAAAACTTGACGGCGCAAGTAAACATTGGCGGGACAGGCACTCACCATGTTAATGGCGGTTAATAAAAATGTTCTGAGTTTACGGCCGTGTTTATTTACTATTTATGATTATGTAAATTCCGCCTCGTTGGTGTAGTGGTCACAAGCGCTACTGCTGAGTATGAGGTCTCGGGATCGATTCCCGAGTCGGGCAAAGTGTTATTGAATTTTTCTATCTGGATTTTGTCAGTAGCAGTAGCAGTCTAGATTTGTGTAATAGGCTCGCCCCCTATTACGAGTACATGGGACTTAAACACAAATGGCGCAATGTACAGTACACCCAGTACTGTACGTACAGCTGTGCCCAACCCTTCGCCACACAATACCACGCCTAGTTTCCCAACAGGCCTGATGCTATGTTTAATTAATATTAAATGGCCGGTAAGAGCCATTTGTGTTCTTGCTTTGGTAAGAAAATAATGTCTTGGTAAGGGCTTGGTGCACATTAACGGAACAGTGTGAACATGCTAAAAGCTTAAAAATGACGTGGTTGCATAAAAAGAACCTTTAAGGCACAAAAATAAAGGAATGTCTATCTGGCAAGCCATACCTACACCGACCTGGTCATCGTAGTGATGCTTATGGTTAGGTTTTATCCAGCGCCTTCTTCCACCTGATATGATGAAAATTATTCCCATAAGATGTATAGGTATCTAGATAGATTATTGACAAGACATATGCAGTTTAAAATATAAATGTCTGAATAATGTTGCCATTAGTTTCGTTGTGCCGCCAGTGTGTCCCTATAATGATTGCTTGGTACTTAGTCGCTTACATGTTTTTAACCGACTTCTAAAAAAGGAGGAGGTTCTCAATTCGGATGTTTGGTTTAGTAGTTTGGTTTTTAAACCAAAATTACTGGTAAAAATTACAACTAAAAAGTGAAAAATAAAAACTTTTTTGCAAAAAAAAACAACCGACTTCCAAAAACGACACTACAAAGTGAAAAATAACTTTAATTTCGGAAGTCGGTGGCAAACAACGAAAATGCGAACCCAACGACACCGACTTCCGAAATTAAAGTTATTTTTCACTTTGTAGTGTCGTTTTTGGAAGTCGGTTGTTTTTTTTTTTGCAAAAAAGATTTTTTTTCTTTTAGGTTAGTTTCTCAGGTTTCATTATTCAGACTCGGGTTTGATTGTGACGTGCTCATCCTGGCCAAATGTTGGCTGACTTGTGTTTCTTGTCTCCCACAATTAGTGGGTATTGTCCATTTTTGACTACATCAAACCCACTGCAAAACGCTGGCGTTGTTGTGTATGAAGGAAGAACTTAGCTTTTGCGTTGAGGAACCTTATATACGAAATTGTAATTGCCTCGTGATTAAAATAGGAAACAATGACACGACGTTACTGGCTCTCTATCGGTCCCGTACGTCTTCCAATCAATATCTGTCTGTCACTGCCTACCATGGTCTACTGCCAACACATACTTTTATCACTCGTGACGCTTCGCTCGGTTTCACATAGAACCATACTGAAACTCTGTACTTTTAAGCCTTTCCGTTACTCTACCATACTTCTTTATGAATAGTGAGGTGCTGACTGTGCGCCAACTGTTTGTCTTGAGTATCGTCTCAAAACAGCATGTTATCTTGGAGGACAATCCAACCATGTTAACAAGGCGGAAAGGTTTACCTGTATGCAAGAGGTTATCATACCTAAAAACGGCTTTTATTCGTAGATTTTACCTATTTTTGGGTCCCTATATATGACAAAATTAATAAGATTCTATAAATATTCTCGATGAATAAAGTAACTATGAAGAATTCGGTATCTCTGTGGCTTTGGAAATTGACGTACGACTAAACGGAGAATATGTTGACCATCCTGAAATAGTGATACAGCAGTTTGTCGGCTTGACCTAAAGAATCTACTAGCTAACATTACTTAATTCTCTACACACCCTCTAACACACACACACTCACCTTCTTCACCTTACACACCTAGAGGACATCAAACATGTCACTCTTTTTATATAATTATGTTCATATTTGAATAAACTGATTCCTTTTATTATTAAGCTCATACTTGCATACCCAGTCCGAGGGCTTGTGGCGCTGCGTGCTGAGACACAGGCTATAAACCTAATTCGGCAGCAGATGCTAATAATTAGACATAATTGTAACTGATTTACTCTTAAGCATAATATAAAAAAAAGCATAATTTTAAGAAGCTAAGACAAATTGTGTAACTTGTTTATTCTTTTGGTCTAATAAGTACATTATTATTATGTCGTTTATTTATTTAGTTGTCTTATTTTATTACATTTATAATATTAGTATAAAAAAAAAAAATATATAAAAAAATAGTGATCTACCGGCAGGGTCCAAGCTACCGGGGTGGTTAGGGCTCCAGAGACAGAAACCTCCTCACAATGCGAGCCGTATATAGCACGACTATCGGCACAATGATTGCTGAGTCCACATGCCACATGTCGATTACCTCGCGAGCCAAGTCAAGACATTTGATTTGTTTATCTTTCTCGGCTTTCACGAGGTTCTCATCATGCGGGACGGTTATGTCAACAATCATCGCGCGCCGCTCTGATCGATCCACCACCACTATATCAGGCTTATTGGCAACAATAGTCCCTTCAGTGATGATGGATCGATCCCAGTACAATGTGATATTTCCATTTTCGAGAACTGAGTCGAGCACATACCTGTAGTACGGCACCTCAGATTCTACAAGGCTGTATTTTAGAGCACGTTGCTGATGGATTATCCTGACTACAAGGTTGTGTTTATGCAAGTACTCTTCGTTAGCTAGACGAGAACACCATATGCCTGATTGATTCCCCCGGCCGGTGGCATGCCCGACAGATGTCCACCGTGCCATCTTTCACAATAAATCTCCGGTAATTATTCGTCATCATAACTTCGTCCATAATTGCACAGACAAAACCTTCGGTTTCTCCAAAGAGGTCACCTTAACGCAGCCAGGCTACGGACACTAGTAGATCTAAATTGGGTCCATGTAAGACCCGGTAAAAGCATCCGTTAAGCTCCTTACTCTGCCTTACTTCCATGCGATCATTGGTAGCAAGCACTACTGGCTTGCGCCAGTTCTCCTTAGCCAAGGAAAGCGGGGTAAGGCCTTTGTCCACCGCGACTACATCACGATGCATCCCCACGTCGGTTTCTAGGAAATATTCCCTGAGACTGCATATCTTGCGATTGTGAAGGATCTTATCGTTTAAAAAGCGTCGACCTCCACACTTTCGCGGGATATACAGCCTCATTACCGATGACCGTGGGTGATGCATTCGTTTTGCAGTCAGCAGCGTCCGGACCCTCATATCCAGGGCGTTTAGTTCGGTTTGAGTCCATTTGAGTATGCCGAAAGAGTACATCAAAACCGGCGTGACCCAACTGTTGAAGGCACGCACCTTGTTTCCGCCTGATAGAAGACTATTAAGTACTTTTTTCAGGCGGCCAAAGAAGCTCAACGATTGCTCGTCATCCTTCAACGATTGCTTCGTGTCAGTAACATTGATGCTTAACGCTTCCGACATACCCGAATACTTATAGGTTTCGAATGTGGAGAGAGCTCTAAGGTTTGTGGAATCCGAGAGTTGGGAGTATTACTATTATTATTTTAGGTTGTAAATATTGTATTACACTATTGTAAAACCGTTATAAAGTTTTAGTGGAAATACCCACTTTGTTTCTATTTTAGATATCATGTAAACGAGTATCTGTATTAAAAAGAACATGATTTTATTATTTCTACAATTATTTCCACCTAATCAGGTATTCACATTTACTTAGAGAGTTGTTTTTCACAACCTTTTGTTTGTTCTTATGTTTTGTAAATATTTCTCCAATAGCTCTGCGGGAAGCGATATTCACGTTACCTCAATAACATAAAAAAACATATTTACGACCAAACCACTTTACATATCCTTCCAATTAAAATCACATAATGCCGTCCGGAATAAAAGGAAATCGTCCGGAACTGAGTACCTACTGACATTCAATTTCGAATGATTGAACCTTGTTTGCACCTTGTTTTTATGCTGAGTAATTGGATCCCACGCTTTAGGCCCATTGGGCGCTTTTTCCGCCTTCAATTTTTAATTAGCCACCGCGTATTTTTAAACCTGAAGCTTTTAGGGTTCTGTACATGAAGGGTGCCGAGTGCTAAGGGGACCCTATTGTCAAGCCGACGCCGTCAGTCTGTGTGTTACACGGCTATATCAAACTAAACACAGGAAGCCAGTTAAAAAAGGAAAAACCTCGTGATACTTCAACATCGTTCATGCCATATATTGTTTTCAATCAACCTTTTTTTTTATTGAGGTGTGTGGTGGTACTGACTACAGAACCATTTATACAACCCATACTTGGCCGGTTATAAATTGTGATTTTTGTAAGCAAAGAATGTGATGATTTTATGGCGAAACTATAAACTATAATAATTTACACTGAATGTTATTTCGTGAGCGTGTAGGAGCGTGAGAGCGTGGAGTGTGCAAAGGATCAAAAAATTACAGGAATAACGGTTTTACTTGTTTATTTTTTAAAGAAACATCGCCCTGTTTGATTCGCACGTGTAGTGTACAGTCAACAGCAAAAGTAGATGATTAAAATCAGAAATTCAATACTAATAAACGGAGTTCGCGTCAGAACTGTGTAGCGTCGAAGTGATTCAAAAGTATGTGATTGTAAATTATACCAAACATTTACTACTAGTACAGCTGCCATATAGCTGCGAACTCCGTTCATTAGTTTTGAATTTCTGATTTTGATCATCTACTTTTGCTGTTGACTGTACACTTGTCCAAGCAGCGACAAAGGGCAAAGAATACTCGTGTCCATTTGTACTTTTTTTAACGCAGTAGCTCATTTTCTGTAAAAGTGTTTTCTCGACGTGTATAAAGTTAAAATAAAAACAGTACGAAACAGTAGACTAGTTGTTCAAAATGTAAAAAAGGCTGTTGGACGTTATTGTTGACTGTTTGAATGAACAGGTTTTCATTTTATGTGAATGCACTTTGTATTCAGAAACAGTTCTGTCGGACAATGGTCTGCAGCGTAGACTACGTCACAATTAATTAATCGACTACTGTTCCGGGACCGTTTATTTAACTAACCTCGGATAATTAACTATAATGTTTCTTTTATCTTGTTCAAAACATACAGTTTGCCTCTCGCCTGCTACCAGCGTGCAGCGTTTTGTTTCAATGAAACATTGTTGAAACAAAAGAGTCTAATTACAAAGCATGGAACACACAGATACAAATATTAAAGCACAGTTCGCACAAGTCAGGCTGCTATTGTTCTACTAGTTGCATTGCGTGAGAAATGTAATGCCGTGTGTACAAATGTGATACTAAGCTAGTTCATGCGTTGTGCACTACTCCTTAGAAACGGGTACATTGAAGTAATTCCATACTTTGTTGTTAAGGTGCTCTGTATCATTCTGTCGGTAATGTTCGAGTTTCATTTCCTTCACTTTACGATTTGAGTCCTGGGGTTATTTTGGAATGTGAATTATTTTCTGTATACTTAATTAGCTCACTTAATCGTGATACATTTTAGTGAAAATGTACCTGTAGAACAAATTGCAGTACTTACTAAATAGTCATCAAGTTTCGGAATAAACTCGCGAAGTAGAGCGTAGTCGCCGTTACCACGTCACCTATGTGACAGCTCGATCTCTCATAATAACACCCAAATAGTATGTACCTACGTTGTGTACCCGAATCGATTATCAAATCATTTATCACAATAGGAGTATTGAATGCAACAATGTTATAGCCGTTTGACGTGGCCTGCCCTTTTCGTTATTGCGTGAAACAAGTGTGCAGTCAGTCGGGGCACGGGAAATAATTAGTGAATGGTAATAGCGCGGTGTACCGGGCAGAGAGCAGGAGGCAGTGGGCAGTGGGAAGTAGTGCTCAGTGCTCACTGAGTGATTTAGCTGCAGCAGTAGCTTCCTTATTTCCTGGTACTTATAACATAGACGACGACGACGACGTCAGAGGACGTGACGTTTGCCCCCGATTGTTGATTGTCTGCGCTAAAAACAAATATTTGCACGACGGCCTACAGATTAGTTCTAGGTATTTATATACGTGATAGGTATATGTATCTGTAACGTTTAGATACTGTCAGGGATGTTAACTGTTGGACAAATTGACGTCAATTGGTTATCATTTCATAAAACAATGACAGTAATGTTGAGACCGCTCCTCTCAACATCGCCGCACGCTGGCGGCAGTGATCGTGGGGTGCTGGGACAGCGGGGAGTCAGCCGGCCGAACGGCCGAGCATGGTCCCCGCGCCACATCAGTCAGCTGTTGCACACCTCCACTCACGGCTGTACGTTTTATTAGCGTTCATATTTTATTGTTTATTGTTACACTGCTCAGTGGGACACAATACAGCGTAGCGCTTTAATGGCTACATTAATTTAAAACACGTATACAGTTTTGCGTTTTCGTTTTATGGGCATATTTTAATTTAATTAAACGCCATTATTTATTCATTTATTTATAATTTTCTAAAACAGCAGCTTGAAGCGACCTGGCCTAAAGAACTGTATAAGTAAGTGTAAGAACTTATTTTCCGGGGTCACGAATCCTAACATCGTATCAATAAGATTAAAACGAATAACATGCAAAGAGTACGCGAATTGAAGGAAAGAGAGAGCCATATATGTCGGCGAGCGGTGCAGGTGGTAGTTTTCAAATTACGAATTACTTTATGTTATTATATTTTTTTATTATTACTGGCCACTAACCCTAGTCGTGTGTTAAATTAATGTCGCCATTGTAGCGGCACGTTGTATAAGCTAAGAAAAAAAAAACTGACATCTTTGTATTTCATCTTTTTCTACATTATGCCTGTTATATAGATCACTATCACTTTAATTTTGCTCCACCATGACCTATCCACCTACTTAAACCAAAGTTAAAAATAACTTTCGTTTTTTGACACCGACTTCCTAAACTAAAGTTATTTTTCGCTTTGTAGTGCTTTTTTTTTGGAAGTCGTTTGTCGTTTTTTTGTAAAAATGTTTTTATTTTTAATTTTTTAGTTATACCTACCTATCCCACACAAATTTCTATATACTTGTAAGATAGGCCTCTAGTATTGCACCTCTCCTCGGTAGTGAATATTTCGCATAATATTCTTTTTCCTAATATACTCTGGTATAACGATTTTGGTGTAATTTGTTTTGCCATAATAATACTTTGCCTTATTTTTTTGGCATACAGCTTACACATGTTGGCATAATTATCTTGAAGGCTAATTTGTTTTGGCATAAATTTAATTCGCATAATGTTAGTAACATTATGCGAATTAAATTTATGCCATAGCCAGGCTAGGCCTAATGCCTATTAGCATAATAGTATTTAGGCATACAATTATTACCTAGGTATGATGCTTCCTGATATTTACTCCTGTTATTGAATCATATGGGTTAGGTTGGGTTAGCACAGTGACCATTTACGCGCGCCTACAAATTTTATTAGAGCAATATTATATAAAAATGTGTCTAACATTTTAGGATTTAATTATTATACTTGTCGGAGATGGTATGTCTGTCTCTCGATAGCATCAGGCATATTTTAATTACTGTGGGCGTACTATGGGTAGTGTTGGTTATTACACAATAGAAAAACGGTTTGCAGTTCAAATCAGATTATAATTTACGAACAAATTAGTCACACTAGCGAATCACGCACTATAGGTATATATTCAACGATACGGAACGCTGACAGTATCTGACCACATGTTGTTCGTACGATGTCCAATGTTTCGATGATCCCGAGAGCTCTGCTGACACCGTTCTTGTAGCTGACGCTCTCGTCCCACCACGAACTTAGGCTAGACTCTGTCCAGCGCCACGAGATGGCGCTGGCGTTCCGAATAGTCAAACGAATGACTCCGACATACTTATTTGTTATGCCTATAAAAATATGTTTTAATATCATAGAATGTTATGCTTAATCATTATTATGATTAGAGAAATTATGTTTAAAAAAATTATGCGTAAGCTGTTATGCGTAAATAATGTTATGCGAAAATATAATTAGGAGAAACAAAAGAATGCCAAGATATATGTCTTACAATTTTATGCAAATGGATAGGGAACCCTCTAGAAGATCTATGTTCTGAATGTTGTCGCGAGTTTGAATTCCACTACAAGTTCAAGTTACCACGTGTGCAGTCTGCGGCAACTGTTGAGATTGCACACAACTTACTTACTCGTACTTAGCCAACAGACGAGCACCACTGCGCTGCTAACTGTTTAAGATAAGGCTCTTGTATATTTCAGACGATGTATGCACCTCTTTGCGGTGACAGATTGTGTGAAGGGATATTATTTTACATAAGGGACATTGACGCACAAACTAGCGTTAAATTCTTTCGTCGGTTTATACATGAAAACCGGTATTGCTCTTTTGTTTGAAACAGCTGATTCACGTTTAAGAAATGTATGGAACTTTACCTTAAGTTTTTACTATTTTAACTAATTGCCCTATCACTCTCAATTTGTTTCGAAAGTTTAAAAAAATGGGCTCTCAATCCGCACATGATTTCTACCGAGATAAAAGTATCCTATGTTCTGACCCAGGTCATGGTTTACCTGTGTGGCAAATTTCATCGGAATCCGTCTAGTAGTCAAGGTAAGAAAAGGTACACAGACAAACAGTTACAGAGTTACTTTCGTATTTATAACAGTAGTATAGATTAGTATATTACGTGTGGAAGTATAGACATGTCACAAAGTACATTTTCTCGTGTCAACAGAGATAAGTAAGAGTAAGTACATCTTGTGAACCTCATTAGAAGGCCAATTCTCGTAATTTAAAACGTTCAAAATCTAGTCGCAGTCTCATTTCAGCGACAAACAAATGTCAAAAACTTGTCAAAATTTAGGGAAATTAGAAGTATTTTTGACAGATTGAGACTGAGATCAGACTGTGAACGTTCTTAAAATTAAGAGAATTGCCCCTGCATCTGCGCTCGCTGATGGACTAGTTAACTTCGTGTGTTCAAGTTTGAGCGTGTCGCATCACGCAGCTCTTCCCTAACTTCAGATACAAGGCTTGCGGGTTACTTACGGAGCGCTTCGATATCATATTATAACTTTGTCTCTTCTTCTGAAATATTATGTAATTAAATTTTGTCTTAGTTCATTACTTTTCTTAATTAATGTATTTATTTTCTCTAAACAACTAACTATTGATATAAATTGTATGGGCCAACGAACATAGTGTTTTCGAAACCGTACTAGGTACTAAGAAATAGGTCTTTTCTCAAAGTTGCAATAGTTGTTTTACGAGAAATTGGCTATTAAATTTTGTGAAAGTGTAATATATTTTATCCTCGTGACCATACATTGCACAAGACTAACGAAATATGTACTTTACGAAATTATTACTTACTTCAAACAGACTTACTACAAATAAACAAGATTAGCAAGTAGCTAGATAACTTAATCTATGCTTCTCTGCCTTTTTAACTTATCAGTTAAACAAAGTTTAAACAACGAACAAATAAAAAAACATCATTATTATCACAGCGCAAGTAGATTTCACTACACGCTACGTGCTACGCCGTAGCGCGCTACGTGCTACGACCGCTCCGTCGCTACGCCTCTCCGCCTACACTTTCAAAATTTTTTTGGCTGTAGCTTTCTAGGCGTAGTAAATAAATGAAGACCAGAGGGGCAATTCTCGTAATTTTAAGAACGTTCACAGTCTGATCTCAGTCTCAATCTGTCAAAAATACCTCTAATTTCCCTACATTTTGACAAGTTTTTGATATTGATTTGTCGCTGAAATGAGACCGCGACTAGATTTTGAACGTTTTAAATTACGAGAATTGGCCTTCTGAAATATTATCATGCTGAAGGCTGTCCATTTAATACTGTGATTCGGTTTTTTTTTTACCAGCCTACGCTTTCCCACTACTGGGCAAAGGCCTCCTTCCACTCCTTCCGTCTCCTGCGAGCCCGCGCGTCCTCCTTCCAGTTTTTACGGAACCTATCCACTCGTCCAGCCATCTCCTACGTGCAAAATCCATCTCTATCTGTTTAAATATCGATATATAGACCTAACTCTACGCAGCTATTGCGAGACATACCTTAAGTGTATTTCATATCCTCAACTACAAAGTAGGTCTTTTAGGGATGGACCAAGAGTTTCATACAATATTTGTATCGTTTAGCGATAAAGGATTATTTTATACTCAATTTTAAATATGAAGTCAAGAATTTGAGGTCCTTATCCAAGGCAGGCTATACAAGTGTTGCGTGGGGGTAAGATTTGATTCCTGACGTCTTTTTGTTCATCGGGGTACCTTTTAGTACTATTTTAGTTTCCTGTAATTATTTAGTTAACCGTGTATAAGCATAAAGTGTAATTTACAACTATAGTAGTTTTAGATGAGAACACTATTGGAGGTTTCTACTGGTACAATGTATTGATATCGTGTAAAATTTCAATGTCTCTCTCCCTTTTTTGATTCAAATATCCTGAAAAAAAAAGACGACGAATAAATAATTAGGGTCGATCTTCTACCCCTCGTAATAGTGCCGAGTCATCTGATGACACACACACGCACACATACAAAACAAGACAAAACCATGTGCCGAGTGTATGTCAGAGTGTGCATCGCAGTGACGTCACAGCGGTCATATTTTTATCGAATTTTGTGTAAATAAGAAACTCCACCGTTACTCTCAAAATGTTTTACAATATTTTGTATACATTAATTATATGTGAAGACGAACCTAGGATAAAATTACTATACCACAATACAGATGACAGATATATTAATTATGTGATAGATACAAACATTGTAAAAGTAGACAATTTTTATAAAAAAAAATTAACAAGTAATAAGTAAGTGTATCAGTTAACGTAAACCGCAACCAGTTTTATTTTGTCTGGACTCTAGATGGTCCTATAGAGCAGGACCAGCATATTTTCAAGCGTTCTTATCTTATATTCTCTAATTTGTAATAATTTATGTTTGAAATATATCACAAGGAATTTTCTGGTAACGTGGGGAAAATACAAGCTAGTTAGTTGATGGTAGCGTGGTTTGTACCTGGCTAAGCCGAGCTATTTGTTCATTTGAATAAAACGAGTCGTGGAGGCGATTTCAATGCTGTGTGATGTGTGGCTAAAATGCATATCAGATGGCTGAAGTTCCATTAACATTTTGCCGAGTAAATGCAGTTCGCTTATCTCCTCGGAGAGCTGTCAATTTAGGCGATTGATCGCCACCACCGCGACCACCGCCTCTCAACGAGATGAAAACGTGACTATATTACGAGCTCAATGTTCTTTCTAATATTGCATAGCAGCGTGATTTTATAAAATCAAACGATGACGACAATATGGATGGTTGATAATAATTTCACCTGCCACCGCTTTTCATTGTGTAGTTATTTCTGTTTGGTAACTAAAATAAGAATGAGAATAAACATGGCATGCATGGCATACATGGGCATCGGGCCTCAAATAATTACTATCTTGTTTTCCAAAAATATTATTTAACACTCCAATATAATGAATACGCTTCTTTAATTAAGCATTTGCGTCGGACAGTGTAGGAATGTATTTATTGCGAATGTGCCTTAAGTCAGCAGTACCTACAGTAGAACTTGTAAAACCATCCAATTGAAAACCAACATGGAGGGTTTTACTAACCTGATCTACCGAATGTAATCACTCTGTGTTAAAACTGTTATATTTACACATTTACTGATACGATTACTTAATTCAGCTTTTGTGATTTTAATCAGCACTTGAACAAATTGTGCCACCCGACAACACGACATGATGTAATCAATTAAATGAAACACTGATCGCATTCGAATATTTAATTTGACTGAAGATCGAGTCGATAAATCCGTCAGTTCAGTAATCCGTAATCAGTTTGCTTGTGCGTGAAATGTGATCATATTGGAACCGTTACAAACTTAATTACTAACATACAACTATAGTCCATTTACAATAGCATTAGAAAGAAGTTAAAAAAGGTTATTTTTAATGCACACTTTGTAACAAAAATACAATAAACATTGTTACATTATGATAGACGCCGAATTTATTATGATCTATTTTTACAGCAGCTGTCACACTTAATTGTAACCATTTTAACTATTTATCTTATGAAATTATGTGGCTTTAATTTATTTATATTATATAACTCCAATTTAAAATTACAGTGTCAATGCTAAAAACCTAAAAGAAGCAGGGATGAACAATACTTGGAACGTTATTCGTTTCACTATAATTCTACCGAATTTTATTTTAATTAAGGTGGATGCGCTGCAGTAGCCCGCGAAATCAGACGAATTCGGAGCAATTCTAATTTAAAGGGATGTATTGATGATTTTTAAGGTTAAAATTGTATTATTACCTACATATTTCTTATTGTTGCGCATCATATTATTTTTATTAAGATACAACCTTACACTGACCTGCAAATTGCAAAAAACGCAAGAAAATTAGAATTTCAGCATCTCCCATAAAATTGTTTTATCATAACTTTGAAATAAAATGTTTTGCATTCCTGCTTCTACGAGCCTCTTTTTTCTAATGCTATTATAAATGGACTATACATACCTGTCACAGTGAGTTTTTTCATGTAATTAATAATAATAATAATATCCTTGGACATTTCACACAGCGCCATCTAGTCCCAAGCTAAGCAACCTAATGCTTGTATTATGGTAACAAGATGGCTGATAAAATACTTATATACATTTTTTTTTTTGTAAATACATACATATTATAGATAGAAAAACACCCAGACTCGGAACAAATACATGTAGGTCATACAAATATTTGTTCCGTGCGGGAATCGAACCCGCGACACGCAGCGCAGCAGTCAATCGCTTAACCACTGCGCCAACCGTGCCGTCAAATTAGATGGAAAACAAACCTATGGCTCACCTGATGGTAAGTATTCACCTCCGTCTATTGACAACTGCAATGCCAGAGGTATCACAGATGCGTTACGACCCCAGATACAAAGCACAAATGGCTCATGTGTCGGTTACAACAGCAACACTAGTAGCTGGCAACTCTTCAAATAACAAATAGGTCGGTGTCTGTGTGAGTGTGGCTGCGGTAGGGACCATTTATTGTTCAACACAAGCTTTATGTGGCCCCTTGTACAAACAGTGGCTGAACCCAGTCGAAATTGTGTTGCTGCGCTTTTTTGTATTTGTTGGAATGTTGTGAATTGTTACCACAGAACATTATGTTCTGTGATTTTAACTGAACCATATGACGTATTTTATATAAACACTTACTAACAGCCACCATAATTAAGTCTTCTTCAGTAGGCTGATTGGTAACGGTTTTCAAAGATCTGTTGTTCTTAATTGAATTGTACCTACTCATATTTATAAACCTCAGAATAATTATAGTTCAAATTAGGCCAAAACTTCAGCAAAACATTGTGTTAACTTTGATTTGCAACGCGCAAACGTTAACAGGGTTAACTCAGTGAAATGTATTTAGTATGTAAAACGTACAATTTAATTTGAGCGTGAAATTAGTTCAACGCGCTGTTCAATTTAGTGATTAAATGTCAGCCCGTTGTGCTGACCGCGTGTCAGTGGTAGTGATAAGCTTCCTTGTAAACCAAATCAACTCGCACTCGTTTTTTTTAATCTGTTGTGTGTTCGCGGTTGGACAAAGGCCTTGTTTTTTGTATGCTGGCTGCTTTCTCTTTTCGATCCCTTTGAAGTGTATTTATTAAACACGCGCCAGACCATTCGTATTTATTTGGTACGAGTCTAAACGAACGAGAGTCCTTTGTTTTTCACATTACAAAATCTGCTTTGTATAACAACATCGGAAAGGGTAATTAAAATAAAGAAATACAGCAAACGTGTTTATTGGTTACCAAGTGTAATAAGTATAACAATAACCCCACCGCCGTATCTCTACGTTGACGTCGTGGTGGGGCTTGCGCGCTCTTAACTCTAGGTCTGTGACGGAAGAGTTTACTTTTCCGGATCAGGTCTAGGGTGAGGAGCCAGACCAAGAGAGATACAGGTACCTGCAGGGCAGCGTGTGCGAGCTGTTGGGCAGTAGTGACCCCACGGACCCTATCTCCTGGGAGAAGTCTTGCTCCTCACCTCTGGCTTGCCTTTATTGGCCGACTGGAGTGAACATTGACGAGGAACAGAGTTCCCACCTCATTCTTGCCTTTATTGGCTGGCTTGAGTGGAGATTCGCAAGAGCAAACGTGCTCGAAGGAAGGAAGTATTTCAGTAAGATGCTGGTAGAGATCTTGACCGTACTTCCGGGATTGTCCTGATAGCCGTGGAATACCTCTCCACTCCTCATAAGCACCTCAGGACATGTTGCCCCCTTGTCACTACGACACTATGTGCTAGCGACCGTTTTCGGGGGCCCATTATTGAGTGTGCAAGTCACCCCCTGCCATTTCATCTGTGAATATTGTAATTATCACTGGTCAAGCAGGGGACATAGTCCTTCCATAGTTCAAGGTGACCGATCCACTATAGCCTCCCAAACCCATAGCCAAAAGTGCCTGAAATGGTTTAATTGAAATAAATGATTTGAGTTTGAGTTTGAATGACGCCGAAAAAGTGGTATAATAAAATTTTGAAAAAAAAAATATTTAGGGACCTTCAAAGTCCTTCAAAGTCGGATACCTGTGTAATTCTCTTTGCCGGCGCTCCCTCTTTCTTTTTTTTTCAGTTTGCCGTGTGTTGTCCAGTGGTACGCATTTAGCTTTCTTTGTAAACTCTCTTGCTTGATAGAACGGCTACTTGGTTTTAGTGGTAAGACTCTCAGAGATGAATACGGGACTATTTCCCGGCATTTTAATGTGTGAGCTGTTAAGCCAGTTGGACTTGTGGTCGCGATTGTAGTTTTTAATGTTAGTTAGAAGTTTGTCCTTGATTATGGTTGACGTAAATTCGATGTTAATAGGCCCATCAGTTTGGGGTTTTCTGTTACTCTTACTAGTAAGACGATAAACATCTCTGAGCTCACCTGTTTGTATTTCGGTGCTCACAGCGGTTCCCAGACTTTTTACAATATTTATAAGATCATCCTTAGACTCATTAGGTTCTTTTAGGTACGTTGCGAATTTCTAAGCTTGATGATCTTGAATTTCGTTCCATGATCTCGACTTTTTCCTCTAAATATCTTACATAGATACTCCAATGTGCTCCTCGTTTCATTTTCTAAAAGAGCCAATTTAGACATGAGGTCGTCATATTTACCACTCTTACACTCACCTTTATTTGGCCCAAATTACATTGCATTACACTAAATTTCTCATGTTGCTCCTTTTATCAGTATCAAATGATGACATAATGTCTTCCCGGAGAGATTTCATCTCAATTAATTGTTCAGAATCATGTCTACGTTTTTGTCGTAAAGTGATTCTGTCCAACGTTTGTTCCAAAACTGGTGATGCCAAATCGGGCTCTGAGCTGCGGTGAAGAAGAGGTTCACTGCCAGGTTCCTCATTTTGAAAAGATAAAATATGCACCTTACGTCTGGAGTTGACAAACGATTGACGCGAAGACACACTGTGCTTGGTGTAATTGGTTAGGCGCTTGTAATTGCTAGCAGTCAGTGTAGAGGGCGGAGTCAGGTGGTAATGACTCACGCGCAGTCGACAGAGACGGGTAGCGTGGACACCAACTTGCTTTCTCGTCTCGCTCGCCGCAGGACTCGATCTCTTGCAACACCTTGCGCGCCTGGTACGTTTCGAGAATTAAACTTGACGATTTATTTTAATTTTTATATTATAATTTAAATATTGATTTAATTAAATAGACTATTTGGGTAAACACGTCCGTGCGCAATGGCTGTCCGAGGGAAATATATATACATAGTCCAGTATACAGTTGCCTGGCGCTTTGCTTGTCGGGGAAGACAGTGAGGGGAGTGACAGTCCCTCCGAAGAAATAGAACTTTCCAAGGGATAAAGTTACATGGAAGTGAGGATCAGTGATAACGTTATCATGAGCTATACGCAGCAACGCGCCACACAACTCGGCACAAGCACACGTCGGAGATTCGGTTTCAAGCTCATCATTTTGGGTAACAGTCGTAACAGTTTATACATTTTGGTAACATTAAAGGTAGAATATAAATAATTTAAAAAGTATTCGTCAGATTGTTACGGAGTAGCAAGCAAAAGTTTAAGTGCTTCGATCTTAAAGTGAACCCTTTAGAGCTTAATAAACTTTCGTTGAGTGGTTTTCCTTAAAGCCCAAATTAAATGCAAAATGAAAATTATATCTCGTTTCGACGGCAGTGGTCGCACTGTGACCAACGTTGCGGTCACATTGCCTCGCTCGCGTCACATTGCGGTCACTCCCGGGTTTTTGAAACGATGCATTGTCATAACATTACTTATTAAGTTTCCTGTAGTATCATCAACCCTTCGTACAACAGTACAACAGCAGTAAATAGACGTTTTGAACCGACAGTGCGCTGACAGAAGTTACATGTTTGTACGTAAAACAGACAAAAGAACCACAAAATAACGTCAGATTTTAGAAGAAAATCCTTAGTTTATAGTTGAGTATAGGTTCAAAAATCGTTCAGTCACAATTTATAAGAAATAGTTCTTTCACATTATATATTAAAGTTATATTTAAATATACATTAAGAAATACACAGCATTTCAGTTTTTGGATGTGACAAATGTGACAGTGGATGGTATTATTGTCTGTATGACAAAACTGAAATTACGGGTTTCATACAAATGTATGAAACCCGTAATTTCAGTTTTGTTGGAGGGAGAAATGAAAATTCATTTCTCCCTCCTCGAGGCATTGAAAGCCTTTTGTTTCCATTTCCATACAAACAGCTTTCAATTCCTTACATGTAATTTAACATCAAACAATAGAAATAAATATCATAACTTTCAAACAATGTTTTTATTAATTTAGTATAACGTGTTTTTTACAAATTTATTCTCTACCTACGTCCCTAGATCGAACCTTTTATTATTTTATTTTAAATTACAATAGTAAAATAAAATATTTTTGTTATTTTTCTCTATTTACCCAGTTAATTTTACTTTCTCTCGCACTAGAGCGTTCCATTTAATTCCAATTTTGCCTTCTCTATCTAATACTCTCCTGATAATGCAACCTTGGGAAAAGAGGGTGAGAACGAAGAAGAGACAGAAGTCGTATTATCAGTAAGAGTGGAGTTGTAAGGAGTGAGTGATATGTGAACGCAATGTACTCGGTTGTAAAGAAGGAAGAAGTGCACAGTTCACAAGATACACCTACCATGCAGCTACAACATTTATTCCATATATTTTGATTATCTAACAGTTACCACATACAAACTACCGTCATATTTCACGAGTGTTGTCGATGTTTCAAACCTGCCATATCCACAAGGATGTTGAATAATAACAGGTTGTTGGTTCCTCTGGAATCAGCATGTATCCCTCACACGGTGGCAAGATGGAGCCACAGTACACCGATGTAACAAAGACGTCCTCTCGCGAGCTTGATAAACCCGCGCGAACTTATTTGGCAGCTACTGATATTGCAGCAGTAAACTTGTCGCCGAAGACAAAGTTCCGTTCTCAGCTTTAAACTTTTATCATTTGCTTCAATTATAAACTGAGATTGTTGTTGGAACTAAGTTACTTGATGGTGCAGCCAAAACCATCAATGGCTGATTGAAATCATGGTGACTACAAAGTGTTGCATCCAATATACAGTGAAGTTTAATGGCTGTTATTGATTTTAGAACAAATGACGACAGGTTCAAACACGTACTCTCACTCGGATTAACCTTACTAATAGCAATGTCCAATTCTATTCAACATAGTTGGAAATACCCAAATCTGTCTAAATGTTGCACATTAAGTACGCCAAGTTTAATTAAATAAATCCTTGAACAGAATTAATTGCGACTAGTTTAGTACTAAATTGCCTCTAGCTCACCGATCGCTATGATTTCGAATAATTGAATCCACTGAAATTGGAAACTGTACCGATGGCTTACTGAAACAGATCTGGTGCAGGAATTACTGAGGATGTACTTAAAAATGAAACGAAGTCTGTATTCATACCGGCTTAATATGCAAATGTATACCAAAATATTAAGCAGTCTTTATAGGCACAGAAAAATCAAACCGTTCAATTCAGAGAATATAATAAAATGTTCCTCAATATTGTACAGTGGCTTCGTTTTAAATCTCTGCGATGGATTAAAGTTCCAAAATAAAATGTTAAACGGATTGAATGCAAGCAGTTAGGTCTTAGTTGCAGTTAATTCGCTTAATTGTCTTAAACGTCGCAGCTGCCATAATAATGAGATCTTTCTCTAAGTTCAGAACTCCGCTCCGATAAATTTATGAACTTTAAACTGTGAGCTGGAGTTTTCTTGTTCAAAACTTTCAGAACTTGTTGTGCGCGTCATTTAACAGATTGTATTTTAAAATTGCATTGTCGAGGGCGGTCATTGATTGCACGTTTCATTGAAATGACAATATTCGTAGTATATGAGGTTGATATTCCATTTCAATACTAAATCCCAACGCTTATGAAATATGACAGTAGCTATCTTGAATAATCAATACGAGAGACAGACACATATCGACGTAATGACGTCATCGGTTAAAGGCCCTCCACACTTGCTCAGTTTTGCATGAAATTAAATTACAATAAATTAATTTAAGGTGAATTTATGCAGTCTTAATTATTATACAAAATAATTATTTTGTTCCAATATGCACGAACTGTTTCGATGATAAGCTAACAAACCGTTTTAATAAACAATAATTAATTGGAACTAGATTCCATCGAAGACCTTTCGTTTTCAATTAGCAAAATATGCATTACTTAGTAATGTTTTGATTTCAATTTTGTGCTGTCGTACAAAATAGAATTCTGCATAGCATCGATTCTATGGAAGTCAACAACTGAACAAGTGTGGAGCCTCGCTTATTGGTACACAGACATTTATCATGTTAAACACGCATCAATTGGAATCAAACTGTCGGATTGGAGCCTCGGTCCGCTGTTTGGCGACTTCATATTGGTTGGGTTTATTCAAAAGCTTAGGTGCATATATAGATCGAGCATTTCAAAGCACGTAATTAGTTTGATGTGATGAACCGTGCTCCTGAGCACTGGGGCTCGTGGCTCGTGGCAGACTGTATAATGCAGATAGTAGTCGACGTAAAATGTAAAATGTGGTAATGATATGCATATGATTTCAACTCCCGCGTCGGGAATACTAATTAGACTCAGTGTGAGTTATTGAGTGAGGTGGGCGTTTCGATGGGCACTGATTATGATAGTTTAAAATAGAATTTCAGAGGCTGTTGTGACATTGGTACTTTCGGTATTGGAGCTACCAATTTGCGGCGACAAAGAGCAGAAGTGTAAATGTACATATGTCCAAATGAGCTACAGTTATATTGGGATGTTGTAAATTAAGAACAAGTATGGTTTGAAGTAGTACGAAAGCGACACCATGTCGCTTTCGTCCTCGTGGTGGCACATTGGGAGGTGTACCGGGAGGCTGCTGCTACAGAATAGCGACGATAGCACATATATGTTGAGTCATTCGTGGGCGATTGATGCAGTAGGTTTTGTTACTTGACACTTCTCATTTAAAATAATGCCACTTCAAAGATATTGATTTGATTGCTCTGTGTTTGAATGTTACTCGACAGTTTGCACCACTATTAAAATTTAATCGTTGATCAAAGAGTTGAAATTACCATTTTAACTCTAGAATTCAAGACAACACTCAATTATTCATTTAAAATATATTATCTCGTCGTTTGTCCTATATTCCGAAGGCAGATCTGTTTGATTGACGTGTCACTGTTCCACTCAAATACACACCCTAACAAATAGAGATCAAATAATCTACACGTATTCGGTATAGAACGCGTTGCTGGTGCAATTTCCGTTGTCGTTGGGCGAGTCGGGATACTCCTCGGGCTCGACGCCGTTCGTGCGCATCTCATCACGGACCTGCGCAAATAAACATGATTTATGCCTCATTAGCAGTGCGACTTGAGACGCGGGAGAAGCAACTAAGTTTGCCTAAGTCTTGTGCTGCAACATTGTGATAAACCGGATCTGTGTGGAGAACATTGGGCAGACTTGTAGCTATTGTAACAGTGGGGTCTCGCCGCAGCAAATTGGGAGCTATACAGAATATTCACAAGTTACCGTCGGGGTTGAGTGAATATTCTGTTGGATTAGATTCGAAACTATTAACATGGAAGCAATAGAGCACATCACGCACGACCTGAACACAGTTTGGAGCTTGAAATTGAAAGGGACGATGTTGGTTGTTATTTGGTTTAGTCGTCAGTGAATTCTGCGAAGCTGAATGAATATAGCGACTAGGAACACAATTAGCTTCATGCTAATTGCTAGTAACGCTAGCAATTTCACTAATTGAAAATAATTTTGTTCTGATTTGACACATAGCTTGCTTGCCTTAGTTTAACAATCTTAGGAAATACTTTGTCTTTTACTTTATTTCTATTTCATTTGCTAATGGTGCCTTTACAATTTTATTAGTCAGTGTTTTCTATCAAAGCTCTTTTCTTTTATCTTTGCTCATACATTATCAAACTCTTAAGAATAAGTCATTCAAAGTTCATATTTTATTACCTCCCCATCAATATTTAGTGCTTATAATATATTTAGTTCGCTGGTGGCGCCTGCTCCTCCTATGTAATACGACCAAAGCCAATAATTTATGAAAACTATAATAATTTTCGCTGCACGGCACTTTAGTTGCCTTTAGGTAATTTATATCATGTTCCGGCACTATCCGATATCTGCTATTACTTATCATAATATTAGGGGTTAAAGTATGAAATTGCCTGAAATTGTAGGTACTGAAAATTGAATTGTACTGAATTTGTACTGAAAATTTGAAATTCGTTTTATTTTTTAATTTAACATATTTATTTAATCAAAATAATTACCATTATTATCTATATATTGCTGCCATCTAATAGGAAGGTCATTTATGCCTTTGCGATAGAACTCTCGTGATCTAGATTCGACAAACTGTGTGAAAGCATTTTGTACTGCCTCCTGGGAAGAAAATTTTTTACCACGTAGAAAATTGTCCAAATCTGGGTCCAAGTCTGGCGAATACGAAGAGTGACGAATGTTTTCTAATTGCAGTTCCTGTATAGTTAAAACGGTTTCTCGTACTGTATGAGGTCTCGCGTTATCATGGAGCAATAATGGTGAAGATCGATTCATGAGTCGGGGCTGTTTCACTGCTAGTTTTGCTATCATTGTTCAGAGTTCGGCACATTAGATATCTGCCGTTATTGCTTGACCAGATCGGAGAAAGCTATGGTGAATAACTCCATGCTGAGACCACCAAACAGTTACCATAACCTTTTTATTGTTAAGCTTTGCTTTATGGCACTGTTGCGGCGTTTGACCTGAGGTCAGCCATTGCATTTTTCACTTACGGTTATCGTAAAGAATCCACTTTTCATCACATGTCACAATTCGATCCAATATTCCTTCATTTCTGTATCGATTCAACAAGGCAACACAATTTTCAACACGCGTTTCTTTCTGCAGATCAGTCAAATCATGAGGCACGAATTTCTCATATTTTTTTATTTGATTGATTTGACGCAAATGAGTCAATATTGTTGGTAAGGTAACGTTAAACCATGCCGCTAATTCCTGGGTAGTTTGGCTCGGATCGGCTTCCACCATCTTTTCAATTCATTGTTACTCACCTGTGTCTTCCACGTGGTTCGTTCTTCAAATCAAAGTTTCCATCTCGAAAGCGTTTAAACCAAAATCGCACGGTGCGTTCATTAGCAGTCCCCTCTCCTCTCCGAATACAATATTGATATTGCGAGCTGTTTCCGCGATGTTTAGTTCCGCGTCGGAACTCGTATTAAAAAATAACTCGAATTTTCGAAGTATCCATCTTTCTTGTCTAAGCTGAATAAAAAAAAACAACTGAAAGTCGATAATCGAATGTTGCACATTTTTTAAAAGAAGAACTTCATAGGTACCATGTGGAAAAAGTTTCACTCAAAAATCTCAAACTATGAAGGTTCTATGTCAATTCTAAGTACCTGTTACAATAAAACGGCAATTTCATACTTTAACCCCTATTATTATCCAGAGATTAAATTGATCTTGCCATAATATGCTTAATAATATAATACCAGCCTACTATTGTCCCGCTGCAGGACAAAGGTCTCTTCTTCTACAAAGAAGGCACGAGCATCATCACGCTTGCTCATGAGGGGTTAGCGAAATAATCAGTCAAATAAGTACAGAAAAAATAAAGAAATATATTTTAAGAAAATTAGGTTACTAGAATAAATAGAAGACTTCTTTGTCACCAGTCTGTGTTGTACCGCTGTCATGTGGGTATATTCTATTATTTTGCCCAATAAAACAAAAAAGACGTAAGTAACAAGTAAGTACTGAACGTGAACCTTTTCCACTTGGCGCTTTACGCGCAGCACGTTAAGCCCTGCGAGGTTCTTGCTCCTGCATTGATTTAATGACTTTTGGGTTCTCAGTCATATTAAAAATTCCACATTTGACAGAGTACATTCTGTTTATGATGCGGCGCCCCAATGATGTAGAAAATGTCGAAGTCTCCACCGATGCCAACGTAGTCAGTGCCAATCATACGCTTGATGTAGCGGTAGTGCTCTGCACACAAGCAGTTGAAAAACAAACTATGCAAATTCAACTGTCAGTTTATTTGCAGCTGCAATGCTTTTATTTGAAGTCTTGGACGAATAGAGAATTAAAAGTGTTGAACAAAAGAAAGAGCTTACCATTAAACGGCAAAGTTGTTAGAAAAAAACCGGTCAAGTGAGAGTCGAACTCGGGCACCGAGGGTGCCGTACAAATTTCTACTACTACTACTACAATTTTCGGTTTTCGAATTTTTTCCTTTACTTGTGCTACATTAGGTACATGACATTGCTTCTTGCCGAATTTCATGATTCTAGGTCAACGAGAAGTACCCTATAGGTTTTCTTCCCTTGCGAGTGTCAAAAACAAATACCTAACGAAAAAACTTCGACACTTGAAACTTGAGACCTTGAAACTAAGTTTTCGTCGAAGGTCTATTAACTCGTAGACTGTTTTACCCACCCGTAGACGCGTTTTTAATACAGAGCCATCTAGTATAAGTTTTTAGTAGCTTAGCTGAGCTTTGCGATAGGAGAGCTTCAAAAAGTTTTTTGAAGCTCTCATACTAGATGGCTCTGTATTAAAAACGCGCAAATCCATTCTTTCTCTCCTTCTCTTCTACCTTATTTCTCTTTCTTGTGAGAGAGAGAAAGTCGCATGGAGGGGGCATAACGCTTTTTCCTTACGTGACAATTTCTACCAATCAACTGTTCCCGCAAGCCGCGTTATGGAACTTCGTTCCAATAAAAACGATACGAAGAGATACGAAATGGTGGATGAAGATGAGACTGGAGCTCAAGTAGTGTCAGTAACCGTAGTTGGTAAAACTTCGAGCTCTGCCAATGTACAGTAGAGACAGGACTCTCAGCATTCGACCGCACAGACTCAACTCTGCGGTGAGACTTGTGACTAGTTGTTTTTAAAATTACCTGATGGCTTATATCAGGTAACAATAGCGACTGCCAGACGACCGATACAGAATGATGGCCGTTGCGTCCTCGACTGTTTTTTATAAGTAAAAGTACGCGATAAGGCTTTGTAAACGCGCATGCGCGAAGACTGATGACGAAAAGTTGCAAAAGCATTTCGCAACATTTTCCTTACTCGGAAGTAGATCACGGGGCAGGTAGGCACGTTGTTTCCTCTCATGTCAGGTATGGTATAATTCGGAAGTCAAGCAGTTCGACGTTGATTGTTTACTAACAAGAATAGGTAAAAAAAATCCACTACTTACTTCTTCACGTGAAATACGTAGCATTCGCATACGCAGCATAGGTTACCTACAGACATGCTTTTCAAACAAACACAAACTCGTGTTGTAAACCAAAAACAGTTCTGTCCCAAATTGTATCGTATCCGGTGCCGGAGCACGCAAGCAACGCTGTTATACCAACAGCGTTAGTTTAAAGTTTGTACCGGACGAGCCACCGTCTGGCCGATCCGGTGACATAATACCTCCGGCCGCGCGTGGCTCCGGTGCCGGACCGGTTCGTAAAGAGCGCGGTTGTGAGCCCACCAAATGGTGAACTTCAGGCTAATAGTAGTATAACATAGGTACTGATTTTGTGAAGAAAAATATAACTTAGCATTAATATAAAAAAAAATAATTAAAATATAGCTTAGCATAGATAGAAGAACAATTACCTACTACAGGGATAACGACTTATTGAGAATTAGTTTGGAAGAAGAGGATATTTTGCACCGACCTCAAATAAATTGGGATGAGGAGAGGAGAATGATGATGAGAAAGTATGAAAACAAACAATAATCAAGACCTTCATCACGCACTTATGTTCCCCAATGAATACTATGAGCGAAAGCCATCATAAAACTTCCGCGATCCAAACACTGTTTAGACGCCACGACTTTAATTATTGCTTCAACTTAAAACTGCATTCAACAGGCAAATTAATGGCTTCGTTTGAATAAACCATTATTAATCCAACGTTATTGCTGGGGTTTTATTTTCCGTTAATTAGCTAATTCTCCAAGTTCCGATCGGGATACCTCGCAATATTTATGAGTATCCAGCACGTCCGCTGGCCGCTGATCCAGAACATGCAAAGATTGTCGAAAGTTTGTATTCCGTCTCGGTCCGATAGGGATGATACTAATAAATCAGTCGCAACATAACCACACTCTAGTTAATACCGTGGCTTTGCTTATGTTAATTTTTTCTTTTAAATTAAAGTGACTAGATAGTATCAAATTGTGTTTAGTAAAATATGAAAAAAGTGAAAACATACCACATAAAGCCTTCTATATTATGCTTTATAATTTGTTTATTAAGTGATAAATTACGACTAACTCAGAAATGTTTATGTAGACTGTAGGGTATCTATAGATAATTCAAAGTCCTGACTGACTGACTGATTGGCTGACTGACTGACTGATAGATCAACGCACAGCCTAAACCGCTGGTCCTAGAGACATGAAATTTGGAGGGTGTGTTCTTCGTGAAGAGTAGGCATCCACTATGAAAGGATTTTTCGAAATTCCACCCCTAAGAGGGTGAAAAGGGGGGAATTCGTTTGTATGAAAAATCTTATTCCTTAAGTTAATAAACTTGAAACTTGGCACGAATACCTACTTATCTAAATAAATTATGAAGATTGATTTTCCTTCTAAACTACCGTTTAGAAGGAAAAAAAACTGTCAAGAATTTTAGCGCGCAGTCCGATTTACTCGAAACTCAGTATTTATACCTAATATTGAAAGTAAATAATAATGTGTATCAGGGTTTTTTTTAAAATCTACCCCTGACGGGCTGAAATGGCGTAGTCAATTTTTCAGGTGAGGATTTTACTGCATGGCTTGATTAACTTGAAAATCAGTATAAATAATCTTTGAGTCAAGTTATGAATACATTTACGTTTTTTATTCAACCCCTGTGGGGGTGAAAAGCGGGGATACAGTTTATATGAAAAATCTTCTTCATTAGGTTAATAAACTTGAAACTTTTCAAGAATACTCGCCTAAGTAAGTAATAAAGTTTATCATTATAAGTTTTTCAAAACTACCCCTCAAAGGGGGATATAGGGGTGTTGAAGTTTAATTGGAATAATTTGAATGGGCGGGCCGATTACCTCGAAACTCAGTGTTTATACTTAAGACCAAAAATAAAAAGTAACATGTATCAGGATTTTTCGAAAATGTACCCCTAACGGGTTGAAAAGGGGTAGTTAATTTTACAAGGGGGGATTATAATGCGTGGCTTGATTAAGTTGAAAATTGGTAAGTATTAATAATCTTTGAATCAAGTTATGAATAATCCGTAACGATTTTTCAAAATTCCACCCCTGTGGGAAAGGAAAGGGGGGGATACAGTTTATATGAAAAATCTTATTCATTTAGTTAATAAACTTGAAATTTGGCAAGAATACTTGCCTAAGTAAGTAATAAAGTTTATCATTATAAGTTTTTCAAAACTACCTCTCAAAGGGGGATATAGGGGTGTGAAGTCTGTGTGGAAGAAATTGAATGCGCGGTCCGAGTAACTCGAAACTCAGTATTGATACTTTTGACAGAAAATAATTAATAATGAGTATGTAAAGTTGTCGAAAATTTACCACTGACAAAAAGGGGTAATTCAGTTTTTAAGGGGAGGATTCGAACTTGAAACTGTATGTTACATTTTCACGCCTAAACCACCGAACTTCTGATTTGGCATAGAGATAGATGGCATCCTGGGGAAGCACACACACTTTTTTTCCTTTGTGGGTAGACATAGGGGTAACATACATTTTTGTGTGCTCCAGGTAAAATAAAATCTAAAAAAGTTTATTTATTTACGTAATGAAATAAATCAGTTCATTTTATATTAGACCCCCCCACATCCGCTATCTATTGTTATCAAGTCTGTAACACTTGCATCTGGTTCACTTTCACTACATACTGAATATGGACACTAAACTTGCTGCCAGCTTGGAGGACCTCGAGCAGTTGTTTGGCTCCCGAATGCAGGAATATGAAGCGAAATTGCAGCAGGCTACCACTGGTACCACATCAGCTTCACCGGACATTGCATCCATTGCACGTGAGTTCTCCGAGTTTAAGCTGTTTGTCTGCCAAGCACTCTCCAAGTTAAAAACTCAAATTGAGCTGCTAGCTGATGGGTTCGATAGGCATGAGACCATCATGCGAAGAAAGGTCTTGCTGTTCCATGGTGTTCCAGAGATGGACAGTGAAAATCTACTTAATGTGGTCCACAACATCATATCCAACCAAATTAAATTGACAGAGGTATGTAAGGACAAGAATATTATCCATGTTTGTCATAGACTTGGATTCTCACAGCAGAAAGCCCGACCCATACTGGTACGATTCTTCAAAATGGAGCACCGACAACTGGTATGGGATAGTAAGAAAGCTCTCAAGGGTACCGGGATCACTATCTCAGAGTTCTTAACACAAGTTCGGCATCGTGTGTTTGCAGCTGCTCGTAAGCATTTCGGTATGCCAAATTGCTGGTCCATGGAAGGCAAGATTGTCGTTATTTGCCCAGACAAATCCCGCCGAAAGATCGAAACGGCAGGCGAACTTCACGATCTGATAGCCAAATTCCCGTCTTGTTCAGCCAACACCGAGGATTCTGCGCAATCTGAAGATCCTGTATCTCCTAGTGCCGCAACCTTGGCTACTCCCGTTAAGAGAACAAGGAAGACGCGTCTGCGCAAGTAATTTTCATAATTCACTACTTCTCAACTTGGCCGCTTGCATAATCACGTTGAACTTGGGCCGGTAGTTAAATTTATAATTTTTATTTGTATCACCGCTTATCATGTCACTTTTTATTTTTATTATTGCCGGTATGTACATTACGTTTATTTGACGGGCCTAGATCTTGTTTTGACAATGTGACAGTTGTTTGTGGTCTGATGTAGACAGATGTCAGTGTCATGTTCATACTCGGCCGTCATTGCGTCGCGTTCCTTTCTATGTACAGTTCGATGTTTTCGTTTTACTTCTTTTTGTTTTGTTTTTATTGCTACTGCACTACTATTGTTGTGCATCTTTGTTATTTAATATTGTAAAATTCCTACCAATATACCAGCGAGTGGGGGAGGTTATTCTTAAAGGAAAATCTTGAATTTTTGTATTTTTAGTAGTTAAGTTATTTTAAATATTATTCCTGTATTTTAGATATTTATAATATTTTTATTTTATTTTACATTTATATTATAATTTAGGCTCATGGATGATGTAGCTGATCTTAACGACAGCTTCTTCTCGTGCTCTTCTTCTACTAGTTTTGCTAGTGCGGACAGTGACTCTTCCTTACCACTCACTTTACATGATAAAATCTCTTCTCTTTTCTCCAATGACCTTAAGAATTTTCATATAGCTCACATCAATGCTCAGAGTGTTCCTGGTCACTATTCTGACCTTCTGGCATCCTTTAGCAGTGCTCATCTGGATGCGCTCTTAATATCGGAATCGTTTTTGAAGCCATCACTCCTCTCTACTCAGTACTCACTCCCCGGCTTCGTCTTGATACGCAACGATAGGACCGGCAAAGGCGGAGGAGGTGTTGCCATGTACCTCCGTGCTGATTTACCCTACAGGGTGGTCAGTTCATCTCCTTCACGGTATTCTGAGTCGGCTGAATACTTGTTTGTTGAGATTACTGTTCATCACACAAAAGTTTTGCTTGCAGTGCTCTACAGTCCTAATCTTCACATAGACTATTTCAATTCTCTCGACTCCACACTCAGTGATCTTTGCCCCATGTATGAGCACGTTATTTTAATGGGTGATTTTAATACCTGCTTGATTAAAAATGACACTCGATCCCTTAAACTCCTTTCACTCTTGTCTTCTTTCAATCTTCAGGTTTTGCCTCTTTCTGCAACTCACTATTTTCCTAATTGTACACCCTCGCTTCTAGATCTTATGATTGTCTCCTCTCCTAGTAATGTTTCTTACCATGGTCAACTTACGGCTACTTTTTCTTACCACGATCTTATTTACCTTTCATATCGTATCCGTGTTCCCAAGCGTAAGTCCCAGCTTTTATATCTCCGTAACTACAAGGGCATAGATCTGGAAGCTTTGCAGCGTGATGCCGGCGATCTCGACTGGACCCCTCTGGTGGAGTTCGATGATATCGACGATAAGGTGAAGTGTTTTAACGCAACCGTTCTCGAATTATATGATCAGCATGCCCCTATCCGTCGTGTCAAAGTTAGACATAACCCTGCACCATGGATAACACTACAAATTAAAGAGCTTATGGCTCGCAGGGATAAAGCTAAGAGCAGATATAAGCGCAGACCTTCAGAGCTGAATCTCTCTTACTACAAATCGTTACGTAATCGCTGCAGGCACCTGTGTCAAGATGCTAAGAGACGCTATTTCCACGACCAACTCAATAACCGCAGTTCTTCTGATGTATGGAAATTTCTCAAATCTGTAGGCATAGGCAAGTCTCCTGCCAACCAGTGTAAGGATGTTAACCTCAATGATCTCAATAAGCATTTCTCTCTCCTTCCCTTTTCTCTTGATCCGTCTGTTAAGGCTGCGACACTGGAGAGTCTTGCTAGTTTGCCGGTACCACAATATTCTCACTTCAAGCTCAACGATGTTACTGAGGATGACGTTAAGAAGTCTATACTTGCGATAACTTCTTCAGCAGTCGGTAATGATAAGTTGTGTTCAAGAATGATAACTCTTATCCTTTCCTCATTACTTCCTGTTCTCACTCACATCTTCAATCACTCATTTTCCTCTTGCTCCTTTCCGTCAGTTTGGAAACAGGCTCACATAATACCTTTACCTAAAACTAATAATCCTACTTTATTAACCCACTTTAGACCTATTTCTATTCTCCCATTTCTCTCTAAAGTTTTTGAGCACATAGTCCATAGACAATTATCATTTTTCTTGGCGTCAAACTCGATAATATCCCCCTTTCAATCCGGTTTTCGCTCGGGTCACAGTACTGTAACCGCGCTCTTGAAGGTGACTGATGACATCCGCTGGGCAATGGAGAATAAGTTACTTACTGTTCTAGTATTGCTCGACTTTAGTAGCGCCTTCAACTCGGTGGATTTCGACATTTTACTAGGTTTCCTCAAATCTATCAATTTCTCTTCTTCCACTTTAGCCTGGTTCAGTTCTTATCTTCGGGGACGCTCTCAGTGTGTTCGCCTGGAGGAGTCCTTCTCTGATTGGTGTAGTCTCACTGAGGGTGTTCCTCAGGGTAGCGTTCTCTCTCCTCTTCTTTTTTCAATTTTCATAAACTCTGTTACCAGAGTAATCTCCTCTAGCTTCCATCTCTACGCAGATGACCTGCAGCTTTATCGACACTTTACTGTAGCTAACGCGGATTCTGCAATTGCTGCAATGAATCATGACCTGGCTTGCGTCAGCGTTTGGGCTAAGTCATTTGGTTTGCAAATTAACCCAACTAAATCCCAGGCCATGATCATCGGCAGCAGATTCGTTCGCAATGTAGCTGATGTTACATCTTTCATGCCTTTATTTCTCGATGGTGTTCGTATTGACTATACTGAAACCGCTAAAGACCTGGGTGTAGTTATTGACTCCAATCTTTCGTGGCGTGCTCAAGTGAATGAGGTCAGCCGAAAGGTACATTTCTCTTTTCATTCGCTGAGATGCCTTCAGGGTCTTCTGCCCTTGAAGACTAAAATTTCTTTGGCACAAACACTTATTCAGCCGATTATAGATTATGCCGACGCCTGCTACCTGGATGCTACTGAGGAGCTATTAAACAAGCTTGAGCGCTTGCAAAACCTGTGCATTCGCTTTGTTTTCGGTCTTCGAAAGTATGACCATGTTTCACACCTTCGCAAAGAACTCAAGTGGCTCCCAATCCGCCTTCGCAGGAACACTCGGATTTTATGTCTACTCTTCAACATACTACACAACCCGTCTTATCCTTCCTACCTGCGTGAGCGTTTTTCTTACGCTCGCTCTAGCGCCGCACCGTGTAGATCACACCTAAGATCCATCCTTAAATCTCATCCTCATAAAACGAGCTACTATTCTTATTCCTTCTCTGTCCATGCTGTAAGATTGTGGAACTCACTTCCGCCTAGCATTCGTGATTTAAAAACTATTTCTCTATTTAAACGTCGATTAAAAGAGCATTACCTTTCCTCTATACCGTGAGTATTTGTATATATATATATATGTTTATATATTTTTGTATTATGTATTTATTTAAGTATACTCAAGTATTTATTATTATTTTTTTCCGTTATATGTGTAGGTATATTTAATATTTTTGTTTTAGACTTCACACATTCATATTTTTCTCTTCTTGTTCTCACACACTATTGTCTACATTTCTTTTTTTTACTTCTCCTTTCGCAGGTCTGCTGGAAGAAATTTCTTAAGAAATAAGCAGTACCTTTGTACTCATATTATGTTTTTGTCATATCAATATGTATTTTTCTGTGTGTACATAAATAATAAAATAAATAAATAAATAAATAAATAAATACATTTTATTCTGTTAGCACGTTCCCGTGGGATAATTTCCGACCGCCACGCGGGCGAAGCCGCTGGCAGAAGCTAGTAACTTTATATGATGATATTTTTTGTAAAACGTCAACTGACCAATCTTCAAAGAAAGCTTCCATCATATTATTAGCATATTCCTAACAACTTCAAGATTGGGAACAACGAACAGGCCAGCCACTCTTTCTATACAATAATCGTTATAGAATGAGTATATTGATGTAGTAGCAAGTTCCGGCTTCAGTAGACGCGGCCGGCTAAATAAATCATAAGAGGTTTCCCTACAAGTCGTGCAGACGCGGGCTGTATACATTTGTATACATTATACAAGTATTCGAAAAATGGTGTATCTGCGTATTATGCGGATCTGATGGTACTTATGTACCTATATTCGTATATTTTTTAATTAACTTCTACAAGTGGATATTGATTTGTTGGTTTGCATCCCTTATATATTACTAGCTTTCAATTGGTATGTTAAGCTAGCGAAAAAAAATATTCATACCATTTTCTGAGTTCTCATTTCTGATCTAAAGATTGAAGTGTAAAACGCCAAATGGCAATACAGTCCAATAGTCGTTATTACAGGACAGGACATGACAGGACAGTAATTCACAGTTATTTTACATCTAACAGCAGCAACCCATTATCAACCTTATTGCAACGAAAATAAAGATCACTGTGATTACGACAGTAATGCTATATCGGAGGTAAACAACTATGAATGGACTGTACGTCCACCTTGTTTTACCACGTAAGTAGTCACCATCTTTCACGCAGTTTAGCCCGTAATCATAAATAATCATTCGAATTGATAATGAACACACTAAGACTCCCGGATTGGCACTATTATATTCACAGTAATTTAATTGGTACTATTAAGCCGCCTTACGTGGTTGCTAAAAGCACCTCTTTGAAACGACACTTTCAATCAATTTAATGAACGCGTGTTAATTCCCATAATAATTAACACCAACGGGATCATACTATCGTAATCAGTACACAGTCTGTCAATATGTGATTGCATCTGGATTATGTAAGCCGGCTCACACGAGCTTGAGGAAGTCGGTTCGTTCCGGATGCGATCATGAAGACGTTCACGTACTATGCAACAACTGTGTCAACATGTGACTATACGTGGTACGTGTTACTTATATCGTTGCTCACATGTGTCTAGTATCCATCTTCGTAATCACCCATTCATGACACAAGTTTTTATTGAAAATAATGAAAGTCAATACTTAATCCAGATTTAAAGAAATAATTGATATGCATGCAGTACCCTGAACAGGAGTAAAAACTTACACTTCGAGTTAGTAGGTATAAACAGAAGATCTTAACAAACAAATGCAAACAAATTGTGTATCCCGATGTCGCAACTAGCACGTGAGGTTCCCTTCCACTAGTAACTTGCGACAGTCCAAGGTAATATTATTGGAATTGAAATGAAACCTGTCAAAAGCTTTCTTGTGTCTCGTGTCACAAGGATATTTCGAATATCAGAACCTTCATTAACAGCCAATAAAGAATGTTCTGAAGTTCGGAAGAAACCTTTGAACCAATATTTGTAATTTTTTGTTTAGATGTCATTTGGCAAATTACAACCTGTTGCTACCTACTGCCTGTTGGTACCTACTCGGAAAATGTCAGAGTCAAGTGCAGTCAGGTAGCGCTTCATTCAATTGGTCGTAATCAAAATACATTCAATTGAACGTTATACTAAAGTTGTCTCGACTATACTTCCGATTTCCGATCCGTTATGCTCAGCTACTACTCATATCTCCAGCTGGTTCATGCTTTAAGAACGTGTTTCTAAATGCAACGCAAGCAGTATTATCAGCGTGAGGCGGAAATATATTGCTTCCTGGCACTTCTATATGTGATCCAATAGTTTCCTCACATCCGCACGAGGATTTGTTTACTCGGAAACGTGAAACTAAGGCCAGCGTGCTACTCAAAAGTAACGTGTTACAAACTCAAATCACCAGAATGTCACAGCACTAGTATTTCAATTGTGGTCTATCCGCAAAGCACGGTCTGGATCCGCGTGGTGGATTATGGCCCACTCCCTCTCACAGAGAGGAGGCCAGTGTCCCAGCAGTGGGAACATTACTTATACATAGACTGATTATGCTATACACGAAGTAACTGACTAACGCGTTATGAACTCAAACTCAAACTCAAATCATTTATTTCAATTAAACCATTTACAGGCACTTTTGAATTGTCAAAATTAAATAGTCGGTCAGTTAGTCAGAAAGTTGAAGCTAGTTGCCCATTCCAAAGCGTAGATCTCTATGGAGAAGAACGGGCAAGAAACTCCATGGACACTCTTTTAAATCAAGACATTTTTACAAAATCCTGGTTACATTATTCTTATTGCTTCTATATGTGAGAACAATGTAAAAAAACAAATTAAAATATAAAATATAAAATTAAAAATAAGCCTTGGCAATTAAGAGATGACCAGTCTCAACTGATGGCGCCCGTTCACGAACATGACGCGTGGATCAGCACCACCCAGCTCAACCATTTCGTAGGGAACCGAATGATCCAACACACGCGCCACCACCAGTGAGACATTTAAGTGAGCATGAAATATTCTCAACTGCCATGCTCTTTCAAGTCAACATCAAAATATCATAAAAAACGGATCCATGGTTCTTACATTTACAAAAATTTTCAAAAATGCTTCTAAATTATACAAAACTATAGTTTGCAATATAATTAAGATGAGAGAAAAAAAAAATAACTACCAATCATGAAGAGGTACTTAATACTGAAGTATTAAAAGTTAATCCTGATTAAATAAAATAAACACAAAAAAAAAACAAAAAGGGGAAGCATCTCTTCCAAATATTGAAATTGTGATCAACTTGTAAGCCCAACTGCCTGTGGAGCAGGACCAGCATTACGATTATGAACTCGTTTGAGATGGTTGTGAACATAATATTTAATTAAATTCCAATTTAGATTTTTAATAAATATGTATAACTACAATTTTGTTGTGCCCTGACAGGGTCTACAACGGCTCTTAGCTATAAGCTTTTTGTGAACATCTTTCTAACTTGTAGAATGCAAATAAACGAATATGAATATGAAATTAAATTTGCAGTAAGTGTGCTCAGAGGCAGATACAATGGTATTGGAATCATGTTGCAATGAATGAAATTTGTGTGTGGTACTCTAATAAATTCCCAATATATATGTTTCATCCTATGAGTATAAATTCAATAGCCCATTATTAATGATTAAAGCATGTTATAACAGGAACCACAGGTAAATAGGTAACGTTAGTAGGAATATGCCTCCAGGTGACATTACTTATGTTTAGTATTGTATAGTTCAATATCATAATATTAACCTATACAATGTTTGCAATTATTTGTTACTGTGTACTGTAACGTTGTATTGCATTAGTATTTTGATAATTAATATGCCAATAAGCTGTTATCTACATGCTGCAGGTCATGTTCTTATATAATACCGGTACCAGGTATAGAATGGTGAAACGTAAAATCGAATGTAACATATATTCGCTGTCCTAGTGTACTCGTATGCACATGTGTATGTATGTGTATTTGTATGATCGCGTATTCGCGCGACGATCTTATAGATTGGGGAATGATAACATGAAATGTCACACAACGACAAGGTGAATTTGATTCAACGTGTGTTACATTTCATGTTATCTTTCCCCAATCTACATATAAGTGGTCGCCGCACGAATGCACGATCGTCGCGATCATTGTCACTTATTTCGTTGGTATACCGAAAGGCGCGTCAGTCGGCGCGACATGTTCGTGTTCGCCGAACAAAATGAACGCGACAGTCGCTTATATTATGACACGGAGTCATCCACCATATTAACAGATTCCTATAAATATATAGATAAACTAGCAATTCCCGAAATAGCCCAATCAATTGTTATATAAACTTATTAAATTCTATGCGACGACAAACCGCCACGAACTGCTTGTTTCAGTTTCTATTTTAGTTTGAGCCTCAGTTTTAAAGCGTGATAGGAGATATAGTACTAATAATAAACATAGATAAATAATAATGAGTTTGCTTTGATACGCTGTGCAGTTATTTTTATAACTAAAACTTCTGCAGTTTTGGTTTTGTGGTAATGTTCAAGTTTAGCTCAAGTTCGACCGGGACTTACGGGTGAGATAGCAAAATCTTATTTACTAATATTAATAATGTGGTATCAGCTTTACTTGCTCCTATCTATGAGTAGGTGCTGCTTCTCAATATCGGCGGGTGAAATGGAAGGACTTTTGCTGAAGCTTTAATAATACCTTTTTTAATATATTTATTTACAGATATATTATATATCTTTTAAATATTTCATACTTTACTAACGTGGTGTACAACACTAAGATACACTTGATAAATAATCAAACTTACTTGAAAATTCTAGTTTGAGATGCAACTTGTGTCGTCACCCTCGTCATGGCCTCGGTTCACCCTCAGCTCAAGCATTGCTTGAAACTTGATTCAAACAGTGAAGTCGAAATAGTTTTATGTAATGCTTGGGTGATGAGATAGGTCCATGGCTATTGGCTAGCCACTGTTGAGACTAACCGCCATGGGCGAATTCGGTTTGGCGGACTATTATCATTGATGCTGCCTTGCTAAGCGACCTCAGCTCTCATTGGAGAACAAGTCGGTGTCCGTCGCAGTCAACAGCTTCACCGCTTGTTACATCATCAGAGACGAGAGGACCTGGATAAAGTTGTCACTTTGTCCAGGTCCTCTCGTCTCTTAGCGACGACAGTGGAAAAGTAAAAAATGTGCGGGACTGACATAAGCTCCCGAAAAACTTGTTAATCTGGTGAAATACAAAACGCTTTTAGCGATTACCACTTGTCTAGATCCTAAGACTTCCAAAATATGTGCCATTTTTTTCGCAACCAAATACATAGGTTTCTTTTGTCTAGGAAGCAATCAAAAATTACCTTTCTAGCTATTATGTTTCCTACCATCTTCAAAACTATCTATAAGTTATGCTTCATTTTCTTACGAATCGAATGTCATTGAGAATTCGAAGGCTGCGCAAATAAGCACGCACTAATGATTACCTCACAGTAGTCCATGTCAATACTCAGTAGGTAGTCTAAGTTAGTTTTTATTTATTTATCAACCTTACAGCTATCATTACAGGCCTTAACCTAATGCGACAGTGTAGTTATCAACTTAAAATTAACTTATTTAACCTTACATACCTAACAACAAATATCACATAAATACATATACCTTACATACACAGTACAAATAGTGTGGAGTACATCAACGGGTAGAACGGATGCACCCCGTACAGTTTAAAATACAAGTGCCTTGTAAACTTTTTCTGTACCCGATCCAACATGACACTGTATTTGTCTCTGTCTACTTTGTACTCGTAGCACATTGGGGTCCGCGCCCGAGTGAATGTTATCACCGAGTATTTGTCAACATTGAAGTTCAGCTTATTATTATGACTCCACTCCACCACTCTATCAATGTCCTCCTGCAGGCGTTCACAATCCGACTCATCTTTAACCTCGAGTAACAATTTAAGGTCATCTGCAAACAATAAACATAAGCCATGTCTGACGACCTCCGGTAAGTCGTTTATCATTATGATAAATTCGAGAGGCCCCAAATTGCTGCCGTGGCTTCCTCCGGACCTTGTGTAGTACAGTTCAGACTCATCTTTGCCCAACTGTGGGTTAATGGGCAATTCCGAGGCACCTTTGTTTCGCCGTGTTGCGGTCTAAATTCGATGATTATGTAAATTGTACGTGTATGAGTCAATTTTCTCTGTTACCTACATGATGATTGGCTGGTTTAGGCTACGTGCGCAATGACAGGTGGCTTGCTTAGCGCCTAGAGCCTAGTGCCTTAACATCCTTACATACACCGCAGCATTGGCGGCATGCGCCAAGCGTGCAGTGCGGCTGGTTGCGAAAATTCTAGAGCATTCGTTTGACTTCGCTACTCGCAAGGTGACTCGCTAGGCTCTAGGCGCTAAGCAAGGCACCTGTCAGTACGTACGTAGCCTTAGAGGATAGTTCTAGGGTTTTTATAGTTGTATCAGTTTGAACACTTACATTATTATTTCAAATTAATCAAATTCGCAGCCCTTTCAAATTAATTGACTGACTGTGATGCATGTTTTAATTATGTTCGAATCTCGTATAGTACTTGAGCTCAGTTACTTACTAGAGACGTCTGAGATGGTAGCATTGGGAGCGCATTTCACGAAATCGGGGAA